>CM077115.1:37391443-38011443 GCA_039619475.1 Icerya purchasi | reverse complement strand
ACAAAAAAAAAAAAAAGTCATTGCTAGAGACCTTGTTTTGTATTTAGCAATTCGCAGCCAAATGCATTGAAATGCGCGCTTAAAAAAACAAACATTTAATAAAAAGAAAAAAGTTATTCCAGCTCGGAGCCGAGATAGGCACTTTTTTTTGTTTTCTGCAAAATAAAACCGATCGTTATTATTAATTTCTTCAATTGAAATTTACTGCGATGCAAGTTGCATCAGCTGTAAATAGCTTCTTTTCAAGATTCATTTCGATCCATTGTTTAATTGTCTATAAACTAGTATGCGAGCGAGAGTTATGCAGGGAAAAGGCTGAAGTGACGTCAAGCTATCTGCCGTTGCTGGCGCGCTCGGTTCTCGTTGATGCTCTTACAAAGAAACCCTACCTACGGCCTTGGGGAAACGACTTTTAATCATTTTTGCTGTATCGATATGTGGCTATACTAGGTATAAAATATCAAGATGCACAATACTGAAATATAATCGAAAGAAACGAACTTAAAGTTTGATCAACACTTTATGTATAGATTATATATATATATATATATATATATATATATATATATATATATATATATATATATATATATATATATATATATATATATATGTATATATGTATAAGTTATAGAACATTTTGCTCAAAGTTGCCGCGGCCTAAGTAGTGTTTGTGACGTGTACACTCAATACGCGGGTTCGAATCTAGCTCTTCCTTGTTTTCTTTCTTTTCCTTCTCTTTTTTTTATATAAATACTTATAATTAATTCCTTTATTAGAAAAGTGAATAAATAATTTATTTAGTTACTCATTCATTTGTTTTTTTTGCTTATTGTTTTTTTCAATGACTTTTTATTATAAATTTCATTCTACTATTCCACGTCTAATATTTTATAATTTTACTTTTTATTTTAAAGTTATTACTGTTTGAATATAATAAAAAGATTTTGTAATTTAATTTGTGATAGTTAAATATATTAACCTAGCTGTGAACATTTTTTGTTATTTATACATAAATTCTTATAATTTATTTATTTACTCATTCATTTATTTATTCATTACTTATTGATTTTTTCAATGCTTTTTTAGTATTCAAGTTCAATTTCTATCGGAATAGTAGAAATTAAACTAATGAAATAAATAAAAAAAAAGCGTCGAAAAAAACAATAAATAATAAAAAAATAAATGAATGAGTAAATAAATAAATTATAAGAATTTATGTATAAATAACAAAAAATGTTCACAGCTAGGTCAATATATTTAACTATCACAAATTAAATTACAATATTTTTTTATTATATTCGAACAATTTAAAAAAAAAAAACATTTGACAGAAAAAAGAACATTACTTAGTAATTATATTTTATTAATAATCTCTTGTACAATAGTTCTAAATGCGTAAGGATTAGGATTACTTCTGTTCGTTTTAATTTGGAGAATAATTTACACTAATACATAGTTAGTTGTACTGTCAGAATACTTTGAATTAAGACATCTTATGACCGTAAAGCGACAATACAGCAACGTAAGGATCTATTTCGGGAGCGGTTTGAACTCCCAAATCCCCCCTCCATCGGTGCGCCTATGTATGTAACCCCTATATATAAAGTGTGAAGAAAATTTAAATTCGTTTCTTTCGATTATATTTGAGTATTGTAATATTATACACGTAGTATACTACAGCTACACCGAGAATCACTGAAATTCTTTTTCCACGGCCGCAGGGTCTCCTTCTTAGTTGAAAAATTAAATTTATCGGTTCAGAATAAGGCTACAATATTTTTGCGCGCTCGTTCAGCGACAATCGTATAAAAATTTGGAGTTTACATTATCTTAAGTTCCTTTTTATATCAATGAATACTATAATTATTGTTTCTCCCGTGAACATGATGCGATTGCTTCGAAACGCGTCGGGGATATAAAAATTATACATTTAATTGTTTAATTAAGTGTTAAAAATTTAATTTTGCCGTAACTTGCCATTATTCCTCACCGGGGGAAGTGTCGTGTTTGGTATGTTTACATTAAGTGTTTTTAAGGGAATTTCTTTTAATTTCTGTTTTTCTTAATGATTCCACTATTAAACGTTTTTGTTATTTCTCCAGAAAAGGCAGAAAAAAAAAAATTCATTAGCGGAATCGAACGGCATAAAAAGAATGCCGCGTTTAGCCTTTTATACTTGCCTAAATCGCCGCGAAATCCGATTTAGTATTAACTTCTTCGGCTTCAGTCTACATTTCGGCAACTGTGATGCGTTGTTACCAGTACGAAATCATCCGGTACGCTTGTTTTCCATTTTTCTTTTATCTTGAAATCTATGGACAGCTGGCTACTGCGGCCTAGTTGGCTAGGCAGTATTGTTTCGCTTAGGTAGAACGTCTACAATGAAGCTTTCAAAAATTTCACCTTGCGCTGAGTTCCATAGCTGACGCACCGGAAAAAAAAAAGAAAGAAAGATGCTGCTAAATTTTTTTTTTTAGGACGTTGGAAGTTTGCTGGAAATCTACGCATGTTCCGTTTTTCCACTACGAAAATTCGAAGTTCCGTGCAGAAGTCTGAGATTTCGTTAGCAGGTGGTCATGTGATTATAATCCTGCTCATCAGATTGACGGAGACTCGTGTAAAGTTACCGAATAATTATAGGTAAAAAGGTCGAACTATGCAGCAGAAGTCGAACAGCTAGTTGGATATTCGTTAACTGTTAGGAGGAGGGGTTACGCTAAGGACTTTACCGTTTTCGCCGTAAAGAACAGCTGAAAAATGACGTCACTTGAATGCACTTTGATTGTGTCATGTTACCTGAAAAAAGTATACTTTGATTTCTGAAAGAAATTTTTAAAGTATCTACACTGTATGCAGATACATCGATACATGGATATGGTAGCAGCAGACCCGCCGCTAGTTGTTTGTACGCCCGCGTGCAATACCAAATTTTCCGCCCTATGTACCTCTCTACGCTGAGCTTGGAATCGGCGAATCAGTGCAACGTTCCGGAACAGGTTCGATAACGTCCAATTCGTTCGACTACTTCTCCGAATCCGAGTATCAAATCAAATTCGAGCCGTTTTGAATAAGGATGCAGAAAGGCTATTTAATGTTGCCTTCTAAGAGTATGCAAAAATGAAAAGACTTTACAAAGAAAAACTATATTTATATTTATAATAAGTAGGTACTTCGTGTGATTTTGTCCTATATTTACACGATTTTTACACATTTAAATAATACAAAATATATCCTATATAAAGAATATTCTACATAAATTGAATTCTTCTTGTCGTTATGTTTACAAAATCTGCTATCAATTTTTTCGTATCCAAGCTGTCTAAAATTTCATGTTCAATCGAAACCATAGCTAAAAAATTACTTAGTCCTTGCTGGTGCATTGTTGATCTTAAGTAGTTTTTTATAATTTTCAACTTTGAATGTTTTTTTTATCATTAAATAAAATATATTTTTATCATATATTTCGATCGGTCAATTTGCCGCCCTCTAGACATGCCGCCCGCGTGCGGTGCACGCCTTGCACGCCCGCTTACGGCGGGCCTGGGTAGCAGCAGTTTTTTGGATCACCCATATAATTAGTGTCACACGGTGCAGTTGACATAACTCGTATGTTTTAATGAAATAGCGTTACAGTTCTAAAAAAAAGCGTGACGAACAATTTGGTTGACCCCCAGCGGTAAGACATATCCATGTCAAAAACTTTGGACATACCGATAGTTAGTCGCGGCCTATTATTTTGTAACGGCAAGAAATTCCCCGAAATAGCGCCATGGGCTCTTTGTAATTCCGCGTTATTGACGTTTCTTATTCATCCGTGTATATAACTTTTTTCCCTAGAACCGGAGAATATTTTGAAGCAAATAGAAGCGAGCTGGGATGACACTGATGGAGTCAAAGATTCGGATTTTTCTGCAACGATATCTTCCACTGTCGATGACACCGCGGTATGGCCGTCGTCGAAATCAGCTGCTTTTCGGAATGAATCGGATGTTATTTTCAAATGCACTGCGCTGTACAATTACGAGGTACTATTACGATTAAAAAAAAAAAAAACAAACAAAAAACAGAAAAACCAAAAAAAAAACGTTTTTTTTTAAAATATCATTGTACAAATAATTTCGGACCGCGCTTAAAAATTATAAACAGGACGAAAGAAGTTTTTTTATTTGTATTTTTCATCGTCACGACATTGTGATTTACAATTTGTTGTTTCAGGCTCAAAATCCGGACGAATTGAATTTAATCGCCAACGAAGAGCTGGAAATACTAGGAGAGGGTGATGGCGATGGATGGTTAAAGGCTCGTAATGGGAACGGGCAAGTTGGATTCGTGCCTTGTACCTATTTAGACAGTACGATGCAGAATACGGCTTACGAAATGGAAGAAGACTCGGCCGGACTTCACCTCACGTCGCAAATTTCCTTTTCTTCGGTTGACTACATTGTAGACGAGACGGAACCGGGAGAGCTGAATTCGGAGAAAAGCGCTTCCCTCGTAACGATTCAGGAACTGGAAAAACCGACCAATCTAGGTACTCTCCGATTTTCCAGCGTCGTTTATTTGGGGACACTCGAATTCCGCACAAAGCACTAACACAGTGACAAGTCACACACGAATTCCGCACCAGACCCGAAATAGCCCACCCGCTGACAACTCGAATTGCGCACCGCCTTTAAAAAAAATACTCCGGATTTTATAAAATCGATGAAGGACTTAAAAAATGAGTAAAAGTCGCTCTTTCAGTGACTTCCAAAATGTGTTATCGTAATGAAACACGTTTACTATTTGGAATAATAACCGAACTACATTTCAGTCGATTAAAAAAGCCTTTAACGTTTTTGCGAAAAATAGACTACTATCCCGTTAGCAGTACGATTGTTATTCGAAATATTTTTAACAACCTCTAGGGAACGTACTCATATTTAAAGAAATGTTGCATAAAATAGAATAATTTTTGCACGAATATTATATAAAATAACGTAAATTACCATAATATTTCTAACTGAATCAGTAGAATTTTCAGCGCACGGCATATTATGTTTCATGAAGCTTCTATTTCACATTAATACAAAATACTTTCATATCAACTGATTTATATAAAATCATAAATGTGACTATGTAAAATTTTCGAGTTTGACAAATTAAATATGTTATTATAATATACGAGTTACTTACGAGTTTGAGGGAACCGAGTTTCGGGAAAGTTTCAGTTCAGATTTTATTTTATCCATTAATCAGTGTTCAATCTCAGTTATAAATTGTTATTTGAATTAAAACCAAATTTGTTAAAAATCGTAATTTTTTTAATTTGGTGTACCATCAAACAATACATAGTATTCTACTTAAATTGTAAATTACAACGCAAAAATTTACCATTAAAATAAAATCCTATTTAAAACAATTTAATAAGAAAACTTACAATGATAATAATTACGTAAATAAATAGTGTTAGTACTACTACCTTTTTTCTTTAAATGTTAGTTGGATTTAACAAGATAATTTTCCTTCGTCAAGTTTTTATAATTTGTAGTTTATTGTAAATTAAATAGTTTCTTATCTAGATAATAGATATTTTTGCGCACATTTGGTCGGTATTAATGTGTTCTGATAAATGATAAAGAAGCAGAAGTTTAAACTCAAATTTAGGTTATCAGAATAAAAAAGTAATTCTTAGAAGCAACACTGAAATATGGTTTCATTACTTCCGTGTAATGTTTTCCATTAATACAGAACATGCCCGGGAAAATTTTTTTTTTGAACTTTTCCAGCACCCTCCGGTAATTTAAATTTAAAGCTAAAATATCGTTATACTTTTCTTTCCAAAGTATCCGTTTATACATATATTTCCGAAAACTACATTCGTTTGCCGTTTTTAGATGCAAATGGGGTTTAAATTAAGTGCTTATTGGAAATGTTTATTGCGATGCAAAGTTTTTGTTGTTTATTGTATATTTTAAATTTCAGGAATAATAATATCGGTTGGTGATTTGTGCATTTTGAAGTAATTTTTAGATAATTTTAAATTTGTCATATTACATATTCTTTTAACTCGTTGCGCGACTTTTAGCACTCAGGGGTTAGAAGAGTTGTTCGAACGTTAGCATTTTCTGAAAGAGCATTAATACTATTTTTGTATATAGCTTTACATTTTAACGTGTAAGCGTCATAATTTTTCCTCATAAAAAAACATCAAAAATTATCATCCGGCTTATAATAAGTACATAACAGTAATTCGACACTGTTTAAATTATTGCTCTATTTTTAATCATAGAAATAAAATGATGTTTCAAAATTGTTATTTTACAGGGGCTTTGTAGAATTCAAACTGTTCTAGAAATATTCATCCCCATAATAAAACTGTTAACACTGATAATTGCTTAACACATTAATGGTAACACGAAATTAACATTAACGTATATATGAAAGTGAAATATTTTATTAAAAATAATAACTTACAAATAAGGAAAAATTTTAGCTGCCACTATGTCAAAAGATGGTAGTATACACGTTTAATCATAAATATAATTCTTTTGAAACTAGAAAGATAAAAGAACACAAATGTAGACAATTAGGAGTAAGCTAAATTACTGAAAGTTGAGCTAACTGGTAAATTGCAAAAGCCGGAATCGATTTTTAATGATTAAAACATAAATATATCACAGTTATTTATCGGAAGTACTTGTTTTAACAAAAAAAATGGAATTAGAAGTTTAAACAATTACGTATATTTCAAATTAATCTGGCGTATTCTCAAATATTTTTTAATAAACCGTTATACAGGAATGATTTTTAATACACAGACAGGTGTAGAGTATTTTTCATTAGTAGATTAAAAATTAATTGTCAAAAATAGGATACGTAAAAATGTTGAAAGTTATCGAACATTAAAAATATAGTACGATCAAGCGCCATCAGTTTTGGAAACCCCTAGTCCAGCGAACAGCGATTATGGTCCGAGCGTCGTTTTCGTTTGTTTTTTTATATTTCATACCTGCAAACTTCCGGTGCGCAATTCGTGTGTGGAGATTAGAGACCTTTTTTTAACCTTCGACTCAGGTAAATAACGGTGCGCAATTCGAGTGTGTCCGTTTATTTTCTCTTATAAACACCGATCGAAATAACACCTGTGTGCTCGTTAGTTTAAATCTAATACGACATCAGCGATGAAATGTATATCGATTGTGTTTATTGTGTATTTGTCTCAAATATGTGGTTTTTTTCGTTTTTCTGAAAGTTTAATTCTTTATCAAACTGCTGGTTTTTGCGAACGTAATATTAAGAAGTTTTTTAATATGAAATAAAAAATGTAGAATACAAGATGCCGGGAAAAGTGTATACTTTCCGAAATACGATGTTCGACGCTGAAGTTTATTTCTAACTGTTTATCCTATTTGAGCCCTTTTTTGTTATCATTATCATTGAGACTGCGGCTTCGTTCTACACATTTTATAAAAAAAGTACAAGTACTTCAGCTACAAAATTCAGCATACTTCTCATGCGGTTTCCAAATTGGTTAATGATAAATGCGGGAAATGGAATAATTTAATCTGGAGAAAGAGTACATGCGCGGTGTTGAATCGATAAAAATCAAACGAAAATATCTCGTTCCGCATATAAAGACTCAGATATACTTTCTAATTCGGCATGCCAGTGCATAGATGAAACATGATGGAACACAAGCCGTCTTGGCTTTTTATCATCCGAAATAAAGTAGGTAAAGAACCGGTCGATTTTTATGTAAATTCGAAATGTACCAGGGACTACTGTATCGTAACGATCGCTATCACATCTGAAAGGTCAGCATTCCAGATGATGAGTACATGTGCGCAGTCAAGAGAACGTCGGCTTGCTGGTTGTGGCAATGCAAAAAATATATAACATGTGAATGAAAAAAATTTCATTAGTGAGATAGGTTACCCTGCCACTCTCTATATAAATGCAGTTTTGGCTGATCCAAACTCGATTTGCAAATCCGAAATATGGGGGGGGGGATTTCGAGAGGATTTAATTAATGAAATTTCTGCATTTGCTAAGGTCGATTGAGATGCTATTTTTTCGGTTTACTATCGGTGGATCGATGTTGCTTTTGTGAAATGAAAGAAGGCGCGCAAGTGTATCGATCTCTTTTGACTCCTTTGTTATTTCCTCATAGTCCGTCTCCTTCTTCCCTAAATACCTCTCCTAGCGACCTCATTTTTCTCTCGCCCTACGTTCTTTTTTCTTGATGGGTAATCGTCCATTGCTGACAAGCCTAACATAAAAAGAAAAAAAAAAAAATTGAAAAGACGAAACAAAAAAATTATATGCGAATAAACGATGGTATGTGTCGCTAGTCGTAAAATGCTTGTGAATCTATTTCCTTCGATAAGAAAGACGTTTCTTGAGACCTTCTTTGAGTGACGTCGGAACGTAATCGCAGACTAATGGTTAACTTCCGCCTTCTATTTTTGAGCAGTTGTGATTGCATCATGAGCGTGGTTTGTTTGGTGTTTACCATAATCTTGTTAGGATTATTTCTTCTTTCTACATTTTTCATCCGATTGTTCTCTTCCGATAGCCTATTTTCCGTTTGATCCGGTACAGCTGCGTGTGCAGGAATTGTATGTTCCCCTCAGCTTCTTTGTTGTATATTTATTATTTTGCGTTTGATGTGATATTTTTAGTATGGATGAATTGATACAATTGTCATTACGTTCTCTTGTCGCGTTTTAGATACTTTGTGTCCATGATTTCTCTGCTTATAATTCTAGAATGTACAGAAATTCACGAAATCGTATAGTTGTTTAGGGTTTGGTATGATGTGTTTTATGTTTGTGGTGTCTCTGTATTTATATTTTACCTTTAAATTTTATATACTTTGGACCGTTTGTCTTTGAAATACATTTCAAGGCTTTAAGAACAGCGGTCAGTTCCATATTAAAAACAAGTAAACATGAAATTGTTATATATATATATGTATTTACAAAGGAGACACGGCAATTTTTTGATTTTGAAGCTTTCCCGTTGTCTATTTGTATACAATTGTTCTGTTTTGTCTTGGTAATAAAGTTTTTTTTTTTTCAGTTTAGATATAGGAGTTAATTGTTTTTTTGTTTTTTAATTGATATTAATTAGCTTTCTGTTTGCAAAGGTTATTTAGAGATTTGTTTTGATTATTCAAATCACTTTCAAAAACAACCTAATCTGAAATTAAAAGTAAAGCATCGAAGAAGTGATCTGACTGAAAGTAAAGATGAGTTTCAAGGAAAGAGGAACTCAATATTCTTTTCAAGTCCCCCCGTTAGAGGTGCTTAATCCAATATATATATATAATAAAGGTGTTTAGTTAAAAAATGTATGATACCACTTATGAAAGTTTCATGGAGTTCGCTTTAATATTCTATCTGCGTTATACTTATTTATTCTGTTCTTGAGATTGCGAGTATGAAAGGAATTCTGCAGCTCTGAGCTTGGCCGAAAACAACTTGCTGGAAACATATGTAGAGCACAATCAAGTTAAAGCTAAGGTAGAGTAAGTGCTACCCCGTACGTTTTACAACTAGTTTATACATACGAATAAGGGGTATTCCTATTATCCTTCTCCATTGGAATGTTCGATAATATGTATTTTTTCATTCTTACAAATTTAAATGTTTTATCAAAATTTTGGACATATATATATATATATATGAATACTTATTAACGCGCTATATCTAAATAAAAATGTTATTATTTTTTATTTTGTGTTATACAGTTTTTAATCAATTTATTGATTTTCAAAACTAGAACTAAAAGTGGAAGTTGAAGATCAACCGCCAATGATTATCAGCTACTGCAAGGCGCTGTATGACTACAATAGTAGTGTCCCGGAGGAATTGTCATTTTCCGAAGGCGAAATAATAACCGTTTTAAGGAAAGAAACTTACGACGGAGTGGATGACGGATGGTGGGAGGGTCAAGTAGCAGATCGGAGAGGATTATTTCCGTCTTTAGTCGTTCAGGAGTGTTTGCAAAACGGAGAAATCATTTCACCGGAGGTATATCAAAAAAAAAAGACAAACTTAAAATGTATTTAGGGAAATTACAAAAAAAAGCAAAACGAAATAATAGATGTGTACTCGGTTTTTGTAATTTTTTCTAAAGCGCATCTTTACTTAAATCTCTTGATTTGATACACCGCACGATACTTGGCGCACATAGAACTTCCCCGTCTTTAAGTTTGTGTGCCTTGTTAGGCACTCCCTCACTAAAGTATTTCCGAACCTTTTATTACCACCGTGAGACCCTCGCTCTCTTCTTTAGTAAACGTTCCTTTCCTATTCACACAAATGACCTCCCCAACACCCCAGAGTTTCCTAATGACCCTCTCCCAGAAAACCTGGCCCTCCTATCGCAGCACAATGTGAGCGTAATCCCGTTCTCTGACCTAGCTCTTAACACCGTGATTTCGCTGTGGGCCCCTTTAAACATTGATGTTAATTTTTCCCTGACAAAGTATAATAAACCCATGCGCCCGAATATCGTTCAGTTGACAGCAGCAACAATACAAAAATACCTCGATCACCTCATTTTCTACACGGATGCTGCCAAGGCTACCCCAGAGGCTACTTCATCTCCAACACTGAATGGTAATTTGCTCGGTACTGGATGCTGAAATATACGCAGTATTTTTCTGTTTGGAATATTTTCTTTCTACAGAGCCTACATACAAGAAAGCCCTGCTGGTATCTGATTCATCCGCGGCTTTATTGACAATCTCTAATCCCCTTATAAAAAACATCCTGTAGCAAATCGAACCCAGCAGGTAGCATACGAACTTATTAAGAGACAGTGCTCTGTATCCTTTCTGTGGTCGCCCAGCCATGCTGGGATTCGTGAAAATGAACGCGTCGATTCATTCGCCCGAGCAGCAATATATTGCCCCTTGCCTAGTAACAGCCCTCCTCCACCTTATCTATCGAACATAATCTTCAATAATCTCACGTTCTCATGGAAAGCCCACTGGTTTTCGTGTCAGACTTTCTCACGGTTAATTAAACCCTTAACCGAACCATGGTGGCCAGAAAAAAACATTTCCCACAGAGATTTCTGTGCACTTAGATAGCCATGTCGCATAATTTTATTTTGCAAAAGAGCCCCACCTCCTATGAATTGTCCTTTCTGTGGCCAAGGTGTTGCTCCCTCAACTTTCCACATACTATGCGACTGTCCAGCACTTTCACCCCACCGGCCCCCTTCTATTAATAACAAAACAGTCACCAAAATTCTTGAGAATTCCCCCAATGCAATTTTATCAGTAACACAGTTTATCAGAACTAGCGGAATAAGCAGATATCTATAGAAACAAACTGCGCATCTTCGTACTGTAATAGCTACAGCAGTTAAGCATGGTACAGAATGTTGCTTCCACACAAAAAAAAAAAAAAATTTAATTAAACTCCCCGTCTTCAGTATATTTCCCAGTAAATATTTTCAGTTAGGATTTTTCATTGTACACGGATTTAATCGGACTTTTATTATAGGCTATTTTGATGTTTGTTCTGTTTCCATTTATTTTTATTTAATTCATCCGGTTTAGTCGATTATTTTTCATAATTTATTAAAACAGAAATTTCAAATTTTCTCCTTTTTTTTTCACTATCTTTTTCATAATTTCCTTTATCTCCTTCATCATCACCTTCTTCTTTTCATGTTCACTATACTCCACCGGTTGTTGAACAGTATTTACATGCGTTCAAAAAATTATTTATACTCGTATTTAAGTAAAGATCGTTTTTTTTTTCCCTCTGGAAAACATATTTATCACGGTACAAGAAAAAACGATGTTCATAATATAAATACACTTAGAGCTGGAATGATATGGGGAGTAGGAGGAGATAAGATGTATAAAGCACAATACGAAGCAGGAATTCTGAATAGAACGTTCGGTATATAAGGGTGCGCATTTAAAAAGTACATGACTGGAATTGCAGAAGGCTTCATGACTTGGATAAAGAGAACAATTTGAATAAGGTGTTAGGTGAAGATAAAAACAAGAGGAAGGCAATAGAGAATGATTGAACCGCAAAGAACAATGGAGGTGACAGCAGAGCGGCGGAGCAACGAATAGTCCTAGAACCAGGGATAAGATGAAAGGCTAGACTGAATGGATAGACGGAAGGAAAAAGAGCGGAAAAATGATGGATAGGAATTTTTTACATAATGATAGCATGTATTGTAGTAAAAAAGAGATGGGACGATGCACAAGCAAGCCAAAGAATCCGTCATTTTGTTACTCATTAAACCCATATAGGCAGGTTTGTAAAGCAAATCAATTATAGAATGAAGTGAGAAAGGATTGTGGATGATAGAGCGTATACGAAAAATGATAAAGTCGCGGAAGTGAGTAGAAACAGCTTGGAGAACGCTCATGGAATTAGAAACAATTAAATAATTTGAAAAGGAATGATGAGAGAAGATATAAATAATGGAGTGTAGGATAGCTGCATCGTTGGCAGTGAAGAAGTAAAAAAAGGAAAGGAAAATGAAAAGATTCATGTAAGTTGGTATTCGAGAGAGGGGAAAAGGTCTCGACTGCATTATGCTCTCGGGAACTATCGGTAAAAATAGGCTTATAAATAGGAAATAGGGAACTAAATGTACTCAGAAATACTAAAGACAGATTACTAGTACAAATTATATTTGTCGAGAAAGAGTTAAGATGCACAGAGGCATAAGGTAGGATAAGAATTTTCCTCGGAAGTAAAACGCCAGTTTTGAAAAAGATAGAGATGTAAGAACGAACAAGACTGGATCAACTCAGCAAAAGACACTTAGATAGAAATCAATAATCTAAACATGATCTGTGGACGGATAGAGAAGGCGTGTTTGACTCGGCGAGAATTGTTAGGACTAGGAAAGATTTAAGAGCACCACGGCGGAATTGGAGATATGAATTTCAGATCGCTTCCCCAACTAATGTGATACGGGGGGGGGCGTTAGGTTTAATTTTTTAAGAGCAAAAGGAGAAAGTAAATTAATATGCTCGTAGAAGGATCGACAATTCTTAAGGATTACACCGAAATAGCCGAAGGAATCTACATGCGGGATAAGGCATTTAAAGATACATGCACTAAAGTTAGACTATGAGGAGGAAAAGAGGAAACAATACAGGATGATTTTGAAGGACGTTAATCCTGATAATAACAGAGTATATCGCAATTGTCTTTTAGATCATTAATGACGAGGTGTATGTACACACATTGATTGATCAGTGCTTTTAATAATATTTTGAGCGATTATTTTTAACCTAACTGAAATTTCGACTCGTAAGTTTTTTGTTTAATTTCAGGAAATAGAAATATTATCCGGAGATGATCCTCCACCATTCACGCCGCCAGAACCTCCTTCGTACGAATTTACCGAAAGTACTACGGAGGCTCCTGCTAGCGCTCCAGTACAGTTACCAGCTACGGTCGTTACCGTCACTAGTCCGCAGCCGCCCGAAATTCATACATCAGGTAAAAATAACTCACCAATAATTGTTAATTCAAAAAGCTCATTAAATAAGACTTCTTCAAACAGCTATATTTAATTGATAAAATTTTACTGAGGAGAAGTAGTTATTAAATATCGAAGAAGATATTTATAATTACCTACCCCCCCAAAAAAAACAAACATAAAAACCAAAAAGTAACCATTTCGCAATTTGAGATTCTTATTTTCGAAGAGTGGAAAATTTTATCTATTACTCAGAACATAAGAGCGCGAAGTGAAAAAACCTACCAGAAACCAGGAAATTTCAGTGCAATGTAACAAATTCTAGAATTTCTATTATTCTTTCCATTACACGTTTTTTAATCAGTAGTGACTCATCGGATTAAATAACGAAAATTAACACTGATCTCTTTTACAACTTGTGATTTTAATTTTCAAAAAAAAAAAAAAAAAAGAGTTCATTTCAAATAATTAGTAAATCAGAAAATCGACAATATTTTTATTATTCTTTTTTCAGTATAAAATTTGAAATCCCCCCCCCCCACCTTTTAATGGTACTAGTCTTTAATTGCTCCCCCTGTTAAACAAATTTGTTCTTTTAAATAGACGTGCGAAGTCATTTGTTTAATGCTATTTGGCATAAAAATGTTTCAAGGTGCGCAATTGATTTTCTTAAAATCATTAGGAGAAAGAAATTATCCGCTGATGTTCAATGCGACTTTGCGATATGTTTAGTTAAATTCGTGTTAATACAATGCCTAAATTCTTCACAAAACTACTACTTATTCATTTCTGAATATGAGGTATAACAATGGAAACTACTGCATTTTAGAAGATGCGAATTTCCCAAAAAGGGAATCTGTTTCAGGCAGAAGAAGACCTGTTGCGGACAGGATACCTTTTTTCAATCGAAAACCAGAACAAATCTTTGATTTAGTTATCGATCATGCAAACTATCGATTAATGCAAAAATCGCCATGTATCATTCCATTTCAGATACAGTCCATGATCTACTAGAATGAGATTCGGATACATGCATATGTTTCTGTCAGTGGTATAAATTCAGATTTTTTCAAGAAAGAAAAAAAGAAGTATATATTTGTGCAAATTACGACATAACATAATGTGCTAGCATTACAAGCTGAACTAGCGTATCGACGAATCGTCTTACCGTACGACACAACGTATATGAAATACGATTATAAATTATTACAAATAATAATTTAGCAAAACGTTGTTGTAGGAAAAAGTTAAAAAAAAAAAAACAAAAAAACCTACAAGCAAATACGATGAATAGTTAAAAATTAAATTTGTTTAAGGAATAAGGATACAGATACTATAAGTGAGGAACAAGATTGCGAGCAAAAGAAGAAGGAGATAGTATAGTATATAAAGATTACAGAAGATTATGTTTGAACCGTCTATGCTTATATTTTGAGTACATAAATTATAGCTGCCTGGAATCGTAATTCCTGACATGATTAATAAGAGGATTGCTGTGGGTCAAACAATTTTCAAAAAATTTCTTTGTTGAAGAAATTACATAGTTACGAAGATATGGCAACTTAAGGACATTATGCATCACTGGAATTATGGTATAGCGGGATGCGTTTAATACGCACTTAAGACATCTGTTTTTTTGTATGAGTTGTAGTTGTTTATAACGGGCGTTAGAAATTTTCAAACCATTTTACGCGACATTCCACTGACGAGTAGGGTTGTAAACAATTTGTTGCAGGTTGATGATTGTCCAGACTATGCAGAACCCGGTGGAATGGTAATTGAAAATATGTCGATAAACAGACATTGTTCACAGAGAGACATTGATTTAACATCGGTCAATGCCTATTGGTCACAAAGAGACATTGATTTAACATCGGTCAATTTTTTGTTTTTCAAGAAAAGCTAGGACTATTGTGAACTGATACAGACACTGATAGTTGCATATTGCACCTATGTTCTCGCTTTTTGATAAGAGACAAATTTTTTGCCCATAATGACATTTATTGCAAAGAGAGTAGACAATTCGATAAATTTTTATTTCAGGGCAAGTTTTTCATTTATTACTGTTATTATTGTTATTATCACTTTATTCAGTATTATTATTATCGTAATTGAGTGGTTATTTTTTCATTTCTTATTATTCCGGATGATATTCTTACAAATTTCTTATTGTTTGAAAGAGAGCTACATTGTAATATATCGACGCAGTATTCGAAGTATTCAATCACGTTCGCTTAAAATTTTTATCATATGATTATTCGATTTTGCATTATTCCTAAAAAGAAAAAAAAAAAATTAACTTCATGTTTTCGAAGTTTTATGTGTTCATCAACACGAAATTTCTCGTTTCAGTAATGATTAAAATAATTCTAAAAATTTTCGGCTTTTTTCATAAGATGTAGATCGCGTTAAATATAAATGGTGTATTCCGGATAATTTCTAAACTTGATTGTTAACAGGAAAATTATTAATTGTTTACCTTTATTTTTATTGTGTTTTAGAAATTCCAAACGTTTGTATTCAGATAAACGATTACGATAATCCGGTAAGTAATTTTTATTCTAATAGCGAAAACTTACTTTGTACATGCACAGACATATCTTTTTTAATGCAGGTACAGTTAAGATTAACGCGGAGAAGATATTTTATTCGGTTACGTAATTCGGATGTGTGTAAGAGCGTAAATTCCATGAGAGGGGGGGACGGGGATTTTCGAAGTTACAATTTACCGGGTCTCAGGAAAATTATAGTAAGCCAAATTTTCCGTTTTCTCTATGCCGTATTCAACTTTTTCGTTTTTTTTTCCAATTTCTTAGATACTTTCGTTATTTCATTTCAAAAAGAATTCGAAAAGCGCGCATTGAGTTATCTCTATAATTTGGCTTCATATCGGGTTCCTTTTTTTTTAACCTTTTATTTAGGCTGATCAACGTAGGGCGTTTATTCATGATCACGAAGAAAAAAGTCTTCCAAAAAACACGAAGTAATGAGGTAGCCAAAGATGGTAAGAGATAGGAGGTAGAACCGAACGAGAAAGAGAGAATTACAAGAAACTAAAATGCGGGCGGTACAGAAAAGAAAATATCACTATTAAAATGGGTAGAAGGGATAAAACTACAAAAAGCAACGAAAATGGAAATATCAGAGAAATCGAAGTGGTGACTGTCGCCTATAATGCAGCTGAAAAGTTTATTCGTTATTTTTATTTTTAATTGGGATTTTCGAATGCAAAGAGAAAACGTGTCCTTATTGTATTTCGAAATTTTAAAAGATTTATAAAAACGTTTAGATCAAATACTCCAATTAAATTCGGGCTAATCAGAACGATGACCAGCAATAAACAAACAAATAAAAATAAAAATAACCCGATAAATCGAACAGTTAAATAGCAGACTTTATTAAGTAAAAATATAAATGTATACGATTCAAATATTTTATTACAATTCTGGTCATTCTGATTGATAAATATAAACGAAATAAACTGGAATATTTTGTTTATAGGATTTCAAATACAAAAATAAATAAATAAAATACCAAAAAAAAAACACCGACCAGTTCCGGTTTATATATTTATAAATTCGCAGCGAAGAATTTACGTTGTAACAAATCGTGTGGATCGTGTACTTTTGTTTCGTATTTATAAATTTATATGTTTGTTATTTGACTACTATAATTAAATAATTTTTTTTTTTTTTTTTTTTTTTTTTTTGTTAATTTCTATAGTATTTATGCGGTATACTTTTTACCAAAAAGTCCTCCGAGGGATTATCATTCGAAAATGTATATTATCCAAAATGGCTTGTTCAGTGTTAAATTTATTTTGATACGAAATGCACTTCAAATGTATTTATTTTCATTTATTTACATTGTAAAAATGCAAAAACTGTCAGATAAAATCATAATAATAACAATAATAGACGCATACAACGTTGTTAGAGTAAAACAGTAAAAAATGGTAAAGTTGTATAGTCAGAGGAACAATCATAATAAAATCAATAAGAAATAAAGATAGAACGATAATAATAATAATAATAATAAAATGTAAAGAAAAAATTATTTCATTAAATTTCCAAAAATTAAAATCCGAGATGTTTGTTTTATTTCATAACTAATTGTTTTATGAATTTTTTTTTCTGGTCTGCACCATGTTCTCATAGTGATTAAAGTACAGTGCAGCGCGATTATTCAAGAGACAGGAGCTACGTTTAAACGTAACTAAAAGCGGAAGTATTTAAGAAAAAGGTAGTTTTAAGGAGAGTGGTTGCATTTAAGATATTGATTATATTTAAGAGAGCAGTTGCATTTTATACTTAATATTTAAGAAGGGTGCTTGTAGTTAGGAAATGCGGGGTCATATTTAAGACAGCAGTTATATCATCAAATAAAAATAGAAATACTTCCGTCATATGTGTTAGAAAAGAGGGGAAAACATGACCCTTGAGCTACGAAACATTTTTTTATTCGAATTGAAAAAAGCACCTTCTATTCTCAGCAGAAATTCTTTTACCATATATATATATATATATATATATATATATATATATATATTTATAACCAAATTTGGTCAATAAGATCATTAATAAACAATACTTAAAAAACATATGCCTGTATCCTTCGTTGGTATTAATTTCAAAGTCATGGAAAAATGATAAATAAATGTCTTCTCTTCTACCTTGTGAATCCGGTAATATGCTATCTACAAGCCGTCGTCCTTCGATCACTTCCCTTTCTTTCATGACTTTGTAACAACTTATTTCAATCCATCTCTCTTTCTACCACTTCTCCTTTCGGACTATCTTTCCATCTGCTAATCACATTCATTTAGACTGTCAAAGCATTTCAATTTCAGTCATTCAGTCATTATCTCAAATTTTGCCTAATAAACAATCTAAATAATTTTCATTAATCATCTTTCTAAATAGCAGCAATCTTTTTCAAGTACTCTAAATGAAGAATGAATGACTCCCTCTATTATGAGCGCTGCAAACTCTACGCCGACGCGGTCATATTTTCCGTTAGACATTTATCACACTACCGATGCTGCAAGGAAAGTAATAGAGCTAGATGGAGTGTTTTCCTTTCTTCTCTCAATAATTTCGAGTACTGTTTTAATACAGATGCGATAATCGTGAGTAATGAGGACGATGAATTTTTCTTCAACTCACTGGCAATTATTGTGGTTTTTGCTGACGTAAGGTTGATCGGATAGAGGTTCTTCCTTTCCTCCCTGGGGATCGATCATTACCATTATTGTTATCAACACAATCTCCCTATAATACGGGGTAGTGTATCTTTCTTACACGTTTCGTCGGGAATTTTGTACACTACTGAACCAGGTGTGTTGGCTGGATTTTCTCCTTTTCCATTCGCTAAGGAGCACGGTGGACACTATTAGCACAGATGCGTTCGTAGTTCTCCTTTCCATCGAGCATTGAGTACTTTTTTTCGCGTCTGCGGTGTTAAGAAAATGAACAGTGATTTCATTTTTGAGTACATTATTTTGAATCTTCACTTCATATTCAACTGCGAATCCCAGCTATCATCATTATCATTGAAATATTGGCCAACATGCTGCGACATTATTACGTTTATAGATAGTATTCGGGTATAAGTCAGAATTTTTCATATTAAACGCTTTGAATCTACGATTTCAATTTCTTTTCGGGTGACTTTGTAAAATTACCGACGGAAAATTACAGTGTTTTGAAGGGCATATCATACGTGCGAAATATTTATAAGTTTTTTTCATCTCCACGATTTCCTTGATATTTTCTCCCATATAAGTGTGTATATACTTCGAATTGTTACCGTCCCATCTTATGCGAAATATTCTAAAACGAATATTCACATCTCAAATCTCTCTTCGACTGTTTTACAGTCAATGTCTCAACACCGCAAAGCAGCATTGAGAATATATATATATATATATAACTCTGCACCGGGTCTCACTCTCAAATCTAACTTGATGTTTCTGCTGCAAAAACATTTTTCACCTCAACAGAGGAAGTATTTCTCAGTTATTTTCTTTGGGGATTTTTATTTATTTAGTTCTCTAGCAGTTTTCGTTTCGATTACAGCCTAAATGTGTATAATATTTGTAACTCTATAGTTCTTTTCCATAAACTTCAAGAAACATTCTCAGCGTACTTTTGAGTTATGTAAACGCTTATTAAACCCTAATTGAAATTTTGTTTAATAAGCTACGCCTATCTCTCTTCATAATTAACATAATCTCCTCAAATGTTGCACAGGTGATTCATGTGAACGATCATAACAATTAGAAACTACTTGAAAATCAACACCCAGTGTATTAAAAAAAACAACAAAACATAGGCTTATAAAGTATTAAGATGCGGGTCTAATTACCAGATTGATTTTTTTTCCCATTTAAGGTAAGGTGTTTACGGGGTTAAGCTTACACAAACTTCAAATTATATTTATTCCACTTTTTTTTGTGCACGGGAATTTTTCTAACAAAAAAAAAAAGTCTGCTTTTTGAGATGCGATCCCCTCTCCCTGTGTGTTTAGCTTTCGCCATCAGGACATTCGGCAAGATGCGATTAAAAGCGTTTCCAGAATTACAAACGTTTTATCAATATTTTTGTCAGCGTGCGAGAACTTTTAAACTGTTTTTACGTTCCAGAAGAATGCTCAGAATTAAGCATACCGTTTTCATCGAAATAAATATTTGAATCACAACTTAGTTTGTACGCCCTTCCCCCTCAAAAAAAAAAAAAAAAAAGAGACTAAATTGCGGTAAAAATTTCTAATCCCAGATGGTGAAATCGTTGTTTGTTTAATATTTAATTAAACGTTCGAATACGCGTAAACCTGCGCGGCAGGTAATTATTAAATTATTCGCTATTTATTAATAATTTCCGGGGCGACAATCGTCGCTTCCGTGGCTTCTGAAACACTATTTGGCAAATGTAAGTAGAAAAATTTGTTGTTGTTGCAGGAGCTGGAAGAGAAAACGGTGGAAGAGGCAGCGGACGAGAACGATGCGGATAAAGATAACAACTGTCTGGGAGTGACGCAGATAGTTATAACTGCACCAACTCCGGGTTCCGATAACAGCGACAAGTCGTTTCCACCTCCGCCACCACCGCCGCCAGCACCGGCCGACGCGCAAGCCATCGCTTTGGAGAGAAGAAAATCGGCCGGAGAAATAAACGAAGCGGAACCTCCGTTATACGATGTGACGTTAGTGGAATGTGTGGACTATCCGTCGACGATACTAGAAGAGCCGGAAGACTTGACCGACGAGAACGGCGACTGTTCCATCAAGCAGAACTGTAGCGGTTACGCGGCTGCCGGTGAGGACGGTACCAGCAGTACCGGCGGTAGCGAAGAAGAGATACCGATCGACAATGATACGGCTATCGCTAATGACGCCGACGGCACCAATAACAGTAATAACGGTGATAACGGCAATAACGGTGATAGCGGCAATAACGGTGATAGCGGCGGAACTGCTAGCAGAGTGACGATCGTGGGCGAAATCTTGAAGAGCGAAGTTAAGTCGAAACCGTTCTCGGACGGTGTCCCGGATCAGCTAGAACCGCATCAGCTGGAACGTCTTCAGGAGCTAAAAGAGTCGAACGCTTAAAGATTTTCATAGTTTTCCCCGTTATGCCGTTTCCTTTAATTTACTTCGTTTGGCGTTTCCCCGGTTTTACTCCATTATCAAAAGTGGAGTCCTATCACTCGACCGAAAGAAATATTGACGTAACGTGTGGACGCACAATGTCCACTTTGGAACTGGATGCATGTAAGGGCTCGAATCTGAAATATGTGCATGTGCGCGAGTGTATGTGTGTGTGCGCGTGTGCGTGTGCGTGTGCGTGTGGGAGACGACGATATATAGGCGTAGGAACGGTCTGCGATAGATTTATTACATTATTTAGGCTCGTTAAATCGAAAGATGTAGTTCAATTTCTTTTTGGCAGGATAAATTACGAACGCTACATAAAGCGAATTAAGACATTTCTACTCGTAAAATTACTTTTATAATTTTTACATTTTTCTAAAAACTGTGTATACCGTACTACTACCACTACTAGCCTTTAGCGGCTTCTATTCAAATGAATTTCAAACAATATAACGGACGCGATTATTTGACCAGTACTAATAACTTGGTTTACGAATACAAGATGCTAAGCGCAATTATTGGTAGCATACCGTTTTGGATTTTACTCGGTCGAACTTACGTGTTAATTCAAAAAAACGGGATCCGGAAATAATTGGTATAGGCATTGCGGGAGCTATAAGGTTTCAACTCGCTTTTTGTAATTTTCTTTTTTTCCTTTTCGACTTCAAGACGTCTCTCGGAACTAGAGATAAATTCAGAAAATAATTGATTAAAAATTTATAACGACTTTACCAACAAATTTGTCGGCTTACAAGTCTATTTTGATGAGAATGATATCGGTTGTGGCTAAGGTTAGTTGGGAAATTCAGTTAGTTTGGTGTCAACAGGAACAGCGTAATTTATTTTTCGGTTTTTAAACGTCACGTAGATTTCAGTGACTATACACACAAGTGTGCAATCACTCCCCCAAATAGATAAATAAAATAAAATAAAATTAAATTAAATAAAATTAAATTGAATTAAATTGAATTAAATTGAATTAAGTTAAATAGAATAATAATAATAATAGCTGCAACTATTGCGGTTTACTTGTGTATTTCGTTTAATTTTCTGATCTCGGAAAAATCTGCGAGTATTAATAAACTCAGTTTTGTATGTGTTACGTGAGGGGTGGTTTTTTGTTTATTAGTCAGTGTCATCGGTAAAAAATATTATTCTGTGAAAAAAACATCAATTATAATAACAAATATCTGATTAGATATTTTTAGAATTGCATTTGAAAGTTAACCGTAATCGGTAGCAAGGAAATATATTTCGCATACCTAGATTCAGTTTGATTTAATTGATATCACATCTCGAGGGGCGTATGAGAGTTGGATGAAACTTAATATTTGTCTTTTTACCGAGAAAAGGAATTTTTATAAGAAACAAATCTTCGGGCGTTCAAAAAACTTATTATTCAGAGCCCAAATTACAGTTACATGATTTAATATTCAGAACTTGTCTGCCAATGTTATTCGTTTAATGGTTTTTGGGATTTTGCAATATGTATACAGTTGTCAATGATCGAACATTTCTCATAATAAATATTTGAAGAACATCTCTAATTTGCTCGAGAGGAATTTCGGAAGCTGAACTATTAATAAAAAAAATAAATATGGTCCAACGTGTTAAGTCTACGTTAGAACCGGGGGTCCCTTTTCCGGGAAAAATTATGCTGGTGCCTTTAATGGGATTAATGATTTTAATAAGATGATTAGAGAAAGCTTGAAAATGTGCCGCTTCCGAATTAGTTTAAAGTCGAAATGTAAGCCGAAATATTTTTGCTGTGCTTAGAAAACGAAATTACTCGATTGTCAGTTTTTGTTTGTATAGTATGGATAAAGTCAGAACGGTTGCTTTTAATTGCGAAAGAAGCAGACTAATGTTATGGAAATATTATTGTGCCCGTTAAAATTCTAGAATATGGTCAAGTTTTAAAAACCGGTGCCATCTATACAGGCTAGGACTTCTTTAAGAGAGGAGGGCACCGATAAACTTTTGAAGATAGGAGGAACGTAAATGTTCAAAGGAATGCGATCCAGGACTAAGTGTTCCTCTTCAACTGGAATTTCGGTGCTTTTTGTGGCGGCACTGGCAAGATACAGAGTTCTCTTTAAGAATAACTTACACAAACGATTTAGACACGTGAGTGTGTAAATATACTAATGAGCTGATTAAATATTTTTCGCTAAACTATGATAATTGCGAGTTATAAAATAAGATTTTCTTTTTTTTCATTTTTTATTTTAGCAATTTCTGTTGTTCCGAAATAGTGTTATTAAAATCGGGTTACATTAATAATATACCGATACAAAATAATTGCAACAACTTCAAACGCTAAATAATTTTGGACACACATTTTTCACCTATCGGAAAACGAAGATATCTCTTCAACTATTCTAATGCCCCTTTTGTTTGTTAGTAGTAAAATTATATCTATCTTCTTTAAATCGCCTACCGGGCGAGGTTTCGGTTTCTTTTTCTTCTTCTATTTTTCATCTCGCTACTAGTTTCCATTTGTTAAATTTCGGTAGCCTACTAACTGGCTCATTTCCATTTCAGCATTTATCTCTCTTCTACTCGCAGTGTTCTTTTATAAATTATTGCTGAAGTGATAATTCAGAATGTTATTTTTTTCACAAATCCTTTTTCTCTTATTAATTTTAGTTATATATCTCTCTCACGTACGAAATCAGTAATGCAAGCTTGTTATGTTTTTCAAACATTTCTTGAATGTATCTTTTAATTTTCTGTCCCATACGTAACCAATTTGTAATAGTACGTTTTTTTTTTTTTTTGCTTTTTTTTTTCTGTTCTTTTTTTCTATATTTTATTTCTAGTGTTTTATAATTTTTGTGTTTATCTTTTTTCCGCATTTATCCTTTTACCGGTATCGCGATTTAAGAAAAAGAAAACTAACCCTGTCTTAAGTAAAGTAAAGTAAAGTAAAGTAAAGTTAAGTAAACTAAAGTTAAGTAAAGTTAAGTAAACTAAAGTTAAGTAAAGTAAAGTAGGTCCCGTACCCTTGAAGAATTTAGGAAAAAATGAGGGAAGGAGATAGAAAAAAAAAAATGAAAAACTTATTTCGCATCTTTTACTACTGTCGAAGAACGATATCCTATTTGGCGTCGGGGAAATTCAGTGAGCCAATGAAAAACACGAAGTACTTCTCGAATGTAAACGGCTGACATTTTTAACGCACGACCGTTCTTAAGAGACTGTGAACTATACTAATGGAAAACGATATTATCGGCAATAATGGTAAGTATGGTAGTAGTGGCGGTAGTATTTTAATAATGGACGAAAAAAATATAACGAAACGAAACGTTTACTATTCGGTGTTTTTTTACCGTAACAACGCGTTACGAAGTAATATATTTTCTCGATCATTGAAATTTTTACTTTCAACCATCCATTGTGAAAACTAATAATTGACACTCGGGTGCCGATGTGGATTGACTATTATTTTTGGCGCGAACTGATACCCGAAAGAAGGAGACGATATTTAATAAAATTTTATCAAACGCAGCACGAATCAAAACTCGGAAAGTATTTTTGCGAATTTCTGATGAAGCGTGCTTTGAAAAATTTTTCTCGCGTGTCATGTCCCGTGCAACTTTTCTCTTTCCACCTCTTCGGCGGGAAGTGCAGTCACGGAATTTCGACAAGTGTTTATAATGTTAAGGTTGCTTTTCATTCGTGATTAATCTTACGTAGAGTATGATCGCCGTCGACTGTTCTTTTTACCTTCGTAATAATTACACCTATTACTATTACCTTCGTTTTCGTCGTACATTAAAACAACAAAAAAAGAAAGGTAATAGCTCTATGTAAACACTTTTATTCCGTTGCATTTGTCGTCGACTATCAATTTTCCATTTATATAATAATAACGTTTTCTTCTTCCTTTGTTGTTGTTGTTGTTGTTGTTGTATGTGTATCTCTGTTAAAACCGAAATACAGACATATTTACTTAAATGCGTATACCGTTGAAAATTAATTCTCCGCCGTGGATCATTTTCGCGAAACAATTTTAAAAGTCGTTTAAACATTGTTTAAATAAAAATATAATGGAAAATATTGTGTAATTAACGAAAATAGTACAACGATAAACATGAAATAAAATATAATCTGGAAACGTCTGTTTTCCAGAATATCCTCCATCTTCGGTACTAGAAAAAAGAAAATACATTAGTAAAGATAAATATGTAAATTATATCGATAGAACCTAAAGGCGATTTAATTCGCCTATTTTTATTTAGAAAAGAACAGAAAAGAAACATCAGTGTGTAAAGATGATGCGAAATCTGCGATCCGAGTCATTACTTGTTTCGTTTCATCTTTTCCTAATTAGAAGATAATTCAGAGGTCCGTCCCCGGTTTAATTGTTCTGATAATATAAACTATATTGATTTTTTTATTCTCTTTTTTTGATTTTCTTTCAAATACTCGGATATAATATGTGTTACATATTTTTCTTTTTTGCTAAAAACATTTTTCTTTTTTTTTCTATCGACATGTTTTTCTTATTTATGTAATCCATTAATGTGTATAGAGGTTTAAAATCTGAGAAATTTCCGTAGTCAGACGTTAAATCGAGTTCGTTACCAGCGGCAGTTGTATAATTTACACGGGCCAATCATAAATACACACGGCAGAGGTCAAACGCATTCGGTTTTTCGATTAGTCTGTCGACACTGAAGACCGTTCCTGAAGCGTCATGACACCACTGTGTTGGCCTTGTTGAATTATTTTTTATCGAGAAAAACGATTACATTGCCTTTCGACCCCTATTTGAATATTTATTTTTGCTATTGACACATGTACACACCTCTTTTGTGTTTCATGTGTTATAAATAACTTCATTTTATAAAACCGTGTGTCTCTTTATATGAAAAGAAATTGCGTTTTTATCTTCATCTCTGGTTAAAAATGGCTATTGAAGTATACGCACATGCGAAATAGCATTTAAACGCAGAAATGAAACTTCATCGCTGATTCTACATTGTTCGAAATATTTTTATAGTGTTATGGAAATACTTTTTACGAATCTATAGGGAGGAGCAAAGAGACTGCATGTGCCGCCTTGGGCATAGCGTTCGAGGATAGAGCATCAAGCGACTATCTAACAAAATCGACTTTAAAATTCTTTTAAACAATTTCGCTGAAAGAGGCGAAAAGTTAACAAATAAAGTGGTAACTTTATATACATAAAAAGGAGGTTTTTTCAAATTGAAATAACTACATATTTGGCTATAGAAATTTTCGTAAAATTAGCAAATTAAAAAATGATTGTACGATATTTAATAAGCCAGTACTATAATACGTTTTGTAACAACTTTAAGTAATTTCTCGAAATTCTGAGTTTTGCATGATAAGTTGATCGTTGATTTCATTCATTTTTAATTACTCAATGAAGCGGTTTAATGTAATGAAAAATTAGCTTTTTAATAATTGTAAATAAAATTTATTTAAAATAAAAAATTAAACGCGCGTCGCTTAATTTTGTCTTAAGTTTGTTTTTTTTTTAATAGATCACCCCCCTCAAGGGAGTGACTTAAGCTATTGAAATCTTAAATTTCTACTTAAATAATCAATAATTATAAACTATTAATATATAACGTGTAAACTAGAGTCCAGTGACTAGTTCTCACTAATATTTAACGAAAATATTATTGTTAATTAGGCGATTTACAAATAATTACATAATTTAGCTAGAGGATATCTTGGGGGGCGCCTAATATCATTATTGGTGTTAAGTAGTTGAATGGGCTCTACATTTATGTGACCATGCAGCCGTTTTTCCTGTTCGATGGCAAAGTCATGAATGACACCGTCAACCAGTTTCATATCGAGATCACGATGGATATCCAACAAGCGTTCGTTATTGTACGAAGAGTAATATTTTGTCGACGTTGGATGATACTTCTGTTCGATCGAGAAATACATCCCCATAATAACTGGACTCCATATGTCTAAATTGGACGCGGGATCGCTTGATATAGAAGACGTTCATTACGTACACACTTGGTGACGATTTTCTGCCAATTAGCCGGTACATCTGACTAAGCTTGCGCTTCAGTTGTAACTTTTTGTACTCGATATGTGTGTCTTCCACGCGAGTCGCAAATCGAGATTCAATCCAAGATACGATCTAGACTGAAGTATTCGGATGAGGAAGGGGAAACGCGAAGAGGCAAAGTTAGACGAGGACTCAATGTTGTAGGAAGAAAGCAGATCAATAATTTCAGTTTTTAAATTAGTAATAGGAGAAGGAGAAGTCGCAGAAGAAGAAGCAGGTGCAGAATGATTGGAGACTAAAGCGGAGGGAACATTGATGTTAGGAAAACCGGGATTATTACTTAAATTAAGAGGCAGGTTTAGAGCCCATCTATTGGAGGGGGAAGGAAGTTGGTTAGACAGAAGAGGGGAGAATTGAGGCTTAGGTTTAAACGAATAATAGATTTTTTATTAGGTTTGTGGAACGTGAGAGTCTTAGGAGGAGCGTGACCAGTAGAAACAGGAGTATCAGGAGAAATAATCAATTTGAAGGAGGGAACAGAGGCGCGACTAGCGTAAGAAAAAGCTGGAGTAGTAATGGATTTGTTTCTTATACTAGAAGCTTCATGAAACGAAACGTTTTTAAAAGCCATGATCTTCTTGATGTCCTTTTGCCTGGACCATTCAGGACAACCGCAGTCATTAGAACAGTGTGATCCGTTGCAGTTTCGGCGTAGAAGAGGATTTTGCAGATCAGAACATTCGGAGAAGGGATGCTTTAAAGAATAGTGGGAACAAATAGCGCAGGAGCTACGGCAGTTTCTAGCAATGTGACCAAAGAGGAAACATTTTTGGAGCACAATTGAACATTATGTGATCAGGGTCACAAATAAAATGTTTGTTAAAGGGGTGCAATAAACAATACGGAGATGGCAGAAAAACGGGCACAGTGAAGAAGGCAGCAAACTGTGACACGCAGACGGCAAATCACCGAGATATTAAAACGGCACATAGAAGGAAAGTCAAGATACCGCGGGAAACGAGCAAGAGAAGTCTGAATGGATAAGAAAAAGCAATCCAGGAGATGTTTAAACCAAAGTCGGAATAAGCAGCTATAAATAGAAGTGTAATATTGGAGGATGAGAAAACAGGAAGGAGAAACCTACGAAAAGAGGAAGATAGCGAATGAGTCAGCTAACTCATTTTCCTCGATTCCGACATGAGTAGGAATCCGAAAAAAGTCAGTTTGAACTGAGCGAGAAAGAAAGAAATCATAAATCAATGGGAGCGAATAAGAAGGATAACGTAGTCGGTTAAGTGAGAAGGAAGAGGAGATGCGATAGTCTGCAGCACGCTTTCAGTGTCCGACAGGATAAGGATATTGCGAGAGACACGTGAAGATTTGATAAAAAGAAGGACACGCAGAGTAGTAGTGGTGGACTCAACACAAACAATTGAGTAAAATAAGGGAAGTTTAAAGGACTGGAAGTAATTTAAAGAAGGGTAAAAAAAAGCTACATCAACTTTATTAGGTTCCTTGGAGCTAGCAGTGAATATCGAAAAATAGTTAGGGAAAGAAAAGGGCTTCTGTAGAAATTTCGATCTAACAATATGAAGTAGAATTTGGGCGAGACAGGAGAATAAAAGCGGTTAATAAGATGAAGACAATGAAGGAAAAGTCCTTTTGCAAGAGAAAAAGTATAGATTATTTGGTAGTGGAATGAAAGGCGACTATTCAGAAAAACACCCAAATTGCGAGAGTAAGAGAGATTGAGCCATTATTTAAGACGAGATCAATTAAGGAAGAATTAAAAGAGCGCAGTGTAAAAACGACATTAGTATAGATTTACTAGGAGAGGTGAAAAGATTAATGTTGGATGATATAGCGTTTTGCGTTGAAGTTAAGAAGTTTTGAAGTTGATAGTTAGCCAGCGAGATATCGCGATGAGATGAATAAATGAGGATGTCGTCTGTAAAAAAGAGGGAAAAGGAATTTAAAAAGGAATTTAAAAAGGAAAGAAGAAATTTTGAGAAAACAGATATTGAACAAAGTTAGGCGAAATCGTGCGGGAATCCACGAAAGATTAGTCTAGTAGCAGTATTTTAATAGACAGAGGAAATAATAACAGTTCTGCAAAAAAAAAAAAAAAAAAAGAATCATTGAGAAGAAAAGTGAACCGGGATGTTAAGAAAAAGTATTAAATCAAGAAAAGTGAGAAGATGGACATTGTCGAAGGTATATCAGGAAAGGAAGCACTACGGGGAATTTCTGTCAATGAATGACGCGTAACGCCTGCCAGGAACGCATTAATACAGTCGAGAGGGTAGGGACCAGGGCAGAAACCAAACACTTTTAACTAGGTAATAAGATATATAATGCTTCAGCCACCAAACTAGACACTTGTTGATTAAGTTTTCGAAAAGTTTCCTGACACAGGAAGTAAAAGAAATTGGACGAAGAGAGGAACAGTTAGGTTAGAGATAGAGATGAAGGTATTCCAAGGTAAAAGAGTACAACCAGAGCTAAGAAAGGAGTTTTAAACAAGTTTAAGAGGAACCGAAGAGAAAAACCAATAAAATTTTTGAGAATAGAAAAATGAAAATACCATCTACCCTGGGAGCAGAATCTGAAAAATCACTTAAGGACGTTCCTATATTGTGAAGGTGAGCAGAAAATGTGAGGAGGTGGAAGAAGAAGGAATGCGACATGATTCATTAAGGTTAGGAACGTAACAAGGAGCTATAGAATCAATAAAAGAGGTTAATTTATCAACAGTAGGGTTATGGGAAAAAGGATAACAGGAAAGAGGGAACTTGAAAGCCTTGGCTATTCTCCAAACCCGAGAAATAGGAGTAGAACGTGAAAAGGAGAAACAAAAGTTTTTCCATGCATATTTTTTTGCTTTTTTCATCTGGCTCTAACGTTACTTTTTTTTATGAGAAAGAAAGTTTCTGAGCGTTAGAGCGAAAAGCTCTAAAAGAGGTTAAACTTGCTATTACTTTAATATAAATAATGCTAAGAGTCTGTTATTATTGTTAGTTTCGAAATAATTTAAGTTAGTTTTAATTTATTGTACTATATACTTATTATAATAAACGTTGATAAGAGTGTTGGGCACTCACACAACGGGCATATTTGCCCTGTGAGACCCACAACTTATTCTATAAAAAGAAAAAAAAAAAAAAAAAAAAAAAAATCAAAAGCAGCCTTACAATCTTGATTTCTCTGCGAGATGAATGACGGACAGAGCAGAAGAGCGAGTTAAGGCAAGAGAAATGGAATTTGTGCCCGTTTCTCGATAGAAACCTTTGGCTATACATTCTTGGATCTTGATGAGATCCTTCCTAACGTGTAATTTTATATAATAAACGACGCTACGGACATCCCTTACGATGGGTTGTTGGGCATCGAATTCCTAAAAGCTTATGACGCCCAGATTAAATTCTCTCAATCGGTTATGCGAGTAAATAACCGGGGTTATACGCATTAACTCAGAAAACAAAGCCTTTTAACAATAATTGCGACATCATTAAATTGACGCCTCGTTCCGAGAAAGTCATCGAGGTGCCTGTTTTGAACACCAGCATAGCGAGGGAATAATAGGTAAGTCGTCTGGCAAGGTACACATTCTGGTAATGCGTAGCGTAACGTTAAAACTTTTTTTTTTTTTTTTTTCAAAATCAAAATAGCTTTATTATTATTATTATTATTATTATTATTATTATTACATAAATACAATCTATGCGCAAATAATGCGCGAGTGATGGAATATTATTCTAATATCGGAAAATTAACATGTGTACAACTATTTACAAACAAAAGCACAAACCTTTATAAAATAACAGTATAAATATAATTTCTTATTAACTTCGCCTAACATTTGCAAGGTAATTGTAATATATAAGAAAACAGTAAAAAAAAAAGCTCTGAATATCATAATTAAAAAAAAAAAAAATACAAATGAAATAAAAATGAAATAAGAATTTTATGAAATGTTTAAATGTTTGCTCCATTTATCCACAGAAACCGGACAAGGAACCACGAAATTATTTGCAGTGTTATAAAATTATAAACCAACCCATCAGTCAGATACTTCCGTTTTGGATCAAGAAAATACAATTATATAATAAAGATTTAGAATAAAGTGCTTGCTATTTAAAAAACTCAACATTTTAGTTTTAAAACACTTTTCGAATATTTTGCTGATACATGATAGAATACAAATAGGTATGTAGTTTGCAGTTAGAGTTTTATCGGCATTTTTGTATACAGGTGTAATCAATCGTAATTTCAAGACTTCCGGAAATTTACCTACTATGACTGATTCATTGAACAAATAAGTCAGCGGACGTATAAAGAAGTTTAAATTATCTCGAATAAGTCCTATAGATATGCCATCAGTACGAAGTTTTATTAGGTAAAGATTGTATAGCATACTGCACTTCCGCATTAGTGAAACTATGGAAAGCGAAAGAAGAACTACTGGAATAACAGCTCTCAGAAGATTCTTTCTCACCATTGTTCCAATTATCCGCACTATTTAGAATATCACACACACACTGTCTCTAAAGAAATCGTTAAAGCAGTTCGATATAAATTTTTCATTACCCTCTACGTTTATTGTTTTACCTTCTATCTTAATTTGTTTTAAGGTAGGATGCCTGGTACCAGTTGTCTTTTTAACAATAGCCCAGTAGTTTTTTTGACCGTGTTTGCAATTGTCTAATAACTTATTGTAATATTCTAGTTTCGCTTTTCTTACTCCTTTATGTATCTCTTTTTTGGAGATAATTTTCAAACGTGCAATTAAAAATTGATTATAGACAAAGTAACAGTGAAAGTAACATAATCTATAATAAATTTTTGAATTTTTTCAAAGAACGGCGTCAACCGATTTACATAGAAGAAATTAACCGTAGATTGCTTGATAAAAACTCGACCGTTGTATTTCCAATCATTTTATGAATGAAAGTTGGATTCGTAGTAAGGTAAACAATATTGTAGGTCGGTTGTGTCGAACGCATTAAGTGGAACAATAAAATTATTTACCTCTGTTCTTTGCAAGGTAAAAGTTTTTAATAATGTAGACTATGGTGTGCTATTTAACGTATTACGAACACCATCAAATCTTTCGCTGAAGTTTAACGAAAAACACGTTTTCATTAATAAAATCCCGGATACGCACACCCTCGTCGATTATGAAAGATTTAAAGCTCTTATCTATTACATTTTTAAAGATTTAAACATTGTTATTGTAAAGAAATTAAACAACGGAGCTAAAATCTCCGGAGGAAATAAGTAAAGTTTTGTACGAGGCTCCATAGCTCAACACCGGATTCTTCCGTACTTACGCCAAAATTCGCGATCAGTATTACTGAAAAAACGTGAAAAGCGATATTCGTAAATTCATATAAAATTGTTACTTGTATCAGATCAATAGAACCAATTTTAAACCCGTTAAGAACGCCATGGAAATCGCTGGTTCTTTTCATTTTGCTGGGGTTTCCAGTACCACGCGGACCCTAGTTACATCCATCAATATTTCCTTCTCCGAACAAAAATTACTGGCATTAGACCATCTCACTGTTAAGGCAAATTGTCATCACATTAAAGATAATTTTCATTCTTTAAGTTTCGCCATCAAACTTTAAAATTAAGTAACGGTAAGGTAATTAAATTGAAAGATCAACTGCAGACGATTCAGCATTTATGCGGTCATGTGATCCGCAAGCGTGGTGTCTATTCAGAGTCCATTCGTAGGATAACAAATGACGAAAATAAATTAAACGAACTAATGAAGGAACAAGTTCAGGTCACAAAGAAAATCATTAAAATTTTCAAATGAATCAGTCGCAAGCCTAGCTTTCCGTGAGCACGTAATAAACGCTAATTTAGAAACGCTCAATAAAAGTTGTTTACAATCTTAGCGACGAGGTCGAATCCTCGCTATACGTTAAGTCGGTTAGCGAATATATTAATTTAATGCTAGAATTAGGGAATAAATTACCCGTTCAATACGACTCCATCGTTAATTCGATCGTATTTAGTAGGAATAACCGAAATAAATAATCCTAAAGATTTACTAACCGAGCTACGTTTAGCTAACCTGCCAAAGGGTAAAAGATTCCCTATTACTCTCGACCCACGCCACGTATTTAGATATTACGAAATTTGCATAAGCAATACAGTATTTCATAACAATTTAATAATTTATACGATAGAAATCCCCCCTGGTAAATAACGTAGATTTATTCCTTTTCCATACGTTTCTTTAAGTAATATCTCTTCTTCCGTGTTTCATTATATACATACGACCGAAATACAAATATCTATTCATCGATCGCTTGTCTACGGGGTACATCGTTTATAAGGACCTCAGCAACTGCATCACCGTAAGCTTTGGAGACGGGGATACTCTATACATCTGTGCAAAAGTCGGGCCATCTGAAAAGTCAATAAGGCGTTGCCTTGCGAAGCTGCCTTGCACCTGTCCCGAACTACCCGTGTTATTGCATCCATTCCCCTTTCGATAACCGATGGCTATTCGTCGTTCGTGATCGCACCATACTCACCGTTTATTGTGATTCGAACTCAGACCTTCAGGAATTTCGTCTCAGAGGCACCGGAATAATATCGCTAAAGGAGACTGCCACGCCTCCGAGCCATCGATTTCTTTGGACGCACGCTTCGGCGTAAACGCTAGCTTTATTCACGTTGTCCCCGCGATAGATCTCAACAATGCTACCCGGAAGCCAAGACTGTACGAAAAATCAATCTGACCGGATCAAATGAAGCTACCTTCGACAATTAAGATTCAGTCGACGCGAAGTTTGCTTTAATTCTCCACACACACTGACCACAAAGGATTCGGAGGACTCACAAACTAACCCCACCAACTTCAACCAAGCTCTCATCGTTTTCTTTTATCGTGATACTGTCGTTCCTAAAGTGGAATGCCTGCTGGAATAGATGCCGTCTGCCGTCAACTAGGAACCCGCCTGCACATTCTTCAGATCCCGCCACCGAATCAACGGCAACGAGTAGATCGACCTTCTCAGATCATCGCACAGGTGTAACCATCAGCAGTAATTAATCGTATTTCACATCACGTGCCAGCGAATTAACGCGTTTTCACTTTCTATGTACTGTACCAATATTTTCAATTGTTATGCATTCACTTTTACTACTAACTTTCGTTCTGTTCCGTTTCTTTTCCGTTTCGTTTTTTTTTTTTTTTATATATATACTATATAACAGAAAGAGAGTGTTATATGCCAACTTTCATATCTTTCCTTAAACAAACGTTATCCATTGTTTCGTTTAACTGAATTCGCGGCCTAATTAATCGATTATTCGCTTACGCTGCGAATCCACTACTTCTCTGTTGTTGCAAGTTACATCGCGAATGATGCAACTTTTTGTCATATCGTCGTTCGCGGTATTTTAATAAATGCAGTATACCGAATTCTGGCTTATTATGCGGCCAAAGTAACCGATTATTCGCTTACGGTGCCTATTCGCTACTTGTTTATCGCAAGTTGCGTTGCGAATGACGTATCCATTTGTCGTATTGTCGTTCGCTGAATGATAAGAAATAGTATTCTCGGAGATAGCCGGAATAACCGATTCGGTAGGCCAGTCCGTCCGATTAGCCCTTAGCATTGCATTGCTCTAATCGTGCCGTTACAGACTTACGGAAGGCTCTATCGGTTTGTTTCCGCGTAACCACGATCTGTATCATTGTTATATTAAATAAACGTAATACCATTAGCTTTGTCTGGGTTTATTTCGACTTCCGTGAAATAATCGATCGGTACCTTGTATTCCGTCCGGGAATACAACTGATAGAAGAGAGTGACGAATCAACGGAATTTAGGTCGATTAACTTTACAAAGAACCTATTTCGGAGAATTAGGAGCAGTGGTGAAAGATGGGACTTTGTTCACAAGAATAACAGAGGGAATGCAGTCACTTCAAAAGGTGCCGTCTAAAGTACACTGTAAACAACTGAGACTAAGATTAGAAAAGGTAAGAGATAGATCAACAGAGAGCTGAGAGAGGAGTGAATTCTGATGCACGCAGCAGAACCATCATTGAAGAGGAATAAAGCATTCTGAAGGATAAAATTGTCTAAGATTGTGTCATTGCAATTGTGATGGGTACGACCGCAAAAAGGTAAGCGGGCGTTCCAATCACCGCTTATGAAGAAAGGAGAGGAAAGTGAAGAAAAGGAAAATCACGCAAATCAAAATTCGGTGGGATATAATCGAAATGATGCGGCCTGGAAGAATAGTTAAGAATGGAAATGTGAACTAAGCTGAGATAAGGATTAGGAGAAAATAACGGTGAGGGTTAAAAAAAACTTACGAAAATAGCTGAACCACCGTAGCCATCGCTGCGGTTGGAACTGACGAGAGAGAACCCATTGAAACTGATGTTAGATTTAACCAGGTTTCAAAAATTAGCGCGATATTAATATCATATTTATCCAACAGCCGTTCTAAAGAAATTTTCGGTTGGTCTCAATGCTGAAGCAGTTTCATTGCAGGATGGCAAAAGAATTTAGTTCTCTACGCTCAGATAAATCATTGCGTAAATAATTGTGCTATGCTATCAACCAGCCTAGTTAAAGGCGAAAAGCAACACCACCGACATGCTTTCAGAAGGAAAGAACAGAAACTGGAAATACGGCAATGATAAAAAAAATAGAAAAAAGAGTATATATATATATATATATATATATATATATATATATATATGTAGTCAAATATTCCATACAAGTGACTCACATCGTCCTAAATAATCATTACATCTGCGTATGTTATCAATCAACCGAATTAAAGGAGGCAAGCAACACCGAAGGAACACACCCTATAAAACAGTAAAAGCGGTAACATTATACCGAAGTAAGGACTGAAGAAACAAATGGTGGCGTTGGTGTTACGGAAATGGAACAAAATTAGGTAAAAACAGAAAATCTATTAATAGAGGATAACAAAGTAGGACTTTACAGGGAAGAAAAGTTATTAGGAGAAATGTTATTAATAATTGGAACCGACTCGGCATTCATGGCATTAGAGGAAGATGAGACTATTAAAGAATTTGAAATGTGAATAGGAATAATGGAAACCTTTTAGTGCAGCGTTTAAATTGGAGCAATACGAATTGGGAGATTTTGAGTTAGAATAGTGTTTCCAAGAGACGGAATCCTGACATAAGAGAAAGAAGAACTACTAGAATAGTTTTGACGTCTACGCTTTGCAGTGAAAGAAGAATTAGTGAAAGCCGCGAAACGTCAGCAAAAGTGTTGTTAAGGAAAACTATCGAGCTCTCGCTGATGTTTCTAGCCTTGAAGTAGGGGAGACATTTGGTAGACTCATTATATTTTGTGAATTTGAACTCGCTTCTTAAAAGTCGGGCAAGAAGGGTCTAGTGCCGAATGATTATCGCTGCAATGGACGCGCAAAAGGTATAAAGAGGAGTTGTTTTGTTAAGCCATGGAACATTCTGCGGAACAGTGGCTGATAGGTACTTTTTTTGGTACTGAAATGACGCAAAACAGAGGCAATTAGTTTTAGTTTACGAATCATTGGTTCAATCTTAACTCGGTAGGAATCATAAAAGAAAGTAGAAGATGGGAGAACGAAGCTCATAAATTCGAATTCAACAACTTCGATGGGAATGAGAGGGTTATCAGCTGTACGTTTGCGCAGACGACGAATATTAGAGATCAAGATATCTCGGAAGAACAATAACGATCAAGTTCTTCCATAGCAAGATCGACAGACTAAACGATATTTAGTTATGGATAAAAGTTAATTTACGAAATGAAATTATTTAGTCAATTTAATTTACAGTAAAATAGAGTTACGAAATTATATTCGAACAATTTTAAGAATTTCTATTTTAAAAACTTTTATTTAATGAAGTGTATAGTTTTGAATCGTCATGTTTTCCTTAGGAACGGCAGAACTTCATCTCCTTCCTAGGAAAATAAGTAGATCCGGGGTACCGGTTGAAAATAATACAAAAAAAAACTGTGCGTCAGTCGAAAACTAACGGCGTTAGAAGTGAAACTTTTTACGGAATGCAAATAAATTTTAAACGAAGAAACAAAAAAAAAAAAGAAAATACATCGAAGTGAAGTTTTATGGGTGTACCACCGGTTTTGCCAGGCAAATTATCTTTATGTTGACATGATTGATGACTTTAAATGACGATTTACGAATAAGGAATTTTTCTCTGGCAACAACGCACCTTATCGCTATACCGAAAATTGTAGATGAAATAACTAGCGATCGATTTTAAGAAATGATTATTCCGCATATTGCAAACCGAAAGCAGTTGTTCCCGGTTTCGCTGAACACACATACCACGCATAAACATAATCACATACGGGCATATTCACTTTCCCGACACTATGTATGTTGGAGCAATTATACTGCTTCGTAAATTATAATTTTTTAAAATTCACGATATCACCCAAATGAATAGAGATATTCATTCCATTCAGTTGCACTTACGCATTTATAACTTTACTGTGCCTTTTTGTATGCTGTTAATTTTATTGCTATTGTTATATTAGATTAATTGCGTTAAATGGATTTAAATATCATTTTAAGCAGTAGAAGGAGTATAAATTTAGTACGTAGTAATTAGAAATGAAAAAAAAAAAAAAAAATCGCGATAATAGAAATAACGTAACAGCTAAGTATTGGGCGTGTACTGTGAGCGATTTTGTTCAGAGTTTGAAAAATAAATGTAGAGGCAACCAAAATTTTTTTTTTGTTTTCGTTATTCATTTAATTTATTTCGTCTTCTTTATTTTATTTCCAATATTTTATAACTATTATATTAGTGCATGGTACATCGTTATTCTCGTTTCATTGTTTAATTTCCATTTTTTAATTATTTCTTTTCCATTACATAATGTTTTTTTTATTTAGTCTCGTTTTAATTATTTCCCTTCTGTTTCTTTTCTGTCACCTATTGAACTTTTCGTTAGAAACAGTCCTCTTTTCCTGGGTTACTTTCGTGTTACTGTACGGAAATACTTTTTTTGGTTGTATTTTATTAATTATTTTGTTCGGCTCGCGGCACAAATAATGTCCATTAAAAGCATGCGCAAATGAAGTAGGCGCTTAACATTAACTTTTTACAGTCAGTATCGAATTCAAATAGTAACAATAATTAAAAATTTATTAACGAATACATATAATAATAGTATAATCATTAATTTTCTGTAAGCTGAGTAACGAACATTTACTTCAATCTGATTTGTTGCTTCATGTTGTTGAAGAAGAGTAATCATAAGATTAAATCAAAACGAGCGGGTAAAGAAAGTAATTACTCCGAATATATGTATTAATCTTTTATCTACTTTTTTTTTTTTTTTTACTTTTAGCGCATTTTTCTTTTTTAACTTTTTTTTAAACAAACTTCGAGGTCGGTACCATTTTTTTACCGGTGGTACACTTTTGCATGAACAAAGAATCATTAAAATCAGTTTGCATATACGTAACCAAATGCGAACATCTAGGCTTTGTTTTTTTTTTTTAGTTATTATTATATGTTTAGTGAATAATAACATAAATATCTCAGTTGAATGTCATGGATTGAAAACAATAAAAAAGAAATTGAAAGAGACAAAAATAAACCAATATATGTACATATTAAAATAAAATTACTCATTAAATGAAAAATCTTCAACATTAGAATATTTGGAAGCCATGATAAAATTCGCCGTGTACAGGAGTTTTGATAAATTATCGTTGTTTAATGGAAAATAATTTACGTCTTTAAACAAGAATTTCCATTTGGCGCACTCATCAACGATATTATGGGTGACAGTTCGGTATCTGCTAGATGGAAACGGTGCAGATAACTTTAGAATCTACCATGTCCGCTAAGAAATTGCCTCACATACGTATTAATATTATTAATTTTGACTGGATTGGTTTTAACTTCGGGGACGAAACTAAATGTGTTAATCTTCCAGTTGAGCTATTGTTTCAACTATTTTGCATTTCAATAAATCTATCGTTTAGATCCAACTCCAAATTGAGATTATTTAACCCTTTGAAATACAAAATTTTATGCTGCAGCACGGAATATAGTATAGCAATTGTCCTGCTATTGTTCGCAAAACACGCATCAGCGGGAAGTGTTTAAGAAGTGTCGGTAATAAGAAGCAGTAAGAAATTGCACTAAAGTTTCTTTACAAACGATAAAAAAACAGAGTTATCAATTAATAAAGCTAATTATAATTATAAATAAAAACATATGAGGAACAGATTTTTTTTTCTCATGAATATCGTAGTTTGGCAGTCTTTTTGCTCGGTAAAACGAGCTATATGTTATTGAAAAAGCACTTGCATATTTTCACGGTTAAAACCTTTTGCGATACTGAAACAATTCAAATATGACACACATTTCAGGCTGCAATTTATAATCTACGTAAATTTCACTAAAATCTGTCAACCCTTAATTAAGAATCATTTTCGAAAAAGGCGGAGAGACTGAAAAATATTCTTGCCTATATGAGTACATTTATGTCCTAAAATCTGTTGCAATGAAAATGCTCCTAAAACATTAACAGTAACGTAAGAGCTGATAAAAAAAAGGCATATATGCACATATTTATGTTTTATAAATTAGACCGAATTGTAAAACGGTGAAAATCGTTGCCGAAACGAAATGTCGATCGTTGTATTCGTAAAACGCGTCTTGCAACCGGTGTGAAACGTTTCATTTTAGTTGTCTCGCAAAACTTTCGTCGGTTGTTAAAAATTATCGTTGTTTCGCAAAACCGGACCGCCCCATTAAAACTATAAAAATAATGTTTCGTAATATAAATAACAATGTGCATATAATTTCGAATTAAACGCTACAGAAGTCTTGCATGTACTAATTATTTACGTATACGTAACAATATATGTAACAATATATGTAACAATATATGTATGTAACAATATATGTATGTAACAATATATGTATGTAACAATAAAGTTTAATTCGAAATTATATGCACATTGCTGTTTATATTGCAAATCATTTTTCTTATACAGTTTTTACTTCATTGTATTTTTCTTTTTTTGTTTCCTCGCTTAAAATTTATTGCATTCCGTAAAGTTTTCGATTGACGCACAGTTTTTCTTCTGGGCTCGTTGAAAATAACTAAAAAAATAAATACCGCACAAATTTCATCATCTTTATCTTCACTGAAACTTTTATTTGAAAATGGAAATGCCTTCTTACGATGTGACTATAGTAAGATATAAAAATACTTCAGATGTTAATGAATTTTTAAGAATCTTGAAAAAACAGCATCCAAGCAAATTCCGAATCGTGTTGTTTTTATCTAGATTCACCGTAGTTTTACTTAAATTTTCTTATCTATTATTATATATTTCTTTTTACCTATGCTGGTGAAAAAAATTCGATTTAATTTTTTCCTTTGCTTTTTACCGTCTCTCTCGCTCTAGGTTCCAGTAAACGGACACTAGAAAAGCACACGGGACTTTTTAAAAAAAAAAATGGGAAGGGGCAGCAACCTGAGCCCCAAGGAGTCGGCCGCTTCATTGCCGAAAATGCTCGAATGGCTAAATTAATTTGAATGGAATGAAAGGAAGAAAGAACGTGGATAAGTGAGCGTATAATAAAATCGCAGGAATCATCAGGTACGGGAGAATGAATTGAAGGGCGGACATGGAATTTGATATGATCAAGAATTTAGAGAAAAGCTGATTGGAGGAAATGAAATCGGCAATGAAGCGGTGGAATCCTTGGCTTGATAGTACATGCAGTAGCTGTAGAACAAAGGGTTCAATAGATCATTTTATCTGGCAATGTAAGTCTACGAGCAGGGTAAGGACAAACTTAGAGCAGAAATCTTAGCAGAACTGCATACTTTCCCGATTTCAGTGACACAGATAATTGCAGATCCACTGTCGAAGGTAGCGGCATTAATATATAAATTTATAAAATATCGCAACATAGAAACTTAGAAATAATAAATAAGGAAGAGTTCTATAAAACACCCTATACAGGGCTAAGCAAAAGAAAAAACTGGCTAAATGGCGAAAGCTAAGCCAAAAAAAAAAAAAAAAAAAAAAAAAAAAAGAATCCTTGGCTCGGGTTGCTGCCTCTTGCCACTTCTTTTTTTAAAAAGTCCCGTGTCCTTTTCTAATGACCGTTTACGGGAACATAGAATGAGAGGAACAGTAAAAAGCAAAGGAAAAAATTAAATCAAATTTTTTTCACCGGCATAGGTAAAAAGAAATATATGTATAATAGATAGGAAAATTTAAGTAAAACTACGGTGAATCTAAATAAAAACAACGCGATTCGGAATTTGCTCGGATGCTTTGTTAGCTCGACGAGTTTACTCTCTATCTCGAAACTGGTAGCGTTGTTCCGTAAAAAATTTCACTTCAAAAACTACAATATAATTTATTATGTAAGATAATATTGTTCCGTATTTTTAATGATAAAAATTCAGATAATTACGATAACTTTTTAACATATCTAAGTAAACAGCAGCATATAATGCACAATCGAGTCAAAATAACAATATTTCAGCTTTTCCTTAATTTTATAAAAAAAAAAAAACAACTTAAAACGGAAAATAATCAATTAACATATACACCGAAAAGAAGCAATACACAAACCGAATAATTAATAATCATTCGAACCGCCTTAATAATCATAACCATACACGGTGCTTATTTTATTAAAGATATAATAGCAAGCCTGTAAAATGATTGTAATTAATTGCTATTAAAAACTTGCAACCGGAGCATTCAAATGAAAATAATAAAAAAAAAAAATAAAACGTCCGAAACTAATTATAATTCTGTGTAGTAGTAGGACATTTTTATTCTAAAAGCGCGTTTTTATTTTTGCATCGATTGCCGCGCCAATTCCGGAACTTTTCGTATCTTTGTGGGACTTCCGGGGTCTGGACTTGATTTTATGGGTCGTGGTCATGTTTTGCTTATTACGAGGCTGAGTTTGAAATGTCTAAGAGAAGCGGAAATGAAGCGGAAAATTAAACAGCGTCTTCGTGACAATCCACTTTATTCGCATGGAGCAATATTTGCAGAGGAGAAATGAAACAAAACGTACGCTCCGTGTACGATTTCATAAATGTCGCCTTAGATCTCGGTTCGCACACGCAACCTGTACCGTACAGAGGACCCCTGATGCAAATGAAACTGTATACAAGTCGTCGTTGAGAAAAAAGAAGTTTTTTTCCCGCTATATATTTCTTTACTCGTTGCGTCAGTAAGTCGACAGTAAAGCTAGAGAACGACTGTATACGCCGCTGTACACATATAGTGACCGGTGTGGTAACAAATCACTTGTGACAGTTGAACATCCATTGTTTTGCAATAATCTTTCTCTTATCATATTTTCATACCTTTCTTTGTCGTAACCGCGTTATTTTGATATTGAAAATCGCTTGTAAATGATCACCACTACGAACTAGTAGTAGCCACAGTTGCGAGTAATTCCCGTCGTCTAAAACAGAGATAAATTTAGCATATTTTTACGGTCAGGAATAATGTGCTAACGATGAAAATTGTTGTTACAAGTTGTATTTCCCGAACCGTATTTTTAAGGTAACGGAGGTGTAATCTGAGGATTTTGCTGAAACTAAATCTAATTTTATATGATATTTAATAAAAAATATACTAATAGACCATTAAATTTAGAACAGTACGGTTTAAAGATCAACTATGTAAAACAAATAAAATACTTGGGAGTAATAATAGACAGTAATTTAAAATTTTACGAACATTTTAATTACATTAAAACCAAAATAAGCAAATTCATAATAATATTTAATAAGTTGTATAATAACCAAAACTGTAAAAATTATAAAAAAGGAGTTACGTTGTATGAAAAAGTATTATTTTACCTAACATACTCGTACTTTATTATCATATTATATGTAGAAATGTTAAAAACTAAAAAAATTCAAAAGATGTTAAAAATCTATCAAAGGCTTATAGCTATAAAAATCATTAAATCATATAGAACAATCAGTGTTATTTGTCGGTCATAGTTATAGCTGGTATTAAACCAATCGAATATGAAATACAAAAACATATAAGCTTGGTCGCAATTAAAAATAATATTAATATAGAGCATCCGTTCAATAACGTAATATATAAGACACCGTTTTTTAAATATGAGAATAAACTAATTAAAGTAAAACAAATGTGAATAAATTTATGGATAAATTTTATATAAATAAATTTCAATAAATATGGAATAATTATAATGGAATAACGTATCAATTTTTCTTCCCAAGTATAATAGATAGATTTAATTATAATCACAATATAGGCCACGAATTACTTTTTTAATGTACAATTTATAGAAAGATCATTGTCACGCTGAAGACTTATAACCGTCGAACGAAATAAAAATTGTAAAATTTAAAGAAATATTTCGAAAACAAGTTTTAAACTGATAGTAATGATAACGCTTAATAATACGAATAAGAATAATAATAGTAATAATCAAACCAAATTTGTTTTTTTATCTTTTTTTTTTTTTCGTGGACGCATCAGTTGCCGACAATAACCGAGCTCAGTGAAATTTTTGGAGGTTTTAATATGCGGCTGCAGGTATCAGGTATTACCTGAATAAAACACCACTGCCTGACCGACTACGACACGCAGCTCTGGCTATCAGATCAAATAATAATTTTATTTGACATAAAATTCTTTATGGACATAGAATGTGTGTTGCACTCATCTGTGAGACGCACTTAATATCCTCACTCAGCTTTAGGGGATATCAGGTTATACTAGTTATGATTCAACACACCTTGATGGCAGAGCGCATGGTAGCGTAGCTAATAGCTATACTAGTAAGATCGGGTTTAAATCGCCTTAAAGTATATTCCGAAGCTACTTACGCATATTTTAGCTGTAAATATTAGAACCTCAAATTTTGACCTAGCAATTGCCAGTATATATATATATATATATATATATATATATATATATATATATATATATATATATATATATATATATATATATATATATTGTTGCCATTCTATTATCTTTGGCTTGAGGCCTAGAGTCATTCTAGGTAGCGACTTCAATGCCAACCGTCCAAGATGGAATTGTAATTGAACAAATCATAGAGGTAGAATGATAAAAACAACCTAATATCAGATTGCAGCAAGGCCGTTTCCACGGAGGGGGACATTAGAACTGAAATAGTTATTATAAATAGACAAAAATCTGAAAAAAGAATCAACAATTTAAAATAAAAATTGATGATTCTTTAGCGTGTTCGCACTTTTAAAAGAAAAAAGAACAAAAATATGCTGCATATTTTTAGGTACTTCATTAATATTTTATGCAAAATTTTTTATTACGAGTATAATCAATAACATATGTAATAATTCATTCAAAATGATGGAAATTATTAATAGTATGAATATTAGTGAAAAATGTATTGTTATTTATAAAATAAATATGCAAAGAAAGTTTTCCAACCCTCCCTTTTCAAAATTTTGGGCACCGGGCTGGATTGCAGTCTTCAAAGTCTTAAGTACCAACGAACCAACCTACTAGTCAACACATGCAAATAGATCACCGAGCACACCTGATTTTTTCACCGCCAGAAATCTACATCATATGTATAATATTTGTAAAACAGTACCGGAGCTAAGCTCAGATCACACTCCGTTACTAACGCGCCTCACAGTACAACCAATAGAGTAAATGAAAAAACCAAACCATTATCAAACAAATGTACAGACTGGATGAAATTTAAGAAGTACATTGATTACGGACTTAAATATTAGATTAAAATTCGAATTTCCACGTTACTCGCAGAAATATCGATACATGTATATGTCTTTGAGATTTAATATGTTCAAAAAAAAAAAAAAAAGCTAGATTGTAGAATTATTTTTGCAAGTAAAAAGAATAAATCTCAAAACGTACCGTTAATTTTTCAATTTTATTTTGTATTATCTATCATCATTTACAACATTCGAATTAGCAGAATTTCAAGTTATAGATGATAATGGACAATGGCTACTATAGTATGTTATATATTCACGTATTTTGAGGTGATCAATGTGACGAGAGAATACAGCATCAATTATTTTTCTGTTTCGTGAAGTAGATACGGCGAGATTGTTTTTTAGTTGTAGTCCTTAACTCGGTGTTCATAAATTCAATAAATTCCGGTCCGTGCGGTCCTCTTTAATCCAAATTAAAGTCTCCACTAACGAGTATATCGTGATAATTATGCTTTTCAGATACCTTTAATTTAGGAGACTCTACGCCATAAGATTTAAGACGATGAATTCTTGAATTTTCTCAAACGATGTTTTATTGAGTGAGACATAAGCGGAAGCGAGTATACATAGTTCTTTTTGCATTGATACTCTCGACTGAGCAAAAGTCGCCAACACCGTCGTGACATGTCATGATTTGATCCATACCCATATTATTTGGATCAAACTTCCGCAAATCGTTTTTGATATTGTTAGAGACTGCAATGGGTTTGAAAAAGTCACGTGTTTTTGCAAACGTCAACACCACCATATTCCTTTTAAATTAAGCAATAGTGCGAAATCCTGGTAATTCAATAGAACAATCGTTTTCAATCCTAGTTTCAGACAAGGCAAGAAATTTACATCGCGGATTAATCGCTAGTTAAATCGAGCAAGTGTGCATTTAGCGATTAAGTGTTGAATGTACACAACGAAAGCGACGTGGAATCTGACGAAACACGACTGAATGTGTAAGCGTGTTGGTTCAGTGTTATCGGTTAAATAAAATTTAAAAAAAATTCTATATTATAAATTTGATTTCATATTGTTTTGATGGTAATATCGTTTGAATCGTTCGTTTATTTTAAGGATTTCGGTAATTTTGGAACTGTCTGTCTTTAAAATTGTAATTGAAGAGTGGACTCTAATTTACATATAAATTAAATCGAGTTGACACGCAATTACGTGAAAATTACGTATCGAATTGCTTAGCAAAAATTAAATTCTCACGTGCGGTTGTCATCCGGTCGTCGATAAAGACATTATTTTGCAGCACTTCGGGATTAGAATCAACGAGAATTTCTTCCGCTCCATCGCACACATCTCGTTTTCGGTATCGCTATTCGCGGATTCGTTCGGCACCTCTCTTCAGGGCCGATTTATTCGAATCGATGAATCGAAGAAACGCTTCACAGTGTTGTCGGCTAAATAAAATTTTAAAAATTAGGACTGTCTGTCTTTAAAATTATAATAGAAGAGTTGACTCTAATTTGCTGATAAATTAAGTCGAGTTAGCACGTAATTACGCGAAAATTACGTATCGAATTGCCTAGCAAAAATTAAATTCCCGCGTACTATTCCAAGTGCTGGGCTTTTTTAATTTTAAATTTCGACAGTTGTCACGCAAAACCTTCAGCAGACAGCAAGAAAAAGATGTTTACGAAATTATCTGCGGAATGTTAAAATGTTTTACGAAATTATAAAGAGAACGCTGCGTTTCGTTCGGTTGCACGATTTTCAGGTTGACCCCAGCCGAAAGACATGTACATGTCAAAAACGAAAGAGGATCTTTATGGAGCGATTTCTACATTAACTAAGAACATCCACGATGCCCCTGTAAAACAGCAGCCACTAAAACTCTAGCACATAAAGCTATTACGGAAAATCATTTTAACGTTCCAGCAGAAGATAGAAAGTGAATATAAGTAACAGGAAGAGCACGTACTAGTTGGCAACGTATTAGAACATTAACTGGTATAAACAACTATACAATTCTCGCTACAGGGGGAATTACGCAAAAAGATACAAATATACAAGAGCACTAGGTATGGAAACTTCTTTTTTCAATTAAACCTGCAGGGTAGCTCTATTTGGAAAACAACAAAATTCTTCCTAAAACAACATCCAAAATAGCAACCAATCAAAAAAAGGCAAATGGGGAATAGACCAAAAACTTTTGCCGAGTATTTGCTACAAATATTTAAACCACACGATGAAATACGGGATTCCGCATATGATGAATTAATAGAGACACATATGGAAGCCGCTTTTCAACTCGCACTGCCAACAAAGCTTATATCACCTAAAGAACTACAGGCTAAAATTAAGATGGTGCGAACCAGAAAAGCTCCGGGTTTCGGTGAAATAATTAAAATGCTGCCACCGAAATCGGTCACTTTAATTACTTATATATTTAACGCGATTCTAAGAATTAGATATTACCCTGAAACTTGGAACAATATCAATAATTTTGGTAATGCTAAAAGCGGGAAAAAATCCAATATATCCATACTCGTATAATCAGTCTTTTAAGCGTACTCTCCGAGATATTTCAAATGCTAATGTACGATAGAGAATACTTTCGATAACAACGGAAAATAGGATCATTCCGAATCATCAGTTCGGTTTCCGCGGAAGACACTTAATTGTTCACCAGGTATCTAATAGACAAAATAGCAGCTGCATTAGAGAAAGAAGCATATAACGAAGGTAACATCATGAACATAGCTGAAAATTATTATATAAATAAACACAAAAATAATATATATCAAACGACCAAACCCCAAATAATAATAACCCACTTTTAATATAAAATTTTAAAATTTTGATAATTTATATTTATATTATTTAAACGTTTAATATAATCCTTCGATATTTATTTTAGTCTATGTACATCATCTCGTTCTAACAATTATGATATATCGACTTTAAATTGTCGGTTTAAACTATATAAATCGTTTTATTTTCTATTTAACCTCAATGCGACTTAGAATTTGTTTCTGATCACATATATTGAGTTGTGTTTTTAATTGATGATGGATTGTTGTACCCGAAAACGTTTCTAAGTAAGCAATTATTTTATTCTTAAATTTTTTCATTATATTAGGTATTTGTGAACTATACTTTATAATTAACAAACAGGGTGTTAAAAGATTCTTCATTAAAGGAGAATACTGCAACATTTTTTTTCCTGCATATTGAACAGGCCTTCGATCGCGTTTGGCATCAAGGATTATTATGTAAACTAAAACAAATTTTACGAAACGATTTATATGCAGTTATTGTCTCACATTTGACAAACAGAAGTTTCAATGTCAAGATAAACTCTCATCATTATCTTTGTCAAATAACATAAAAGCATCAGTGCCACAAGGACTAGTGTATTCGGCTCCCTCCTGTATTCCATCTATACAGCAGATGTGCCAAAGTTGACAGTAATCGCTACCTTTGCGGATGATATCTGCATTCTTGCTCGGCACAAAAACCCAGTGTACGCATCATCCCTGTTAACAAAAGAGCATTTAACCGCTATCCAGCATTGGGCGCTCGAGTAGCTTTCACTTTAACTAAGCAAAACTGCTCCCCTAACACAATAAATAATCTGCACCTTAATTCAATAAAATCACATTAAATATCTTGGCATGATACTGGATCGAAGACTCACACGGAGAAGCCTTATGGCTTCAATAACTAAAGCGCTCAGAAACATATTAGGCAATAAGTCACCAGTGAGTTTGAAATGCAAGAGGCTAGTTTATCTTTCAGTCATAGCGTCAGTCTGGAGGTACGGATTAAAAGTATATGGAGCCGCTGCAAAGAGTAACCTAAATAAGGTTCAAAAGTTTCAATCGAAAACGTTGAGGGAACTGGTAGACGCTCCGTACTAAATATCGAATCATACTTTACATACACAGACTTAGATGTCCCAAATATGTAAACGATTTATACTTGAAGCAATACAAACACTATGAGACACTTCAACTCAATCAAAATCCAGAAATATCGATACTCAGTCGCTGGGATCCGCCAAGAAGACTCAAGAGAACAGGGGTCGGTGACATCCTAGGCGGACGTTTTCAGATCGATCAATGCTCATACTACCGTTGGGTAGCTGAGCATAAAAAATAAAAAATCTACATAATAGTCTCGTAAATTATGATCTTAAGACCGGTGTGATGTAACAAAAATAAAATAAAATTAATCACTAATAATATGTAGAGTGTTGTGCGAAGTTGTTATGAATATACAATTTTAAATAAAACGTAAGAGAAAAATGTAAATATCATATCCGATAGATCAATTGTAAAAACTTATGTGCTTATATATATATATATATATATATATATAGGTGTATATGTATTTATATATGTATTTATATATGTATTTATATATGTGCACACAATTATTTCCATATATATATATACATGTGTGTGTATATGTATGTGTGCATATAAGCCAACTACCACCTCCTTTCTAAATGGTAAATACAACCTAAATTAATGGAAAACAAAACATTAATATATACAATAAGAATAGCACTTAACAGCTAATCAACTCTTGCAGATGGAAACCGTTTGACCTAATTTTCCCCCATTTCTTCTGTATTACGAATTGTACGAAACAGAAAAGAAAAGGAAAATCGAAGGCGTAATGCGAGACACAGTTCTCACAGTTAATTTAGTAATATTCATTATTCTATTTTGTTCTTATTTCGTAGTATATTTGTTACGTATTTTTTAGTCTTAATTGTATTCATTTTTATAATTTTCTCCGATGTTATATTCAGCTCTTACCTGATCGAATTTAGAACAGTGTACGAAGCAGTGGCGGCTCGTGTCAAGTAAATCTGGGGGGCTCTAATATAAAATTACAATAACTTAAAAAGTGTAATGACATAAACTTACCTTGCTTTTTTGTCCACATTTTAAACTAAATAAAACTGGTTTAATGCATTCAAGTTCTGATTTAATTTAAAAAAAGATGATAATCTGTTGAATACATTTTGTATCTAGATTGAAATTTATTAAATAATATTTTCTAATCTTTTCCTTATATAATGCATAATTCTTTGCGTTAAATTTCACTGTAGACGTGCCCCAAAAAAAAAAAAATCTACATATGGCATAATTTTATGGAATAAGATAAGCCAAAATATAAAATCCAGGTTTTCTAAGGTTCTTCGTAAACTATACGCTTCCATGCATGTAATATTTTTATTACATTTTTCTTCCAGTTCTTTGAAATATTCTATTAATTTTTCTCGATTTTCGAGAACAATATTCACTGTACGTACATATATTATAATTCCACCTGTAGTGACCGTTCTAGGTAATTTCCAGTTTACAATTTCTTGCAGTACATCACATCTATGAGCAGAATTTGAAAAAAAAAAGCTCGCTATAGCGGACAAATTTGAAAAAAAGATTCTAATTTTGGAATCCTGGCTCGTTGCTTTTTGCATAATTAAATTCAACCGGTGCGTGTAACAATGAATAAAATGAGCGTATTTATATTTTTGTTTTATTTTCGCCTGTACACCATTTCTAGAACCGCTCATTACATTTGCTCCATCGTAAGTTCGAGCACTAAGCTTAAAAGGTAAGTCTCCAATTAATTTATCTAATTCAGTTCCTATGCATTACGTTAAACCATCAGTTGACCACCTATCAGTTACTTTTAAAAAACTCCAAAACCGTTCATGTATATTTTCATTGTGTAAGTATCTTAGTATTATTACCATTTGCCACTGATTTGATACACCTGTGGTTTCGTCCCACTGAATGGCTAAAAATTCATTTTCCTTAATCTCTTTTTTAGTTCCTTCTTGACACGCTTCCAGATGTCATTTTGTATTATCTTAGACGTACCTTTGAAAATGGTGACAGTATTTAAGTGTTCTTTTAAAATGATATCTAATTTTGATGAAAAGTCAATTAATTCCCTGAAAACTCCACGATTTTGAGAATCTTCTGATTTATCACGTCCTCTAAGAGCCAGTTTTAGCGTACCACAAAACTTTATGCAGCTAATTACTCTTTTTATTTTTGGAGACTTCTTCATTATGTTTCATTACGTTTAACCTATAAGCAGAATTTAATTTAAGAGAAATATTTACAGAACCCATTAAATCTAGTTCCATACAACAATTCATGTGACGAGCTGATAATTCGTGCTTTTTGCTCTTTGATTTAAATGTTTTAAATCATTAAATCCTAATCGTGCCCATGTCACGTCGGTTCCATCTTTAAAGAAAAGTACACAAAGAGAACAGAACAAGCGATTAATTACCTTACATCCACAAATTCATTTTAATTTATTATAAATTTCTTTTCGAAAATGTTTTGTAAAATTACATGTACCTATTTTATATTGCTGGTTCAAATTTAATATGGGTGTAGGCCTCCCTAGTTTCTTAATTCTAACTTTTTCCGATGATGAAAGCACGTTAAAATTTCCTTTTAAAATATTACTAATTTTATTATCCATCATTTTTTTAAAATTAACGTTAATTATAATTAAATTTAAACGTTTAATTAGATAAATGAAAAATATTGAACGTTTGAAAAATCACTGTAAAACAAGTGTCGGCAAAAAGCAGTGCTTGCATTCAAAAGTAACAAATAGAACAAAAAAAAAAAAAACAGCAAATTAAAACAGTGTGCTACACTGGGTAAACGGACGACGCGACGCGTGATGCGGATATATTGTTAAAACCGATTATAATCACGTATAAAATTGACGAGGGCTCATTTATCGAGAGCCCACAGATGCCTTTAAGTTACGCTCGGGAAACTTCGGCTTTATTCGTTTTTCGCGTGTATTTTATATGCGGTTTGGAGGCTCAAATATTCTGAGCCCACGTACTATATTATTGGTTGCTGATATCGTGTGACCAAAAAATCAACTGTTAACGACCTTGACGGTACACTACACTACGAGTAGATCGTACAGTTCCAGCGCAGTAAGCATGAACCCGATAACTGTTATCGAATATTTTAGTTGTTCGTTTAACAAATCGCGTAAGATGCTTATTTTGCGATTATTTTTAAAATGCACTCTCACAAAAAAAAATTATTTCAAAATTAAAAATTCTATTCGTAACACTGATTTGTTTTTTCTTGAAGTAATTAAATATTATGTATTTTTTGAAAACACACAGGGAGGCTTGCGCCCTTGAGCCCTCTAGGACGAGCCGCCTCTGATAGGAAGATGTAATCTGGCGAATATGCTTCGATATTACATTCTCGGGCACTTGTCGTCATTAATAATGTTCATTTTTGTCAAATACTCCGCGAAATTGTGCTGATAGAAATTTTGTTAGAAAGGAGTCCCTTGACTGATTTGATCTTTCCGTTACTTCCTGATCATAAGCGTTTTGCTATTAATCCAACTATTTCAACTTCGTCTATTTTAGGATCTGTGCTAACGTTATTCTATCCCTGTAATTGTTTTTCGTTATCTTCATTTCGTTTATTTTTTCCAACTGTAAATCCAAGGGCATAATTCATGATACCACATAAGCAGGTGTGTAGGATTTTTGTGTGCAGATGTCACATTTAAAATGATTTTCCCTTGTTCCATTTTCATTTTGTTTTTCTTTTTGTTGTCCGTACTGTTCGGAAAGTAATAAATCATGTTACCGACACGTGCTGAGTAAAGAATTTTCCAATTACCAAACTTTAGACCAAAACTTCTATTGAATAGAACTACTAGTTGTGTGTAATTTTTTTTTTGTTAATTTTGTTCATGATGTAGTCGACATGTTTATTGAAATTAAGATTATCGTGTCTCTATGTATATGCCTAAAAATTTCCTTACTGATTGCAAGAGGTTTGTTATTCAGTTTTAATTCTCTTTCTATACTACTTTTGATTTCCTGCCTTTCCTTGTTATTAATATTTAGTTTCCTCCGTATCTAAACGTAGACCAAGATTTATGCGTTCATTATTAGTACCTTTAGTTATCCGATTTATTATAGCTATTTTGTTTATACCAGAAATCAGACGGATGTTATATAACTTATAAGGTTTATATTTTCGTAATGTTCAGTAATATTATGTATATTTTCCATTGCAATATTGAAAAAAGGAGTAGGTGCTAGAATGAATCATTGTAGAACACCTGATTTGAGAATCCTTTGATAAACTATTTCGTTGTCTTTATTTCGGAAAATAATTTCTCTGCCTTTTAAGAAGTTTTTAATTATTTCAAATTTGTATCAAACTGTTTCTGTTGAAAATACTATATAATTATAGACCATTTTACATTATCAAAGGTATCGAAACTTATTAATAATATTAATTAGTGATGATTTTTGGTAGTTGTTAATGTTTTCCACGTATTTCAAAATGGCTTTTTTCGCGTTAATTTTTTCTTCATATATATATATATATATATATCGATATTGTTGTTCATGCAGTATCACGTTATTATTTAGTATCTTTACAGGTAATGGTGTTCTGTTCTTGGTTCGAATCTTCAAGATTAATACGCGGCAGTCGTTTTTGATCGAATTCGAATGACAGACTATTCTTTTCTCAGCAATGTATTACTCCCGCGACTAGAGAACAGAGTTGTATCACCATATTATCTACCAATTATACCGCGATAGCACAATTTCGCAAATTCTCTTTGTCGCTTTACGTGTTACCGGACGGAACGCACGATGGTTGTTTACCTGCACTACCCCAGCTAATAGGTAGTTCTACCGGCCGAACACAACACGACTTTCCCGGTATACACGCGCAGACACACAGCTACATAAGTACCATTCCCGAATACCGTCGGGAAATTATCAGATCTTACCGAATGCTCGATCGCAATCACTCGCACACGATAAAGTGTACTCCCGCCGTGCATTGAACTTCGCGATCGTGATAAAATTTGAGACCGGTATTCGACACGTGTATAGTCTGTCAAGCGAAAGAAGTCCGTTCGTGAAACAACTGAAACGTGCTGACGTCACGAAATCAGGGAACCCCAGATTAAAGTCCATCGCGTATGAGATGTAACAGTCATTCTGTTAACACCACACTGTCCGTCTAGATCAGGTTGTATTGGAAAAAAAGAACGGTTAATCGTACAGAGGTGAAACAAACACGAGATTACTGCTTCCGTAAAGGACGGGAATAACAGGAATATATGGCAATATGATTTTTGTCGGTAATATCGAAATACACGTCAAGTATCCATAGCTCCCTGTGTTGCTAGTACACTACTTTGAGCATCATACTCGGCAACGAATCTCGAACGGACTTTTTTCACTTGACAGACTATATTGTATATTAATTCCTTCTGCAAATGAACCGAGAGATAGCGCCGAATATATAATCTCGAAATAAATCCTCGGAACTAGCCATATATTTATATTATATCGCAAGACATTATTAAATTATATAAGCAGAAATCGTAGTATATTTGCTGTCTACTAACGCTCGATATCACGAAAGCTTTCGACAGTTTAAACTTAAATAGCCTCGTAAAACTATTGTATAACTTACGAGTGCGCCGGGCAATCTACCAAATATAATAACAGATTATTTCAGCAATAGATTTACATATTATATATAAATATTGGTAATTTATATATCCTGTGGTAACAGGAATACTGCAAGGTTCAGTATATTAGGACATTATCTATGGAATATCGTTTTTTCCAGAATGTATACCATCTCAAAATCTAATTATATGATTCTGAATAATGAATTGAATAATAGTACCTTAAATATAGATCAATATGGATTAGATATATTAAACATGTTACTCAGCTTAAATATCTAGGTATTGATAGTAATTTAAAATTTTATAATAATTTTACTTTCATTAAAAATAAAATAAATAAATTTTCGACTTCTATTTAACAAATTACACAACAATCAAAAGGGGCTATAAATTACAAAAAAAAACAAAAAACGAATAATATTGTACAAGTCGGTAATACTAAACAATGCATTGTACAGCAGTATCGTGTATGACATGTTAAAAATACAACGATTTAAGAAAATGTTTCATAGCTATCAACGACTTTTATATAACTAATTAAATCATATGGAACGATAAGTTATCAAGCAGCTTTAGTTATATTGGCAAGACTTAAACCGATGAATATGGAAATATAAAAGCAGATTACTCTACATAATATCAGGGGCTGAGTAATGAATTTAGTAACGTGAAATATATTCATAAAAACATGTTTACCTATCAAAATCACTTCATTTAAAAAATTAAAAATTATTTTGGAAAATTATTATTTTATACATACATATATATTTCAGCAAATTCGAAATAATTACAACGGTATTGCGTGTCGGATATTAGGGAAAGATTAAATAATAAAGTTTTTACCCCAAAAATTTGTTTAATGTGCAGGATATAACTGGACATGGAATATTTGAAGTGTACTTGTACGAGTATGGAATTTCGGGTTCGGATAATTGTGTTAGATGCAATTTTCAGAACAGCGTGTATCATATTTTACAAAGCTGCAATAGCAGTAATACAATTATCGAAGGTACTACTGAACAACTGGTAATAATTTCAACCATTTCAATCAATTTACAATACAAGAGGTTAAAAATCGTAAAATTAATATTAATTTATATTAGAACACTATTTACGTTTAAGAATTATACTTAATATTAATATTTATTTATAGTAAGACACTATTTGCTTTTAAGAATTATACTTACCTTTCTTCTTCTTCTTTTTCTTCTTCTTCGACGTGTCGTACGCAGCGTTCTGCGCGTAGACGATCATATATTATAGCTTCTTGCCGCCTGCATCAGTTGTCCTATCGGTGATTATTTAGTCCACTGTCGGACAGATTAGCGAACGTACGTCAACTTCAAACGTAACAGTACCCCTTTACCGACTTTAAGCATCAGCTTAAACGCCATTTTAATAACACCTGGAACACGCTCCATAAATCGTTCGCGAAACAACGGCTTTCCTCAAGCCGAGAAAGCAGAAAACAGGAGGTAACCTTATACTGAGTTGGACACACTTATCGAACACCTACTGACTAAATGCCTGATTGATGATCATTATCGGAAGCAATGCAGAATACCATCCAATTTAAAGGATTTGTTGTGCGATGAAGCTTAATCGATTATTTCAATTTCTCAAAAATCTTCTAATTTGCTAAAGAGCTGTTATAATTTTGTTAATCTTTGTTAATTTCTCTTTATTTTCTTTTTCTTCCCCTTCTTTTCAATTTTCGTAATTTTGTAATTTCTTGCCGTGTTTCTAGTCCCTAAGTTTCTGTATATGACACATGTAAAATAAATAAATACATAAAAATAAATATATACAATATCTTATCTTATGTGTACCCCAGGTATATATTTATAGAAAAATTTAAATCTCCCGCTACAAAACAAGGGGAAAAAAGATTTATATCTTTATACGGTGTATAGGTAATAAAATAAAATTTCAATAGATTTTAAAATTTTTTTTTCTTTTTCGATAAGCATATAACATCTATAATTGTGGTTACACTTGAATCATTCCGAAAAATATATATTAAACCTTGTTCAGATAACCACTTACATATAATTATATTTAAAATACGATAAGGATTTCAATTTAAGAGGCAGTACTAACAAGCATGAATAATCAACTCGAGACATTTTTTACTATTTCAATAATACACCTTTCAAGTATAAAGTACTAAATCGATTTTAGTTATTTTTCGAGATTTCGAGGTTATTCTAATAGTGAACGCAATTGCGTGTTGTTGTTTTTTTCTATTTTCTATTTTATTTATTTGTTTGTCTGGCTGAGACGATAAACAAATCTATGAGATGTTCGAGCTATTAGTAGCATATATGCTCAACAATTTTTTTACGACACTTTTTATAGTTCCAATGAAAAACTTCATTAATATTCTCGAAAAAGCTTATTATAAATTTTACACCCCATGACTGTATTCTAGCATGATATTTAAAAAAAGTCGGAAATTGAAGTAGCTGTGCGCTCCGTGTAATTTGGTATGGAATTGTAATTTGAAACGTATTTTTAACCGACTTCAAAAAAAAAGGAGATATTCAATTCGACTGTATTTTTTTATTTATTTATTTTTTTTTATGTGTGTTACTACAAAACTTTCTTCTAGGTGAACCGATTTTGATGATTCTTCTTTTATTTAAATGATGGTGGTTCTCATGCGGTCCCATTTAAATTGGATCAAGAGCTGATCGGTAGTTTTTGAGCTATGCAAGCGGGAGTTGAAGCTTTTTGGATGCTTTTTATTCGTGATTAGTTTCAACGTCAAGTTAGATTTATTGACTTAAAATGTTATAAATTTGCCAAATTACTATGGAAATGTAGCTTTTGATGTTTTCACACCGTGGAAATGCAGTTCAAAATAAAGAAATCGTTTTTTTTTTTTTCAGTGTAAAGTATGGAGAATAATGTGAAAAAAATTGATTATTAACAAAAAAAAAATTCAAGCATAACGCTAAAAATTGTAAAATAAAATGCTTTTTTATAAAAAATAAATACCGACTTCAAGGTTTATTATAAAAATTTAAAAATGCACTAAAAAGTAAAAAATAATTACTCCCGATAAAAAATATATATCAGAGTGTGATATAACACCTTAAGGGTGATATCGTAATTCTTATGCAACATTAATACCTTAATTAGAGTCGGCGTCAAATTCATATTAAAATAATAATTAAAAACTGCATTAAATGTTCATTAAATTGTTCCTAGATACTGTAACATGAACTTGATGATGACTCTAATTAAGGTATTAATGTTGTATAAGAATCATGATATCACCTTAAGTGTTATATCACACCCTGAAATATATTTTCTCATCGGGAGTAATCATTTTTTACTTTTTAGTGCATTTTTATAATAAACCTTGAAGTCGGTATTTATTTTTTGTAAAAAAGCATTTTATTTTACAATTTTTATTTATAAATACGAAATTTAAGATTTATTTTCAACATTTTGGGGTCACTTAGATAGTATGATTGCACGGAAAACTGAATTTTGCCAAATTTGTCGTGAAGTAATTTTGTTTTCTGCTAACTGGTTTGACATTTTATTTATATCTATTTGTATTTCCGTCAGGATAACAGAAACTCGATACCGATACTACATCGTTGGTATAATAGATTCTCGGGAGGTTGCAAAAATCATTTATACAAATCAGAACACCGCTACGTAGAGATCTGTTATTACTGTAGTTATCATTTATTTTGGTAGAAAATTTTCTATCGATTAGGTAGATTTTAAACAACTCAAATATGTTACCTCTAAACACTTATTACATTTGTACGGTTTATTCAATAGGATTTTATGCGCCGTGAAATTAAAAGACCTGATCAATACACGCGGCTACCGAGGTACGCCCTGTCCCTACGTTATTGAGATGTACGATAGGTGCTCAAGAAAGGCAACATTTGTTCCTTTACTTTCCAAAAACCCAGACCGATATTCGCTAAAACAACCTTTACTGTTGTGGTACTAAAGTATTTTTTTTTTTTATGCCTTTTTCAAAAATTTTTTAACAAACTAACTGGCCTGCAATTTGCGACCGGCGATGTTAAGCTTATGATACTAGTCTATTAGTATATCCGAAAACTACGAAAACATCTAGATTTTCCCAAATTAACCGCATTGATATCTTATCTAAATTTCAAAACGGCAATGTAGCTTTTTTTATATCGACCATTATGAAATCAAAAAAGACAAGAGTCGCTGTCTAACAGTATATTCTCAACAACTGAAATTCCATCAATTACACTAAGGAAGACGTGATAGTCTCACGAAAACATCTATTGAAAGATTTTGCATCTACGATTTAATTTTCTTCAACTTTTATCTTTATACTATCTGCTTCAATCTGTTTAATGAACATATCTTTCTTACCCATTACTCGTTTTATAACGGACCTTATAATTATAGTAGTAATAATAATAATAATAATAATCAAATCAAATTTATTGGTATTTACTAAATTAACATAAAAATACAAAAAAATGTAAGTTCTACAAATGCGCATGGCTGCGCGAGCAGTGGGATTATTATTATACAAATGAGATTGATACTATATTGATGGTAAATCCGGATACAATTACAAAACGCATAATAAAATAAAATATTATATACTAAAAACAATGCTAGGAAGTAAAACATGAAAACCGGTACGATACAATGCAATACAATGCAATGGCCAAACAGATATTAGCTAAAAATATTATGAGTACAATTTGAATATGAAATAAATATTAATATTATTTAGCCATTGCTTACAGAATTTAATTTTATCATATTCAGTATAATATTTAAACGCATGTGTATTTCAAACATCGGTAAGTCGTAAGTATCATATAATTGGGATTTACTATTTACACATACACTTCGAACTAAAATAAATAAGATAAATGAATAACTATTAGCTATCTATAAACGTGCGAACAGCTGTTAGTATTTTGATAATTTTATATAATCATTGTATCTAAGAAAGCTACAGTACTTCAAATTTTAATTACATCCACACACTTTTAATACCTCCCAAAGGAAAAGAAATTTTACTTATTCGTCGGTAATAATAGTATGATAATTTAAAGCATGAAATACTGCACTAATAACTAGTATGTTATGATTTCCAATACAGGAATTTAATAATAATAATAATAATAATAATGAAAACAAATTAAGAATTTTACTCAGAAATTTAAAAAATACTAAGCTTGTTGTTTTATTGAAATATTTACAATATTGTATATAACACTTTTTTATAAAAGGGAGAAAAAGTTAAAAAATAAAAATTTGCAAATTTATCGTATAGAATTTTAGAATGCAGGCAACTGGTAAAACTTGCCTTGCACAATTCCAGTTTATTTACGTATAATAGATTTTATTCAGTTGGACCATCGGATAATCTGGACCGCTGTTTAAATGGTACAGGTAGAAATGAAAATAATGTACGGGCAGTTTTTATTACATTTATAAGGGATGCATATTTCGTATAATTAGAATAGTTTACAATTAATAATAACCCGCTATATTTTAAAAACCTTGAAGAATTCCTTAAGCGGATTTTATTTTTTTTTTTTTTTAACGATAATGTTGATTGTTTGAATAAAAATGATGTCGCTTGGAACTTACCGCTGATAAAAAAAAGCATTTTTGTTAAAGTAAACAAATTAAAAAAAAAAAAAAAAAGAATAAAAATTCCTACAATAATAAAACATCAAAAAAGAAAGAAAAAAAAATCAGAATAGGCGAAAAAACATGTTAATATATTAGGTAATATTTTACGTGAGAGTTATTTATATTCAAAATGAAGGCGAATTTGTCCAAAACAGTTGTCGCGGTATAATAATTTGATAGATTTTTTTTGAATACTTCCTAACGATGACAAAAGTGGTACGCAAAAATACGAACTATAATTATTATTAAGTTTAAATTGAAAATCCGTAGTTTTGCGTAATGATAACTAGTTTAGAATAAAAAATTGGAATAATAAAATCATTAGTACGTATAGAGAGTGGTTAGTTATCAAAAAGAAGAACAGAGCACAGTTATCAGTATAGTATGATCATAAATTGTTACGCAAAATTATTTCAAAATGAAAATATCAACCAAATAGGTACGATATTTTATAACAAGTATTTTTTAAATTTTATTGCAGCTTGGGAATACTTTTTAAAATTATTTGAAAACAACTCGTATTATTTTAAAAATGAAAAGACCGCCTATAAATGTTAAAATATATCGCGACGGACAATTTCTTCCTTTGTTGCGAAAGCGGACTGTAACGATTTGTTTACATTTATTCTGATGCGTCATTCGTTCAGTCGCTCTCTTATTTTTGCGAAATTCTTTCTTAGCATCTGCATCGTTTGCACATGTAGCGATCGCAGTATTTTGTGTAATCGGCAAGGCTTTGTTGTAAATACTGAACAAGGCCAAGTAGAAAATCATGAGAACTCCTGCACAATTATCTTGTATAAATCTATATCCTATACGAATATTAGCGGAACCGTGAATAAGTTTCAAACATAACTTTAACTTTAAAAAGAGGGGAATTCCGGAAAATTATAAGGAACACCCCCCCGAAATGGCTCACTAACGAAAGAAATACTGACTGGAAAACGGTAGTTTCGCTAAGAAAACGGATAAGGAAAACGCCTTTGCCTTTCATCCGGAAACTATTTTCATTCTTCACAAACAAAGGAGTATCCGAACGAACTCAGATTTTATACACAGTACAGTTTGAGGCAACCTTTACTACTTTATCTTCCTACCGAATCGATCAATCCCCCTTTTTTATGTGTACAAATGTCTAAATGAGGTTCTAGCGAGGAAAGCACCTGGATTATGAATATTAAGTGGAGAGATATTGTGTGTCTCATTTACCCCCGAAAAGGCTACTACTACTTCTCGTTGCTATTCAACGATATTCTACAGATTGTTTTTCTTCCAAAGTTATGAAATAAATACGCCAGTTATAGTGTTGTGATCCTTTTGAAATTCAATAAGCCGGAAACTTCATTATCGTCCTCCTATTGATCAAAATCAGTTTATTTAGCTCATATTGTCGAAAATTTTGCAAAAAATTAATTCTACCGAGAATGTATCTAATACTAACGAATAAAATTACTTCTTCGAGACCATCAGTTCGGATTTTTAAGCGTAACATTTCACCACTGAACAGAGTGAGACTGGTTGACATGATTCATCAGTTTTGCCGAAGAATGAAGTACACCCTGTCAAGAAAGTATCGGGAATTGTTAAATAAAACGAACAATTTTTAATTTTCATCCAAATTTATTTTGTCACCTTCAAAATAACATCCATTCGAAGCGATGCACATATGCCAACGCTTTTTCCACTCGGCAAAGCACTTCTGATAGGCGGTTTCCGGGATGGCCTTTAGCTCTCGCGTCGCATTCGTCTTGATGTCATCAATCGATTCGAAGCGCATTCCCCGTAGCGGAAATTTGAGTTTTGAGAATAGGAAGAAGTCGCAGGGTGCTAAATCTGGTGAATACGGCGGTTGTTCGATGATATTTACCGAGTGTTTGGCCAAAAACTCATTCACAATTATGGCTTTGTGAGACGGCGCATTATCGTGATGGAGAATCCAAGAATTGTCGACCCACAAATCGTTACGTTTACGACGGATAGCCTCTCTCAAACGTCTCAAAACACTTAAGTAAAACTCTTTGGTGACTGTCTGTCCGGCTGGCACATATTCATAGTGTACCACGCCTCGAATATCGAAGAAAACAATCAACATGATCTTCACTTTCGATCGGCTTTGGCGAGGTTTTTTCGGCTTTGGCGCGCCAATTGGCCGCCATTCGGACGATTGCTGGTTCGTAAGCGTGTCGTACTCGTACACCCATGTCTCGTCACCAGTAATTATCTTTTCCAAGAAGGTAGGATCCAAATTGGCTCGATCCAGCATGTCTGCAGCTACCTGTTCTCGGTACTTTTTTTGAAAGAAATTCAGGTCTTTCGGAACAAGCCGAGCCGCAACGCGTTGCATACCCAATTTTTCGTGCACAATCGTACGTACGCTCTCGTGTGACATGCCCAATCCATGAGCCATCTCTCTCAAGCTCACATGACAATTTTCAGCAACGATTTCCTTGATTTTATCGACGTTATCATCGGTCACACTCGTTGAAGGCCGTCCAGAGCGAGGCATGTCTTCGACCGTCTCCCGACCATCCTTGAACGCTCTGTACCACTCGTAAACCCGCGTTTTTGATAAAGCAGATTCACCAAAAGCCTTCTGTAACATTTTCAGTGTATCGGCACAAGAAATTTCGTTCGAAACACAGAATTTAACACAAGTACGTTGTTCAATATTTTCACTCATTGTAAAACTTCGACAAAACACTTCAAGGTCGACTGATTTTAACAGCTGCTGTAAACACACTGGTTGACAGATCGCGCTAAAAATAGGCATCATAATACAAAACAGTTGTACCAACCTGGAAAAAAAAAATTATCTGCCTAGCTATTACCCGGGAGATTTAAATTGACAATTCCCGATACTTTCTTGACAGGGTGTATGTTTTGCCGTTTTCCTGGATGCCGTTGAAGCATTCGATCCGAACATTTCCACCATCATGTGTGTTTTGTGGTACTCAAAGTCTGTCCGTTGACCATGTGTCATCTCCGCATATGCAAAACTGAACAAGGAGCGTGAGGAAGCTTTCTCATCCGCATACATGAGAAGAATTACTATGGAAGAGGCGCTTGGTAATAATGAAGCTGCAGTCCAAAATACGTTTAGATTCTTAAAAGAGATATGATTTTTAGTTTACGTATTGAAGAATTATTTGTAATTATTATTATTTTTTTTCTTTTTCTTTTTTGATTTGATTTGATTTCTAAAGTGTGTAATTTTGTAAAAGATATAACTTTCCGTTTACATACTATAAAATTGTCTATAAATATCTGAATAGTAAAGTATAGGAGACGCAAATGACCTAGAAGTCGAGCGTGTCTATAAATAAATATATAATTTGATTTGATTTGAGTTTAGCACTCTCAGAGATTTTGTATAAACTGAGAGAAATTCTTTCAAAGAATGTTACGAATCTTGCGCGATGTTCTCAAAATCGATTAATACGAAACTCAGGTTTTTCTAAAAAAAAAAAAAGATACTTTGTTCGGAGTCCTGTTTGTTTTGTTTTGTTTTGTTTTTTGTTTTTTTTTTTTAATGCGTTAAATCTCAAATCTCCTTCTTGAACTTTTTTCTAAGTGAAATTAAAAAAAATAAAATAAAATAGAATAAAATAAATGACGGCGTAAAATTAAACTTTTGCGAATGCGGACGATATTCCTTCCAGAAAGCGTCACCGCGGAATGGATTCCCAAGCGTTCGAAGAATTCACTTTATGGAATGATTTTGAAATTTTATTCGAATTCCGACGACTAAATGAAAACGAAGAAAAGACAAAAAAAACAAGCACAAAAATTTGACACGCTGCCGGTTGTTTGACTAGATAAAAATTGTTAAAGAAAATCTATATTATAACGAAAATAACGGAGTTGCCGTGAAAACGTGCGTTCCACTAGTATCGGTGGGGTCGATCGCGTCGCTTTTTGATGGACCGCCTGAACGATATATTAACGAATTAGGCAACGTCAAGAGAATTACTATCTTCTTCGCGCACACCAAATCCCGATGATATATGTACTACTTAAAAATTAAATCGACTCCTCCACCGTGATAAAATGGCCGAATTCTATAAATTCGTTCTCGCCGAACTCTGTTGTACGGTGGCACGCGTCTATCGCCTACCAGTATGGTACATCAGGATAAGACATGACCGAGCGCAGATCCAATTGGAAATATCGGGAAAATACGGACGCATGCCGAGTAGGTGTATCCCCCTGTAGCAAATAGCCGATGATGTCCGAGAGATCAAATAATTAAATGAAATTCACCGAATAAACAATTTCTACCTCAAATATCGTCAAAAGATAGTCCTCAAACCCCAAATCTGTATATTTTCGTTTTATCTCATTTACAAAATTGGACCCGTGTATTTTCCCAAATTTTCGTACGCAAATATCGAACATTTTTTCAATTTTATATTTTTCCCGTATTCTGGAGACCTTAGTATGCAAGTTGAAAAGAAAATCAGTACCACGGCTGATATAGAACCGGCTGTGGAATTTTGTAAAAATGTTTTTCTTAAAACTTGATTTTCAAACTTTTTAAATTCCTAGGAGGCCCTTTAATTTAAAAATTTTTGAGGTCTCGTATTTTTCCGATATTCCAGCGATTGTGAAATACATCATTTAAAAAAAAAAAACGAATTACTCTCCAGCTATAATGGAAAGAGCTGTGGACTTTTTTTTTTTTTTTTTTTTTAGTTTCCAGTCTTACCGCTTTAAGCGTGTATTTTCCCAAATCTTGGTCCCTAAATATCGAAAATTTTTCGAATTTTTCATTTTCCCCGTATTCTGAAGACTTTAGTGTGCAGCTTTAAAAAAAAAAAAGCAATAGAACCAACTGTGATTTTTTTTTTTAATTTTTCTTAAAATTTAATTTTCGCATTTTTTCAAAATTTGGATCGTTTAATTTTTAAATTTTGACGGTTTTACAATTTTCTGATCATCTATACGCTTAATTGGAAAAAGAATTAACTCTCTAGCTACTACATTTATGGGCTGTAAGATGTTTTTTTCTTTCATTTTTATAATATATACTATATATATATATGTATATGTATATGTATTAGTAAATGTTATATTCTTTTTCTTTCAAATTGGGAAGATATTAATTTTATTCGAGTGGCTTTGTTTAATGGATAGATCTCGTCCTTGCTAATTTGTTTAATATATATTTAAAAAAAAAAAAAAGAAAAAAACAATCTCGGTCCGGTTTATTCTTATACTAACTTGATATGGTGGCAAAATGTTTTGTCGCCAGGACGCAAAAAAAAAATTGTTCTAACGCGTTATAATTGTTATGATTTGTCGTTTCTTTTTTTTTTTTTTTTTTTTTTTTTTATAAAATTTTCAAACCGTGGTTAGACCCCGGGCCGTGTATAATATCTAGACTATTACGGCCCGAGGGTCTCCGGTTACAGGAATGCCCCTAATCCATTGTCCCTGACGAACTGGAAGACTACACTTTGGTTCGCTTCTGAGTTTGAGAGAACATGGCTGAGGTTATCAAATCCGTGTCTCGTTCTGGAGGATTGGAATGCAGGGCAGTTTATGAGAATGTGCTCAACCGCCGGTGGCTCTTGTGCGCGACAGAAAGGACACGTGGTTGGAGGGTGAGCGCCTTCCAACAGGTAGTCGTGGGATAGTCGCGTGTGGCCCAGGCGTAAACGGTTGAGCGCGCGATGATAAACTCGTAAGGTCCCCTGGGGGGGGCCACCATGGCTCTACGGATTTCTTTATATTCTGGAGGTGGGATGGGGTGGAGATGTGTTCTTGTTTCCACTGTTCCATTATTTGTATTTTTACAGCTTCTGATATTTGAGGGGGCCCAAGTATGCTTTGCGGACTGGGATTTGTCGTTTCTGATACTTTAATAGTTACAGTTTTATGTTGCGTTAAAAATGTGCCCTCCTCCAGGGAAGGTCAGTAGTTTTTATACAATTAATATTAAATTTATGTAATGTATATATAATCTGAAAATGCGACAACTGCACATCATGTGAGACTAAAGCCGAGGAAAAGAATTAATCGCACATTCATTTCAGAAACCAGACTTGCATGCGCGCGGCATCTGGCAACCTGTTTTCTACCTGCTGTTTCCGAATCAAATTTTATTACTGCTGATACCATCGTTACTATTATTACTGTTTTTAAAGTTTATACATACATCGTTACGAAATATCAGACAATTTGAACTTTCCTTTAAACGGATTACTGGCTTATACGCGCTCAGCTGAAATACAGTAGTCTGCTAGCGTCGAATTAAAGAATTGTAATTTTCGTGTACTGCAAATGTCACTGTTCACTGATTAAGTAGTTCGTTATTTCGATGAAATCAATCAGCTAAGAAGGTTACACCAATAAACCACCTTAGCGGCGAGATTTGTTGCTCGCCGCACATTTACATTTTATGACATAGCGGCGCGGTTAGTCCGACAAAGCGGTCCGTCTTGTTGTACACATAGTTTCGATGCAGCGTGCTCAACCGTGATAAAACAATATTTCTCGACTTTTCGTTTTTTGTTTGTTTTTTTTTTTTCGAATTTACGTTCGAAAAATGCATTAATAAATCGTTTCGCGAGTGGAAAAAATATCCGATCTAAATTTTAATTGTTTTTATTTTATCGGTTTTTAACAACTGGTTAGGTCACGGCGAATGAAATTTTTCCTAACAGGTAATTTTAAGTCATGCATTATTATTATTATTATTATTATTATTATTATTATTATTATTATTATTATTATTATTCGTCGGTAATTAACACAAGCCGAATGAGATTATCAGCGTAGCGTGATTATCGTCGGTATATTTCGCCGCCGGTTGATGGCAGGCAAGTGAGTGTGATCTCGGTTGAATATTTTGCGAAAAAAAATTGCGTACAACAAGAGAAGATGTTCGACAGTGCAGTTTGTGGTGTATCGTTTGAACGGAATTATCGCAAATAAAAAATAAGAAAGAAAATGATCGTTTTGCTAATTTTACAGTTGACAAATAAAATGAGTATCGATTTTTTTACATATAAAACCGCCAGAAAAAAAAAAAAAAAAAAAACGTTGATTTTTTTAACGTGTAACTCTATCGATAAATAAATATTTCCAGTTTAAAATGTCATATTGTTGTTACATCGAAAGTATATATTTTCTGATCAGCGTGGTCCAGTTGATGAATCGTAAATAACCGCCTTAATATTCATAATGACATCGTTAATAACTTCATTAAAGAGATATGTACATTTCTGCGCACATACAGTAGACGCCCGATTAACCAATTTGTAAAGTGGGGCGCGGGAGTAGCTCAGATAACGGAAAAGTAATTCGAATTTGTATTTTTATAAAAGGAGAACTGAAGGAAATACCACCCTTTTAGCGGAGAATGTTAGGGGAGGAAAAATAACTCTCTCGTAGTATGTAATATGTTTATTTTTCATAAATGGAAAATGCTTTCATTAAATAAAAAAAAAAAAACACGGGAAATTCTTAAAATCTTAAAATTATTAATTTTTACGAGAACAGAAACAAAAAAAAAAAAGTTATTTTTGTTAATAACAATCGCTCGCTAAATTGCGTGTTTTTTGTTGTTTTTTTTCGTGATCCGCTGATGAGCAGACAAATCTTCCCATTTACGAAGACCAAAATGTCTCGAACTGCAACGCTCGGCTGCTTCCCGATAAAATCCGGGGAAGCTTGTAAATAAGCTTAATCAGGAGAAATCTTTCCTTCGCTTTGACCATCCACCTAGCTATCTGGAAGTAGAACGTCTTCCACTATTACTGCAGTTTATTGTTGTAGTAGTAAATTTTAATTTTTATAAAATGTTCGAAACGAACAGATCGGAAATGTTCTCTCCTGTGGGTCCCTCGTCGTAGAGGCATCGAGGGTAACGAAATAATGGCGGATGCTTTGGCTCGGCGCTCCCGCTTTTATTTAAAAAGATCCCTAGTTATAATCTATTATTCTTAAGTAAGAAATTTCACTGTAAATTTTGGTCGGATATGTGTATGCTTCCTCTTTTACCAATGATAGTTCCTTCTACCTTTCAATTCAATCGAACTATTCAACTAATTCTTGGTTCTCAGAATTCCCTTCTTTTCCACGTTCTGTTATTGTCCATATTATTATTCGCTTACGCTCTTTAATCACACTCTATTGCCCACTTCCCGCTATCGCCTCTCTTTATTCTCCTCTCCTTATTGTCCTCTACACCTTAATGGAAGCAGTTGTTTGTGATACCAATCACATTTGGTTCAAATTGTTCCGCTTTTTTTGCGGAACGCTCTTCCCGTTATTTACTCCTTTTAAAGTCAAGGCTTCCTGCACTCTACTGTGCTTCCTATATCCTGTCCATTCCGTCTCAGTCTGCTGTTAACTCTTCATCCTATTGTTTTTGGGTTAGGTCCCTGATTGACGAGCCCAAAAAAAAAAATAAATGTTCTCTCGAATGTGTAATTATGGTAGATTACCATGTGAATAACTCGGCCCATTCAAAATGATAGCTGTGTGTGCTGTTTAGTCGAACGAAACTTTTTGTAAAGTCGCGACAAACAAGTTATAGAAAGACCGATGTGTGGAAATGTTTATATTTTATAAATTTTTGTATGTTGTCTATCCATCTGGTCAGTTGTTTCCCTACTTTCCTTTTCTTATACCTCAAATGCCAAAAAGTGCTTTTACGCGTCCACCTTCCATCCGTGCTGTGAGATACATGGCCCACCCATCGCCATTTTATTCTTCCTATGAAGTGTATTATATTTAAATTGTGTTTTAACCTCTTTTTTATGCTACTGATTCTTACTTTGTCGCTTCTTTTGACACCTAGAATAGCTCTCTCCAAACAATTTTGTGTTGTTGCAAGTTTATTTATATCTCTCTGGGTTAATGACCAGATTTGGTGTCCATAAGAAAGTGTAGGAATTAGGCAACTGTTGAATACTCTTATAGTAAAGTGGAAATGGACCTTTGAGAATGTGCTTTTTAATGACCAAAATTTGTTCCAAACTAAATTTATTCTTCTATCTACTTCTTTTTGAGTCCTATTTTTAAGCGACATTATTTGTCCGAGATATATTATTTCTTCTATTTTGTTTATTTTACAACCTTTTATTCTTATATCTATTTTCGCAGATGGTGATAAAAGTTTTGATTTATTAATGTCGATGGTTAGACCTGCTGTCTGTTTTTCCTACATTTTGAAGTTCATTAATCATTAATTTTAATTCCCCTACATCTGAGCTAATTAAAATTACATCGTCTGCGAATCTCAAATTATTCAGATATTGGCGGTTTATGTTTTCTCCTAGATTTTTCCATTCCAGCTTCTTAAATACCTCTTCCAATGCACAGTTAAATAACATCAGTGACAGCGGATCTCCCTGCTTTACTCCTTTTTCAATAATGAAAATCAGTATACGCGCTTTTAATTAAGTTAATAAAGACTTTAGGTATATATTTTGGTTTTGTAAAGCGTTAATTAAGAAATCATGATTTAGAGTATCGAACGCCTCGGTATAGTCAATAAAGGCAAAGTGGGTTTCAAGTTGATATTCTTTACTTTTTTCTATAGTCCGATTGATAGTATGTAAATGATCAACCATAGAGAAATACCTCCTAAAACCCTTTTGGTTGGTGACCAATTATATATGTGTCTCATTCTTTGTTCCATCAAGTTCATAAATATTTTGGACAGTGTTGAACTTAAGGATATCGATCTATCAATTTTATGCCTATCACCTTTCTTGTAAATTATAATTATATCAGATTTTTTCAGGGTTATCCGGAATTTGTTGGTTATCAAGAATCTTGTTATATATATATATATATCATTAATAATTTATCCGAATGTATAAAGTTACTGTCAATAATCCGATACCTCTCCAATCCCCAACTCAATATTCATCCCAAATTAATCTCTAATGTTTACAAAGCCTTGATCCTAAGTAAAATAAATTATGGGTGCCAGGTGTACTCCTCAGCGTCTCTAAGTAACCTGAAAAAACTGGACGCAATTCACCACTCTGCACTACGAATCGTCACCGGAGCCCATTATACAACACCGTGTAGGAGTATCTGTGCACTAACGGGCTCTCCCCCATTGAAATTCTATCGCTCCCTGCATACCCTGCGGTGCAATATTCCATTCCTAAAGCTGCCTTATATCCATCCCGAAACCCCCTTACTCGCAGCGTTCACTAACGATCCACTACCAATTCTCACCAAGCTACTTCAGAATGTCAATGTCAACGACTCCACAGAGTGCCAGGCAGCAGCTACTGGCTCGTTACATCTGTGGCAACTTGAGCCTGTAGCAGTTAACCTATCGGTTCTGCAAAAGTATAAGTCCTACAGCATATCAGAGCAACTTATTCAAGACGCGTGCGAAACAATAAGACAGTACAGCAACGCTATCCAATGTTATACAGATGGGGCCAAAGCAGCACCCGTCGAGGGGATGTCACCAACTGCGTGCGCTTTCGAAGTGAAGGGAGCAATGACAACCATCCGTCTGAACGATTACTGCTCAATCCTAGATGCCGAATTATATGCAATACGCTTATGTCTGGAAATGATCCTGGCGTCCACAGAGCCAATTCATGACATCCTATTGATAACAGATTCATTAGTGGCGGCTAAGATGTTAGGAGGGGGAGCCCCGGGGAGGGGGTTAATAAACCACGTCTTGGCACTCATCATGGGGCTACAATCGAAGGGATATAAGCTAGTAGTGTTGTGGGTCTCAAGTCACGCGGGAATCCCAGGAAATGAAAGGGTTAACACAGCAGCTCAATCAACCATTACAGCTCCCAGTCCGCAAAGCATACTTGGGCCCCCTCAAATATCAGAAGCTGTAAAAATACAAATAATGGAACAGTGGAAACAAGAACACATCTCCACCCCATCACACCTCCAGAATATAAAGAAATCCGTAGAGCCATGGTGGCCCCCCCAGGGGACCTTACGAGTTTATCATCGCGCGCTCAACCGTTTACGCCTGGGCCACACGCGACTATCCCACGACTACCTGTTGGAAGGCGCTCACCCTCCAACCACGTGTCCTTTTTGTCGCGCACAAGAGCCACCGGCGGTTGAGCACATTCTCATAAACTGCCCTGCATTCCAATCCTCCAGAACGAGACACGGATTTGATAACCTCAGCCATGTTCTCTCAAACTCAGAAGCGAACCAAAGTGTAGTCTTCCAGTTCGTCAGGGACAATGGATTAGGGGCATTCCTGTAACCGGAGACTCTTGGGCCGTAATAGTCTAGATATTATACACGGCCCGGGGTCTAACCACGGTTTGAAAATTTTATAAAAAAAAAAAAAAAAAAAAATTAATAATTTATCCAAAAGTTCCCTACCCCCGTATCTGATTTGTTCATTAATAATTCCATCGTGACCTGGTGATTTGTTATTTTTTAAATTCCTAACTACATATTCTAATTCGTCCATCATAAATCCTACTGGCTTGTCCTCGTCATCCTCAATTATATAGCGTCAGCTACCGGATGTTGAGTTTCGCATTTATAGATATCAGAATAATATGTTGAAGCTACGTTATTCATTTCTAATCTGTCGTATATCCTTTTTCCTACTTTTATCAAGAATATATGTGATCCAGCTTTTTCCTAATGATAGTCGCCTCTCCTAATACTTCTGGTACTCTTAGAGCTCATAAGGATTTCTTCTATCATTTTATTTATCTCTTTTGTATTCCTTAATTTTTATTTTCATTAATTTACAGATTAAATTAAATTCCACCTTGTTCTTGATCCTGGTAAGATTACGCTTTAGTTTTTCTCTTTTTTTTAGCAGATTTTTTATTTCCGACGGTATGCTATTCATTTTTTTTACTATTTTTTCAATATTTCTCACGCTTTTTTAATAACGGAAACCAGCTCCCCCAAAGATCCTACCTTTTGAATATTATTTGTTATTATCTTTTTATATTCTATTTCGTTATTTTTTATTATTTTACTAAGTTGAATTATTTGCTTTTTCCTCGATATAATTAATTTTTGTTGTTTTTAATTTACACTGTAACAATCTGTGGTCCGAATGGATTTCGAATTTTTTGGTATTGCAACCTTTTATATCCTTCTTATTGTTCTGTACCGGCATGTAATCGATCTGGTTTTTAGTTTCTTGATTAGGCGCTAACCGTGTCCGTAATTTACCTTGCCGCTTTTTGAAAAATGAATTCACTATTTCAAAATTATGCTGTTGACAAAATCTAATTAAATTCCACCCTCTTATATATTTCTCTTTCCGTAATTATATTTACCCATTACCCGCGCTTCCTCTAACCTCCGCTGACCCATTTGACTGTTAAAATCTCCCATGATCATAAAGTAATCATTTGGATTATGTTTATGTTCGCTTATAGTGTCAGAGAGGCTATCGTAAAATTCGTTGTTTTCTTCTTCTTTAGAAGCTGCACTAGGAGCGTAAACCTGTATTATTATTAATTTCCTATTGCCTTTTAATTTAATTTTAACTATTGCTATTCTATCAGTAATATCTTTAAACTCTAAAATTTTATTCGAAAGATCCTTAAGTTATCAAAAAAATCTACTCCTCGTTGGCCGTTTGTACTATCCATGAATGTAGCAGCATATTTTTAGAATTTAATTCTATAATCTGTTCCTCAACCCTTCTGATTTCCGCTAAACCTAAAATTGTAATTCCTTTTTTATTAAACGCATATTCTAGTTCCATTAGACTCTCTACAGACTTCAAGGTTCTAACATTTAAAGGAGCGATTTTTAATATTTTATCCTCATTATTTACAGGCTTATTTTTTTGTTTTCTAAATATATAATTATAATTAGACGTTTCACTGGAGTCGACCCAAGGGTACATTTCGTAATTACCCGTCTAGGAGTTTCTGTTTTACGTTTGCAAGTGCAAGAACTACTAAATTCTTTACGATTAACATTAATCTTTTTATTATCGTTAATAGTAATCTTTATTTTCCTACCTTTCTTTATTTTTTAACTTTTTAACATTATAAACACCATTGCTTTCATTAATATTATTAGTAGTACCCTCATTACGTAAATTAATATTATCTTTATTGTCCCTACCGTACTTATTTCTAGTTCTATTGATATAATTATTACTATAACTTACTAAATCTACTTCGCTTTGTTTACTTTTCGTAACGAAATTGATTTACACGGTCTAGTGTTATTTGATTTTTCTTAGCTGCTTCTGTCACATTTTGCGGACTTCTTTCTTCCATCGTTCTTTTATTCTTGCCTTGAGAGTCCGGTATCTTGTGCGCAGACTCTTTCCAATATTCAATATCTTCTAATGACTTGATCTGGAGAGCGTTACATCGGCCTAGAACCCGACCATCCTTTGACCAGATAATATACTCGTTCCATAGGATTCTTGCGTTCGTAAATATTTCTCGATTTTTTTTGGTTAGGTGTTCATTACAAAAAAATCCTTCACCGTGGGTCTCCACCAAAGATACTAGCTGTGATCTTCATTTTTTTTTTGCATTCGTTATAATATTATTCTTAGTAATACGACTTACTAGCTTTATCATAAATGGTGGAGCCCGATTTTCTTTTTTTGTCGGCAACCTATGTGCCGCATCTATTTCCTTTTCCCATATACCTTTACACCCAGTGCCGCACTTGCCTCTATTGCAACTTTCACCGGATCTTCATTCGGTTGACGTAAAATGATTTAATTCCTTCTTGAATAACTACTGAGATCGTCTACTTCCCTTTCCAGATGGTCTACTTTCTTTTTAAGCCGTTGATTCTCCTCTATAAACTCTTACAAAAACGGGAATTTTTCTGTGTAAAAGCTCTCTAATAACTCTTTTTTATATCATTCACGGTAACCGGTTTATTTCCTGGCAAAATTTATATTAAGCCGCTAAAATCTACTATGCTATCACTGCTATCGAGTTCACCGGCGACGTAACATAACCGATAACGGCACAATACGTGAGCAAACACGTTGCATCGTTATCGCGATAGATAAGAAACTCTTGTAATTATTGTATTAATAATATTCGCGAAAGAAAAACAGAATAGAAGAAATAATTATTTAATAGAAATACAGAATTATTCACCGCATAGAAAAAGAGAAAAAAATTAAAGACTCCTACTAGTCCGTTGGTGAAGCTACGGAAAAAACGGCTATCGGGTAAGTAAATGAGCCGTTTGTAAAATAAGTGAATGACGTAATCGCAATGGCGAATAAGGAATAGAAAACAGATAATTACAATGATGAAAGCTATGTGACCTCCAGAAATGTCACTCTACGTTAACTCTAATGAATATTTTGCAACAAAGGATGCACAAATTTTAAAAAGTGAGATAAAATAAATTAAAGATTTAAAAAAACGTTTACTATAACATTATCTATACATAAATTCCAGATAAAACAAAATTTTTTTATTAATTTCCAAGTACAGATTTAAACGGGTATTAATACACGGGCGAAGCCGTACGTAAAAGCTAGTATATATATTATATATATATATATATTAATAACAACGTAATTCTTAGGCTACCCCCTACTCGAAAAAATGTCCCAAAAAAATGTCCAAATTTTATGTAACGTTTGTTATATTTCATAAGATTTTTGTTATTGTTATTTAAAAAATGTCACAATTTTATGTAATGAAATATGTAACGAAAAATGTAACGAAAAAATGTCTTAATTTTATATAATGAAAGTTAAATGTTATAATAGGATTTTTTTGGTTATGTTATTTTTTTTTTGCGTTGATGCCAGTAAGAATTACGTTGTAAATTTTGATCATTTTATACAAAGTATAGAAGAGAAGGAGACAGAAATAAAAGCAAGAGGGGTCAAGGGGCACAGCCCCTTGCGAGGCCAAAATGGCCGAGTTTATATATATATATATATATATATATATTAATTACAACGTAATTCTTAGGCTAACCCCCATTCGAAAAAATGTCCCAAAAAAGTGTTCCAATTTTATGTAACGTTTATTATACGAGTATTTTATAGAATTTTTGTAATTGTTATTTTACAAATGTCACAATATTATGTAACGAAATATGTAACGAAAATGTAACGAAAAATATAACGAAAAATATAACGAAAAAATGAATTAATTTTATATAATGAAAGTTAAATGTTAGGATAGGATTGATTTTTTTTTTTTTTTTTTTTTTTTTTTTTATTATTATTATTATTATATAAATTATCTCCTTTTCAAATAATTCTTGAAATTACAAAACCTTAATAAATAAATATAAAAAAAAAGTACGATTACAAAGTGTAAATTCTTATAGATGGAGACCGTTTGACCAATGGTTTATCCGTATCTCCTCTACATTACAAGATATTTAAAGAGAAAAAGCTATCGACTTAGATTATAACATCATATTCTTTTTTTTTTCTTTAATATAGCGGTTATATATTTTAAGGTCTTCATGGTATTATTTTTATTCTTGAACCAGTTGTAGTTTTCTCCGATGTTGTATTCAGCTCTTATGTGCTCGAATTTGGAACAATATAGAAAAGTATGATCCGGTGAATCTGTTTCGATATTGCATTCTCTGCATTTATCATCATTTGTTATGCCCATTTTCTTTAGATACTCAGCGAAATTACCATGTCCCGACAAAAATTGGGTTAGAAAGAAATCTGGATTGAGTAATTTGTTCTTCAATCTATCCTCGATTCTGGTTAATAATCCGTACGTTCGTCTCCCTGTTAATTCTTGCTCATAAGTGTTTTGCCATTCCTCCAGGTATTTCGACTTTACTTCTTTTACTTTCTGTATTACCCTTGTCCTATCATTATGGTTGTTTTTGGTTATGTTTATCTCGTTAATCATTTCCAACTGTAAATCCACTGGCATAATTCCTGATATGACATACGAAGATGTATAGGAAACCGTTCTATATGCAGATGTTATATTTAAGATGATTTTCCTTTGTTCCATTTTAATTTTCTTTTTGTTTTTTACCGAAATGTTAGGAAAATAAATCAAGGAACCATATTCCGTTATAGATCTGAACAGCGCTGAGTAAAGAATTTTCCTATCCACAAATTTTAAACCAAAGCTTCTGTTATATATACCTACTAGTTTTGTGTAATATTTTTTAATTTTATCCATGATGTAGCCAACATGTTTGCTGAAATTGAGATTTTCATCTATGTATATACCCAAATATTTCATTTCCTTGCTAAATTTAAGAGGCTTATTATTCAATTTTAATTAGGATAGGATTGATTATGTTATTTTTTTTGTGTTGATGTCAGTAAGAATTACGTTGTAAATTTTGATCATTTTATACAAAGTATAGAAGAGAAAGAGACAGAAATGAAAGCAAGAGGGATCAGGGGGCACAGCCCCTTGCGAGACCAAAATTGCCAAGTTTTTATATATATATATATATATATATATATATATATATATATATATATATATATATATATATAGATGCACAAAACTTGATTTTTCTGCTACTACGTAATTTTATAAAAGTGAGCTTTTACGTAAATAAAAATATTCTAAAAACAGAGCAGGATCCATAGAAATTTTACTGGCAGATCAGCTTCCTAAAAGAACTGTTGGAACTCGAAAAATTATTAAAGAGATTGCAAATATAAAAATTTCCCTACAATTTTTTTGATGCCTAGCCTCATCTTCCGCGAAAAATCTATTTAATTCTTGAAGTTAGGGGAGAGACTAAGACGTTATTTGCAAAGAAAAACTCTAGCGAAAGGATAAATTATTAAATAAGTAAAAGTCAATATTAGCGAAGAAATAAATCAGTACACATTTAGAGAATTATGTTTTTGATAACAATTCCTTTCGGGAAAATTTATCTGTTTTTGTCAGAAAAAGAAAACCAAAGATATTCTAGTTTAAATTCAGAATGCGCGACCAAAATCTGAAACAGATATAAATCACAATGAGTTAGAATAAAGATGTACATATATGGAAAAATATATGTATAAAACGTTTTTTAACAAGACAGACAAATCGGAACGAACCATGAAATTTCGGAAAAATTGTTAATAAAATGATTTACAACGTTAATCGGAAATACTCGAAGCCAAAAGAAAATCTTTTTAAAGCGAGTGAATTTCTGTTCAAAATTCAGAAGTCTTGGCACCCATCTGGCTGCAATTTTGCGATAACCTAGCCGATCATGAATTATTGTCTCAATACTACCTATGCTGATGCCCAATTCGTCGGTCATATCGCGTACACGGACGCGTCGGTCAGCCAAAATGAGTTGTTCGATGGCTTTGACGTGTTCATCTGTAATGCTGGTTTTTGGGCGCCGCGCATGTGCTATGTTTGACAGGGTGACCGGACAAAAGCGCACAGGACAAAAGCGCACAGGACAAAAGCGCACAGGACAAAAGCGCACATGATAAAAACGCATCGGACAAAAGCGCACAGGACAAAAGCGCACACGGATAAAAGCGCACACGGATAAAAGCGCACACGGACAAAAGCGCACACGGATAAAAGCGCACACGGATAAAAGCGCACATGGATAAAAGCGCACACGGATAAAAGCGCACATGGATAAAAGCGCACACGGACAAAAGCGCACCCGGACAAAAGCGCACACGGATAAAAGCGCACACGGATAAAAGCGCACACGGACAAAAGCGCACATCGATTTGCAGAACAGAAGCTAATTTATTAATTTTTCCGTTCTCGGCAATTGCATCATTTGTGAAAAAGCAAAACTGGACAGTTGCCCCGCAAAGAATTTAAAATTCAAAAAAATTATTGGTAATCAGCGAAAACAAAGTAAAAATAATACAATTTTTTGTATGATTCACTAGTCATTTTTCTGGTTTTTTTTGTTCTTATATGTGTATTTGTTTGTTAATAATCATAGTGTCTATTGACTATGACCGCTAGGAAGTTACCGTATATAAAAAATAAAATTTGTATCAATAATGTATTCAGGGGCGTCTCAAGCATCCCAAGTTGTGGGAGTGGTGCATTACCCAAAATACCGATTCATGAATTCATATAATTTAAAAATATTTTTTTTTTATACTGTATAGCTTATATAACAAAATGTTATATGGTGTTTTTTAATGATTTTCTTTAAACTTTTACAATGCGGGTCTTTTATTTTTTACTTCTGCAGTCAAAACTGATTTAGATCGAACTGTGAGGACTAAAAATATTTAAAAAAAAAAATTTTATTAAAAGACATCTCACCTTTTAATGCTAAGCCTATAAGACTTTGTAATAATGCTTTACTTTTTCAAACAGTGAGGGTAACTTTTATTTTACACTGTTGTATACTAACCGTTTCTTTGTAAATTGTTTCAACTGGTCTGAATTTTCTTAATAATTTTTGCTTTTAAATTAGTATCGAAAAATCCGCAACTCTTTGTTAACTTGGTAAAAGTTTTCATTATATTTGACACTTCTATATATCGTCAACCGTTTGTTTGCTTATTTCTTCTTCATCGTTTTCATCACTGCTGTTTATTTGACTCTTTGATCGCGGTTTCATTGCTGATTAAAACAACTGTTGCAATATTTTTGTCAACGTTTAATTATTCCTTTGATAATAAATTTCCCGATGATCATTCTAATATTGTGGAAAACTTGAACTCTGTTTTTATTCCGCAATACTTCAAACTTTTGTATTAAGGGAATTTTACTTACTTTCATTTTAATATGATCAGAATAAAATATATAAATATAATGATTGAATGATTTAAAACTGAACAGAATTTGCTGTTAATTAAGCGGCTTCTATTGTATAATTCTTTAAATTTCTACAAGTCTGTTGTAGTGACCTAAATTGTACGATTCTTGGCCGTTGTTAAGAAGTTCGCAATTCGACCACAGTTGCAGACAAATACATAAATTAAATATATTTGCACTTCCTTGTTACTAAGTTAATATTTTGATGCAGAGGGACTAAAAACGTACACAAAAAAAATCTAAAATTTATTTCAATGAAATACTATGGAAATTTAAATTATGGTGAAGTTGTGAAAGAGTTTCATGTAGAGTTGAGAAAAAAGACGTCAAGAACATTATGTTTAATTTACTTGTTACTTAAAATAATCAAATTTCGTACTTTCAGCTAAAATTCATCTGCTTTTAAAATTCATAATTTTTAATTTCTAATATGGGAAAATTTAATTTTTTAAAATAAAATGAGCAGGGGCCGATACCTTCTGTGATTTTAATAATTTAAAATTATTTTTACTAAGAATTCTAAACAAAACGGTTATTTGCTTTATTATTATCTGGAAATGCCATTCGTTGTTGGAGAAATTTATTATTATGTTTTGTGGTGAGTGTGGTTGACGGATAGCCAATAAGTGGCCCATAAACGTAGGAAAAAGATGTATAGAAGAAAAGGAATTAAAAGCATTGTAGCAGAAATACAATTTTGTGGGCAAAATACTTTATGGTGGATAAAAAAACATTAATCATTTGGCAAGATCATGATGTTTTCGTTATAAAACTCTTAATTCAAATATGAGATTTAATGTACTTAATTTTGAAATACATATTTTATTGAAATTAATAAAAAAATTTTAAAATTGGCCGAATTTGAAAACAGCAATAAGCATATTATAAAATCTTTAATTAAAATATAAAATCTCCGAATTTAATGAGTCCGACTTTAAAAATATGTATTTTATTTAAACTTGAAAAACTCTTCTACTTTTGATCGACCCTGAAAAGGACAATATGCATTGAATTAAATGAAGTAAATGTTATATTTTATAATAGAAATTAATTGCGAAGTAAATTTCGATTTTCGTTTTTATTTTTTAAAGTTTAACTTTGATTACAGTTTGACTGTTTTATGAGTATTTATTTTATTTACTACATTCTATCAAGAAAAAAGTAACATTAATGAAAACAAACGGTTTCCGCTTATCGTTGTATGTGAATGATCGGAAATTAATTTCAGCGCTCAAATGCTCACAAGACGGTTACAATAAAAAAAATGATAAAATAAAATGACCAGATTTGAATGCAAAAGGCAGTACATTTTATGATTTAAATGCAATTTTTGAAATACTTAAAAAACTTGTAAAATCTTCGCAAGAATTGAGAAGCATTTGCACGTCAATATGTAAACGTTCTATATGTTCCTTCAAAAATTTAAAGTTACATCTATTATATCTATTATTAAATTGATTCAAGAATTATTTTTTTTACTGGAATTGTAAATATATTTCGAAAAGGTTAAAAAATTGAAAGAATTTTAAATAAGTCGTCATGAATACAAGAAGTAAAGACTTCAAAAACAGCTCTGTTTTTTTTAAATGGAATGTTATAAAATCTACATCACATGTAGTCTCCCCAGGGCTTCATCACAACTTTTTAGCGCACAACGCACTTTGTATTTGAAAAATCAGGTTCGGGATTATGAATATTTTTTACAAAAAGAACCAGAGAGTTGATCAATGCAGAAATTTGTTTATCATTTTTCATTTTTTGAAATATTTTTACCGTACTTCGAATTAGTTGTGTAACATCAAACTTATTACTGAGTTCTCTGTTCAATGATTCCATTAAATTTTTGATTTTACGCATGATATTTTTAGCAAAAAACAATGAACAAATAAAATCAAAGATTAACTTTTTTTAAGCGGACTAAAGGTATAAACATGTGTTTTACTGTCAAAATCTTTATTTGTTTTAAAATACGAATTCAATTTTTTAAAACAATTCTCAGCCTTAACATTGTATTATAAAGAACTTTATCATTTGAAAATAACGTTTTCTAGTATTGGAAAGAATTTGAATTAAAGTCACTGTTGTCAGCCGAAATTTTAAACTAACGAATTTATTGTTTACACAAAAAAAAACACAACAGATGATCGACGAAAATAAAAAATACAAACAAATCTACTAAATTCTACTCTTTATTAATTTTTCACGCAAATTAACAGAACATAACTTTTACAAACAACAAATATATGCATATATAAATTGATAACAACGCTTTATATATTCGAACACCTAAAGGAGACACGTTTTCTCCCGTAAAAAAAACACACAATGACCCACACCAATTCGCTACATACGCGTCTCTAAACCTAAAAACTACTTGATGCCGACCGCGACAGCCATACTGTCCTTTAAAAAATACATACCAACGCTATCCTGACAATATGGCAACCTTTTAAATTTAGGCGCTGGCATACAATTATCAAATAAAACAAAAATATAAATATTGCGGCGAAAATAATAGAAATAATAATTAAATATAATCGGACCTCGTTACGCAAAATTAAAAATAATGAATTTTAGCTGAAAGTACGAAATTTGATTATTTTAAGTAACAAGTAAATCAAACATAATGTTCTTGACGTCTTTTTTCTCAACTCTACATGAAACTCTTTCACAACTTCACCATAATTTAAATTTCCATAGTATTTCATTGAAATAAATTTTAGATTTTTTTTGTGTACGTTTTTAGTCCCTCTGCATCAAAATATTAACTTAGTAACAAGGAAGTGCAAATATATTTAATTTATGTATTTGTCTGCAACTGTGGTCGAATTGCGAACTTCTTAACAACGGCCAAGAATCGTACAATTTAGGTCACTACAACAGACTTGTAGAAATTTAAAGAATTATACAATAGAAGCCGCTTAATTAACAGCAAATTCTGTTCAGTTTTAAATCATTCAATCATTATATTTATATATTTTATTCTGATCATATTAAAATGAAAGTAAGTAAAATTCCCTTAATACAAAAGTTTGAAGTATTGCGGAATAAAAACAGAGTTCAAGTTTTCCACAATATTAGAATGATCATCGGGAAATTTATTATCAAAGGAATAATTAAACGTTGACAAAAATATTGCAACAGTTGTTTTAATCAGCAATGAAACCGCGATCAAAGAGTCAAATAAACAACAGTGATGAAAACGATGAAGAAGAAATAAGCAAACAAACGGTTGACGATATATAGAAGTGTCAAATATAATGAAAACTTTTACCAAGTTAACAAAGAGTTGCGGATTTTTCGATACTAATTTAAAAGCAAAAATTATTAAGAAAATTCAGACCAGTTGAAACAATTTACAAAGAAACGGTTAGTATACAACAGTGTAAAATAAAAGTTACCCTCACTGTTTGAAAAAGTAAAGCATTATTACAAAGTCTTATAGGCTTAGCATTAAAAGGTGAGATGTCTTTTAATAAAATTTTTTTTTTTAAATATTTTTAGTCCTCACAGTTCGATCTAAATCAGTTTTGACTGCAGAAGTAAAAAATAAAAGACCCGCATTGTAAAAGTTTAAAGAAAATCATTAAAAAACACCATATAACATTTTGTTATATAAGCTATACAGTATAAAAAAAAAATATTTTTAAATTATATGAATTCATGAATCGGTATTTTGGGTAATGCACCACTCCCACAACTTGGGATGCTTGAGACGCCCCTGAATACATTATTGATACAAATTTTATTTTTTATATACGGTAACTTCCTAGCGGTCATAGTCAATAGACACTATGATTATTAACAAACAAATACACATATAAGAACAAAAAAAACCAGAAAAATGACTAGTGAATCATACAAAAAATTGTATTATTTTTACTTTGTTTTCGCTGATTACCAATAATTTTTTTGAATTTTAAATTCTTTGCGGGGCAACTGTCCAGTTTTGCTTTTTCACAAATGATGCAATTGCCGAGAACGGAAAAATTAATAAATTAGCTTCTGTTCTGCAAATCGATGTGCGCTTTTGTCCGTGTGCGCTTTTATCCGTGTGCGCTTTTGTCCGTGTGCGCTTTTGTCCGTGTGCGCTTTTATCCGTGTGCGCTTTTGTCCGTGTGCGCTTTTGTCCGTGTGCGCTTTTATCCATGTGCGCTTTTATCCGTGTGCGCTTTTATCCATGTGCGCTTTTATCCGTGTGCGCTTTTATCCGTGTGCGCTTTTGTCCGTGTGCGCTTTTATCCGTGTGCGCTTTTGTCCGTGTGCGCTTTTATCCGTGTGCGCTTTTGTCCTGTGCGCTTTTGTCCGATGCGTTTTTATCATGTGCGCTTTTGTCCTGTGCGCTTTTGTCTTGTGCGCTTTTGTCCGCGAACCGTTTGACAGCACTTCACGTCCTTTTCGAAACGCGGAACACCACTCGTACACTTGAGTTTTGGAGAGACACTCATCGCCGAACTGTTCGCGTAATTTTCGGTAAATTTCCACGGATTTTACGTCGTCTTTGACTAAAAAACGAATAATGATGCGTTGCGCAACAGACGACACTGCTACTTCTTTTTCACTCATGGCTCTAACTACACTAAAAAGTGACGTTACGCGGTTCTAATTTTGCTCTACACGCTTCGTAACAAACCGGTCTAACTGCCAGTGCAACCACTTTTTCCACAATAAATTTTTCGCGCGTTTATTTAAAAATTCCGGTTTATATTTGAACCACCCTCGTATATGTATATGTATATGTATATGTATATGTATGTAAGATTCAAGGGAGTTTATAACTAGTGGTACTTTTAACATGAACATATTATGCGGGACTCGGGGTCATTCCGAATTTTTCGGAAACTAAAAAAGTGTTACGAATACCGATAAACAAGAAATTCGACATCTAAGAAGGTAATACAGTTTTTTGAATGGATTCATTTTCTTCATAATCATCACGTTGCCTTGCTACACGACTACCGGTTTCACACAAACTTCAAATTCCACGTTAATCTCTTTTTAATATTGAAGCAGATTTCGGAATTTTAGTTCTGGTTTCAGCGTCAACGAAATAGAATTTCGCCTTCCCTGCTACCGTGTAATTTACGTTTCTCGCACGGTTCCAAGTTTCCTTGAAATAGATTTCTTTTTTTTTTCCGTTCTCGTGTTCTTCTTTTAAATTCCCAAGCCAGATCTCGGAAAATACAAAGTCCGGGATTTTTAAGTTTTTCTTTTTTCCTTCTTTTTTTTTTTTTTTTTTGTGGAGAAAAAAACACACGAATACGAGACTCTTCTTGTTCTGCAACGAATAAGATAAATAATGCTGATAACTCTACCTTCTTAATTAATGAAGAACCCTGTTATCTCGTTGCGATAAAGTCTGCTCGTGTTGCGTTTAATTGTTCCTGAAGAACTAAGGGCGAGATCGTTACATTTACGAGTATACTTATTTATATTTTTAATTCTCCAGTTTTATTTTATTTCGTTCGTGCTAATCTTTTTATTTTCTTGCTCCGTCCTTATCTGATTTTTCTATTCACTTCATCTTTTTGCTTAATTTATATTTGTGCCAGATTCGTCTAAAACCTCCCGCTAATTCTCTTTGCTCGGCCAGCAACAGTGTCAGTAATACGGCCGCTCCGGGTAAGTCCACGACTAAAATAAACAAAACTTCCCAACAATTTTCTGCTTCGCCAGCGTTTATTTCTTTTTTTTTCGAAAGACAATAATACTCCGAATATCGATGAGTCTGTCGACATGGATATTTCGACCGGTTCCATTAATAATGTTATCAGTAATTCTCTCCCCTTTCTCCGATCAAGTCTAACCATACTTCTGCCACTTTCCTCGATCCCTAAGTTGGTTAAATCGTCTTCTTGGTGGTCGAAAGCTTGGATAAAGAAAATATTGCTTATTTACATCCAATGTCTCTAGCTAAAAAATTTCACAATAGAGTTAGTGGCATTTCGCTAATCTCTCGCTCCGGTAGAAACTTAATTAAGCTATATTTCATATCAACAGCGGCAGCTAATAAATTTTTACCTTCCCAATATTCGATCCTTCATTCCTCAATCGATTTTATTCCGATCTGGTGCAATCCGTGATATCGCTGTTGACCTGTCTATGGAAAAACTTTATCGTTATTGTTCTTCCGAGATATCTTGATCGCTAATATTCGTCGTCCGCACAAACGTACAGCTGATAACACTCTCTCATTCACATCCCCAGTTGTTGAATTTAAATTCATGAGCTGCATTCTCCCGTCCGCTATTTTCTTTTTTGATTCCTATCGAGTTAAGGTTGAACCTAATGATTCGTAAACCCAAACTGTGTTACAATTGCCCCCGTTTTGATGTCACTTCAGTGCTTCATGCCGCAGTAAAACTACCTGTTCCACTTACGCTGATAGTCACTCCTCTTCAGAATTTCCCGTGGCCAAACGAAACAAGCCCTCTTCATACCTTTGCGTTATCTGCAGCGGTTACCATTCGGCCGTCGACCCTTCTTGCTCGACTTTGAAGGAGTAAATTAAAATTCATAAAATGTCTCCTACTCTGAAGCCAGAAACGTCAGCGAGGGTCGATAGTTTCTCCTGCTTTTACTTTTGGGGGAAATTTCAAACCCCGCTAATTTCCCAGCCTTACCGAATTCTGCATCTACTACAAAGAGAGGAAACATCAAAACTATTCTAGCAGTTCTTCTTTCTCCTATGTCAGCGATTCCATCTCGAAAATATCATTCTTCTTCGAAATCACCCAATCCCCTCAATTCTTATTACTCCAAAACTAACTCTAAACGTCGGCACTATGGGATGCCGTTCCGTTATCCCTATTCATCCTTTAGGCCCGTCTTCCTCTAATGCCGCGAGTGCTGAGTCAGCTCCAGTTATTAATAATGTTTTTCCTAATAACTCTTCTTCCCTATCCTCTAATAATGTCGTATCCACTACTCTACTATCCGCTCTCGGTAAATTTGATATCCCTAATTTGGAGAATATAAAATATTATCCATCTGTCAAGTTTTGCAATCTTAAATAAGGTGTTCACCTTTTTCTTCTATTTCAAATTTCTACGTTGTTCTCTCTTTCCTTTTTTCCTCTTCTCTAAATGTTCTCTTCCCTTTACGTGTCACATTTTGCTCCGTTTCCGTAATACCAACGCCACGGTTTTCTTCCTCAGTTTTTACTTTAATGTTGCCGCTCTTTTACGATTTTATGTGGCGCTCCTTTGATGTTGTTTGCTTCCTTTAACTAGGTTGGTTGATAGCATACGGAGACTAAACGCGATGATTTTTTTGAGCGATGGGAGCCGCTTTTATGGATTTTTTCGCTATTTATATCTTTTTTTCTTTTTCATTGTCTTATTTCCTGTTTCTTTACCTTCCTTCTTACAGCGTGTCGGTGACGCTTGCTGCCTTTAACCGGGTTAGTTAATAGCATACCACAGCCCTCGCGCAATGATTTATCTGAGCGGATGGTGCCTTATTGCTTTGTCTTTTTCCTTATTTTGTTATTTCGTTGGACTCATGGTATAGTTATTTTCTCTCGCCTTCTTTCCCCTACTTCGTTGGCCTGTTGCGTGTTTTCAGCTCTTCCTCGTTTTACTTCTTCTTCCAACTGCCGCCTATCTAAGAATTCATTATGCCTTGCCAACTTAAGGTTCTACAATGGAACTGCCGCAGCATTAAGGACAGCAGAAACTCCTTTGAGCGGCTGTTGGATGAACATGATATCAGTGTCGCGCTTCTTTCTGGAACACGGTTAATAAGCTCTTCTGACATTAGTTTTAACGGGTTCTCTCTAATCTGTTCCAACCGCAGCGATCAGCTAATTTAGTAAGGAATGATGTCGTTTTCAGCCCATGCCTTTTTTCCTCTTAATCCTCCTTATTTCAGCTTAGTGCACATCTCTAAACTATTCTTCCGGGCCCTTTCACTTCTATTCTGCTTACATTCCTCCGACTTTTGATTTGTGTGATCCACCATTCCTAACTTTAATCAGTTCCCCCTTCCTTTCCTCATAGGTGGTAATTGGAACGCGCACTCTCCTTTTTGGGGTTGTTCCAATTACGGCACGATCTTAGAGAATTTCATCCTTCAGAATGATTTTATTCCTTCTCAAAGATGGTTCTCCTACGTGCATTAGAAGTTACTCCTCTTTCAGTTCTATTGATCTATCTCTTACTTCTCTTAATTTTGGGCTCTCAGTTGTTCATGGTGTACTTTAGACGGCATCTTCAGAAGTGACCACGTTTTCATTATTATTTCAGTGAATAAAGTCTCTCCCTCGCCTTCCCCTACTTCTTCAAATACCCCGAATTAGGTTCTTTATAAAGTTGATTGGCTTCTATTCCGTCCCTCCGTTGATTCGTCATTCTCTTCTATCGCTGCTACCTCGAATTATCTTTCCCAATATGAATTCATTATTGATTCTATCCTTTTTTGTTTGAACTTGTTCTTCTCACCCTGCCCGTCGTTCATCCTGTAAAAAAGTGAAATCGTCTTCCGCTTTGTGGTGGAATCAGGGTTGTAAGCCTGCGTTTAATCTCAGTTTAACTACTTTTAGAGTTTTCCGTTCTGGCGCAACGCTCAGCGACAATTTAAGTTATTCGAGCATTCCAGGTACAAGAAGGACAGTTTATTTGTCCGGAAATGAAAACGTGGATACCGATAACGTTTCCAGCGCGTCTACAAACAAACACGAAGATGTTTGTCACAGTGCAACTTCCGATTATGCTCCTAGATCTCTAACACCGTAACATGATATATTGTTGCGTATATCCTGTAAAATCGGTAACTATTAAATAATATTCGACTGAAATAATAAATTAGCTTTTAAATAGTTACTGGAGGACAGTTTTGACGCTCTGTAGTGAAATAAAGGGCAGAAGTTTCGGGAAAAAAAGCGAGTCCACTGCAATCAGGATGAACTCCGGAGTGTTTCGATTTTGCAGAAGGTTTCGAACGTTTGACAGCGGATATTCACGGATAAGGAAATGTTAAACTGGCTAATATAACGGGCAACCGAGTAATATCGTTAACGTAAAGTATGATTAAGTTGGGTCGCATCGGTTGGATCTGCACTGTTCTCTGTTCTTAAACGAATTGACGTGTCGTCCACTGGTGTAATTAGTGGTTTGAGAAACATATCCTACTATCCAATATATTAATGTAGATATAATTTGATGTAATCTAGGGAAAGAGCAACGCTTGCAATATTCGGTTGACCAGCAAACAAAATAGATTTACATATTACGAAACAACAAAAAAACTCACAACAGAAAGATAAATTTCTCTCTCTCTTTATTCTCTTAAATTTCCGAGACTAATTAACGTGTAGAATTGAAATATTTGTTAGAATTAACGTAATATCGCCCAGCGATCCTGACGGCTCTGCGTGAAATAAATGCCTTTAACGGTAGCAGAGTAATGCCGAACGTCACGAAAAAAGTAAATTTAGGAGATCTATTAAATTTAATTTATAGGTTGCCTAGCAATAGCGGCGATGCACATGCTCGCCTCGCTGTAAATATTACATTTTAGTAACTTTAAAAGGAACACATGTTAATTCGACTGAAGGCAAATTATTACCCGACGTTCGAATATTATCAAAAAGAAAGTCAATTCGAAATATATTCAACCGTTGAACGTTCTTCTACTAATATTTTGTTATCATTTAGTACGCGTTAACATTTCGTTCGCCCTCTCCCTTATGCTATTTTGAACATTTAATTTTGTTCAGGTAAAATATCTTTTCTTTATATGTATTATCCAAAAACGGAACAATTTTTTTCACTATTCGGTCAATTTTCGAACATGGTTTTTCTTATTTTTCTTCCCTTTTTTTAATACATATTGGAATTTAAAATATTGGTATAGTGTAATAGTATATATATATATATATATATATAAATTCGGCCATTTTGGCCTCGCAAGGGGCTGTGCCCCTTGACCCCCCTTGCTTTTATTTATGTCTCTTTCTCTTCTATACTTTGTATAAAATGATCAAAATTTACAACGTAATTCTTACTGGCATCAACACACAAAAAAAAGTAACATAACCACAAAAATCCTATCCTAACATTTAACTTTCATTACATAAAATTAAGATATTGTTTCATTACATTTTTTGTTACATATTTCGTTACATAAAATTGTGACATTTTTAAAATAATAATAACAAAAATCCTATAAAATATAACAAACGTTACATAAAATTGGGACATTTTTTCTAATGGGGGTAGCCTAAGAATTACGTTATAATTAATATATATATATATATATGTATATATATATAATAAACTCGGCCATTTTGGCCTCGCAAGGGGCTGTGCCCCTTGACCCCTCTTGCTTTTATTTCTGTCTCCTTCTCTTCTATACTTTGTATAAATGATCAAAATTTACAACGTAATTCTTACTAGCATCAACACACACAAAAAATAACATAACCACAAAAATCCTATTCTAACATTTACCTTCCGTTATATAAAATTAAGACATTTTTTCATTACATTTTTCGTTACATATTTCATTACATAAAATTGTGACATTTTTTAAATAACAATAACAAAAATCCTACAAAATATAACAAACGTTACATAAAATTGGAACATTTTTTTGGGACATTTAGCGTTACATAAAATTGGGACATTTAGCGTTACATAAAATTGGGACATTTTTCTGGGACATTTTTTGGGACATTTAGCGTTACATAAAATTGGGACATTTTTTCGAATGGGGGGTAGCCTAAGAATTACGTTGTAATTAATATAGTGTGTGTATATAGTGGGGTGTAATGTTAAAGACGTGTAACATGTAGGGTCGGCGAAATTAGTCAAGCCCCGTATGATGGGAAATTTCACGAGATGTTCAGCAGCGCATGAGAAAAATGGAAATTTCGACTAAAAATTATATAGCAACACTGAAATACATGAATGAGGATCAAATTTTCTTTTAATATCCGAATAGATTATGGATCGGCGCGTAATATTCTAAAAATGAATACGGGAGATCGGTAGCTTTATAAGAATAATCATCAGATATTAATAATTTCACGACAAAATCATATTTAAATAGAAAATTATTCGCCGGGCAATAATGCTTATTTCGTCAATATAGGAACCTTAAAATCGGAAATAATATTTAAAATTCCCGGCGGTATTAAATTAAAGTATAGAGAACAGTATAATACTTGAGAATCTATCAGTATTATAACACAGCAGCTGATCACAATTACTGGCGTACAAGCTTACTGATAGAAAAATATGTAATAAAACTTGCCTAATTAAAGTTACAGAATTCGTTTAAAAATTCCTATTCACGCGTAATCATCCGAAAAGGTTCACTTCGTGTATGCATAATACGTTAAAACACACAATATAAGTTCTATACAGCACAGCTAAATCAAATCTTACCAACAAATTATTATTGTTATACGGAACATTTTACTCGTTATGGAAAAATAGCAATAAAAATTTATATTCTAACTTACGTATTTCTCTTACCGATCTATGATAGAATGAATTTAAAAAAAAAAATCCGCCCGGCCTTTTTTTTTTAAAGTCGAGTTTTTTGATTTTGGACAATTCTGAAGGTTATTTAAAGAATATCCCTATTTTCGTTTACGTCTCAATCATACTTTTCGTCCGTCCTCACGTTTTTGTTTTCGTCTCGCACTTTCCCTTAATTATCCTCTCCATCCTGACAACGAAACCGTCTGCGATCCTGACCACATCTTCTTTGAATGTCCATCTCTCGTGAATGAACGAACTTTTTTGTATTCCGATCTGTTCTTTTTCTTAAACTCACTAATCCTTGTTGCGCTTCGTATGTCTTATCGTTTCTGTCGATCTCCGTTATTCCTATCCTCAGCTCTTTTATTTTATCAGTATTTGATACCGACTCTACATCTAACTGATCCTTCTCCCTCGTGTGTCGTTTCTGCGTGAAGATCCGTTTGCTGATGTGCCCAAAAAGGGGGTTTAAAAAAAAAAAAAAGAATATATCGGATTCAGGACAACGTATTTGTGGCGTTACAGGTAGTTTTTATAACTGCGAAAATTCAGTAATCAGCTTTCCAATCTATTAAGAGACTTTTACAGAAGATTTTTAGAATTAAATCAAAAAGAAAGATGGTACCAAAGATAAAAAAAAAACAAAAAAAAAAACGTTAATATTATTACTAAAAAAGAATCTTAATAGCAATATTATATAGAAACTGAAGAAAAAAGCCGATGATTGGAAATTTCTTACTGAGAATTTTAAAATTCCTCGTGATGCTCTTAAACTAAACTGATTTGGATCGAAAAGTGATCAGCTATACCTCTAAATAATCTCGGCAATTACACACAGCGCATTGATCATAAATAATATCAAAAAAAAACAACAAAAAAGCCCGCATTTAAACGAGCCATTTTAAAATTTGCGAAAAGTACATCGTTCGTATGATTAGGCAACCTAGAAATATACACATTTATTACAAAAAGAATAATGCGTGAAATAATTTGTTGCGGAAGTACCATATAAAATAATGTAAATTGCGATCATGCGTTAACACGTGCAAAATCCTCAGGGTGTAATACATTATACTTGACTGACCTTGTTTCATATTAATACGACATATTCTCACGATAACCAATCTTTCTTTAATTTACATAAAATGTGTACTCGTACGTAACAACTACGATTGGCAGAGCTATTCCGTTAATTAAACACCTAACGTACCGTAAATTCGAGTTTAAAAAACAAAAATTTTGTAAAAACCTCAACTTTCATTATTTTCCTCGAGTTTTTTTTTTTTTGTTTTTTGTTTATTGGATGATAATTATAAATTTGCTTTTTTTTCCGAATTAGAAGCAAATTTTTATTAAAAATTGCGTAGTTTCGCATTATTTAGAGACTATTCTACGTAAACTTTAAACGATGACAGGCGGTATTGAAATAAAATCTCATTTGAAATTACTTGAGAGCGCTACTATACTTAAATTAATAAATTATTTCAGTTTATTTATTTCGTTTTTTTAAAATTTTACTTCAAAACTAATAAGAATAAAAAATAAATAACGAAGTTTTGAATTAGAAATTTTCATTATAATCGATTTTAATTAATTTCCATTACGCATATTCTTACTTCCTTTTTTTGTTATCGTGTTAAAACAGATTTTTTTTTTCTTTTCCTGTTATAATAATAAACCGTTTCGTTGAAGAAAAAAAAATTTAAGCATAGGAGAAATTAAACGCGCCGGCTGAAATTATTTCTAGTCCACGGTAACGTCGGCTATATTTTTCTTTCAAATTTCCCCGTTTTACATATTGTATTACACGTTTAAAATGTTTTCTTTTTTTCTTTTTTTGTATTTTTCAAAAACCCCTTTCAGGAGAATATTTTTAAAGTGGCCTATATATTCTTAAAATTAAAAAAAAAAAAAAAAAATCTTGATTCTTAAAATTTCTCATTTACTAATGACTTTTTTAGCGATTTTGAAGTGGTTACTTTTTAGTAGTATCCCCCATATTTTCTTGAGGCTTTTAAAATTTCTGAACGTTATTAATTTTCTGGAAAAAAATTTATGTACGTGCACGATTTTTGTTATTAAATATTAAACTGTTTTAGAATTATCGATTTTTTTATTTGAGATACCATCTCATTAAGATATCTGGTGTTTTTTTTTTTTTTTACTATTATAATTAATAAAGGGTTCATCAACTGGAAAGTGACCTTTGCCCAGAAACGATAGCTGAGGTAAAGTTGGTTCTTAATTCGATCAGGAATTGTGTTAATGCAAATCATATAAGAACAAACAGTGTAGAATAACACAGACAAGTAGGAAGGAACAATAGCTGAGGAGCACAATAACAGGCAAAGTTTTAATAAATGCGAATAACAGCAGGAAGAAAAAAGCATTAAAAAAAAAAAAAAATCCAATTAAGATCTCAGATAACTGCATTATTATTAGGATGAGAATAGAGGGAGAGTGAAATACTAACGGGTATGTGACTGTTGTTGGGACGAATGGTAGAGGGGGAACGAGGAAAAGAAGGAAACTCTATGGAAGCGAGAATATTAGGAAAATTAAGTGTCGAATGGAGAGATAGACGCAACGAAACTATTTGTAACAGAAAAAGTATTGTGAATCGAAATCTAAAGTGAATTTTTACACAATGCTAGAAGACTAGAAGTTGGAATTTTTTTTCAAAACATTACACGAATGAAATGCTAAAAAAATGAAACATACCATTTTGTTTATTAGAAGAGTAATTAGTGTCAAGTTTATGGAATAGTTTTTAAGAGGACGACGTTTATTAATTCTTCCGCCGATTACTGAATTCGATCATTTTTTTAAAAAGTAGGCAGGCTATTTAGGAGTTAAAACTCGCCCTTTAAATTTCGTAATAGACGTATTTAAAAAGAAAATGAAATAAACCAAAATAATACAACTACGATAAAAAAAGAAACTCTACACAAATAACTGCAAAGCAGCGCGGTAACCTAGTAGTTAAGATGCCCCCTTTGGGCACGGTTTTGTTCCCTTTGTCTCTTTTCCGGTTTTCTCTCACACCATCTCCATATTGTCCCCTGCATTCCTCCAACAGTCATTTTGTATGGGACCTTAATCGCATAATGTTTGAATTCTCTTCATTTTCAACGGATACTCCTTTCTTTTATCAAGCAGTATTCCCACTCCCTACAGTTCTTCATTTATTCTTTCCCTTCCTTCTTCTTTTGTCGTTCAATCGTTTTTTTGTTGGATATTTCACGTTTCATAAAAATCTGATTATCCTTCCTCTCTTTTTCCCAGTTCTTCGGTCAATTTGTCGAACCCATTTTATATAAAAAAAAGTAGAAAATTAAAAAGACTACAGAGAGAATACACACACCAAGCCACTTACACGCAGCTTCCATCAAAATTCAAACTTTTATAGACGTCCCGAACAGTATTCTCCGACGACAACGAACAGTAATACGATGAGATTGAAAATTAATCGATTTTAACCGAAGAATAATTTCTATCTCAACATCATCGCGAGATAAAATATCGAATCCGTATATCGATATTAACGTGAAATTAAATTTCAGTTTGAAAATTTCCCATATTTTCGTAACTCGGCAGTTTTAATATATACGGAATGAATAAAGTGCGTCGTGTTGAAAATTGAGACGAATGCAGAGAGAACGTAAACGTTTCGCAGACGGGAATGAAAAGAGATATTTCGAGACATGTTCCCAAGCAACACTCCGTTTTGACATTTTTATGTCTTTGCTTTGGCACATAAACTTGAAAAGCGTCACGAAATGGACCGTCACAGAAAAGCGTTACGAAAATTTCATGTCTTTACTTGGATACGACTGATTACTAATATTATGTCTATATGTCTTTACCTGGGCACATAAACTCGAAAAACGTTACGAAATTGAGTGTCACGAAATTGAGCGTTACGAAATGGAGCGCCACGAAATAGAATGGCGCGCCATAAATATTAAATCCGAATTGATGCATTATGTTTACGAGGGTCACGCGGAAAGTAAGGTTCCAAAACCCGTCGCGTTGGCGTAATAATGAAAGAAAATTAAATTTAAAACTTACACACTTTATTGCTTGAACATTTTACAAAGTTTTTGATATAAGAACCACCAACTTTTCAACACTTACTACCCTATTACATTTTCCGTCCGGTCCAGTGACTCGATATTTTTAAGCGATTCGTCATCCGCCGGATATATATATATATATATATATAAATATATATTTTTTGTTTTAATTGAGAAGATAAAGCGTTATCACTTGGACAAGGTCCGAACTGTATGACAACTCGGCGGTAAGTTCTTGGGTAATGTTCGCTGTGAATGGCCGTGCATTGTCATGTAACGGTTGAATTGCTTTCGAAATTTTCATCTCTCTCCTTAAATTGATGAGTGTTTCCAGTAGTTTAAGCCGTTAATGGTCTGTCCACGATCCATGAATTCCACTAAAATCCCACTTTTAAAGAAAAAACATGAAAATGTCTCACTGTGTTGCGGACTTGTACGCAAGCTGATTTCAAAGATTCTGGAACAAGTAGATAGTTCTTCCCGTATTAACCCACCCCCCCCCCCCCCTCTCACCATCTTTTTTTTGACTTTTCGGTCCAGAGAAGATTACACGAATGAAATAGGCCACTTATTAAGTATATAGACCGTCAAAAATAGAAATGCAAACGTAAATCTGAAAATAAAATGTTTATTAAACGAATGTTATTTTTTTTTTGTTTTTGTTTGTTTTAAATTTACGTTGAAAACAGAATATTTTATTTCGTAACCCAAATTTGAAAAAAATGGCAGACGAAGCGAACTATCAAGAAACACATTTTTTGCATTTTACCGAAACGAACAAACGTATAGAGTAATTTCGAATAACTTTCTTATCATTTCGTATTTTTGAAAATGTTTAAAATTTTCTTGTTCAATAGTGTAGTTGTTCTGTTTTGTGGTTCTTTATTGCAGTTGTGCTTTCAGTTTGTTTTTGTTTTCGGCTTTTTGTAGTCATAAAAGAGTTAATTAAAAACCATAGCATCCACAAGCAGACGTGAATCACCCCGACGTTTTTTATTATGTGTCTGGCGAATGCACTTTAATAGAAAGCAGAAAACCTATTTCTGCCTTTGTGTACCGGTATTATCTTGCTTATTTCGGCATTCACTTGGGAATCCAAAATAAAGCTTGGGGTAAACATTTGGTGTGTAAAACATGTGTTGAACATTTGCCACAGTTCACAATTGGAAAGAGAAAATGCCTAAAGTTTGGAGTAGCATTGGTTTGGTGGGAACCGAGGAACCATTATGATGACTGTTATTTTTGTATGGTAAATATCAAAGGCATTAATCGGAATAATAGACACAAATGGACACATTCCGATCTTAATTCAGCAAGGAGGCCGATACCGCAATCGGATGAAATTCCCATTTCATTATTTAATAATCTACCTAGACTTTCGGTAAACGAAATCGAGCCATCAGTGTCTGATGAAGGTAGTGGTAATGTGCAATCAGACAGCGATAATGATTTTGAAGCAGATGCAGGCAAGCCTCAACTTTTCAATTAGCAAGAACTGAACGATCTATGTAGAGACTTGAATCCCTCAAAGAAGTCTTCAGAATTACTTACCTCCAGATTAAAAGAAAAAAATAAGAATCTGCTTAAACCGGGTACTAACATTGCATTTTATCGTAAAAGGGAAACCAGATCTGCTGCCCTTTTTTTATCAAGAAAATACCCTCGTATTCTGTAATGATATAAAAAGACTCTTAGAAGGTTTATCAGAATACACATAAGACAAATGACGTTTTTTTTATTGATAGCTCAAAACGTAGTTTAAAATGTCTTCTTTTGAACGACCGTAACAAATAGGGAGCAATACCTATTGGTTATTCTACCATTTTGAAAGAGGAATGCGAAACAATATCACTAGTCCTGAAAAAAATTAAATATGAAGAACATCAGTGGGTAATTCGTGTCGATTTAAAAATGGTAAACTTCCTCCTTGGACAGCAAAGTGGAAATACAAAATATCCTTGTTTTTTATATCTTTGAGATAGCAGAGCTAAGAAATTGGGTTAGCAAAAATTGACCCCTAAAAAACGTCATGGTTTGAGTGAAACAAAATGTAATCAGCGAACCTTTAGTTGCAAATGAAAAACTCATATTTCCACCTTTGCATATCAAGTTAGGACTTTTGAAGCAATTTGTGAAGGCATTAAACCACCGAGTTGGATTTAGTTTTGGGTACTTAATAAGTAATTTCCTGGGATTAGCATAGAAAAACTGAAAGCAAGCATATTTAATGGCCCTCAGATAGGACAGCTCACAAAAGATTCATACAATTTACCACATCAATGAGCGAGATTGAATCTAATGCTTGGTACTCATTTATTGAAGTTGTACAAAATTTTCTTGGCAATCGTAAATCCAAAAATTACACAAAACTATGTTTTCTAACTTTAATGTCCTCGACTGTAATATGAGCATAAAACTTCACTACCTCCACAACCACTTAGATCGATTCTCACAAAACCTAGGTGATCATAGTGAAGAACAGAGGGAAAGATTTCATCGGGACATTAGAACGATGGAAGAACGGTATCAAGGAAGATGGGAATTCATATACTGTCCGACTACTGTTGAAGTCTGCAGCAAGAATGTTATACTTAACTTCATGCTAGAAAGTCGTATAAAAGAAAATTTTTAAGTGATAAGACATGAATGTTATGTTATCTGTATGAAATGAATTCCTTACTTTGTATTCATTGTTTTTAATGAGGTCTTGTAGTAAATACTAATATTTATAACCTGAAATATATATGAGTTAACAAAAAAATGATCTTGTTCTAAAAGAGGTCATTATAGCGTATCTCAAAAACTAGATTTGATAGACTAAATCTATCTGTTGTTTTCAATTCGACACTCAAAAATTACTTAGAAATAGTTGAAGAAAAGGCAGGCACAGCTGTGTAATATTTGTTATTTATCCTTAGTAATCATTCATTATATTTTAATTGTGTTTCAGGCAGCTGAACAATATTTGTATCTTTCCAATAGCAGGATTTATTTTCAAAATATCGTAAGTATGTTAGTAAAGTGATTAGCGGTATATAATGTGTGTCGTAAATAATAAAATTGTACTCGATTAATATGTGCGGTGTATTTTACACTTAAATCTAAAATATAGTCATGGAATAATATTTATAAGTTTAGTATAATGAAATTGTAATTCAGTGATATGTTCGACTAGTACAATCGGAACATGGTAGTTTACTCTCATAAAATATCTTAAATTTTTTTTTGGTAATTAATTTTAAGTATAATTTTTAAGATAAAATATTTAATTGCGCAATGTGTAATAAATTAAACGAATTTTTGCATTGAAGTATCTCCTATACTCATTTATTAAAGAAAATTCCTTTTCTTCTTGTTACTATATTCAAATTATCTTGCGCTAATGTACCGGAACGCTGGTACTTCGGTATAGTGATGTAGGTGTGTTGCGATAACAATCATTCCTGTTCCAAATAAAATCACTAGTTGCCGTACGTTACAAACATTACTTATAAATTCGAATGATTACGATTTTACTCATTAATGAATTTTTTCATTGTCCTGTATTAATTCTATTGAATAAATATTTCTATTTTTTTTAACTTTGTTATTATTATTGTTATTATTAATAATGAAACATATCGAAAAATGAAAAGTACGCATAACCTAAACGTGCATTTGATAAGACTTTCAAAATAGATTAAACTTGTTTTAATTTCAATAAAAAAAAAATTGATTTTATACGAAATATGTATTTATTAGAATAATACATCATATTCCTGTATCTTCGTATTTTCAGTTTCCATTCAAATTTGATTAGAAACAAATTAAATTATTAGGAAAACAAAAATTATATCCAGTTTTCCTATAAACTTGGTTACAGTGCGGTCGTGTGTTTCTACGTTCAATTTTGTGTTTTTCTTATTTTATCGAATGCGTTATAGATTAAACCGGTTTTTGTGTTTTTTTGATTTTTCCCCCTTTTTATCATGAACTAGTGCGGTCGTGTGTCGTGCATTGTTACTTTATTTTATCGCCTGCGTTAGTGATTAAATCTGTGTGTGCTTAGACTCTCAGTTTTCCGTGTATCTGTGTGCGCCCCGCTATCAACATTTTTACCCCGCAGTAAATTTCTGTAAGAGATTTGCGGCCAGCATGGCCCCGCAAACCAAAACTTACACCAACGTTCTCCAGACCGAATTTGTTCCCACAAAAGACCAAGCAGTCATCCTCGACGCCGTCGACGGCATCCAAATCCATGAATATGCTATCGCTATTGGAAGTAAAATCAAACCAGAAAATATTCGACACCTGTCCCGAATTGCAAACAACCGAGTATGTATATACGTTGCAACAAAAGAAATTGCAGACACTCTCGTTGATGTCCACAAAACTGTAAAGTTGAGAGACACCGAAGTTATTGTTCGACCACTCATTTCTTATCCTCTCAAACGTTCCACCTATAATCCCCAACGACGTCATTCTAGCTAAGTTAAAAGAATCCAAAATAATTCCGGTCTCAAGTATTTCGACATTACGTGCTGGATTAAAAACATTCCTGGGTATCAGCACATCTTGAGCTTCAGACGACAGGTATTCATCAAGCCCGAAGATGTCGGCAACATACCTACCCTATGGAAAATCGACCACGAAGATACCTCTTACTTTATTTATCCATCCCTCGATTCAATGCTTTGTTTCAACTATAGAAAAGAAGAACATTTAGCGAAGGCTTGCCCACAAAACGCGAGCTCACAACAGTTTGCAGGTGATGAGCCCCTCAAGGAAAACCCAGACGCTTTCGTACATCCTGAAATGCAGCCGGTCACGAAACCTTCCTTTCCTCCACTACCGCCAGGACGACCCAACAATGATGTAAACAAGAAAAACGAAACCCAACCAACACACGGAGCGCACAATCTGTCCGCTAAGCGGTCAAGGTCCGATGATTCATCGCAAGCTTCTCTACCAACTCAACAACAACTTTTTGCAAAGCCATCTAATGCAGAATGCAAAAGAAAGAAAAAAAAAAACTAAATCTAATGGCGAGAAACCAGAACTTCCTGATGTGATAGAACAGGCAATGAATAACACGCCCTCCGAGTTCCCGTGCACATTTCCACAACTTTCCAGCTTCCTGGAGGAAGCACCTTCAATCCCAACAATAGAAGATGCCCTTGCTAAGTACGAACTTGACCCAGCTGGCACAGTTGTAATGCTCAGAAAGCTGTACAACCTTCTGGATGACCAAAAGCTTAAGTACCGTTTTACCCGCTTAGCGAATAGAATCGAAGGAGGCGCCCTGGACGACAGGACGTCTATCAGCTCAGCAACATCTACGGAGAATTTAGTGAAGCTGGAAGATACGGGGAGTTCCACACACCTGCTCGAGTACTAAGTATTTGACTGCAAGCCGATTGATTATTCCAGGAAATGCAGATATTACAGTGGAATATCAACGGCTTTTTTGAAAAAAAAGAATTTCTAGAGCTTTGTATCAATAGAACCAATGTTGATTGCATCTGTCTCCAGGAAACAAACTTTACCAAAAATTGTTGTGCAACAATCAGAGGATACCATGCAGTTTTCAAAAATAGGCGAAATGCACTCAGAGCCAGTGGTGGAGTCGCAGTTTTCGTCAGGGACAAATGGACTACTGAAGAGGTGCATCTCAATACTCACTTAGAAGCTACAGCGCTCACAGTCCGATCAGCCCAGCCAGTAACAATATGTAGTATATACCTCCCAAACAGTTTAACACTCGATGAGAGAGAGCTCGAGAATGTTATCAACCAGCTACCATCACCATTTATCCTATGTGGCGATTTTAATGCCCACAACACCCTATGGGGATCTGAGACGACGGAGAATCGTGGAAAAACGGTAGAAGCTCTGTATAACAGGTTCGACCAAACCATTCTTCTCAATAATGGCTCAAGTACCCATTTCGATGTCAAAACAGGACACCAGAGCGCAATAGACCTTACGTTTGCATCAGCCACCATTGCAGATGACCTCGAATGGACTGTGGCAGACGACAATTCTAGTAGTGACCACTATCCGATTCTCATCAACGCCCGCATAACCACTAGCGACATGCCAAATTACCCACAAAAATGGATTTTGAACAAGGCTGACTGGAAAAAGTATCAAGATTCCTTCGCAAAGCATAAACAACTTCTCCCTTCCCTCCCGCCTCTAGGGAATATGACGGCGAATGATATCACCGAATCACTGACCGGCGTTATTACTGCTGCGGCCAACGACTCAATACCCAAATCTATTGGAGCAGTGCTACATAAATCTGTGCCATGGTGGGCTCCCGACTGCAACGCAGCTATAAAGAACTCCAAAAAAGCCTTCCGCAAGTATAAGAAAAATCCCACTGAGGAGAATATGATTGATTTTAAAAAAAACAGAGCCTTAGCCCGCCGTACCGTGAAACAAAGCAAAAAAGTCTGCTGGAACAACTTCACTTCATCAATCGACGATAGAACGCCAGCTGCCGTCGTTTGGAATAAAATCAGATCCATATCTGGGAAACGGCCGCCTCTCCATTCACCTACCATTTCTGACCATGCTGGTAATCTTATTGATAATACCCAAGTTGTAGCCGATATCTTTGCAGACACATTTGCCGCAAATGCTAGTAGCCCTAACCAAAACTTAAGCGATGACATAATAAGTACAGCTCATCAACATCAGCACGCACCTCCTGAGCCGGATCCTATCAATAATCCGTTCTCTCTTGCCGAACTGTTACACGCCATCGCGAAGACCCGAAATTCCAGCCCTGGACCGGATGGCATCCCGAACGCGATCATCAAGAATCTTCCCCACGACTACCTGGAATACCTTTTGGCAGTTTTTAATTACCTCTGGTTTATGCAGACTTTCCCCGATCAATGGAAGGAAGCAACTATTATACCAATACACAAACCGAGCAAAGATCGCTCCCATACCTTCAACTACAGACCGATTTCACTTACATGCAACCTCTGTAAAGTTTGGGAAAAGATGGTATGTCGTCGTCTAAGATGGCGTCTGGAAAAAGAAGCACTGTTTGCACCACATCAGTTTGGTTCCCGCAACTTTAGATCAACGACTGACTACCTAGCAAGCATCGAAGCTGATATGTGCGACGCCTTGGCGGACCAAGCGCACCTCCTATTGGTATCGTTGGATATCGAAAAGGTCTACGAAACAACCTCGATTCCTGAAGTAATCAGTATTATGCGGTCGCTGAATTTTACTGGCAACATCATCGCCTTTATGAACAACTTCCTCAATCGCCGATGCATGAGAGTCCGGATCCAGGGAATCCTGTCCAAATTGGTCTTCATCAATGGGCTTCCCCAGGGATCTGTGCTAAGTGTCGTCCTGTTCATCGTGACAATTAATCATGCGCTTAGAATCGTTAAGATCTCCGTTGCGGGGACGACTCTTCGTTGACGACCTCACGATATCATGCTGGGGGGAAAATATTGAATTCACCTTCCACATCGTTCAAAAAGCTCTTGTAGACCTCCAAACATGGGCCACCAAATGCTGTCTAAAGTTCTCGGCCACCAAGTCGGAGTACATGATAATAGGCAGCCAGAAGAAAGCCGAAGCGAGGAACTGCCAACTGTATCTAAATGACCAAGTCTTAAAAAAAAAGGACTCAATAAAAATCCTGGGCCTCGAGATCGACCGAAAGCTCTCGTGGAAAACTCACATCAAAGCGTTAAAGAAGAATTGCCTTGACCGATTGCGTATACTCAAAATTCTCGCCAACAAACAGGGGGGAAGTAGCACGAAAGCGCTATTAAAAGTCTACCGCAGTCTTATCCGATCCGTGCTCGATTACGATGCCATTATATATGATGCAGCCAAGAAATCACTCTTGGACACTCTGCAACCGGTTATCAATTCCGCATGCCGTATCTGCTTAGGAGCGTTCAGAACGAGTCCAGTCAATAGTTTGCTCGCAGAAGCCAACGAACTGCCACTGGTTATCAGAAGAAAAGAGCTCTGCTTAAAATATGCGGTGACAATCTCCTCGACACCGGACAATCCAGCTTATGACAGTATCTTCAAGGTCCTTGTGCACAATATCGACCCCGACTATTCGGCAGCAGAACCACTCAGATCGCGGATAGCCAGATACACAGCAGAACTCGAAATAATACTACCAACGGTTTATGAACGATCGCTAGGGTTCCTACCCCCGTGGTGCCAACCCAATCTGACAATAAATGTTGATCTAAGTGAGCACGAGAAAGTAATCACAAGCTCAAAGACGTTTAGATTACTTTTCCTTGAAATACGCGAAAAATTTCAGCCATGCACGGAATACTATACAGACGGTTCAATTCTCAACGGCAAAACAGGTTACGCTATAGTCTCTGACTCTATCACGTTAGCAGCACAACGAACGCACGACAATAATTCAATCTTCACCTGTGAGGCTAAGGCGATTCTCCATACTCTAGAACTAATCCTACTGCGCCAAAACGCAACAAACTGTACCATATTTACTGACTCGTTGTCCTGCTTAAGAGCCATCCAAAATCAGTTTACCGAAAACCCTATCATACAACGCATCCACCTAAAATTGGACCAGCTCCAATCAAAGCATATACAGGTCAGCCTTGTGTGGACACCGGCGCATACAGGAATCCAAGGAAATGAATTGGCGGACCAAGCTGCAAGAACCGCGACGACACAAGATTGCCCGCCTGAAGTACTTATGACACCTCATGAAGCTAAAATGGTGATAAGCAACACAGTCAAAAACTACTGGAACACCCTTTGGCTCCAAACGCCGAGCAAACTCCACGAGTTTAGAAAAGATACCTACGAAAACATGCCAACTCTCAGTAGACACGAGCAGTGTGTCCTAACTCGTATCCGCATTGGACACACAAACTTGACTCATTCGTTCATCATATCTAAAAAACCGCCCAACCTGTGTCAACGCTGCAACATGCCTATATCAGTGAGGCATCTTTTGATCGAGTGTAATCACTACCAGCAGGCCAGACAACAAGCGGGTATTACCAACGGCCTTCCAGAGATGTTTTCGGACGCCGAGAAGTGTAAAAAAATCGTAGCCTTCCTCAAAGACATCTCTGTATTCCAACTGATCTAACTTCCCCAGCCTTCAGCTAATTTTTTGATTATTTCGTTGTTTCGCGCATTTTCAAATATTCAATGTAAAATTTTATAATTATCTGTAAAACCGTAGTCGCTAATCACCTTGTAGTCCAAAAGCGACTTGTAAATATAATAAATAAATAAATAAATAAAAAATTATATCACGAATAAAAAAAACTTCAAACAAAATAAATAATTTTGCACGCAATATATTGAGTAGAGGAGATAAAAGAGGTTCAAAAGTTTTTAGTCTGATTACCTTTTGATTTATAACGGATTTATGAACTGAATATTTTTTATATATTTGATTTTATATTTAATTAAAAATGTTCATCTGAAACATTAACTGAATACTTCAAAAACTGATAAAAACTGAAAGGTGCTCGCATTTCGGTATTCGTGAATTTCTTTTTTTCCCCTTTTCTTTATTTTCTTTTTTGGTTTAGATAACGAGATGATAAATGATTACAAAAACTATGAGCTCTAATATTTACCAACGCGGGTCATTAAATAAAAAAATTGAGACGATATTCGGCAGTTTACAACTGTGCCAACAAAAATATACTGAAAGTTTTTAAACTAGACTATGTTGGGAGGGGTGGGCTCATCGCTTATTTTAGAAATATACGCTTTATTAATTTTCCGGTATGATAATCCAAACGGAGAGTGAGCGAGCGGTGGTATGGCGACGCTAGTGCACACGTCCCTACCAGCGCAACAGCTACCAATTAAAACACCTTTTCAAGCTGTAACTATACGAGTTAGCATTCCTTCTCTTTCCTCGTCAGAAGTAAAAATTGGTAATTGCTACCTACCTCCTGGAAGCGAGATAACTCGCAACCAAATGAATTCCCTCATCAGAGCGCTCGGAAGTGATGCAATGCTTCTCGGAGACTTTAATGCTCACTCGCCGTTATGAGGCTCGTTGTCCTCAAACCAACATGGACGAGTATTATACGAAATCGTGATTAATAGCGACCCGGTGTTACTCACCACAACCTCATCCACTCATTTTAATTTTACACGTCACACTTTCCCGACGATAGATCTAGCCCTATGCTCAAGCATGCTGGCCCCTAAATTTTCCCTACGGGTGATGGATGACTTATGCTCGAGCGACCACTTTCCTATAATAATGGATTTTAAAATGATGCCGACACCTAACCAGCTTGATGGCTTCATGCCGCATTTCACTTTTCATAGAACAGATTAGGAAGCATATTCGATGAGAGTGACGACTCTTCCTCAACCAACAGAGTCAGTAGAAACTAACATAAGCGTGTTAAAGAATGTGATTTCGGTGGCAGCCAACGCAACAATTCCAAAATCTTTACAAAGGAAGCGCATCAGATCAGTCCCGTGGTGGTGCGAAGACATTAAGAAAGCGATAACAGATCGAAAACGGGCTCTCAGGAAATATAAGTCAATTGGAATTATTGAGGACCTAATCACATTTAAGAAGTGCAGAGCAGCTGCTCGAGACCTCATCCGCAGCAAAAAACAGGAGTCGTGGAATTCTTTTTCAGCATCAATCTCCCAAACAGTTAATGCCCACGTAATGTGGAAAAAAAATTAGATCTATTAGTAATAGCAATAGTACCCCTACGCACCCAACATTAAAAATCAATGGAGTTCACATGACAGAGACTAAAGGTGTTGCAGAAGCACTTGCACATTATTTTTCCATGGAGTTCTCTGCGCTGAAGTTTTCCAGCAAGTTTCAACAGCAAAAAACATTTTATGAGCAACAGTCCATTAATTTTGATTCCAATGCTGACAATCCTTATAACCGCTCTTTTTCTATGGCTGAACTGGAGTTCAACTTAAGTATCACACCAGGAACAGTGCACCTGGCGAAGATTCGATACATCCCCTACATGTTGAAATATCTCCCGGGTCATGTCAAGGAATTCCTGCTGAATGTATAAAATCAGATATGGTCAGCTGGGGCTATTCCTGATGCCTGGAAAGTTGCGACCGTTATTCCTATTCCAAAAGATGAATAAAGATCCTTTCCAAGTTGAAAGTTACTGACCAATATCATTGCTGTCTGTCCTGTCTAAAACGATAGAAAAGATGGTGAACAGGCGACTTCTGCATTAATATAGACATATCAATGGAATACATCTAATAAAACTGGCCAAAAAGATAAAGGTTGTGCCAAAAAAAAAAAAAAAAAAAATCACGAATTATAAAACTGTAAATGTCTTTAATGCTTTCTCCCATCCAGATTAAAATTTTATATTGAAATTATTATTCCAAAAAAAAAAAAAAATTTCTGTCTCTAAATTATTGAAATTAAACCATTTAACACAGCACCGCATATCTTTTGTGAAACGGTTCATACACAAAACGTAATCAGAAAAAAATTTACAGATTAAAAATATCAGTGTAAACTGAATCTCTTATATACATTCCGTACCTTTTCAGCAAGGACTTATCACCTTATTGTTTTTACTGCAATGATCCATTGACCGTCCAGAGTACAAAACGATACGTTCAAAGTTTTCACTCCCTTCATCTCTCACTGAGCTTCTCGGTGATGATGAAAGAATAATTTCTCGACCCTACGAATTTTCTTCTGTACTAATTATCCCAATCTTTTTTTTCTTGTCTTATGTAAATATCCAATCGAATTAAAATTCAAAAATTACAATTAACTTATAGCTTTAATCTTGGTAGTCGTCCCAGGCCCGAATTAAATGTATGAAATATTAGGGGCCTTTTTCGGAAGTGACAAAATTATCAGTTTTATAGAATAACTAAATTTTCTTTAATTTAATTAAGTTTATATTATTTTGAATTCACGAATTAACATATAATTATTAATGTAAACAAAACTAAATATCATATAGACAATGGGTAGAATTTTCGATGCCAAAAAATATATATATATAATTTTAAACAATGAATTTTTCAGCAAATTTTAACCAAAGATTTTCATAAAAGGATAGGGTGTGTGCGTGTGTTGCGCGTGTACACACGCACACACATTCACACAGACATTTCCTAAAAACGTAGATTCCGACTCGTTATACCTCAAAACAAATTTCTGGTACGTTTTAATGAAACTCAAAATTTTACTATTACGAAGTTTCCTCCTCTAGGAAGAAATAAAAATGAATACAAAATTATTAACAAATAAATGTATTAAAAAATGCACTTGCTCCTGTAAATTTAATTTTATTCGTTTAAAAAAAAAAAAACTTGATGTATATGACAAATGATAGATTAATTTTTTATTACATGTCGGAAGTAGGCGTCTCTTGGAGGCTCCTCTATAAGGCGGGGCCCGGGGCTGCAGCCCCCTAGACCCCCCCCTTAAATCCAAGCCTGAGTCATCCTTGTTGGCTATAACCATTAAAAAGGGAAAAAAAAGAAAACTTATTATACTTGTCGTTTGCGCCTTACCTTTAAAATCTATTTGTAATTTATATCTTACTTTCTACCTTCTCCTTCACTACTCACTAGATTTTGTTTCTTTCATAACTGGTAGCAGTTGAATTTTTTTCTTTCAAATTGCTAAACATTGTAGTTGCCTATTTTGAAATTTTCTGGTTTTGTATATGCGTTTGTATGTTACATAACATTTTAAAATCTACTTCATCAATCTTAAATTTTTTAAATTGTCATTACAGTTTATATTCTTAGCAAAACAAAAAGAAAAAAAAGTGAAAAAATTTCTTTACTGACATTTTTAAATTTTCCTGTGCAAGTATTGGTTTAAATGTTGTGTCGCCAATTTCAAAGATTTCAATCGTTTAATCGATTCTATTCTTGTGATGTCCAGATTCTATATGTTGCATGATACCGTCGACGATACATAACATATAATGAAGTTGATGATATAGTAATAACCAGTCAAAGCTCATTTTACTTGAAGAATTTTGGTTTCTAGTCTTGAATTCAATTTTCATGTACAACTAGTGTAAATTGAAGTATTTCAACTGCATAGTCCTGTCTGGGCCTGTCGATATAAATACACAAAAATCTGAAAAAAATCAAAAATTTAAAATAAATATTGATGATTTTTTAGGGTATTCTTACCTACCATTAAAAGAAACCAGAAAAAATATGCTCCATATTTTTAGGTACTTCATTAATATTTTATGCAAAATTTTTTATTACGAGTATAATGAATAACATATGTGATTTTTGTTAATGTTTATACGGGTAATTCATTTATGTAAATTATTAATATATAAATCAGAATTATGGAAATTATTAATAGTACGAATATTAGTGAAAAATGTATTGTTATTTATAAAATAAATATGTAAAAAAAAAATCACCCCTCTCCCCCTTCCAAAATTCTGGGCACAGGCCTGCTTATTACCATTAACTTTGCTTCATTTTTGTCGGTTTCTTAAGCCAGCTAATTTGTCCTTACCATTAATTTTAATTTCATTCAACAAACATTGAACGTGTTTTTTTGGAAAATTGGCAATAAGGGTCCGGAATATTATTCACAGTTTATCCATTTACTTTTGCCTTCCGAAGTTTCTGAAAGTTTAATGTAACAGATTTTATAATAGAATGCCAACATAATGTAAAAACGTAATCGAATTTAAATGAATTAGGCAGCAATTAAAAAGTTTTGATTTTGCATGTATTTTTTTCTATCGAATAAATTATTATTAATTCAAGAAAATTAAAGTAAAAAACGTGACGATTAAAAAATGGAAATTGATTTGATAATGTAACATTAATATGATAACTTTAAAGAATTTAATTTGATTTTGCGGAAACCATGGTCAACAAGCATTCAATATTTTGTTTACTAACAGTAAAATAAAGGTGGACTTAGTTTTTTACGTTCATTTGTAGTGTCTTGTTACTATATTATTATTATCATAACTTTTTATACTTTAAATACTTATGTTTATTCATTTACACTAAATTTATTTTTTCAATTCAGATTGATGAAAATTCTTTAATTTTTATTCTTTTCTAAATAATAATTTATAGATGCTGTTACAATTTGTTTCTATTTTGTCTAAAATAAAGAATTTTAAAAATGAACAAAAAAAGTATTTTCTGTTTTGGGTGTTTAAACATTTTAGTGAATTTTAGAATAGGTATATACAATTTTTAATAACGACCATAACAATTGTTATTTAAAAATTTTAAAAATAATTAAATGGAATATAGTAGAGGTATTTTAATATGTACAAGTATATTATAAATTACATTATTCATAAGAATCATGTTCACATTTTAAATACTATATTTTATTATAGAAGACTAAATTTTGTAGGAAACTGATAAAAATAACTATACAGTAATGAAATTTAAGGGAAATTAAAATTAATAAATTAATAATACATTATAAACAGAAGCCTATTAATTATAATTATTATTAAATATTATTTTTTATTACAAATCAGCATAATTATAAAATACTTCTTTTTTATTAAACATTGTAAAAAAACATTTTTAAACTTTCTAGAAATATATATTTTACATGATGATAAAAAATTGTTTCATCTTATTTCTTTTACTCATTAAAAACTTAATTTATAACAATTATTTTAAATATTTAAATAAACAATTATCTAATATTTCATATTTAAAAAATAAAAAAAAAAAAGAAACAAGTTTTGCATACCTACTTTTTAAGTACAATTTAAAAGATTGGAAATTGTTTAAAAGAAAAATTAATGATGTTTCATTATATTAAAGTTTCATCTATGTTTTACATCTTTTGAAAACTAATTTTAATTTTTTTCATTAAAACAAGTAGAATTTACTTGATATTTAAACTGTTCTAAAAAGTAGTTTGTAAATTAACAACGTTATTTAAACAAATTTTAAATAGAAAAACTCCGTTGTTGTTTACAAAGCTAAAGAAATAATTAATTGCAGGCAACGCAAACGTTTGTTCACTTAGAATACCGAATCGATTTTTTTATCATCCCTTCTGGTTACAGTAAAATGTTTTGACATAGTTTATCCAGTTTTTCCTTCGGCATTTATTTTTCTTTCGGTTACATAATTACGAAGATGTGTTTTGAAACACTTATTTCTTCGAATACAACTTAAAATAAATACATTTAATCTTGTTAGTTGAATTTAATTACTATTATAATAACAAACTTAAGGGTGTTTTTTTGATTAAAATATTCATATTTATCCGTTTTTTTTTTTTTTATTTTTAAACTCCAATGTTGTTCTATAAATAATATTGTTTTAATATTTTCTCGAATTTTGTTAATTAATTAAACTTTTGTAAATAGAGAATGTTTGGTAACTTATTCACTGCATCAAGAAAAAAATATGCATTAATCGGTGCTGGTATTCTTTTTGCATGCGCTACTATTTTCTGTATTTGTCAAGAACCAGGTAATTATATCGCAATATATTATAACTTCTTTTTCTTGTTGTTGAATACTATTTTAAACTTGTTTACAATAGAAAAAATCATATGTGTTTTTATCATATTTTTCTTCCATAATAACACTAAAAAAATATCTGAATTTAAATAATTACAAAGATATAATTTGAATAGGCAAATGTACATATATATATATATATCAAGTTAATTTAAATTAAGAAATTACCTACCTAACCGAAAATATTTTATTTAAAATAAGATCCTAATATGTTTTAAAGTAACGTATATTCATTGTAACAATTTTAATTTATAATTTAAAAGTTGTATATATATATATGATAAACGATAATCGATAATAAAAATTATAAATTAAATCCAATAAATTAAATAAAAAGATAAAATACATCATAATTTAATTCTAAACAAAGGGTTAATATAATAGCGCAAAGATGGATTTATATTTATTGTTTTAAAGCTTTTTGATTTTATTTATTTATTTTGTTTTTTGAATTACAGAAATGAATGAACATGAAAAAGCGATATTAAGAAATCTCGGAGAATTAAAAGTTAAACTGCAATATTTGAATATGTTACACGAAATGAATAGTCAGTACATGAACAGACTAAGTAGAATGCTAAATCAATACTCCAGCTCCAGTCCAAAGAATGAAACTACTAATAAATTATTTAACGCTACTAACTCTAACAACTCGTTGTCGGTTTTTAGTAGTAAATCTGCAGTTACCGTACCATCCATCTATAATTTTTTGCCTCATTTAGTATGGGATCCTTCTAGTTTGCAACCAGCATTTTGCTTGTCCAGGGGCCGTTCTGAAGGTAAATTTATTTTAACGGTTATTATTACTAATTATTGTGTTTTTTTAATAACGAAATTTAAAAACGTTTCGGAAATTTCAATCTAGTTAAAACCATACAAATGTATACAAGTATGATTAATTATGAAATTTTTCGCAATATTATATATCCGATTGTTTCTGCTAAAATTAGGGGGTTGAAGATCACACATACTTGTAAGAAGTGAAATTATGGAAGAAATAAGATGAATTTTGTTCTAAGTAAACGCGCGTATGTGTAGTTTGTAACCATTAAAAATAATGCAGAATTGATCGTTTTTTTCCTTATTTTTCTTTTTTTTTACTGCCAAGAACGAAAGTTTTTTTTTCTTTTTTTGGTCCTTTTTTTTACTGTACTAGCCATAGGAAACCATAAATAATACTAACGTTTAATATAAAGTGGTGCGCAATCCTACGACAGAAGAGCATGAGTAAAATGACATTAAGCGTACAGGAGAAAAGGACATATTTAAAAAAAGAAAATAAATAGTCGAATATTTGACAGCAAGTGAGGTAAAGCGTTATTCACAGCAATCTAATTAAGGATATTTCAGAATTCCGGGTATTACATGTTAAATCCATTATAAAACTCGGTTTAGGACATAATAAGGAAAAACGTAATACTTCTACTCTTCTACTCTTCCATTAGGAAGCCGAGTATTTAAATAACATTTATATATCTACCTGCGGCGGACTAACGGGGGGCGGAAGGGGCAGCCCGCCCCGAGCATCTGGTCCTGGGGGCCTCCAAACGCCTCATTGTTCCCTTAACCAAATCCTAAACAAAGCTTTAAAAATATGCTTAGTACCTATGTAAGAGATGGTTCGGAGTTGCGAGGTCCCATCCAAATATCATCCCGTACAGATGAAGTACGAATAAATAAATACAGCCTGTACCAGTAATTTACGATCTTTAAAATAAAATTACTACTACCGCTAATCTTTCTAATGTCTATACAGTTTTCGTTCCAGTTTCACTTATGTATTGCACTTCGTACCTCCTTTTTTACTATCCTCGGCCCTTTGCTAAAGCTTATCTTATATCATTATAGATAATATAGATAGTAATGTCCGTGCTTTCAATTGAAAGTTAAGTTTCAAAAGAAATTTATTTCACTGGAGTTACTGAGGTGTTCAGTAAAATGAAGGCACGAAAACACATATAATATGCTATAAAATAGCTACATACTTACTGAAAATAAAAACTATCTATTACTTTATTTTTACTAATTGTTTTTTTTTTTTTTGCCGATCGATTCGTATTCTATTTTCTTCATCCATATCCATATTCTATTTATGTTTATTTAAGTTGAATTTAAATTTCACCTGCAAGATTTTAACTAAATAAACATAAACACTTATACATACAAATGTGAACGGAATAAAATGATTGTAAAATTATAACATCAACTTCTTAAACCAGAGGCCTCATTCAGCTTTGCCGCCCCGGGCCCCTGACGGGCTTAGTCCGCCACTGATATCTACGTTGCAGTTATTTCATCGACTCGAACAATAAAAAATATTTAAATGCTAAGCTTCATTTTTAAATCTAAAAACACAATTGCAAATAATAATATTAAAAAAAATAAATTTTTAGAGGTAAGGACCTGAACATTTTTTGGAGGGGCGGTTGGCCAACCAAGGGCAGCTACTCAGGACAATTGGACTTTATTAGAAATTAAATTTTAATCCGGTCAGAAATTGATGAAAGAAAAGAGGCAATCTTTGATGACGGCAGAGCTAAGATATAGGAAGCATTATATGGAGTAGGAAAATTCGGCTTTAATAGCTGAACGTACAGCGGTACAGCATATTACGTTCAGAGAAAAGACTGGAACATTGAAACAGCACGTGGTCAGAATCACAAACGAAAGAACAGTCGCCAGATTGTAAAGGACAATAAGGTGACGAGGAAAGAGCAAAACGATACCGTGAGGGTAGGAGCAAAGTATGATTGAACAGTAGACGGCAGATAGCAATAATGAAAAAAACGTTTAAGGGTAGGAAAATAATAGAGCCAAGAACAAATTTTAAAATTGTAGAATTCTTTTGATTTCGACTAAAATCTTAGAAAAAACGTGACCGCCATGAGCGATGTTGGTGTGTCCCGTACAAAGGCGGTAAAAAGCGACACTTGGTTCCGGTGACACACAAAAAGTAATTACACAGATACACACTATCTTTAAATGCGGAAAGTGATGTGCATTAGAGCTTTTTCGATATACAGTAGTTAGAAGGGAGTATTTTTATTTTAATTAAGACTTTTTCAATGTTTCTCGAGGAATACTTTTATTTGGTTGTACAGCATAAATTCAGCAACATGTGTATTTAAGTTTGAGCCAACACTTCTATTTTGACGATGAAAGTTACTGCAAATATGAGCAAGGTAATTAGTTAATCTAACTTTTTGCAGGGTCTTGTACAAAACACTTCTTTCGACATTTATAGGGAAAGGCAGAGCTGACCGCTTTTTGAATTCTTCTAACAATCCCCGTGTATAGAAAATAAATTTTTGTTGTGTCTCCTGACGAGTAAATAAATAAAATTATTTGGTGTTCTCACTCTTGACCGTTCAACATACGATTTCGTTTGTGAAATAAATACCAATTTTTTAAATTTATTCCCTAACCTTTGATTGTCACTGTACTTTATTCGAACGGCATCTATTGGAAACTTGTGCAATACCTTTTCCACCTTTTCTACCCTACAAACATGAAAATCACGAAGTTAACAATTTGTCAGAGCATTCAAATGAAGCACGAACATACAGAAGTACATATTGAGACAAAAATTAATTTTTATACATGTAAGCATGTATCGGATTTTATAATTCTGAAACAAGGTTCCGTTTTATTTATCTGAATGAAACAATTTCATTTTTAATTAATACCGGTATTATTCAAAGTTTAAATTCGAATTATTAATCATTACATTTTCATTTGTTCATTTACTTTTTTTGTGATTTACGTTTTAATTATAAAAATAATTCGTAATACTATGCGTGCATTTAATGATGGAACAAAAAAAGCTGCCTCTTTCCATCTCTTTTGTCCTTAGAATTTTCCTTGTACACTCCATTTATGCTGATTTTTTATACATTTCTAATCATGCAGAAAATTAGGAGAAACAAAGCGGCAGGCAATTCGTTCAACGCATTTCACGGATAAGAAAGACGCAACAAATAATATTTTATCCCTTTGCAAGAAATATCACTACAGACTCTGATCAAATATTTATACTACCTTATTATCAAATCTTAACTCTAATAATTCACCTATCCACCTTCCTTTCTATTCGCTATATTAAAACTTTTTTATCGTTTCCAACATTTATTGTCTACTACAATCATACTTTTCTTTCATCATCTCCTCACCATTTTTCCTTTGTTACATCTTTGCGCACACTGCTCTCTACATCCTGATGATCCAACCTTCATTTGTGATTTACATCACATTTTCGAATGCCTAACTTCTGAACGCAATGTTCGATGTTCGCATTTATTGGAATTTGGATTTTTCATTCCCTTTAATAATTATTACATTCCAAACTTTCCTTCTTTACCATTTGCCGCAATCCCATCTTCCTTCATTATATCCTTAAATTAATCTCTCGTACTGATTCCGGATAGTTACTTTTTGTTGACTCAACCGGTAAAATAATAATAATAATAATAATAATAATAATAAAAACAACTAAAGTGTGTAAAGGTGCAGGTTTATATTGGAGTTGTAATTAAAAGTGACGAATATAGCAGTGATTAAAATAAAGCGTGGAGATCTTTTGTTCACCTTGTAGCTAAATGTAGCAGAGTCAGCTTATAATATAAACTCACAGTGTAATATGTATAAAGAGTGTCACACATTATTATTCACTGGAAGGTAGAGACTGCGAATAATATTTATTTTCCTACATTTACCCAGATACACCGTTTCGTGACATAATACGTTGATCATGGGTCTCTTAATCGTATACTTACTACTGTTTAATTTTCTTTAGCAGACAACGGTAGTGTGCTTATCTTAAGTTATTATAGTGAAAAAAATTAAAAACTGGCACGTTCTCTCATTTTGAAACCAAAATTCGCATGGAAGAGTAAAGCGGCCTGAATCTTCCTCATCCGCCACTGACTAACTGCATCCGCTGAAATCCCAGACTGCAATGTTCAGTTAGGAAACCCTCTGCTGCGCCGTAAATTTCTAGAAATCGTAGATGCATGGCTTAGAGACTAGATTCAAGTTGAAAATGGCGAGATAGCTTGTGCTTAAGACCGTCCACATAAAACGCCTTACTATCAGTCCTGGGAACACAGAATACAACGGTACGTGATTCGTCCATTTGCGGACATCTGCTACTCCACATTCTATTTGTGCAGTACCGTTTTCCTTACAGTCCGCTTCCAAGTCGCTGGGGTTCTTCTGAATTTTCTTAGTCGAAGCACAGTATTTCTTGTTCTTTTCTCAGGTAGACAGTTCGCCCTTCCCTTTACCAGAAAATATAGTGGAGACGTTCTTGCGATTTTACACAAGGCACTTTGTGAAAATCCCAACAAATGACGAAGACTCTTAACACTGTTCAAACATCATGCAAAAACGCCGGCATAGTACGACACTACTGTCTCAATAGTACCCTTGAAAACTGTTTTTATAGTGCTAAAGCTCGACTCCCATTTCCTTGCCACATAACCGGCAGAGTGGAATTTTGTTTCTTCGCACCAACTTTCTGAATTTGTTCATCAGTTATACTTGGCTAAAGAATAACTTTACGGTACCCTATGCCAACCTTGTTATCTCTGATTTTCTAGGTTGGATTTTCAGTCAAGCTTGATGTTAAGCAAAATAATAACTGATTTGGTAGTACTGCGCATCAAGCTGTTTTTCATAAAAATTTTGCAGTCAGATCCACTATATGTATTGCTGTCCAACATATAACCACATCATCTACAGATGTAACTAAATAAGCTCCTTTAGGCCAATACAATCGATGTTAAACAAAAGAATCCATGCAACGAATATTTACACATGACTGGAAGGCGACTTATTGGCTGATTTGACTTGGGACTGTTCGAATCTCTATCTGCCGACTTTAATATTAAACAAATGGGGAAGTGTCCTGTTGCCAGGCAACCACTGAATATGCGTATGAACAAATTAACCTATTAGAACTTCTTAAGAAATTCCAAAGGGTTTATCACAGAGCGCATAGTGTACAATTGTGCCGTCACTTAAAGTTGATCGAACTCATCTGCATCCATTGTCAAGATAACCACTGGTTTCCCAGTTTCTAGAGCCCTAGGGATTCCTGGTTACCTGAGAGTTGTGTGAAGAAGATACTGGTAGCAAATCTAGCAGTGCTGTTGCCCTTGCCTGAATGTCTTCTACTTCAACTTTAGCGCTATGTGCTTTTTCAGGCCTAATTTAATACATTGCAGTGGTTGATTTACCTCCTCAAAGAGCAGCCTGTACCACACAATTCCCAAAGTGACTGGGAGGAGACTACTTTTCAACAACTAATTACTGCCAAAATGTCTCATTTTAGATACGAATAAGGTTAGTTAGTCAGAGTCCTTGTATTCGTGACATCTCTTTTCGTTCTATCTAAGTTAATTTTCCTTAGCTTTGTTGAACTTGGTACGGAGGTTTAAAACATCATTATTAGTAGTATAATAGTGTATGTTTCATGACACCAGCCGATCAAAAGTTAGTACTTGCTCAAAATGGCCACGTTACCCGGCCTTTGCTCATCTTACATATTAAGTGTAATAAAATTCAAACATTTTAATTTGTTAATATTTAAAATAGTCTTTTCGGCCTTTTTCTGCAGAGTGTTTAAATCAGTATAAGGCTTTAAACAGCCGAGTAATTTAAACGAATTACTCAATGCATTTGTTGCAGTTTTAGCACTAAAAAATTGCTTGATTGCTGCAGCGAATAATGTAATTACATTTATTTTCTAATATATTAGCTAATTTCTCACATGTTTCAATTGTTTTAGCCTTGGAGCATAAAAGTAAATTATTATCTGTCAATTACAAATTTGAAAGATACTTTAATTCCACCTCGAGCATACAACTTTAATAGGACTATTATCAGAAATACTCGCAATATCTTATTGAAATATTTTATTCTGACTGAAAAACCACCCGTAGGAAGTGGCTAGCCATATAAGTTATTCACACTGAAATATGCTGTAAAAGTTTCATCTGTATTATTGAGCATCATTAGTGCTAGTACTATTTTTATTATCATTACTACCATTATTTCAACTATTTACCTACGCATTTTTAACCTTACAATAAAATTTTACGACATATAATACCTTGCGTCCAAAGAAGAGAGCTGTATCATAATCTGCTAAAATACCCCAATTGCATCCATGTCAACTTTAACATCGCTTGAAATGCTAATCCAGGAATAGCGAAACTCCAGGCAGGATCAAATTGTAAATCTTATAGCAAACACTCCTAAAGTTCTTAAAAACATCAGTGAGAAGTAATACACCTATTCTAAAACATACGTCACTATACTCAACGCGTGTTTGAACCTTAAGTGACTTCAAAACATTCAATGTATGTGAGTAATTTTCCCACAGAGGTACATATGAATGCAGAAAAACGTTCTTTCCCTGTATCATAGGGGTCAAATCGAGTGATAATGTATTACTTATTGTATAATAAAAGGAACTATCGAGCAAATTGTTGACTAATTTCACTAAACTGCTAGCCATGAAAAGAAACGCATCAATAAATTGTATTTTTACTTTTTCTAGCACTTTTATTGAAAATAATAAATACCGTTCTTCACTATCTGGTACCCCTTTAATGTTCTGCTTGTCATATGCCAAATTCCTAATGGAGAGATCAGCATTATAGCCACTGAAATTGTATATAAGCACTGGAACAAATGATGGGAGCGGGTATTCCACGTTGCATTTTTCACGCGCAGCACTACAACATTCACCTCTTAAATGATTATGATCTGCAATTTTATCACTTCTAAAGACTTTTCGCAGATGTGACACACCTCCAACCAGCCGCATACAGAATATTTTAGTTGCATTAGGACCGCGATATATTTTTGGTGTCGATTCTTCAATTTTAAAATATTTAATTTTCGTTTATTAACCAACTAGATGCGGATATATTTTAAACCTTATTGATAAGTGGTTTAAGTTAGCTAATTTGATTTTTGTAACACTTTCCGATGTTATTCACTAATACAAGCAACTGTGCGACAGTTGGGAGGAATGTTGGTGCAGTATAACCAATTTTCCATAAATCTCAATTCGCTTAAACTGGTAATGTTACATTAAATTTATTTTAACAGTAGTACGAATTCTTCTTTTAATAATTTCGCTGATGATGCATGCTATATCATATAGAAATTCATCAACGTTTATACATCTAATGTGTTGCTTACAATTAGAGATGTGTAGTTCGCGAACGAACTATTAAAATGAACGATCCTTTTGAAGAAACGATAAGAACTAGTTTCCGACAATGGAACTATACTAAACAGAGCATTGGCGGGGATAAACGCGGTAAGATTGTTGGTCTGAAAAAATGAGGAATTGTTCAGAAAATCATTCACCGCAGAAGCAGAGGGATACATAATCGAGAAACGCCCCCTGCCCTGGGGAATGATGTTCGAAAAGGAAGTTGAAATTTTGTAGATGAGCCTTGTCTAGGGTGGAGTTTTCGACAAAAACTATAAAGGGACCAGGATGATCGGAAGGAAACACATTAACAAGATCTTTACTATTATTATTGTTATTATTGGTGGAGAAATTATTATTGTTGTTGATGTTGTTATTACTATTATCATTATTATTATTATTATTATTATTATTATTATTATTATTATTATTATTACTACTACTACTAGCGATATTAAAGTTTTCGATTGCTTTAATCGCGCAGATGTTATTATTAATATTAGAGAGGTTGGGCAAGTCAGGTTGCGAAAGCCGCAGATCCTTGTTTAGTAGAATCGTTGATGGCGAGAGAGGGCTAGATGGCTTACGCTTTCCGGCAGCGTTAACCTCCATTAGATTCAGCGACATGTTCGCTTTATTGGTTTTTGAATCTTTGGAGGAGGCCGCAGGGCGGCCCCCACTAGACGAGCTCATCGGTCAAGCAAATCAAAATGAAATATACGCGAAATGAGAAAAAAAAAAGATGAAAATAAATCGCTATGCAAATCGGAATAAATAACAGCAATCTAAGAATTCAGAAAGCGTCTAGATAATACAAAACAACTGATTACCGAGTTGATAACGCGATAACGAGAACGCGAGCGCACACGAGATAAGAAAAATATTTGTTGACTGGTAAAAGTTTCGGTGACATTTGGATAGATACTCGTTTTAAGATTATAAAAAAAAAAAAAAAAAAAAAATTATTGATGTCCATTTTGATGTGTTTTTGCGCACTTCCCTACAATTAAAACACAAAAGCAGTCGTAGTATTTTTTTTTTGTCACCAGAAAGCTATTCTCACTAAATCAGCGGAATAATCGCCGGCTAATCATTAAAGCGATTTCATGAAAAACGTGAATTCTTTTATTGTTTCGTATAAATTTTTATATTAAACGAACTTTGCTCGTTTCGGATTAGTAGAATAAAATACCCCACGAATATACGAATTTAAATTCCGGGTTAATGGTAATTTCTGTATTAAACGACTTTCATTGCACACTAAGCTGAAAGTAATGCAAATCCTGCCATATTTTTCGTAGTCATGTATGGATCAGAGTCACGGATTATTAACTGTAATCGCCGGAGAAAAATAAATACTTTTGAAATGGTCTTCTGACAGAGAGTACTAAAAATTCTGTTACGGTACAGACATATCGATTTTAGAAGAATCGGACAGTTGACAACCGATTACTGTTATAAAGAATTTTAAAAAATCCAAAAACTCAACATCTGGAATTGATCAACGAATAGCAAAAAGAAAAAAAAACAAAAAAAAACGAGATAGCTGCCTAATACTAGTATATAAGAATGTTGTTTATGTTCCCATTTGGCAGAATTGCTCCTATATGACACTATCAAATACCCTGGTGTAACTTCAATAAACAATATTATCAGCAAAAGAGGGGGAAAGCATTGAGTCGCCGAATTTACTTTCCCCTTAAAATCAATCTCCTCTTGAATGACAATTGCTCAGTACTGGATGCTGAAATATACGCAGTATTTTTCTGTTTGGAATATTTTCTTTCTACAGAGCCTACATCACAGAAAGCCCTGCTGGTATCTGATTCATCCGCAGCTTTATTGACAATTTCTAATCCCCTCACCAAACATCCTGTAGCAATTCGAACTCAGCAGGTATTATACGAACTTATTAAGAGACAGTGCTCCGTATCCTTTCTGTGGGCGCCCAGCCATGCAGGGATTCCTGGAAATGAACGCGTCGATACATCCGCCCGAGCAGAAATATATTGCCCCTCGCCTAGTAACAGCCCACCTCCACCTTATCTCTCGAACATAATCTTAAATAATCTCACGTCCTTATGGAAAATCCATTGGTCCTCGTGTCAGACTTACTCGAGGTTAATTAAACCCTCAACCGAACCGTGGTGGCCGGAAAAAAGCACTTCCCGCACAGATTTCTGTGCACTTAGCCGCTTGCGCACAGGCCATACGGCCATGTCGCATAATTTTATTTTGCAAAGAACCCCCTCTCCTATGAATTGTCCTTTCTGTGGCCAAGATGTTGCTCCCTCAACTCCTCATATACTATGCGACTGTCCAGCATTATCACCTCACCGGCCCCCTTCAATTAATAACAAAACAGTCACCAACATTCTTGAGAATTCCCCCGATGCAATTTTATCCATAACACAATTTATCAGAACTAGCGGAATAATCAGATATCTATAAAAACAAACTGCGCATCTTTGTACTGTAATAACCACAGCAGTTAAACACGGTACAGGATGTTGCTTTCACAAAAAAAAAAAAAAAAAAAAAATCTCTTTTGTTCTTGAAGAATTTTATCGGATATAAAAGTGCTTAATTCAAAATTCTGAATATTTTATTTGCACTTAGCGGTGTGATTTTCCTTTATTTTATTTTACATAATTTTTTCAGCCACTGTCCTGACTTCCATTTAAATATTTGCAGATCTTTCGCCATTTTATGTCTTTATTCTTTCATTACCCATTAACTTCGCTACTGCTGCTGACAATATCACGATACAGTTTCATATTTTGTTTCCGGTAAGCAAATCGCTTTTTCGAATTTCTTCTGTTTTTACTAATTCACGCATGGCCTATTTGTATCATTAAAGTTGCTTCTCCGGCTGTCTTTCGCTAATTTTTCAGCTCTTTTTGTCTATACCCCCTTCAGGTTTTTATTATTTCAAGTTCAATACTGAGCGCGTACACTAATTTTCTTATTGTGAATTTTCGATTTCATCTATTTATTCTGTTGAAGAATAATCATCCAAAAGAACGATGATATACACTCACTACTGCGGCATAATTTATTATTTATTCATTCATTTTACCGACACAGATTTAGCCTAAATGATTCAGATATACCGCAACTTATATTCTGCGTGTCAGTTAACTGCGGTACAACTGTAAAAAGTAACACAATGCGTAGCTAAATATGTGATGTACACATCATATTATTTCGTCACGATCCCCTAATTTTATTCTTCTTAATGTACATTAGCACCTGCATCACCACTCTCGCTGGCTCGAAGACTGCATACACTGACACTGACACAGGAAGCAACGTAGTTTCACTCGTTTGTGCAATTGAGTCTATATTGTGTATAGTCAGCAACATTCTCAATCGAACTAATTATACAGCTCCAATTGCGTTGTATTAAATTTTTTCGATATTTCTAGTGTTAATATACGCTAAAGAATGCAGGATTCAGCCCTAAAGGTAGTACAGGAAAAAGTAAAATGGAAAGACTCGGGGAGAATTTTATGTCTGGGGTGTAATGAAGGTTCATCTGTAAAAAATGTTTGAAGATGGTAAGGGATTAATTCTAAGCGCTTAATATTATTAGGTAATTAATATTCGGCAATTAATGCTGAATGCTAGGCGATTAATGCAATAAGTTAAAATTGATTTTTTTAATCCGATATATTGTGAGTTTTTTTTTAAACTGTTTAATTTTATGGGTGTCGCTACATTCGTTTAGATTTTTTTTTTTTTTTTTTTCGTAAATAACTTTTTACTTTTTCGAATTCTACGCGACTTTTGTCAAAAACTAAATGATTTGAAGTTCGGTATGCGCCCAAACTATACACCACACCCTTAAAACCTTATGCGATTACTCTGCTTTTATTCGAACGTTTCGTTTTAAAATTAATAAGCCAGCTTTTTTCCAAGTTCCTTTTTACTTACCGTCAAAACTATGTGTTTTAAAAAATTTCAATAAACGCATTAAAGAGTAACCCTATTAACCGTTCTGAAAGTATACATCGTGTTATTACTTATAAAATGTGTTGTGGCGTTGAATATTTTTTTGTGATTTTGTTATCAACATCGTTAAAATTTTAATGAGTTAAAATGTGTAAAATTTTTAAGTATTTCTCATTCCTTACATATTTTCGAACTGGTTCATTTGATTCCAGTATCTGTTGTAATGGGAATACCGACGGTTAAGCGGCCGGCGCAAGCTTACTTGGTGACCACGTTGGCGGATTTAATACAAAAACTGACACCGGAGGATAAGAACGATACTCTGATAGTTGTATTTATCGCCGAAGTAAGACAGATGTTAAATTAAATTCACACTTATCAATGGCGTTAGGAGACGGAGGAGGGTTTTTTTTTGCGGTTGTTAAAACCGTTTTGAAAATATCTCTAAATGCCAAAAAATTTCCTGACCTATCGAATGGAACTTCACGTAATTTTACGATTTTTTGCTTTCAATGTTTGCTAGAATTTTTTTCCTGCTTTTGTCGTCACGTCGAACGACGCTGGTGATATTCAGATGCGCAGACGAGGCTCGCTCAAAGTTATCTCATACGAGGTCAATTGTAATGAATTAGCAAAACTAAAAGTAGCGTATGTGAGCTTTATAGAAATCACACAATTGTAACTACTTTTCATACAAGTTTTTTTTTTTTTCAGAAAAACTTCTGTCAACGTTTAATGTTTTGTTTTTAAATTTATTTATTTTTTTTTTCGTTTCCTCGATTAATAATTACGCAAAAGACAAACCAAAAAAAAAAAAAAAAAAAAAAAACAACTAAAATTATCGTTACAAATCCATTTTCAAAAAATAATAATACTAATAACCAGTGCTTTGTTAGGTGCAATGAAATTCGAACTGGCTAATTGGCGGATTAGCGAGTTAACGAATTAGCGAGTTGACAAATAATATTTTAGCGATTTTATATTTTCTTTCCTTCCGAGCGGAACTCGAAAATATTTCGATGTTTTCGGAAATATTTTACGAAAAGTAGTTTCGTCATTACCTTTCGTACTATAATCTCTTTACGAATTAATCGTTCGCATTGCTAAAGGGAAAGCAGGTCTAATAAAGAGGCGAATAGAAGAAAAAAAATTACTTCGCCCACTCTGTTTTAAAAAGTCATTCTCTGAAAAAAAATTGTGGATATGCCAATAGTATAGGCGGTAGTAGTTACCCTAATTTTAATTATTAATTTTATCATTACGTTTAACTGTGTCGGTTTTTCAGTTGTTTCATTTTTCGGTTTTATAATCTGTAGTAAAAATCAAGCGGTACCCGTGGCGGAATTTTCACTTTCAGTCTGATGATTAAACACCATCTAGTTATATTCAAAAAAACTTATAAAGGAAGGAGTTGGTGGACATGTGCCCGAAATTGTATATAGGATTTACTTGACAGAAGAGCCAATTATTGTATAAGAAACTCGTGCACTGTTTAAAACGTCCACAGCTCCTTGTTACATTTCGAACTTCAATGAATCATGTCGCATTCCTTCTTCTTCCACCTCCTCACATTTTCTGCTCACCTTCACGAAATAATAGGAAGATTTTTAAGTAATTTTTCAGATTCTACTCCCAGAATATACGGTATTTTCTTTTTTCTATTCTCAAAAATCCCACTGATTTTTCTCTTCGGCTCCTCTTAAACTTGTTTAACTCCTTTCTGAGTTCTGGTTGCACTCCTTCACCTAAACCGAACTCTTCTTCTCTTCGTCCAATTTCTTTCGCTTCCCGTATCAGGAAACTTTTCGAAAACTTAATCAACAGGTGTCTAGTTTGGTGGCTGGAACATTATATATCTTATTACCTAGTTAAACATGTTTGGTTTCCGCCCTGGTGGCGGCCCTCCCGACTGTATTAATGCATTCCTGGCAGGCGTTTCGCGTCATTCATTAACAGAAATTCCCCGTACTGCTTCCTTTCTTGATATCTCGACAACTTTCGACAACGCCCATATTCCGGCTCTTCTTGATTTAATGTTTTCCTTTAACATCTCGGTTCATTCTCTTGCTAATAATCTTTTTCTTTGCAAAACTGTTATTTGTTTCTTCTCCCCTTTATAATACTGGCTCTAGACTAATCTTTCGTGGATTACCTGCCTTAGCCTAACATTGTTCAACGTCTATTTTATCAAAAATTTCTTTTATGTTCTCTAAATTTATTTTTCCTTTTTTTTACGGACGACATCCTCATTTATTCCTCTCATCGCAACTTTTCGCGGGCCAACTCCTCTTCAAAACTCCTTAATTTCATCACGAAAAACGCTTCATCATCCAACATATTCATCTTTTCACATCTTCTAGTAAATCTACTAATGTTGTTTTTACGCTGCACCTTTCTTTTTTTTCTTTTTTTTTTCTTTTTTTTCTTTTTTTTTCTTTTTTTTTATGGCTCGGCTTCAGTTAACTATCAAGCCATTTGACCACCAACCAGTTGATATAGGAATAATGCCAACTAATGAAAGATACATAATATTTAATTAGGAAAAAGGTTACATATAACCATGACCGTAAATGTTCAACACTGCCCACGGATGGCTGAATAAAATCTTCACTGCACCCTTTTAATCCTTTCTTTTAGTTGATCTCGTCTTAAATAATGGCTCAATCTCTCTTTCTTTCGCAATTCGGGTGTTTTTCTGAATAGTCGCCTTTCATTCCACGACCAACATCTATACTTTTCCTCCAGCAAGAAGTACTTCTCCTTCAATTTTTCCTCTTCTCTTCATCTTATTAACCGCTTTTATTCAACTGTTTGACCAAAACCTGTTCTACTTCATATTGTGAGATCGAAATTTCTACAGAAGCCATTTTCTTTCCCTAACTATTTTTTGATATTCACTACTAGCTCCAAGGAACCTAATAGAGTTGATGTAGCTTTTTCTTCTAATTTCTTGACGTTTCTTTCTCTACGATTTTCCGCCTACGATTCCAGGTACAGTTTGCTCTCTTCTTTCCTTTCCTTCCCCGTTTTCTTCCGTACCGTCTCCTTATTGTCCACTGCACGCCTTCAACAACCACTTTATTTGTGACTCCGATCACATGATGTTTGATTGTTCGTCATTTTTAACTGAACAAATTTCTTCTTCTCTTTTATCAAACAGTGTGATTTGTTCATTCTTTCGATCCATTCTTCTTGTGTTATCGCAAGCTCTTGATTCTTTTTTGCCGGCTATCTCTGATCGTGTAAAGATCTGAGTCCCTTCCATTTTCCTCTGTTGTTGGGCCAATGACAATGTTGACGAACCCATTAAAAAAAAATATATATATATATATATATATAATTCGCAGAACACCTTGACAACAAATTACCTGCAAAATGTGATCAGGATTCCCTCTGCTCGTACGGAAAATGAAATTCGTGACGTATATGATGTATGAGAAGAAAATATAATTCAACAATAAATGGTTGCATTATCGATTTCACAGTGTATATTATACCTATATATTTACAAATGATATATATTATAAATGCGATAGTTTAAAAATAAACGACGATTTAATTTTAAATATCTATCCCGATTATTTTTGAATTCTGATTTTCGCGTGTTTTAATGTTTTCTAAATTGTTTAATATAACGTTTTTTTATTCTGTTTAAATGTTTAATCTGTTTTACCGAAATGTCGACTTGTGTAAATATTATTATTATTATTATTATTACGCAAAAAATTAATCTAATGTGAAAAGTTTTAAATGACAATTGTCCGTTTGCCTCCTTAATAAATTCTTTCGGTGAAACGCAGACATAATTCGAGTGCAATGAATGTACTACTTGAGATTAAAATTACGATATGTAGGCTTAATGCCTCGAACGTTATAAGTTTTTTCCTCACTGCGTAGATTAACGGAACCAATTTAAAAAGAAAGAAAAAAGCATAATTAATAACTTAAATGGTAATTTTTTAACTTGGCCATCGTCTGAAGTATTTCTCCATTCTTTTGATCCATTTTGTAAATGAGAAAAAATCCGAACTTTTTCCTCGTATCCCAAATCTTTTGATCTTGCTCGTCCGACTCCAAGGGTTGCTCCTTTAAATCCTGTTTTGTTTTTTTTTTAGTTTTGTCGCTAAAACCTTTGCGTTTTTTTTGTCAACTGCAGTCGTGTATTGCGGCGATGAATAAGAAAGCGGGTAGATTGAAGCCGAACACTGGTCGAATCCTTTTTTGACCTTATCAAAATTTGATAGCACGTATCCCAGTACTCCTTAGGGTACAATCACGATTGACTACCTCCTGAGAACCCAAAAAGGCGTCACACGGACGCATTCCCGTTTCCGCAATAATAAACACAAACTATTTAAATTAATGAAATTTCGTACACTTGTAACAGACGTTCCAAGCTACTGACTGAACACAGTTGCGCGATATTCTAATCCTACTCCTTCAAATTGTATAGCGTTGAAGCCATTACCTATCTTCGTAGTTAAAGAGATAGTGTCGTTCATTAAAAATTACAATCCGGAGGAGAGTGATATACAGTTGCATATATATCGAACTAAAAAAAAAAGAACACTTGTTTCAAAATGAAAACGGGAGTATTAAATTTTCAATTCCTAACGTTTTATTTAAATTGAAATTACCCGATAAATAGAAAGCTATTTATTCTAGAAAATATTTCACCATTTACTTACATGGTAAATATGTTTATTCAGATAACAAAAATTTTAAAATTGCGCATATTTAAAACAGATCTTCTATTATAAAGAGCTACGCTTCAATTGCAAAAACGAATCTTTTGAACTTATACTTCGTCAAAAAATATCGGCGTGGATCCCAAAGTGCTTTTTTGTACGAAGGACACGTTGATTCTTGACTTCATAGAAAAAATTAAACAGTTTTACACGAAGCTTATTAAAACAATTTTAACTAATAACGTTAAAATTTAATCAATGTAAATATATATGTATGTATATATATATAATAAAAATTAATTCTGCTCAATATATATGATATACATTTGATAAAGTATCATGGATTGTGGAATTAAACTTTTCATATTATACTAAGCCTAATGAGCCGGAAGAGAATATATTGGAGACCAATTTCTTTCTCCCTGGGATTCTCACCCAGAGGATTTCTCTGATATAATCAATATCCAATTTCAGATTGGATATATTGACTTGAATCCGGAACGGGACAATACCTCCGTAACTTCTGGTTTGAGTCAAACTCCTTAACTACTATGCTACCGCATTACCCGACGAATCATTTCCAAACTCTGCGATTTTATTTGGTACGTAAGGTAGAAATGGTCAAAATGAACGCCACCAACTGTATTTGTGCACCAGAAAACGAAACATATAACATTAACAGTGACACTCGGTTGTGTTATTCTTAATCTGATTATTATCATTACTATTAATTTTCTGATTTCCATTTTTATATTTTTCTTAAGCAAAACGTGTTTAATATTCCCTAGTGTAAATATAAAAATTAATCGGTGAATTAAGTTGATACTGAAAAGTATTTATCAGATGCGGTAAACAGAAATTTTCGGTTTTTACATGTAAAGGACATAAAATTTGTACATAATAATTGTTATTTAAAAAGTAAAAATTATGACTGATATTTAAAATTATAAATGTTATATGAATAATATTTGCTTCGCTTCCTTTGTTTTTCAAATTCGTGATAGATACATTTTTATTATTATTTACGTATTATTGGAAAGAAATTGAAACAGAAACCTGTCGAAATTATTTACCAGACTACAATGGAAATCATTTAATATCAAAAATCCTTTTATTTTCGATATAATGCTATACAACGTTAAAAAAACGTTCAATTTCAAAAACCAGTTTAAGTCTTTTTAGTTTAACAAAATTGTTTGAACAATAATTGTTTTTAGTTTTTTTTTTTTTTTGCGGATAGTAATTTTTAGAACAAAACAGAGCTGTCTTTGTTTCGGGCACATCGTTTCCGTATCTTTTTTTTTTTTTTTTTTTTTCTAACATTAATCAAAAGATAATTTTCTTCGTAACAATAGAACAGAGAAGTCGACTTTAATTATTCACTTCTTTTGTAGGCGACAGTAGAACTGTAGGTATGTGTTTAATTTTCCAAACAGGCATCATTTGGAAAATATCCTAAAAGGCCCCGGAGCGTTTTTTTTTTGTTTTTAATAAGAAACAGGTGCTCATTGTAAGAGTTTATAAAATGCCTCAGTGTTGTAGTTTTACTATGTACGTGGGTTCAGTTAATGCGGTCTTTCTTCCTTAGAAATTAAAAATTGATTAATTTTTACAACTGCGTTAATTTTTTCAATAAAGCCATTCAGAAATACTATGTGGTAACGTTTCGAACCGGTAAGCGTTCGAAACCGGTAACGAGCGATATTTCTAAGGCGAGTTTTACCCCGAACAATTGCACGGTCGTATCTAGGAATCACAAAAATTTTAAATCGCATTGATTTAATTTATTTCTACTACTTGATAGCAACAATTTTTCAGTTTACACTGTTGAAAAATTAAATCTGAAATCGATTAGAAGAATGCAATATTGTTACAATATTTCTATTTTCAATGAAGAATTATTAATTTTAGTAACGAAAATGAATTCTCTGCCCAGCTCCTCCGAGTTGCCACTGAATTGGAGCTTAATTTTAAGTCGCTGTTATATGTTCTATTTTGTACATAATTTGAATACTTATGCGATAGAAAAAGAAAAATTTGAAATTTGAAATTTATTTTCTAATTTTTCTTGAAACTGTTTTGCCATCAAATTAACAAAAAAAATTAATTGTGAAATACGCCGAGTTTTTCAAATAATCACTTCAATGCTATCAACCCTTAAGTTAGTCTTCTGGTCTAGAGGCATAAATTTTGGACGTTTTGTTGTCGAACGTCATAAAAAAAAAAATCGAAAAATATTTTTACTATTCATTTTTTTTTTACTGATATTCTTAAAAAATACTAAAAAAAATGTTGAGAAGAAAAATTTAAATTAATAAAAACTGGTAAAGTTTTTCGGGTAAAAAAAGGGGTGTTCTGGTTGACATGATTACAGTCTTTTCGGTCATCTGAAACAAAATTAAAAAAACAGATTCTTAATTAGTAAGATTATTGTTATGGCCCTTACCCCAGAGTACACGGGAAAATTTTTTTCCCAAAATGACGGCTCTCTGAAAAAAGGGCATTTTTCGACATTTTTTTGAAATATTAAAAGAAATAATTCTGATACAAAAGTGTAGTGTTATCTATAGTCATACATTTATATAATGTATTCATACTAAAAATGGTCAGGTAGTCGTGTACACCGTTTATTATTCGATTTGCTCTGGCGCTTAGTTGTCGCGCCACTAAAATACCTATAACTCCGTAAATTATTGAAATTTTAAAATTTTTTCTCGAGGATTCTAAACTTTAAGAATATGCAAAATGAAAAAAATTGATTTTTTCAAAATTCTAGGCCAGAATAGCTCCTTCCTTAAATAAACGAAAAAAACCTCGGGCTTACTATTATTTTAAATTTACGTGCTATGAACAGCAACTATCGGTTAGGGGCACGAATATAGGTGTAATATGTATTAAATAAGAGAATTACGGTATTTTTATTGAGTAGTGTAGCTTTGCATGGTGCAGGAAACTGATTAGGTTGAAACAGTAGGGTCATCAAAGAGGATATTAGGCAAGGAGGAAGGAAGAGATTACGTCTTGATCTGAGGAAATTGAACTAAGGGCATTCTGTGAGGATATGGAGAACGGAAAAATCGGAGTTACATATGCTGCAGATTGAGGTCGGTGTCTTTTGTAGTAGGTAGCCCCATGCATGAGTTGCGTATGTTTCAACCAGAATCCAGTAACGATTACATCAGCTCTTCTTTGGCTCAGGTAAGTCTTCCGCGATCAGACATACCGCTTAATTTGACGAAGTTTGATTGTACACGGGATGAATAGTCATCGTTGGTTCTATAGTGTGCCCGAAGTCAATTTTAAGTAGCGAACGAAGTCTGAAGCTTGTACCGGAGTGTCCGGAACAGGGAGAACTACTGCGACTTCTTTGGCTGCAGAATCCCCGAGTGACTTGGAACCCAAAAAAGAATGTTATCGTGCGAGGCAAGGCAGGATACCTGTAGTTTGACTATTTCCTTCGTAATGGGACGTTGTTTATCACTGAAAACTTCGAATATGAAATTTAGAGCCGCAAGAAAGTGGGAACAGATTACCGCTTAAGTGTATCATTATTCCTGGTTCAAGAAGAACTAAAGTTCTAAGGATATTCCGTACAGATCGACCGAAAGGACATGGAAAAGATTTCAGGAAGTGAGTACCGTATTAGCACGAAATTTTTTTTTTGATCGCCGAACACTTCATGAAAGTGTCGAAAACAGATGCGTCTCCGAAAGGAAGACTGATGCGTTGCGGGTATACGAAGATATCTTTTGTTTAGTCTCCTCCGAGATGGAATCTACGCTTCGATGGCAGTTTAATAAATTTTAGATCCAATTTAACTGCATTGTTGTTCCATAGCGGAATCACTGCGACTGAGTAAGAGATTATCTACGGTTGGCTCGTAATTGATAGTATCCGCTGATAATGTGATGAGATTATCTCGACTGCTTCCGTTCCAGTTCGAAGAGTAGTTGATATTACACGCGGAGGTCTGAAGTTTGAGGCTATGCATCGAGTATAGAAATTAGACAAGCGAGACATTTGTTGAATGTCTGGGGGTGGGGGGCAACTGGGAGGAGGCTATCGACGGGAGTAGTGTGGAATGCTCCTGCACAGAGCGAAAAAGCTATAGTGCGAATGATGTTTAAAGATTGCAGGGAGTTCTAGTTGCCTGTTGAGTAGATCTCCGAAGCATAGCCGCATTTAGATTTTGTTACTACGCGATAAATCCAGAGTAATGAAGTCTGCCTCGTAAGAAGTATGCGCGAATTTTCTTAATAGATGCATTTTCCGGTAGCAGGATTGTTTCAATGGATTTATATGAGATTTCCAAGATAGAGTTTGATTAATGAGTAGGCCGAAGTAGCGAACGGAGGAAGCTGCGAATAGCTGATTACTATGTAGGTAAATGGATACTTCGTGCTTGCCCGAGAAAAAGAAATAGTTGCGCTCTTTGCTATAGAAATTTGGAGACCATTTTGAAAGCACCATTAGGAAATCTTTCCTGAATATTTTCTCTGCAATTTTCGTATTGTTACAATTAACGAAAATAGCGAACTCGTCGGCAAACAATGAACACTGAACAACGGTCGGAAGATCCATTGGTAGCAATATTAAATACAGTTAGAATAGGGCTTAGGACGGAGCAACTCGATTTTTAATGAGCGTAATGAAGAAAAGTGCTTCCCTGTACAAAACGAAAAATTTCCGCTCAGTCAAGAAATTATTTATAAACGACGCTAAGTTACCTCTGAGGAGGTCCCGTTTGCAAAATTGATTCTTAATCTTTGACCTACGAATTCTATCAAACGCCTGAGGAGTAAAGGTCGAAAAAGATTGCTAGCCAGTGAGTTTTTTGTACTGACGATTCTATTATAACGTTTTGAAGAGTGTACAACGAATGTAACAATATCCGATCTGAAAACCAAACTGACATTAGCGATATTGGCCGATAGCTTTCTGCAAGTGCGCGTGATTCCTATTAAATTTTAAAATGGAGATAATAAAAAATTAATTATTTTTGACTGTTGGATTTCATCGAGTATTGTGGACACCGCTCTGTAGTTGCGGCCATATTGTGAGATGGAGTTTCCTCTTTTATGCTTACCATTTAGTATCATAGGTAGTGCATAAAATAACAAGAACAAGGAAGTATTTTCTTTTTTCCGTGTATTTAAAATCTGATTAGAACGTTAGCCTGCTGGCTGAATAAACTATATTAAATGTAGGTGAATACATCCTGTTTGTTAAAATACTATATTGTTCAGGTCAAAAAAAAAAAAAAAAAAAACACAAAAAAAACGCCGTCTTCAAGCTGAAGGAAATTTGTTTTCTCATCGTGTTAAATATTTGAAGTAAAACTTGGTGAGTGTCTCGATGGGAGTGTCTTTTTTTTTAGCATGGAAATACGTATATTGTCATATGGACAGGTGTAAGGTGTAGCTTCTTTTGTATTCTTAATGACTGATGATAGTTCTCGGAGATTGATAGTCTGGTTGTATGCTTCGTTATCACGATCAGAGATAAAAAGAGCAGGATTGACTACAATATAAGAGTGGTCTATGCAAGTGGAAGAATGCTTGTAATGATCAGCGAGAACAGAGACTATTTCGTTCGAATTATTTCTTTGGGAGCTGCCAACATTAAAATAGCTGAAGGAAATAAGTTAGATGATAGCTGGTCTAGAGAGCGGATTTTTGACCAAAGTAAACTTGCTTGAGTTGACGCAGCGGTAATAGAGGTGAAATCTTTCCGTGATTTTCGCTGGACCTGCTAAATTGTCTATTTTGCTTTCGCATCAGTTTTCCCGTATGCTATGTGGTACTCGACCGTGTGGGAGTAGATTTCAATGTTTTCAATACACTGCGTCTAGGACGAGTGACAGTAGCACAATCAGCCGTCCACCACGGTCCTAACTTCCGCGTGGATTGGTTAGGCACTGTGGAGTATACGCTCATGCTGTGTTGGGTAGAGTCGAAGCGAAGTTATGCACATTGCAATTAATGTCCTTGGATGAATCCACCGAGACAGTGCGGCATTGTAAAGCGAGACCAGTCAGTTTTCCGGTAATTCCAACGAGTTATACGGGTTCCTGATGTCGCTAAACTGTCGATTTTATCGACTAGCATCGGAACGTGATCGCTATTCGTGAGGTCTGCATGATGAAACACACCATTGAGGTTCCAGCTATTTGCGGAGACGAAATAATTAGGTCTAACTTAGACTATGATATACAACAGAGCTCCGTTCGCAACAGAGTAATAACGAAAACTAATTCAAAACATTGACTATACACACAATTAATTCGTACCTGAACGGGAAGATAAAAGCTAAAAGACTAGCGCGATTCTTATCATGTAACAGCTATATAAACTTCCCACAGCTCAGCTCTGCTGACCACCATCGAGCAATACACACTCACCGCGGACACACGCTGTACCATTGCCACTAGTCACACGACACTCACACGGCCACAACCCCAACACACGTCGAAAATCAATCAGCCACGGATGATCTTTAATGACGATGATAGCGGTAATTCGACGATGCTCGAAAAATCAAAAAATGTAAAATGACACAAACCGAAGAAATAATTTCTAATTCGAGCATCGCCGAAAGATCTCGGCACAAATACCGAATCCGTATCAATTATATTATAGTATAATATAAGCATAGCCTGTCAAACTTTGAATTTAAGCTAACGTTTATTCTGAAGTGCGTTACAATCCTTTTTAATTATGTCATCACCACATTAAAAACCATATTTCAAGTTGATAGTGACGAAATAGAAAATTAACCATTTCTCAAACAAAAGTAGGCAGAGATTTTTACATTTACTGATAACACGAAACGAACAACACTGATACGATACCAACGTCTGGATCACGATAAATTAAATATTATGAACCGATTATCTGCAGCACCGCCGACCTTCATGTTGTCATGATGCATCTCACTTCATCATGATCGACCGTTGCTTTTTTAATTAATTTAATCCTTTAAATATTCATTATTTTTTTTTTCAAGAATGATCACGCGGTGTATATCATCATGTTGATGTGTGACCATCACACTGTTGTGTCGCTACAATATCAGCGGATGTGTAAAAACATGTTTACTAAAAGTGCTTATATAGCACAGCTTTTTCAATGGATGTGACAAAAAAAAACACCTAATAATTTCATTTTTTAATTTTTTTAAAAATAATTTTGCTCTTTAAAAACTTTTTTTTATAATGTTTTTATTGCTGAGTTGATTTACCTAATTTTAACCGCGGCTTCTAACTGAATGTCTTATTTTTAGGTGGACCGAGACTACGTGTTGTATATTAGCGATATTATTCAGAATGAGTAAGTTTTACATATATTTATATATTATATGTTTATTTTTTTCTTATTTTGTATTAAATTATTTCTTGCTTAATAATTTTTCAAATTCGACCGAAAGCTATTTTGTCGATCCACATTTTCAGTCAAGTTCTTTTTGTTCCAATTAGTAAAATTACGATCTTATCTACCGTAGGGTGCATACAGCGCATATATTGAAAACTTTTTCTGTGTGTGCGACTAAGGTACATCATGTTTTTTTTTTCCCCCTACAATTGCTATTAATTACGTAATATTTGAGTAAAAAAAAAAAAGAAAAAGAAAAAGATTTGAAGTTTATGGCGGATTAATCAGTTATTATTGCAAAGTAATCTGACATAGAAGCAAAATAAAAAACGCGATAATGAGCTAATCATCAAAAAAAAAAAAAAAAAAAAAAATCGTGAAAGCAGTGCTTTTGTTTCGAATTTAAAATATCAACTGACGTGCACTTACTTCACGAAACAAAGTTCGTTATTTCCGTCATTTACATATTTATGATATGGAGTTATTTCCTTTCCTTATTGCTTTTTTTTTTTTTTTTTAATATAATTTATGAATTCCCCTTTCGTTGTCGAACCAGAACAAAACTATTATTTCTACATTTAAAAAGACGCAGCAGAGTTTCGTTTCGCGATGACGAGCTCCCGCCGCTTTTTTTCTCAGAATTATTTTCATCTCTTTCTGTTTCTCCAGAACTGTTTGCTGGTTAACTTTCATTGTACTCATTTTTTTTATTTTCTGTCAAATCCTTTTGCGGCAATTTATAAAGCTGAATTTCGAAAAATAAAGGAAATAATATGTTCATTTGCCACAAATAAAAAAGTGTTCGCAATCGGAATAAGTCGAAATGTTATTTATTTTCCAGACAATCGTTACTACGAACATACTTGAAGGATTTGAGAAAAAAGTAAAAACGAACATAATAAAAACCAATCAGCAAACACAATTTTGAAAAAATAGGATGAAAACTATAATTTTGTTCATATGCCAAGGTGTGCTCTCATATATTAAAAAATATTTTTTGAAACTTTCGATTATTATTATGTGTAAAAAAAATTCTCTAGCCGTTATTATTTCTAGTTGGGAGTTCCTGTAATCCAGATGTTAATAAAAAGTGATTAAACTATGGCTTGCTATTTTGTCACTACTCCGACAAATGTTGCGATTCGGAGCAGTGATCAGAAATGCTCACTCCTTCGGCAATGGCTGCAGCGACAATTGCTCCGAATACTGCTCCAGGGCAGCGAGTGGGACAACGACGTTGTCTCTTCTGGTGATTGTTCTATTGCCTCTATAAATCCAGGCGCACTACACACGCACACACACATCACTGTTCGGGCAAATCAGTTGTTGGGCACATCTCTACATTATACAACATCAGCTCTATTAAGCAATTGATATTTTTAAAATAATACTAATAATGTATAATAAATTGTTCAGAACACGGAAATTTCGGATCAACTTATAAACAGGGGTCTTCAGTATGCGTTCGTTTTTTTTAAAAAACCCTAATTTTAATTCTATCGTTTAATTTCATAAATTCGTGCAATTTTTTTGTTTTTTTTGCAGAAAAGAATTGAATTATATCGTTGTCCTGTGATCAACAGTCTAACTTATTTCAAGAAAGGTGTTTTTGGTTGGTTCTGTCTTGTCAGTGTTTTAGTTTTCTTTTCCTTTGCATTTTTAGTTTTGTTGTTTTCCCAGTTTTGGAATTTTTTTACTATTTTTTCGCATTGCTCATTTTATACTAGTGTTGTTCGTATTTTGCGCGTTGTTAATTTAGTTTGTCCCGTGGCGATTTCATTGGTGTTTTTTTACATTTTTAGTTTCGTGCTTAATTTTCTCCCGTTTGGTTAATTTTCAAAAGTTTTTTCATCTCTCTTCAAACGTTTTATTTTTCAAGTCTGGGTTCCCCCACCCCCTTTTTTTTTTTAGTTTTTATTGTTTTTTTGCTTTTTCTTTTTGTTATTCGTTCCTTTCGTATTTCTTTGGTTTGTTGCTTACTCTGGTCCCTGTTTGGGAATTTTTAGGCGTATTATGTTCCCCTGTAAGTTTTACTATTCAAGTTCGTATTTTTGCTTCTGTCAGTTCAGTCCGTTTCTTCTGATGATGGTAGGTATAAGCTTTCCGAAACGCTAAGGTTTTACGATTAAATTTGAACGTTTAAAATTAATTTTTTAAACATGGCGTCTAAATTGTTTTCCTGATTATACTGAAAGTATTTCACACACTACAGAAATATCCCATCTTTAGTCTGTAACAAGTGTGATTTTTTTTTTTTTTTTTTTTTTTTTTATATATAATAGAATTTCACAAAAACCGCATTGGTTGGAAATTATGAAGCACATACGTACAGAACTGAGTTGTCGTTAGTTATTATAACCTTAAAATTGGATTCCTTACAGTAAAATAGAAATGATAAAATGATATAGGAAACAGTAAGGAATTTCCGATATTTCTCATTTGTAGAATGAACTTTCTTTAAGATTGTTTTTTATTTAACAAAAATTAATGGAAGTACTTAAAAAAAAAAAAAAAAAAAAAATATGCAAGGATATAGCGGGGGAACCATTAGCTTAATTTTCAGTTAATTTCTTCCTTTCCGATTTGAATTCAGAGTGTGTCGTTTTTATCGTGTCCCAATTGAAATATTTATGAAAACAAGTTAAACTCAAAACGATCATACCGAATAGTAGACGCCAAAACATTTTTGCATCGAAAAGTAGGAGATTCAAAGTTTCAGTTAGAATTGTTCAAATAGAGCGGCAATTAAATAAATAAATAAATAACGTGTGATATTAGAGTCCTCCCGAAAAAATTCTAATACGAAAAATTATTTATTCGTAAAAAAAAAAAAAAAAAAAAGCAATGGGTATTATATAAATTGGAAGTCTAATTTCACTGTTTCTTTCTAATAAAGGATCATCCACACAATTTCGATCAAGTTTTATTCATATTTCCACCATCACGATAGGTCTTACGAAAATTCAGAATTATACGAAAAATGGGAATAATTCGGAAAAATTTTTAATCGAGAGTGATACGTTTTTCCATGAGGGCGTTTCAGTTATGCGTCAATCATAAGTTCCGCTCAGTGTCAGTTTCCGTCTGACTTCGCTTCCAAATTAGGGGCATTTAAAATAACAAATTGATTAAATTTTTAATCACAACCCCCCTCCCTCCCACAAAGGTTACTTTCCACGTAGCATTTTAGGGAATATTCATCGTGCATTATTATTTTTAACTACAAATTTCAACGCATCTTTTTTACTAAATTGCTCAAATACGCTTCAGGATGATTAATGTTCAGATGACATTAAGGAAGTAAAAAAAGCCATTAAAAATCCAAGAAAGATGGGGGGGGGACTCTTTATCAAACCTAATCAATTCCGGACGGTTGAAACATAATAAATCCTCGGATGGGATATGCCGTAGAATCCCTACAATTACCAGCCGCGTTCCTGGCCCAGTTGTCGGCAACCTCACTCCCCTATATATCCATAATTGCACTGATAGGCCAGAAGCATTATCCGAAAGATCATCAGCAGGTTCTTACATGTTATTCATTTTGCCATCTGTAACAGTAATAAACGGAGGAAAGATATCAACTGATTTATCGCGCATATAACACAATCAACCCCGTCTTCTCTGAACTTTTTTGAAAATCTTGTATTTTACAAAACAAATCTCTTTTCTCTTAGAACTGAACTCCGAAAATCAGTCGATTAACTAAATGGCCAACCCCCGGGGAGCATATTATCTAGTTTTTTAGAATTCGCTAACAAAATCCAACAAATTCTTACATATTATAAAGCCTGCGAAATCGCACAAATTCATTCCCGCTGAAAATTAACAGAAGTCATTCCACTATTAAAGCAGAACAAAAATCCATATCGCATTCAAACTTTACATACTTATTATATTGCAAAAGTTTTGAATAAATATTATATGTAAATAGCAACAGAATATTCCAAAGACGAAATCTTCTATGTATTAATTTTCAGTTTGATCTTCGTAGTTTCTAGACGATATCATCTACATGAATCAATAGTTCAAGCCAAAACACAAAAACAATAAAATTACCTAACTAAAACTTTTAACACAACGCCATTGAAGTCACGAAAAAAAAAAAAAAACCTCCATAAATTGCGATCCCCGCGCTGTTTACTTTTGTTTACGAAAAAATCCCTTCCAGAACGCTACACAAATTAAGAGTCAGAAATACAAACGTCTAGATATCGGAGTTCAACATGGATGTTGAGTTCTATTTGATTCAATATTCAGTCGCCAACGAAGAAACATCACAAGTTTTGAGTTGTGTTTATTGCTTATGAGACGGTTTTCTATTCACAGTACTAGTTTTTTTTTTTTGGAGGAATCCGTCAACAAACTTTCACGGATGAATTTAACTTTTCAACGGAAAAAGTGCGAATAGAATTCACTTCTGTGGACATTTCACTATCTTTCTCAACAACACATTCGTGTACAATCATCTTCGTTTGTTCGTTACACACGCTTGACCAGGGATTTGGAAACACCATACTTGTAATTTAAAAAAAAAAAAAAACGACATATAAGTAATCTTCTTAAGAAATTGCCGCGCGTATCTTACAGAGAGCTCTTTTCGATCCTACTTGATATCGATCGACAACACGTTCTGCATTCGATTACGAAGCCCGAATTTTCTTCTCCGTATCCAGATCTTAGCGCTGCTATTATACCGAATTCACTACGCGCCGTTCTTTGTTTCGTTACTACCACTTTTCGAACACATCTCTTAACAAGAAACTTCTTCTACGAACCATCACGGAACGGTATCCGTGCTTACCTCACTACAGGTTTGTTCTATATATTCCATTTGTTTTTTTAGTGTTCTCATCTTTCAAGGAATTATCTGAGTATCACATCTCGTGAATCATCCCGAATCGGACGTTACCTATTTTTTCAAACAATACAAATTCCAGATCACTTATTTGATTTATCCCCAATTTATTATAAACCCTCAATTACCTCGTATTATCCGAATTCACAACGTATCCGAATGTGAACGAATAGGGCACACAGCTTTATGAGATTAATTGCGCCAAAAAGATCCAAGTTCTCAACCATGTTCATGTAAGCTGGTTTACTGTCAAATTCTAAAAACTTAGTGGGATGTAAGCCGCGAACCATGTAAAATAATACTACTATTTATGTGAGAACGAAATGAAGAAGTAAACACTGCGGAAAGCACGTCTGAAAACTGTGAAAAAATTCAAATTCGTTAGAGAAAAATGTAAAATTATAGACACGAGAACTTCCCGGGAAATGCTACAGTTGCATGGCACACAGCGTGACATAGTTAAAAAATAAACAACGGGAACTTTAAAAAGGGGGGAAAAAATTGGTAATTAAATTAATATAAATCTTTTTTTCAAATTGCACGTTTTGCCCCCCCCCCCTCCCATTCCAATAACTTTGGGTAGGGCTGCTTATTTTAATTTACAATTTTTACTATAATGTTCATTACAGGCACCATCCAATTAAGTTTTTGGTTTCCTATAATCCCATTTTACAATCATATTAAATTAATATTTTCATAAACTTAAATACCAGTTTTTACTTTAATTATCTTATATTATTATATAATTGAATTTTTCTTACGATATATAATTTCTTCCCCATGACGAATTCATTAAACTCTTTAAACACAGATTTGTAACTATTGTTTTGTTTATTTTTTATTTTTTTTTGGTCTTTAAACTCAAATTCCACCCATCGCTGAGGTATTTTAACAATCTGGGCGGCCAAAAGTTAATTTTGTAGAATTCAACCCAGATGGGAAAACCAATGGTTCTTAGTGCAAGACAATACATTTCTCAGTCTTTACCTAAATTTCTGCCTACTGTGGTCAGTCTGAAGTTGATAGTTATTCAAAGTGCATTTGTTCTTCTACGCGTTGGCTCATATTGGACACTTAATAATATCTTTTCTTTTGAATTGTGCCACGTGAAAAACATGGATTATGATAAAGCTGGTAAGTAAGTCCATTTTTTTTTTTTTTTTTTTTAATTTAATAAAAACTGTAAACCGAAAACTGACTACATAAAGTGTTTTGAATGATTGATATTTTTGTAATATTATTTTTTCGCAGTTATTTTTATTCTCGAAGTTTTTAGTTATACTTCCGGGCATTAGCCGGCATAAATTTTGGTATTCATGGAAAACTAACAATTTGTGCTTTGTAATACATGTATTTTTTTGTACGGATTTTTGCGGTTTTTATTGATATATTTTATTCAAGAACGCTAAAAATAAGTATACAAAGTTAAAAAATTTTACTCTTTACTCTAAGTAGTTCATTTTTTTGATATAGGATCAACAGGAGTCAGAGTTGTAACTGGAAATTACTTATTCACTATTATGCAAATTTAAGTGATATTAACAAAAAATTGGATTTTTTGGGAAAACACTTACTTCAAATGGATGAAAATACTCTCGAGAACGCGAACGATAAGAAAAAATTGTGAAGCACGATTTTTCTCGTTTTAAAACTGATGTTAAAAGACGATGGGCTAAAGCTCTCGGAAAAGAAGATACCGTTTTGAAAAAAAAATAGGCACTAAGTGGTTAGAGGGCACTTTTAATATTACAAGAATGTCGAAAATAGTAAGGCGGCCAAATAAATCATTTGCTGAATCAAGTGAAAGGAGCAAAAGACGGAAAACTGAACACTTGCGCAAAAATATCGAGTTAGAGATACTCACCCATGCCACTCAATCAAAGTTAGGTGAAATCGGGAAAAGAGATGCCGCATTCGTATTGAAAGAAATCACCGCAACATCAACAAGAGCTACCAAATGAAAAAAGGCGTTTCCCCATGATAAACGCACCACGGCTACACAACTTACTCCTACGCAGGCTTTATCTACGTTTGTGAAAACTGATCTTTTCCAAAAAAAAAAGCAGTACGAAATAGTAAAGAGAGCACAAACAAAATAATGTACCCATGCTACAATATTCTACAGAAAACAAAGCAGGAGTGCTACCCAGAAAATGATTCATACCGGGTAACTGAAACGTATGCAGAAATTAAATTGCAGACTTTAATGAATCATACGGTTACGCGATTATTGACTTACGTGGAAGAAATATTACCTTCTAACGAAGAAGAGCGTAGTGCATTAGTATTAATCTGCAAGTGGGGTTGTGATGGGACACAGCACGCTCAATACAAACAAAAATTTGAGAACGATTCCGACTCTGATACAAACTTATTTCAAAGTTCTTTTGTGCCTCTCCAACTTATTGCTCCACAGATAATAAGATACTTTGGCAGAATCCAACGCCCTCTTCACCACGTTATTGCCGTCCTATTAGGTTAAGATTTATCAAGGAAACCCCACAGATGTTACAAAAGAGGAAATCAGTTATATTAAAAATGCTGCAACTGAATTACAAAATACCGAAATAAAGTTAGGAGCTGAAACATATTCCGTAAAATACTTGATGATGCCCACAATGATAGACGGAAAAGGCTGTAACGTTGCCACCAACACATCATCAACAATTAGATTCTACATTTGCGGCTTGACTTCCAAGGATTTTAATAGCTTAGAAGTAAAGCAGCCAGTTAATCCGGAAGCCCTTGATTTCGGCCTATCACTTTTACATGTTAGAAGCCACTTTTTTGAAACGATTCTACATATTTCTTACAAGTTACCCGTTAAAAGGTGGCAATTGAGAACGGATAATGATAAAGAGATAGTAAAAGAGAAGAAATTAAAAATCCAAGAGGATTTCCGAATAAAGAAAGTCTTCATCGCGGATGTACCGAAAGCTAATTTCGGGAACACTAATGACGGCAACAGCATCGAAGGTTTTTTGCAGACTACAAATTGGCTGCAGATATTACGGGTATTGACGTCAATTTTATATACCGCCTGAAAGTAATTTTACAAACACTAGCGAGTGGACATAAGATCAACAAAGAAAAGTTTTTAGCTTATGCAAAGGAGACGGCAGAACTGTATGTTAATCTTTACCCATGGCATCCTATGACACCGACTTTGCACAATATATTAATACATAAGCCAGAAGTGATAGAAAAGGCGTTACTACCAATTGGCCAGTTGTCTTAAGAAGCTACGGAAACAAGAAATAAATACATTGCAAGGAAATTTTCAAGAGTAGCCTGTAATGTGGATGTGCTAAATAGGCTACTCCTAAGTTCAGATCCGGTTATAATAGGAATGTGACCAGTACGCAAGAAAAAAACCAAGCCCTTTTTTGAAATAAACGATAGCCATGCTGCTTCCAGCTAAGCCTTTCAAAAGCTCTCTATCTGACGATGAGGAATCAGATTTCACAGACGAAGACGAAGAACTTAACATCAAAAAAATATTAATAAAAAATGTTCAAAAACATATCAATATCACGTCTATTCATTAGTTAACGAAAGAATCATCTACACCATATACTTGTATAGGAGTTCAAGATAATATAAAATAAGCATCACGTTAATACAATTATTACAACAAAGAAACTAGATTTTTTATGATATATCTATTTTTATTCCTAATAAGTCTATAATATTATGAATTAACATTTAATTTTCCCTGCATCAGCTGTTCTGTTATTTCTTCCATAATTCGTCCCCGCTTTAATCACAGTCTGCTTCCTGCTTCCCTTTTTCGTTTTAATATTGTTCAGTCTCCCTTGTGTCCCTTCCATCCTCCTATCTTAAATTTGACCTGCGATGTAAATCACCTCCTATTCGAATGCTCATCTATCTCCTCAGAACGCGCAGTCCTCTATTCTAATTTACTTGGCCTTGGCCTCCAGACCCCTTACTGTGCCCACTACATTCCTGCTCTTCCTTCTCTTTCTGTTGTTCCTATATTGGCTACCTTCATTTCTTCTGTTTCTAATCGCTTCCTGATTTAACTTTCAAGTCCCTACGTTTCATTATTTGTTAGTCCTTTGTGTTGTGTGTAAGTGTCCCGAGTTGACGCGCCCAAAGAAAAAAAAAAGAATTAACATTAAAAATATTGATTAAAATGACGAAATAATTTTGGCCTCCTAGATCGCGAAAATACGCCACTGGGCATCGTCTGTTTCTTTCACTTATTAATCTCAATTGTCTGTTTCTTCTTACAAAATCATACGATTGCGTGATATGTAATTTGTAGTGAAAGGATATAATTCGTAGTAGATGGACACAAGGAATATTCAATAATAGTAATGCTTGATGTAGATCAGAAGTGTTCGAAGTAAAATAAGAGGATTCTAAGAACATGTGATCCGCATCAGCCACTTTATCTACGTCCCTTAGATGAGTACAGAACGGGAAATCAATCCACCGGATGTTCGAGTATGACAACCGGGAATACCATGGTTTGGACAAGGATATTTCTTTGAATCTTTTTATAATATTTGTTAGTATACGGATCGCACCACGGAGCCTCCTCCCAATATTCTGAATGCATTAACTTGATTATACCTAATAAATCCTTTAAATGGATTTGCCGTAGAATCCTATAATTACCAGCCGCGTTCCTAGCCCAATTGTCGGCAACCTCATTCCCATATATACCCACATGGGCCGGAATCCATGCAAATTGCACTGATAGACCGGAAGCTTTCAAAGAAAGGGTAGATGATTTAATCGAAGCTTATATGTAATTTAATTTATAATTAAATGTCATTTTTGATAGAGCCATCAAACAACTTTTCGAGTCCGATATAATCAAAGTATTTTTGCCGTTAGCAGAAGTTAACATGAAAGTTCGTGCCGCCGCTTTGCATTCCGCTGTATAAGTTGAAGCCAAACGAGGTAGAAGAAATTTTTTAATGACGCCTAGTTACAGAATGACAAATGCCGCAGCCACTACATCCGCCTTTTTTGAACCATCCGTATATATAGAGAGATAAGTAGGCCATCTGCTCTTAAGCATATTATTAAAAATAGTATTTACTGAATGGGCTATTGGCATAGTTATTAATTATGTCAAATTCTTATAGTGATGGACTTCAGCTTCTAATTCATTAAATTCAAAGGGATCCAAGAAATATTTTTCCGGTAGAAAATTGATTTCTACCCACTGGTTTTGAATAATATCGAACTTCTGGATGAAGAATATAATAAACTGAAAGTATCGGAATCAGCTCACCAGTTCTTATTGCGCAAACACTACATAATAGCGACCTTTTTTAATGCTTTATCATATGTACTATTAATATGTTGATGCCATAACAGTTTTCTATCTAACCAGAACCCTAGGTACTTAGGTGGCGACCAAGTTTCCAATAAACGAATGATATCCATCCTTCTATTAGCCAGAAAGTTTTGCAAATTAGGCATATTACGACAAATACTACGTCAGTTCCATTATATAATTTTAAGAGAACTATTCATGACAAGCTTAAATATTCGTCACTTTGTATCACAAGGAGCATAGGAATCAAAGAAAGAATGATAAACAAACGACAAGGAAGTAAGTACTCAATCATTACCCTTCCCTTATTTTATTTTTTTTCAAATCTTTGATGTGATTTTTAGTTATATTAAATTTAACTTGAAAATCCTTTTCCTATTAAACTCATAATTCGAGAATATATGGCAACTTATTCGTAAATTACCAACATTGACATAATATTAGCATTTTTTCCCCGGAGTAATAATAAACTATATCTATTTTAATATTAGCTTTTATAGTTATTTACTTAACCTCTACTTATACCTGTGTATTTAATTTTTTACTATTATTTCTTCCATTAATTTTACTAATTTGTCATTTTTTTTAAATTTATTTTATTTTATTTTTTTAAATTTTTTTTTATTTGCCTATTTATTAACCTGCTTTTTCGTAATTTATATTTATTTAGTTTTTTTTTATTTTTTTTATTTTTTGTGTGTGCTATGTAATAACTATATATAGAAGATACCTAACAATAGTTTTATAATTAACTAAGATTACTGTTTCTTCCTCGTGTTGGAAGATTTAAACTGCCTCGTGGGAAGCATAGAAGAAAATGACGAACCGGAAGATGATGCAGGAGCTACCGATTTTCTTCTTTCTTCATTCGTTGCATGCGAGTTAGCGGAACCTTTATTCTCTTGTCTTGACTCTGCGGGCTTTACGGCTTTAACTTCTTTATTTTCTCTGACAGTCATTGTCTGTGTACCGGGCAGGAAGTACTAGTAATATACTCTGAGGCCGGTTTATATGGTCTGACTGTAGGTTTCCCCGAAAGAAAAACTAGTAATGAGCTGTAATCCGGGAATTGTGCTCGATTGTTCCAACCATTTCTAGTTGAAAGTGAGGAATCTTTACGCATGTATCTCTTTTTTCCTGAGCCTGTTGACATTTGATGTACTGAACGTGAAATTTCTATATAAGAAAAAGCTTTAGTGGTTTCTGAATTTTTTATTTTTCCAATAGCTTCCGTTGTGAATATGTTATCATACGCCTTTATTTTTTGTATCTTTGCTTGTTCTACGTACAAAGGGCATTCTTTGTTAGTAGCGAGATGATTAACCGAACAATTAATACATTTAACATATGAAATGTCCATCCTATTTACATCAATTGAATCACAAGAAGCTGTTGAATGATGTCCTTGACAGAATAAACAACGCGTTTTAGACCTACATTGTATCGCCAAATGACCAAAACGGAAACAATTTTTACATTATCTCGGAGGTGTAATATTAGGCGAAACGGCAAATCGCAATTTATATATATATATATATATATATATATATATATGTACGTACGTACGATGGCAGATTCTCTCCGATAAATTATAACTCTACTGTTGTTGTTGTTGGGACTAATTCCTCGCTTACACGTCTCCTAATTCTACGTAGTATTAGTATGTATATATGATTTAGTAACTGTACTTATCTCGAGAATCGTTGTTGGCGGTTCCTCTACCGGGTCGAATATACTCATCTTTATCGGTCTACAACCGTATGCTAGTAATTTCACTTACAACACACTATATACAAGAACGCGAAAACAATAAACTCACCGATAATACTTCACCGATTTGTAACTAATTCTGTAGCGTATAAATCATTCGAATATTTTATGACTACGGTTACATCCGTTTAATATGTGCCCAATATCATCTAAAAAGTTACATCTTTTGCAATTTTCGGTATCTATAATTTTAAACTTATATAAATATATTCTACATATACCATATCTGGATACGAATTTTACATTAAACAAAATTGGGGGTAAGCGCCTATATAGGCGGCACCAGTTCATTTTTGGTCATAATTTTAGTTCGTTCATTTAGTTCATTTTTGGTCAATTTCAGTTCGTTCATTTTCGTTGTTATTCACGGTGGGTGAACCAACACGTGTTAGTTCACCCAATGTGAATAACAACGGAAATGAGCGAAGTGAAATTACGAATATGACGTGAAAAGAAGCGAAGTAACGTAACGATCATACGAGAAATAGAGTGAAAAGTGAAATATCGAAAAGGGAATATTTTTAAAATAAGGAACATATACCTTAATATGCGGAATACATCTCGACGGCGGTTCTTAAAATTAATGGTGAGTAGTCGGTCACATGACGAACACAGGAAATGATACTTTGAAAAGGGGGAAAAAAACGAAAAAAGTGTAAAAACCTGAAAAAAGGAAGAACCCGATGTTTTAAGTAAAATTTGATGGCATCTTCTTCAGCAAATGTCATCAAATCAAAGTAGACCGGATTACAAACGTCGTCACAAAAATCAATCTCCATTGCGAAAATAAAGGGCAACAAGCTAGAACGTACGGAAATTATTTTAATAAAATACAGCGATGTTTAATATGAAAAATTACATTAAACATTAATACAAAGAATTTACATACCTTGAATCCGAATATATAAATGGGTGAATCCAAATTGAAATGAAAGTGAAATGAAAGAATATAAAAACAGTCAGATGAGAGCAGTAGAAAGTAGCAGCCAGTAAATAGAAATATAATTAAAAAGAAAATAAACGAGCCACCAAACCAACGGTCAGACAAGAGTAGTAGAAAGTGACAGCCAGTAAATAAAAGTAAAAATAAATTTAAAAAAAATAAAATAAACAAGCCACCAAACAAAAATAAACCTCAAGAGATGAACTAAATTGAGATGAACTAAATGAACTGTAAAGACGGAAAATGAACTTGTGCCGCCTATGTAGACGCTTACCAAATTAGGCACGAAATCCTTTATTATTTATTCGGTCTATTATGATATTTACATTAAGCACTTTATTGTCATAAATGTAAAAAGGATGTCGATAAATTACGTTACTGAAATTGTGATTGATTTCAACTTTATTTTAAATTAAAAACATATGAATGTGTTTTAGCAATTCGTATTCGATGAGCATAATAGCTGCGATAACTACCGCAGCCATATAACTAATCGTTCTGTATGCTTTAATAAACTTAATAGCTACGGCTCTTTGGAAACCTTTAAGTATATTCTGAAACTCTTTGTCTTTAACATATCAACATGAATAATACTACCATATATAATATTAGGTAAAATTATACACTTATAGAATAATATTGCCTTTTTATAATTTATCCCGCTTACTGTTGTTGTATAGTTTATATTAAAAATCGGTATAAATTTGTTGATTTCATTTCTGATGTAATTAAAATGATTGTAAAATTTTTAATTATTATCTATAATAACAACTAAATATCCGATTTGATTTGTGTACCTAATATGTGGCTTTTTATCAAATTTTCTGTTACAGAGAATATAGTTTTACTTATTTGCATTTATTTCAAAATTTAATTCTTACGTAGTGGACGTGATACATTTTGTTTTCCAACATTGTTTCTTTTTTATCTGCGGTTACTATAGCAATGTCATCTCCAAATGTGATCATTTTTATGTTATTTGGTAAGATTACGTTGTACATCCGTGAACAAATTATATTCCGAAGGTATGGTTCTGTAAGACCGATCCCTGAGGTAACCCCATAACAATTTTTTTTTTTTTTCCCCCCTATATGAATTATTTATCTGTATAAAAGTGTGTCTGTTGACGAGAAATATCTATTTATAATATTTAACATTCCATTATCGAGCCCTAATTTCTTTAATAGTTTAAGCAATTTATTTAAGTCTAGAGGCTGTCAAAGGCCTTTGTTACATTCAACGTACGTGAATAGCAATTTAATATTTTGATTTTATAACTTTACAATTTCAATAATGTCGCATATAATTCTGATGACTTATTTTGTAATCCGCCACATTGGCTTTTTTTTATTATAATTATTTTTATTTACAACTTCCTTTAATTTGTTTAGTATATATTTTTCGTAGATTTTAACAAAAATTTGTTATTAACGAAACTACTCTATACGAGCTCGACATCGTTTTGGGTCTTTACTAGTTTTTGGTAATATCACCGTCCTCATTATTTTACACACCTTTCAGGATAATAATTATAATGAAATAATAAATTAATTTTAGTTCTTACTTCAAGATATTTATCATTAAACTTCTTTAAAAATCCGTTTGAGATTTCATGCACTCCTAATGATATTCTGTTTTTAAGGTTTCTAATAATACCACTAATTTCTTCTTTATGAACAATATTATTATTTACATCATTATTGTCATTATTTGCAATTTGTACTTTGAATGGTTCGGATGTTGTATATAATTTAGAACTTAATAATTCTACCTTATCATTGTCTGAATATGCATAATTATCTAACGGAGGTGTGCAAAAATTTTTATTTTTACTCTATAAAAATTTCATACCTTAACCGAAATACCGATTTATCGTTTAATAGTTTTCTCCAGACCTGCATTTTTGCTAACTTAATGGCATACTTATATATTGTTTACATTTATCCTTGTAATTTTATCATTTTGTCTTTACTAAATTAGTTTAAATCCCAGATTTAAAGATAATACGTGAAAAAATCAAAACCAAATAAAAAAAAAGCTACTCGTATATCGATTGAACACAATTATATACTGTCGTCAGCGCCGTTTGATAGAAGCTACGGAACAAAACACTAGCAGACAACAAAAATGAAACTTGTCTAATTACGTGCGGTTCTATTTTCTACCTCAGATATATTGTTTTTAGTTTTTTAACACTTACAGAGGAGCTTTAAAAATCTAGCTGGGATGAGCTTGTCAGAACATCGCTGATTCGTTATACAATGTGAAGTTTGACATGATAATTCAAATATACCTTGATTATATGTTCTCGAAACATGTCGGTGTTTATATGTACATTTTGTGATTTAGTTGAAATTAAAATTTCCATTTCGAACTACTATATGATCGTTTCTATCACCCTATGTATTTTCTTTTTTCGCGTTATAGAACTATTTGTTAACGAACTTCTGTTTAAATGAGTTCCGGGTTCTCGCGCGCATGTACGAGTATAATGAATTTTAGTTGTTAGCATTTCTCTCTCGAACCAGGAATGCAAAATATATAGCAATTAACTCCTACTTAAATCATAGAGGTCACCACAGTAAACGACTCTGTGGTGTACGATGTTGTTAAATTTTATTAGTTCTCCATACTATTATTATTTTATTTTTTTTTGTTTTTATTAATTATGGGCACACCAGCACAGGACATTTACCCAAGACAAAAGATAAGAAGAATAGAAGAGCGACGGGTGATATCACAGAAGAAATGAAGGCAGCTAGCTAACAAGGGAACAACAGATGGAGATGGAAAAGCGAGAATGTAGAGTGCACTGTAAGAAGAAGCGAGGCCAAGGCTAAACAAATTGAAATAAAAGATCGCGCGTTCTGTAGAAACGAAGGAACATTCGAATAGTACTTACGTCACAGGTGACATTTAAGGAAGGAGAATGAAAGGGACACAAAGAGGAGAGATTGAACAAGAGCAAAACGGAAACGAGAAGCCGAGAGCAGACGATGATTAAAACGAAGGCGAACCATGGACGAATATTATTAACAGTAGTAGAAGTAATAGTATTAAAGCGTTCCTTTTGAAATAATCCCGACAAAAGTCTTTCAGTAACACGGAAAATAACGATAAATACATATTTACAAAAATGTAACTACGTATCGCTGCATCGTTAACCAGAAATATAAATCTACTTCGGTGTTTGAATTCTAGCTGAGTCCCGATGATAACGCTTAAATTCGATGGATCAAGTGAATATGTTTAATTATTATCTTTTCGTACTGATTTTTTTTTTTTTTGCTGTTTATTTATTGAAGCTGTATATTACACCACTTCCATTTAATAATTAATGACATTCCAAAGGCGTTCTCCAAACCATCTCCTCTCCTCCTTCTCATAATTCTGACGGTATCATCCTCTTTATTCGATCTCTTGTCTCCTCTTTGTTCTCGTTCCGCTCCATTCTCATAGACTTTCTGTGGGTCCCTAGTCATTCCAATATTGAGGGCAATGACGCAGCTGACTCTTTAGCTCGCTCAGCCGCCCGCATTGGTCCTTTTCTCGACTCTTTCCCTTCCTCAGACATTCTTTCTCTATCACACTCTAATCATTCTAGACTTTGGTCTGACATGTATCCATCTTTATTCTCTAATCATTATTCATATTACTGTCTTATTCAAACGGTTCCTAGTTTCCTGCCTTGGTTTTTCAATCTATTCCTACCTGTCGTCGTTCCACTGTTGTTTCCTTAATTAGGCTTAGAAGCAATCATTCTCTACTCCCCTCTTCTCGCTTTCGATTCGCTTTGTCCCCTTCTCCTTTCTGCTCTCTTCACGCTTCTGAGCCTTCTTGTATTTGTGACTCAAATCACATCCTATTCGAATGTTCTACACTCTCTAACGAACGCTCCTTTCTTTACGCCCAACTTCTAGTTTTGGGTCTTCCTACTCCCTTTAACGCTACTTATATTCTTTCCTTCCCATTGCCTTCAGTGTTATTCCGTTGCTGCTGTCCTTTGTCTTTTTTCCATTTCTGACCGCTTGGCTATTTAGTTATAACTCTTAATTTTTCATGTTGTTGGGTCAAGGCCGCTGGCGCGCCCAGGGTAGGGAAAAAAAAAAAAAAAGATTGACAATCGGCACCGTTTTTTCTTTCCACCTGTACAGGGGCGGATTCAGAAAGGCCTTTTGGGCAGGGAAATTATATACTTACGTAATATCTTATACGGCAGACGGTAGATTTGAGAAATACCCCTTGCTTCATAAAGAAAATCAAATAGCGCTACCACCTTTTTAGGAATTGTTTTAAAAATACATAATTATTACAATTTTGTTTTATTTTTAGCTGAAAAATAAAATGAAATTATAAAATTGTAGCTAAAATGATAGTTTAGAATTTGAATAGTAAATTACTAGAAAGAATAAAACGCAAGTGTTTTTATTAGACTTTATTTTTATTTTCGTTAGTAATCCGATCCGAATTCTCTTTATTCGCGAGCAAGTTTAAATATATATATATATATATATATATATATATATATATAGATTTCTCATTGAACTGTTTTTAATTAAAATTGCAAAATAAACATTAAAAATAAATAAAAAAAATACAAAAGATCGACAACAATTACGTTTAAAATAGAATCAAAAAAGTAACATTAATCGATTTACTAGAAAATAGTATATTAAATATTAGTCATAATTAAATATCGATAGGTGTAACATTTAGACAAATCTTTTATGGTATAAATTAAGTTTCTTCGTTTGTAACAAATTTTTTCATCGAGGTTTTGGTTCTTTGGGGGGGATGTCTTCTATTCCCCTCCTCATAGATCCGCCACTGCCTTTGTAGTACTCCCTCCATCTGTTTGACCTGCGTACAATTAAATTATTTGATTTGTATCGCACGCGTACCATACTGATTTTATTCGCTAGCAAAAGCATTTTTTTTTCTCAAAGTCTTAAAACTACGTATACCTTTATTTGTGTTTACTTTATTTTTCGATTTACCGCATTCGAATACGCTACATATTTCAGGGTGTGTACGTGTAGTAATTGTATTGTAAAGTCTCCGGAAGTCTCTATTTTTAGCTCCTACTGATAGAACTTATTTTCCTGCAAGTGACGTCTTTTAATTTATACGATAAAAAAAAAATTTTTGTTTCAAAATAATAGAAAAGTCTGACATATGTGATATTATATAATATTTTCAATTCCGGCAGTTTCAAAGGACCTCTAATAATATTTCATTAATTATTTAGAAAAACTTGGGTAAGAATAAAGATAACATTATTATTATTATTATTATTATTATTATTATTATTATTATTATTATTATTAAATTAGATTTACGTGCCATGTGCAGCAACGATGGCTAGAGGCACGGGAGGAGAAGGAGGTTCAGATTATTGAGTAGAGTCCGGACTTCTGAAGAAAGAGAATTAAGTTGGATGGTGAAGAGAAGTTGTCTTTAAGGATAGGGAGGAAAAGGCGGGGTGAAGAATTTATTTTCCAAGTTGTATGAAGTGCATTCAGTGAGGATATAGTGAATAGTGAGGATACACGGCACATTGAGGAGCTTCAGTTTCATTTCGTAAATATTCATGTGTGAGCCGTATATATGACCCAATCGGAGTCTGGTGATGACTACATCATCCCTTCGATTTGGAAGTGACATATATCCCGCGGTAATACTGACGACTTGATCGAGCGAAGCTTATTCGTTTGCAATATTTGCTGCCTTTTCCTCTGCCATAGAGCCTTTAAACCACATTTTGTATAGATCTTGAGATCGATTGCTAGAACAGGAATGCTGGGCACGGGCAGATTCACAGCAGCCTCCTTTGCAGCCGTGTCTGCCAGTTCGTTCCCTCGAATACCAGTGTGGGCAGGAATCCACATAAACGTTACTGTCCGATCCGGTCTCGACGATATTAATTTGAGAATTTCTTTGGCTACCGGGTGTTAATCGTGACTGAACACGTTGGGGACAAGACGTTGAGTGCTGAGAGAGAAGCTGAACACACTACGGACGATTGGCGTGAGACAGATTTCACGAGGAAATCGACAACGAGCTAGATACCATATAGTTCGGTGGATTCCTTGAATAACGGATTATAGCGACATTATTGGAGACAACTGAGCAGCCGACAAACGTATCGATTTAGATGCGTCGGTATAGAAGAGAGATGAGCCGGAGGTTCGTATCCGAATGGTTTGTTGTATAATGTATCAGTTTATTTGCGAAAATATTTTCTCTTAGAGTAGCTTTTTTAAATTTTCGGTAACTTCTAAATAGGGGCTATTGTTCGCTATCGGTTTTATCGTTAGAAAGATAATTTATAATACATGACGCAGTAATCGACCTCTGTCTGAATAACTTATCTGAATAGAGTTCAGTTTCTTGCATAGATTCACCACTCCGCAAAAGGCTTTCCTCACGCAAAAATGTTACCACGATGACGTTATTATCGCGATCACGTCATCAACAGTCTGAATTCACGTTTTACTATGAAATTTTATTTGAATTTTTATTCTGTTTACCATAGTGCGCGTTACAGTTTGTGATGAAAAGTTTGAATTTATGCTTTTACTAAGACGAAATATAATAGTCGTATATATATTTCTAGCTAAAGGGCGTATTTCGTGTAGATGGTATGCAGGTAGTTTAAATTTTATACCACTTTTGCCTCGATTTTCGATTTTTAATTAACTTTCATCCATTAAAAGGCAGTACGGTAAACTTTAGTACTTATTTCTCTTTTTATTTTCCTTCTCTTCTTTCTACGTATAACAATTTGTACTTTTCGTATATGCGAAGAACAACATTTTGTTGTTTCATAAAGAGAAACTTAATAAACGCCGTATGTCCGTATAATCCGATCTTAATAATAATCTGTAGAATATTATCACAACCTGGAGAGTTGCTGGCAAGTGTATATCATTAACAAAACACCGTACAATTATCAGTTCGTGCATCTTTCCGTATATTCAGATTTTGTATGTTTGTTCATTAACTGTTTACTTTTTTTTTTTTTCTTTCTTGAATAATTATTGATTCGCTTGTAGTATCTGATTATTTGTGTGTTGACTCGTTTCTTAGGTTTGGAACGTATTTAGATTCCGGATTACTGGAGATAATATCACCCCCTCTTTCTTATTATCCGGATCTGGACAATGTTCGCACATCGCTCGGTGATTCGTTCGAAAGAACTCGCTGGAGGAGCAAACAGAATTTGGACTACGCATTCCTGATGATGTACGCCTATGCGAAAGGCGTATTTTATATTCAACTGGAAGACGATATTGTCGCTAAAAATAATTACCTATCTATCATCAAAGACACTGCCTACCAGAAAGTGGTCACCGATAAAGACTGGTTCGTTCTTGACTTTTGTCAGCTGGGTTTCATCGGTAACGGCTTTACACTATATAATAGTACTGATACATTTAATTAGCAATTCTAACGTTTCATTAACTTCTTGAAATTCGCCAAAACGCGTTCTGATGAAACAAATAGATCGCAAAAAAACATTGTAATTTTTTAGCAAAACTACTTTGCGCATCGTGTCTAGATTATTACCTGCCTAAATCTGGACCATCTTTTCGTGTTAGCTATTGTAATGTGAACGGTAGCGTATACCTTTCTGTTAATTAAGCCTAGTTTTTCTTTTTTTCCATTAATTGTCAGGCGGCACATTTTGTTTACCAAATTAAAATTCTGTCTATAAACCGCTGTAATTTTCTTATTGCGGGAATTTGTCAGGCAAAACTATATATCGTCCAAATGACGGATGCTACAAATGCATTCGCACCGTTCACCACCTGTTTACAGACACAACTTATTCTTCAACGCTCCTTTACAAATAGTATCAGCATAAATACATTATGCAATGACAAAATGCAGCCCTGTCCGACTTCTCTACGCATTTAAAACCGGGGATTGTGATATATACATATATATAAATACATATATGTATGATGCGCATAGATGATGAGAATTTCATGCACTGCATAACAGCATCGTTGTAATATGAAGAATTTCAAACGGTTCATAAAATGGCTATAATAATTTTTGCTTATTTTGTGAATACTCGTATTTTCTATGTAAAAAATAAGTGTTTCTAAGAATTTTTACAACATAAAAATTTCATAATTAAAATGCGCATTATTCCCACGCTCGCGTAATGTAAATAAAATTACACGAATCTGGAAATTTTTATAAGATAGAAATATTTTTCATTAAATGTGTATAGCGGTTCCGTTTTTTCTATTTCACGTATCGTACAATTCGAGTAAATTGTAATTTCGCTCATTTATTCAATTATTAATTCTACTTGGTTCGCAATAAAAGGTAAATATTAATTTAAATTAAACATAATCGTAAAATATCTAATTCTAATTACAATATATACAAGTCCAAGGCTGCTCTTCAATAAGTATATAAATCGTCGGTCCTTTCAACAATCAATTACAAGTGTCAGGTATATACTCCGCAGCTAGTAAACTCACATTAAAATTCTTAAATATGATTCACCATTCCGCTTTCCGATCGGATAGTGCACCCTAACTCACCATCTGTAAGTCTATGTGCGCTGGCAGGATGTCTTATCCTAGTTGTGACGAACCCCCTTTCCATGCAGTGAATACGCTCCGTATTATCGTCCTATTTTTCTCAGCTACCCCGCGCGAGAAGTTCTCCAGAACATTATCAGACTATAACATACATTCCGAAATCCACTCTGAGTTATGCAACGTTGATACCAGTTTGGGAACCTTTTGATACGTGTATATCGATTTATCTGCCGCTGAGAATAGTAGATATTCAAGGCGTGATGCGATAAACCGTACTAGAGACCATCAACAAATACAAATACTATACGCATGTATACACTGACGGAGCAAAATTCATCGCAGTTGGCCACAGAGCAGCAGCAGCAGCAGCTTGTTCCTATGTCAAATCGAGAACTTGTGGCGCCCGGTCGGTCCCATTAGATAATGATTGTACATCCATTCAGCACGTCGAACTATTAAATAGACAACATTACACCGGCGGCGAGTACTACTCATCATAGACTCACTAGTCTCTTTGCATCTAATGTGCCGCCAGTATAGTAAAAGCCTAGGAATTGCAAGGGATCCCGGCTGGTTTATACAAGCTGCGCAGGAGAGGATGCGAAACGTCCTTCCTATGGATTCCGAGTCATGTCGAAATACGTAAGAGCGACAAAGTTGACCTCGCAGCATGCTCTGCAATATACCCACCGATGCCAGAGAACCTACATCCTTTTCGATATCATCCCATGTATTTATGAGCATGTGTAAACACGAGTGGTGGTCTGAGTGGATGGCTCAAAAAACTTTCCTGAGAAACAGTAAACTAACCACCGGTAGTAGTGACCTCCTGATGGCATAAACGGGAAAGAATATTCAATACTTAATCGTCTCCAGGCGGGACTGCGTCACATAACTGTCTTTATACCCGAAGCCTCCATCAACGAGCTGCTCCGTATGTAGGCTGACAAACGAACCAACTGTGACGCTCCTTACCTGCTAGAAGTTCGCGCAGCACCGGAAAGCGCATAACATGGAGGTCCTCGTACACGAGATTCTCTTGAATTGTGATGTTTGCCAAGGACACTACCGAGCTACATTTGTACGTGTAAACTCTCTGTGTTCTATAATAGCCTGGACAGAAAGAAGCAGAACATAGGCATGTAATAAGAAGGAAAAAAGTGAAAACAAAGAAATACCAGTTCATGGAACGAATTCTATCTTGAAAAAAAGGAATGACGATAAAGCAACATTACATGGTGGCTATGATTTATTATATTAATGAATCAGCTTACTAAACAACTAATACAAAAAACATTTGTTTCTTTTTAAAAAACATTTTTTTTTTTTTTTTTTGGAACGAAGTTCTTTGTCGATAGGAGTAAACTGGCAGAAATGGCGAGATAACGAGGATCGCGTTATGCGTCGTCCTCTAGGCCACCTTCACTCGCTTTCTATTGTATATGAGCGTGTGTGTATGTGTACGTGCGAGCGAGCATCGAGATTCGAGCTACAAGCATCGTACGCGGCCAGCTGTATAAGCTCAATTCTAGACAGGTGTACATTTTACTGAATTTGAAAATTGGCGCGGTTTCTTTAATTATTTAATTCGACCGATTTCTTCCATCAAGCTAAACGCTCGTCGACAAATTTCTAACATTAAGCACGTAACTAAAAATTTGATGTTTTCTCGGTTAGAGTAAAATTCTGTTAAAATTTTGCCTCTTCTTAACTTCGCCAAGTACACAAGTAGTGTGTTTTTTTTTTAACCTGTTCTATTTTTTATCGTATAATTTACCGAGTGACTTTATAGCTAATATCTATCAAAAAGCGAAACGAACTTCGTCCTACTAGGTGTGACATCACCTCTTTTTTTTTTTTTTTTTTTTGTATTGTTCTTTGTTTAAGAACTTAATGATGTTTATTTTTTTTTAAAAATTGATTCGTACTTTAAGCTAATTGTAGGTTAAGTTAAAAAGCCCAATTGCTTACAATATCTATAGTAATTTATGAATTTACGGAAATTCTGTCAGTTAGATTGTTTATGTTCCATTGTAGTAAGTCAGATAAATCGAGTGTATGATAATAGAAATGAGAAAATCGAGAATTTTTGTTACCTTATCATTGGAGGAAATGGGGATTTATATATAAGCTATAACTAAAGTCTAGGAGGTTATAAAATTTTAGTTGGCGTTAAACCTCAGAAAATAGAAAACTCGGTCGTTATAAATGTAAATAGAAGTATAAGTCGAATTCTTCAATATTTTTGCTGTTACCTTGAATAATACCCCCCTTAAAGGCTAGCACAAACAAATATAATTGTGGTTTAGAGGCGACGAAAATCCTGACCCTATGACTTTTTTCTCAAAAGTCACTCGATCTTTTTATTCTTTAGGTGACATTCTGAAAGAGTAATTCAAATCTCTTTGTAAAAAAGGAAAGAAAAAAAAACCTCTGCGAATTTAAAAATTTTTTAAAATAGTTTTAAAACTCCTTCAAACTTTTAATATTCACCATAGTGCCATACTCGGTTTCTGAACGTAAGTGACTACCTCTACTCGTACGTTCTAGCTGTACAGACATATAGACAATTGTTATTATGCAGTGCGAGTATACACGCAAAAGACTACACTCGGAACTGATATTGCGATTGTTTGCTTTATCGATATACAAATGCAGCTCTATTTATTTCTGCGTACTACATGTCGATTACCATACAGCGGCATATGCGGTAGTTTACCATTGCCTTCCACATGATTATTAGTGGTTAATTTAATTATTTATTTTGTAATTTCTGTCATCGTTCGGGATCGAGCTCAAGACTTCTATAACGGAAGTCGAGTGCTCTCCCAACTGGGCTAAACGACCAACATACTATAAAGTATTTAAATCGAAAAAAAGTGTTCAATTTTTTTATGCAATACTTCTTGAACTGAACGGGTAAATTAAGAATGCCGTTCGCGAATTTCCGTCACAAATGTACAGAGAAGTAGAAATGGCGTATCCTCATTGATGCGGTAAAAACTATTTTAAGGAATTATCCGATTGAAAAATTCTTCACGCTTGATGCCCCACCGCTACATCGATGATCACGTAATAAGCGAATTGACCGAGCACAGTCAACAATATCCGTTCCTTATTGCTGCGTTTGAATAGTGATATTCAAGAACATCCGTTCTTCTCAGTGAAACGTGCCGTCGACATTACGTAAGAAAATATTTGCCCGACAAATAATAAAATTACTTAATCAGCATAGCTAATAGAAGTGGGTAATATTTACCGAAGATCAAGGTCGGCCATTTAATCACCCGCTCCTGGGGGGACACAATCACTTCGAATTTAATCATTTTAAAACGATTTTACATTAAAATATTTTTAATTTTGAGAAACAAAAATGAAAGGAGTTAATAATTTCGATGTTATGATTCCACAATGTACCGATTTTAACTGATTGTAAAGAGAATATCGCACTTGATCCCTTCTTTCGGAGGTAGCGCTACGTGTTTGCCGAATTTCTCTAGTATTTCATTTGATTGTGGATACTCAAAAGCCACTAGAGCTTGGAAAGGAGACGAATTTTGCACTGCAATCTCGGATGGCAGTATTTCGACAACTTCACTCTGTTGCGTCTCTGCGTTAGAAATATCAACAGATATATATAATTAAATAAAAAGCGCAATAAAAAATGCATATTGTGTAGAAAAGCAGATGCGATTAATCCATTCAGCACATTTTAGCTGATTCAATTCAAAATCATTAAAGGGACTGAAAATTTGTCGAACATTCTCTAAAAAAATGTTGAGGCTCATTTGGAAAGCTGCAAATAAAAATCGATTAGCGAATTGTGTTGATCAGTTCGTAATATACAAATATTTTCTGAATTTCTCAAATCATGCTAAACCTTCTAACTTTCTTTGTATTTCGGTATTACATTTAGGCGGTTTCTTCTACGCCCATATAAAAAAGAAATTCTTATTTTGTCTTCCAAATTAAATTTTCTAGTGTTTCAACTCTCGAGCATACGCCATACAATTGTTGCCCGCGGAGCAAATGTTAAAAACCTAAATTTATTCCCACTGCTTTTTTGAATTTTTTTGCCTCATGAACAACAGAATTGCGAAGTTTGGGAGCAATATAGTGTGTAAATTGCAGCCATACAAACTGAAATTGATATTCATACTTATTGAACAATTCAAATTTTTTACTAGACATATGAAGAACATTTTTTGTGGTACGTATTATGTGCATATGTAATGTGGCTTAGTTCTTGATTAAATACATGTTTTACCGTTTCCGTAGCAATCTGATAATTCGTGATTTTAGATAAGAAGTCCGTAAAGGTACTCAATTTGTTTCATACACATATTATACATTATTATTATTATTATTATTATTATTATTATTATTATTATTATTATTATTATTATTATAAGGTGTACAAATAAGTTTCCGCCGTTTTTTATCAAAAATTAGGAATTTATTGTGAAAGAACGGTACATTACCTTTTATTCAAAGTATTGTCCATCACTTTTCCCATCTTTCTAGCGGCATTCGGATACTACGTCGGAAGAACTCTTCATCTTTTGAAGCTATCCACGAATCGACCCAATTTTTAGTATCTTCGTAAGATTTAAACCGCTGCGTAAACAGGCCCTGTGCCATCAACCGGAACAAGTAATAATCGGAAGGGGCAATGTCTGATGAATACGGCGGGTGCGGTAGGACTTCCCAATTAAGTGTTTCCAAGTAGGTTTTGACCGGCGCCGCAACATGCGGACGAGCATTATCATGTAGAGGAATAATTTTTTCGTGTCTAAAGTCATAATGGGCGCGTTTTTCCTTAAGTGCTCGGTTCAATCTCATTAATTGTGTTCGGCAGAGAGCTGCAGTAATTTTTTCGCTCGGTTTAAGCAACTCATAATACACGATACCAAGCTGATCCCACCAAATACATGGCATGAATTTTTTTCTATGAATATTCGGGTGGGCTGTCGATGTTGAAGCATGGCCATAGGTCCCCATGATTTTCTTTTCTTTGGGTTATCGTAGTGGATCCACTTATCATCACCAGTGACTATACGATACAAAAAACCCTTGCTTTTTTGCCTGGCAAGCAGAATTTCACACGTGCAAAGTCGGCATTCAATGTCTCTCGGCTTCAGTTCATATGGAATCCAATTTCCTTGTTTTTGAATCATTCCTAACGATTTTAAACGGTGTGAAATTGCTTGTTGAGTTACTTCTAATGTAATTTCACAAGTTCTTCTTGCATTTGGCGCGAATCTTCCTCTAATAATGCTTCCAATTCTGTGTCTTCGTACAATTTCAGCTTTCCACTACGTTCTTTGTCTTTCACGTCAAACTCACCGTTTTTAAACTTCCGAAACCACTCACGACAACTTCTCTCACTTAAAGCAGCCTCACCATATGCTTCTACAAGCAGTCGATGCACCTCAGCTGCAGATTTCTTCAAATTAAAAAAATAAATTAAAAGCTCCCGCAAATGACGCTTGTTCGGCTCAAAACATGATATGTTCGTACCAACTCAAATAACTGACCGATGCAAAATCGGTAAATATTTTTAGGTGACGATGTTGCCAGATGTTTAAACTCAGGACAAGACGTTTTACATCTGACAATTTCACCATAATTTGTCAAACGGCGGAAACTTATTTGTATACCTTATATTATTATTATTACTATTATTATTTGAACTCTTCTGCTATGGGCATAAACCCAGTGTAAGTGATTCGATACTTTCAATACGCCGGTCAGACGAATGAATTACCGAAATCACAAATGAAACTCCACTGTACAAAAGGTACGAAGGTGCTCACTGCAGTTTGCTGCTACTTTAGTTCATCTAAAATGCAAGTTTGTAAATTTTCTCATAAATTTATTTTTCTTTTACATTCTTCTATTTCTATTTTACGTTTTTGGCGACACCTCTTTTGACGTTCTCTTTTAGCTTCCCGTTTACAATAGTCTATATTCAATGAGCAATATCGTTTCGACTGATTGATTGTACTTACTAGCACAGATTTCTTACTGACTTCCGTACATAGAAAGGTGATGAATTTTCGTCATCGGCTGTGTGAGACGAAAACAGAGTATCACGAGCAAACCGCAGAAATGCATTTTGGTCCTGTTCAAAAACGGATCTGTTCAGTATGACTGGATCTGTAATTTTGCACAATTCCTCTTAGGTGTGATATTCCTTTTGCGTTCTTCCATTTCGATTTTATACTTTTGTGGATACTTCTTTTGACATTCTATTATTTAGAATCACCTACATTCAATTCACGGTAACGTTTAGCCTCATTAAATCCTCTAGCGCACAGATTATTCTTATTGACTTCCCTTTCGTATATAGACGGGTGGCATAGTTTTCTTCGCTAGTTGTGTGAAACGAAAATGGAGTATCGCGCATAGATTCTAGAAGCGCATTTCGGTCCTGTTTTTCTCATTTATATCTGCAAGATTCGCGCACTAATTCAACTTCACTTCTACGAGTCGTCACTACTTATAGAACAATAGGCGATTAACGATAAGGAAGAAACGTTATTGATTGTAAAAAAACTGTTATAACACACTGAAGTAGACACGTTCCACTTTAATAAGACTGTGATTCATACCGTTAATTATGCGTCGCAGTGATGACATAATCCGAATAACATTGTTACCTAATGTACACATTAGAGCGTAATACGTTTGTGTGACATACACATTTTATGAAACGAACTTTAGCCATAAAACATATCCATGTCAATAATATCAGACACTTACATAATAGGATATGGCTGACTAAAATTCGACCAATCGATTGAGAAAAGTCAGTTTATTTGCCGGTACATAAGAAAGGATCTTAGAAACGTCCGTTCTAATAACAAAACAAAATTTAATAAACCATGCAAATAAAATATTGTTATATATCATACATGAGATTGACTAAAATAATTTCTCTATCAAAATACATATATACCTATTGTGATGGGTATACATATTGGTTATCTTAGAAATATTTATAAATTTAAAATTTGAATTCTCACTTGAAGTTTCGTATATTCGATTTTTTAGCTATTTTAATTATCCGGTTATTTTTATACATAAAATTGTTGGTGTTTTATAATTTTTTTATTATTTACGAGGGGAAATTTCAACTTTCTACTTTTCAAGTTATTGTTCTGTGTATTTTTATCTTGGTAGAAATATTTAAAAATTTCGAAATTTAAGTTCGATCTCGATGTCATTTATCACGTGCCCTAAACTAAAGATAAATGACATCGAGATCAAACAAACGGATTCAGTTAAGTATCTCGGTATGTATTTGGATCGCCGGCTTACGTGGCGTGTTCATGTTGTGCAAATCCGTGGGAAAATTTTCACACGCGCCAAACAACTGACTCCATTAATAGAAAAGAAGTCCACTCTAAATCTAAAGCTGAAACGATCTGTCTACTTGATGGTCATAGCGTCGCTATGGAGGTATGGACTTGAGTTATATGGGAACTCTAGTAAAAGCAATCTCTTACAGATCCAAAGGCAACAGTCAATTATTCTCCGAACAATCACGTCAGCTCCAAAGTATGTCTCTAACTTAACCTTACATAATCATCTAGATATTCCATATGTTAAAGCAGTGCACGTCGAACAGTATCAAAAATTCTTTGAAAAATTAAGATTAAAAATACTAACCCGTACATAAATAGAATGTATACTAATACTCTTCCGGATAATGCAAGACGAAGGCTTAAGAGGAGAAAATGGTGCCGTGACGCCCTCTTCCTATCACTTAATAGCATTTATCACTTAAATCATTCCGTGATATAAAAACAATTAAACCGTTACCTTTATAAGAAACATACTACCTTCTACCAGTACTCTATGGGCAATGCATAACCGCATCTGTCGCCACGGTGTGGGCTATATGCTCTATATATTCCTGGACTCCTATGGGCGGTGCTTGAGTGCATTTGCTGCCATGGGGTCCAGGCTTCTACCAGTACTCTATGGGCAATGCATAACCGCATCTGTCGCCATAGTGTGGGCTATATACTCTATATATTCCTGGACTCCTATGGGTGGTGCTTGAGTGCATTTGCTGCCATGGTGTCCAGGTGCTATATGAAATACATTCTTTAGTCAGGGTCCTATGGGCAATGCCAAGTCGCATTGTAGCCATGGGGGTCGGATATTAATATTATATATCTCCTAACACATCCTTGCAGCAGAATTGATATCTCGGACCAAATTATCTCGATGGAGCGATTGGCCTGAATTATTTGGTAGGTTAAAGTGGAAGTCACTGGCGCTGTTTATGGCCTCTTAAGCCGGTACAGTGGGGAAAAAAAAAGTTCAAACTTCGTTTAAAGAAATTTTTAGGTTTCATAAAACATCCACGTATTTAATATATGCCTACCTTCAACAATAATAATATGATAACAATAATAATAGGAACATTAATAATATTAAGGGACAATAAAAATAATAATAATAGTGATTTATTAAATACACATAAAAACACGTATTACAGAGAAAATAATTATTTAGAAAATATATAGAAAACAGCCGACATGTTTCGGAGTTACTTACTCCGTAATCACGCCGATAATAAAATAAAGTTAATGATTATTGCCATGATTCCATGTAACTCCGAAACATGTCGGCTGTTTTTTATATTTTCTAAATAATTATTTTCTCTGCAATACCTGTTTTTATGTGTATTTAATAAAGGATAATACAGAAAATGGATTCAAACATTCATATATTTTAAATTTAAATAATAGTGATAGAAATAATAACGCTTTCAATAAAAATCTAGAACGTCTTTCACATAATGATCATATAGGTCCATATAAAATGCACCTGGAAGGCCTTGGGAACGGAAAAAATTTGAATAATCTACAAATCCAACAAAAATGTGTCCTTTAAAGCTCTCGATACGAATGGAGATGCAGCCTTTTTTTCTTCAATCTCTTCTGCTTATACTTTTCTTTCAAATAAACTCCTTCAAAATGAAAACAAAATTAAAGCGTACATCCCCAACTTTGTCCTTTATGACGTCACCACCCACGTTTATCCTTCCCTCTTAGAAAAGAATATTATGAATAGCATTTCTTCGCCTGTTTCTGTAATTTCAGTTAGGCCTCATTTATTGATGTCTCCAACCTATTCAGTCGAAATTTGTTTCGAGAACTCTTCTCTCCCTGATAGAGTCTCAATTTATAATTTGATTTTCGAAGCTGCACCCGAGATTCGTTCGCCAATACGGTGCAGTAAGTGTTTTCTTTCTGGACACACAGCTTACACAGTCAGTTGTCCTCAGCACCGATTTGTAGCAATTGTAAAGGGAACCCCACTTGAACACGAATTGTGGAAGCGACTTCGCCAAAATAATATTAAAAAAAAAAGTAATGACTTACGAGAACATTTCCTTCTCCGAAGCCACAAAATTTTAAAATTTTCGTCTATTACTCCCGCCTTTACTTTGTTTCGCTCTCTCAAGGTTTAAACTAGTTCGGGCGCCATTGAGGAAAAATTCTTCAAAATTAAACAAAAAAGACAAAATATCGAAAGGGAAAAAACACCAGAAAATAAAACAGTAGAGGGGGGAAGCCTTTCCTACTCACCGCAAATCGGTCCTCATTGTCCCTTGCTCAATACGCTAACCACGCGAACGCCAATCACGAGGATTGGACTAAAAAAAAACCGGAAAAACAAAAAACAAAATTAAATAAAATAATAAAAAAAATGATATATTTCCTGTATCGCGGTTATTCTACTCGACTAGTTAATGATATTCTTCTAAGTACAACTTACGACAAACGATAACCGATCGATCACGACGTTGATAAAGAAGAAGCCGGCGGCTTCGCAAGACGCATCTATTTATATGCAATAATAGGCATCGTTTCTAATGCAAAATTTCCCAGCAATCGCTCGGCCGCTGAGATGTCGGATACCTTTATACTATTGCTAATATTTAATCGCAAGCCTAGAAAAACACACCGTTATGTCATTCACACTCGCTTTTATTACTAACGCAAACATACACACACCGGCTTATGTCTTAGCGAATTCGCCAGGTTGCTCGGAATTTCTCTAATGCAACCCGATTACATGCAACAAAAATTCCACATTTTCGAACTCGGTACATATATATATATATATATATATATATATAATAATCGCTAACTTAACTTAAAATACACACGCAAACTATTCACAATTCTTTATTTTCCCTCTTCGAATTAATTCGTTAATCATTGTTATTATTATTATTATTATTATTCCTATTATTTCTATTATTTTTACATATTTTTGATATATAATATTTAAATTAAAAGAATCAACCCATTTGGTTTGTTACAACTACCTCCTGCCGAATTCGAAATTGTAACGCCAATAATATGTTGATAACTTCTTTTTTTTTTTTTTTTTCATTTTGGGCTTGTCAACCTTTACCCGAAAACAATTAGAATAAGAACGAGTCAATTACATCTTCATACGATATCAAATGTTGTTAGGAGAAAGGAACAAATATCATGGGAGCAATTTGTGGAGAGGGAAAAGATAGGACATAAGAGGCGCAATATAGAGTAGGAAGACCGAGTATCAATAAAATGGAGTAGAAAGCAGAACACTCAGCAGAAGGAGATGAACACTCAAAGAAGGCCCGCATCGCAAACATGCTCTTCGTTTGAGTGCAGATGACAATATGGAGAGGCAATCAACTTAAATCGCAAAATTAAAGAATATTTCCAAGTTACATTTTGACGATAGATAACAAAAGTAAACAAATATTTTTCATCGGATCGTCTCGCAGCCGGTAAGAGTTCTCTTTTGTTCCACACACCGCGATAAGGAACTAAACGATATTAATATATCAACATTCACTTACACACTCAGCCATTCACGCTACACACTTTAATAGATTGCATTATTTGATAATTCTATTGCTATATTCGCTTTCGGACCGGTGATACCGATCTGTACATTTCTCCTATATATTTATTCATTTATTTCTTCTTATTATTTATCTTCTTTTCTTTATTTTACTGAAATAGGTACTATCGCTTTGTTCATATGTTTATTTTATTAGGTGGTCTTTTAGCCGAAATGCGATTTTAGACCTTCGTGACACAGTGTCAAATGCGTCGCGAGTAAATTTGTTGTCTTCCTCTGACGTCTCAAATGCCTGTCTCACAACGGTCTTGGATGCTAGGCCCTTTTGATGTGTGTTCTGCCCTTTAAGGCAGACCCACGCACCGAGCGTTGCTACTTACGTAGGATGCGTTTTAATGCATCATGCAAGCTTTTTCGAATCGCATTTCCAAGGATAGAACATGACAACAGGTTTTTAGTCTGCTCATAGATCTACCTACCAAAGGATCAGCTATTATTTTATACATGTTTCTATTTTATTTTATTATTTTATTCTTTTATCATTGTAATATTCCTTTGTTTTTGGATTATTCACCTTTTTCTCCTCTATTTTTACAAGTATCTCTGCCTCTTTTTTTCTCCCTTATAAATAAATACGTAAAAATAAAATACACGACAAACTAACGATTAAACGACTATACAAACAAACAAATATGAACTATCCCGATGAGAGCACATGGTTTCTTACATACGCTTTATCTCCTATCTCATATTCTGTTATACGTTCCTGGTCCTTTCTTCTCATATTCTCTTTAATTATTCTATGCCGCACGTACTTTATTAGTGAATCCTAGTTTATTTTTGTTCTTTCGGGGGGATACGATAAACACACTCTTTCACTATATCTTTCTGTTGATTTTTATAAATTAATTCATTCGGAACACATTTTGTGATTGGACTTGGCAGTGAATTCATACATTCCTCTATTCCCTTTACATATAATACTCAGTCAGTGTGTTTCTTGTACCTTAACAATCTCATAGCTTTACCTAATTCCAAATTTATACGTTCTGTAAGTTTGCTCTTCGGGCAATATGCAGTGATATAACGGGTTTTAATTTCCTGCTGTTGAAAAAATTCTTGCCAAAATTTTCTCCTAAATACTAGCGCATTATCAGATACTATAATTTCCATCTCACCGACTTCAAGAATATACTCTTTCATCTTTTGAATCAAATTCCTCGAAGTTAACCTTTTTATAGGATACAACTTTACAAATTTAGTAAATACATCGTAAACAACTAATATATGATTTAGACCTGTCGTTGCAGGAAGGGGTCCAATATTCTGGGGAATAACTATTCATTGGCCCGCCGACACTGTGCGTGTATGGTTCCGTCTTCTTACATTACTGACACTCTCGCACTATGTCATTTATCCTCTTCCTCATTCTCGGAAAGTAGCAACTTCGTGAAATGAGTAAAAACACTCGATTCTGTCCAGGGTGTCCGTTGACTCGATGGAACTCCCATATCAACTCATTTTCCAATTCTCCGGGCACGCATAACTTCCAACTATTCTCACCTTGATCCTTATTGAAATACAATATGTCCTTATGTATGCAATAAAATTTCTTCGATTTGTCATTCTCATCAAGGTTCTGGCACACTTCTTTCCACCCTTTATCATTTCGTTGTTGCTCTCCGACTGCAAACAAGATACTTCTAATATTCGTTTTCTTTTCGTTAAATAGGGAAGCTAAAAGTGCGCAATCCTTCTTATATCTCTCGGTAGATTCCCCCAAATTCCGGGTTAAAAAATCTGCCACCACACTTTCTTCTCCAGGAATTTTCTGAATCCTTAAATTAAAACTTTGTAAGTATAGCATCCAACGAGTTAAACGTGAGTTTTTCCATTTTGACTCGTGAAGTAACTTTATACAATACACTTACGGGGTAACCCGCTACTATGATGCGAAATTTTCTCAGACAGTATATTAAACCCAACAGTTCTTTTTTCACGATGAAGTAGTTTTCTTTCGTGTCCGTGAGGAGTCTACTTACAAACATAATCGGTCTTGGACAGCTTTCCTCTTCCAGCTGTAAACCTCCCACCGCTTTGCCTGATGCATCACAACAAATGTAAAATTATTTGGTGTAGTCGGGTAACTGTAGGCATAAATGTTCTGAAAATGCCTCCTTAAATTTACTATAGACCATCTCTTATTCTTCTCCCCAATGAAATTCGACTTTTTCATACACACACCGGATTCTTCAATGGAACTTTCGTATAGTGTTTGAACAAACAAATTCGCCCTAGAAGGTATACTTGATGTACATAACATCAATGTACCCTTCTGGTACGTGGGTCACAAAATAAACATATTTTTTGGTCAGAGGTTTCCGTATAATTAAATTCTATCGCATTCTTTCTTTCTTCACTTTACTTTTCTTTTAGTCTTACTCAGTGAGTTCCATAATTAGGATTCTCCAATGGAACTATGTGCCAAGCTAATTATGTTTTTTTGGAGTGCCCCTTCCTGTCATTCGAAGGAATAGCATCCTACTTAGAAGTGTTGCCCGCTGATATTCCTACACCATACTTCGCATCCTCTATTCTATCTCTTCACTCACCAAAAATTATTCCAATTGTAGCTAAAAATTAATTTCTTCCATACTTCATCAAATTAAGATTTAGTTTTTTTTCAGTTCCGTTTTCTTTTAATACGTCTAATCTTCTACTCCTAATTATTCTGGTTCACAGTTCTTTTTGCATTTAAAGTGCCGTTTTCTGTTATTGTAGTTACATAACTGTATAACCTATTTCCATTCTTTTCTCCTTCAACATTTTGTAAACACCGTTTTCTTAGGAGTATTCTGACGTTAGATAGGAGGAATTTCTCCTATTCTTCCTGTCGGCATTGTGAGCTCTGCTGTTGTATTTGTGGAGATAATCTTGGATGAAGATCTCTTCTCTCCTGTTGTTTTTACGTGCTTTGCTTTTACAGTATTGGTAATAAGCTCAAGAAGCTTTTGTGCAACTGCATAGTTTGTGCAGGAAGCGTAGTACTCATAAATCCAGTCCCGAACTACTCTTAATATTGTCTCTCTTGCAGTGGTGAAAGCTTTTAATTGCAAAAACCTCACAACTTACATGAGCAATACTTGGAGCTGTGAAACTTACATTTGTTTCTCTTTCTTTATTTCTCTTTGGGAATTTTTTAGCTTTTCTTACTTTCTACCTTATTTTATCCGTCAGTTTTCTGTGAGTCTAGGCGTAGTCTTTCCTCGTGCATTTTTCCTTGACATTCATTGTTGACCGGTCCAGAAGAAGAGAAAAAAAATATATACATATACATATATATATATATATATATATATATATATATATATATATATAGATATGAAGAATGTTTACGATAAAAAAGCAATGAGCATAGGAGCAAAACTAAGACATTATGCTACAGTTGTAAAACCAGAAAGGTTATATGCATCAGAAACGTTAAATCTAAACAAGAAAATATTAACAAATCAATTAGAAATAAGGGAACGGAGAATCCTGAGGAATATAGGAGTTAAATGGAATGATGGACAGTTCAAATGGGTTTCGAACTATAAACTATATAGCAAAATTGAACCATTGTCCATATCAATAAGGAAAAGAAGATTAATATTTTACGGGCATATTACCAGAATACAAGAGGACAGGTTAACCAAGAGAATTTATGAATTCATGAAAACGAAGAAAATAAGACCTGCATGGTTCAATGAATGTGAAAAGGATATGGAATTAATGGATGTTACTGAAACACAAATGTGTTTAATAAGGGGAATGGTTTCATAAAACAGTTGCGACGTCAATCTTTAAAATAGAACAAGTTAACCGGAAGAAGAGGTCGCTTTCGATAAGCCATAAAAATGCCTTGATGGAGGGTCTCAAGAAATACTGGAAAGATGTTAAGGAAGGAAGAAGGGGAAAAGATGTAAAATGAAAACTTAGTTGTTTAGCGTAGTCCATAGAGGCTGAAATCGAGAAAAAAAAAAAAAAATAGATAGATATACCTTATAGTGAGAAAGTCGCGTGCTAACTTTGGTTGATTTTCGATAACTGCGTTTAACATGACCACTGCGGCGTGCACATCGAAATTTCAAATTTTTCGTTATCATCAACAAACCCCGACACGCCGAGCAAACCCTGAATTATGTAACAAATCACAATTTGCTAAAAACAAAAAAAAGAACGATAAAAAATAAAATGCTTTTTTACAAAAAATAAATACCGATACTTGAAGGTTTATTATAAAAATTTAAAAATGCACTAAAAAGTAAAAAATAATTACTCCCGATAAAAAATACATATCGAGTGATATAACACTTAAGTGGTGATATCGTAATTCTTATGCAACATTAATACTTATTAGAGTCGGCATCAAATTCATATTAAAATAATAATTAAAAACTGCATTAAATGTTCATTAAATTGTTCCTAGATATTATAACATGAATTTGATGGCAATTCCAAAAAGTTAATGTTGCATAAGAATTACGATATTACCACTTAAGTGTTATATCACTCTGATATATATTTTCTCATCGGGAGTAATTATTTTTTACTTTTTAGTGCATTTTTAAATCTTTATAATAAACCTTCAAGTATCGGTATTTATTTTTTGTAAAAAAGCATTTTATTTTTTACTTTTTAGTGCATTTTTATTCAATTAAATTAAAACATTTTAATAAGAACAGATATTTCCACGGTAAAAACATCAAAAGCTACATTTCCATGGTAATTTGGCAAATTTATAGTATTTTAAGTCAATAAATCTAACCCGATGATGAAAACAATCATGAATGAAAAGCATCCAAAAAGATTCAATCTCCCGCATTATTAAGGATAACTCAAAAATTACCGGTCCAATCTTGATCAAATTTAAATGGTGAGAAACACCACCTTTCAAATAAAAGAAGAATCATCGAAATCGGTTCATCTAGAAGAAAGTTCTGAAGTAACACACATAAAAAAAATAAATAAAAAAAAATACAGTCGAATTGAATACCTCTTCCTTTTTTGAAGTCGGTTAAAAATAGAGAAATTAAGAAACAAAAACATGTAACAAAAAGGAATTTGTAAAAATAAATTTAATTTGAAGTACGGAAGAACACAATGTTGGATATAAAATTAAATAATTTCTCCTTCCTTAAATCTAGTTAATTGACAAAATATGGGGGTACGCGGCGTGTCGCACAATTCAGTTTTTTTTTTTTTTTGGGGGCGCGCCAGCAGTATATTGACCTGTTGTGCATAGTTTCAAATAAAAATAAAAAATAAAAACCCGAAAAACTCGAAAAACCAGAAAAAAAGAAACGACAAAAGAGAAGAGGAACCAGTGCAGCAGGTTAACCACTGATATAATGCAAATGAGCGGGCGATGATTACAAGTGGCTAGTAAACAATTATAACAAATGGTCAGTAAATCGCAATGTAGGTATATAGTAGGCGTGGAATAGATGTAACGGACTTAAGCGGATTATTTTAAAATTTGTAACTAAAATTAAATTAAATTAACATTTTCTTATAAGGAAAGAATTTTGTAAAGTCTTTAAGACAGCGGCTTAAAATTTTTAAAGTAAAAAAATAAATTTATCGCTCAATGTAAAATAATTTAATCACAAATTTATAATAACTTCATTAAAATGGACGGTAAATAGTTACACTAAATATTTTAAAATTGCACTTTACTTTTAGAGTTAAATTAAAATTTTTACATTTTCAGTAAGTAAGTCCCATACCCTTGACAAAGCGTCAAGGATTGTGAAGTTAAGGTTCACAATATGCTAAGCCTAATGGGTCTAATCAGAATACCGGGGTCAGTTCCTTTCTCTCGGCCGCCTTTACTTTCCTAGACTTCTCTGGTACCTAATTATTTCATTCTGGGTAAGCTTGGGACGACTTGGATCCGGGACGAGACAAGTCTCGATAACCTATGACATCTCTGACTTAGTACATTTTCAGTACTTTTGATAAATGTCCGAAACATTTTTAAATTGTACGTTATTTCGCTTACTAAATAACTCGGATCAAGTTGGACATATTTTAAAACACAAAAAGTATAAACTTGTATTTTTATTTAATTTTCAGTAAGATATAAAATAAATCTGTCTATAGTTATTTGTGCAGTAATTAAACCCAAGAATTAACTGAATCTCATGGATGGTAAAATGTTTATTTCAAAATCTAAATTGCTCCCACTTGGTATTATAACAACTATAAACGGCTTAACCTCATTAGAAACAATTTTTCAAATAATTTTGAAATTGAAGATATGTACTATAGATATTGTGGTCTATAATTCTCCTTCTTCCGGATTATTGGTTTTCCTTAGCAGAATAAAATTTTACGATTTTAAAACTAAGCGGTATATAGCGAAAACGTAGATTTATGTTAATGTTAGCAGAACTATACCTTTGTGCGGGTGTTCACGCAATTTGCAGAAGAAATCATATCGAATCCAGATGACTTTTTAAGGTTAATTTTTGTGTCAATTCCAGATGCTATAAGACAAAAACGTTTTCAATTTTTGCTCAAATAGTAATGTTATTCTCGATACATGCACTGGCTTTCAAACAGCGTGAATGAGTTCGATAAATGTCTAGCAAAACATTTGAATTTTTCATCTTCCTTTCATAGTAAATTGCCATCCTTAAAGGAGAAATTCACGGTGCAGCTCTCGTAAGGCGATGTGTCACTTTCAATAAAGTATAATCTTTGTCAGCATCCGTACCTAAATTTTTCAAATAATCTTCCATGATCTTCCCGTTTGGTTTTTTTGATAGCGCGATTAATTACTAATACGATTAAATACAATGTAGCCTTCAGGACTGTGAGAGTTGTGCCAGATTCATCTTACAACGCGTCTATCCTTAATTAGTTGCCCTATCAGCCAGGTAACACGTTTTTTTACTATATCTAATTTGCATGTATGGAAGTGGCAACAAATGCGGCTACATGTATCGCTTCAATAAATTGATCACATTGTATTCAGAAGTTCAGTAGTAGATTTCATTCTAACTTTTATATTGTCTAAGTTGTTCCTAGAACAATACCGATCTGTCTTTTTTTTTTTTTTATTAGCGTACTTCCAAAACACAGTATTATTTCTCGTAAACGAGACGGGGAGTTTTTGAAAAAAAGTTAATATTCGTAATTTCTTCGGTAACCGATTCATTAAACAATATTATAAAATATTTAGTGAAATTTGAAAAATTGCAATATTTGGTTCAGATCCCGCGACATTTTACTTTTAATATCTCAGTCGCATTTCATTATTTCATATATATGTTCTATAAATAATGCAAATTTTGTTTGTAATTTTCTTTTAACAGGTAAAATGTTCCGATGCGTCGATCTACCCTGGTTGATCCAATTTTTCTTAATGTTTTACAGTGAGAAACCAGTAGATTGGTTACTAACTGAATTAATACAGACAAAAGTCTGCAGTTTGGAAGAAGACAATGTTAGTAGTATAATTTGCAATATTTGTTGATTTTTAAACTACATTGTATTCTTGTTTTCATTCCGTATTGAGAAATAACGCTTGAAAATGGTTTTCTCGTCTTTAGCATAAACATATAGAGTGGAAGGTAGTGGCCACCGGAAGTTTGTTCCGGGGACTGGAGACTAAAAAACTTTTAAAGCAAGTAACCTCAACAAAACGATAAACTAAAACACTGTATATAAAACGTATAATCCTTATAGCGTTCAGAAAAAGTTAATAATTTGCTGACTTTTCGTTCGGAACACGGATACTACTACTATTTTATAATTGCTCATCAAATGTTTTTACGGATTGTAAGAGGCACTATACAAATTCAAGAATTAAGGAAATTTCCTTATATTTTGAAATTATTTCCTCATGTGTGGTGTTAAATTTTTTTTGCGGTCGTTTAAATATTTTTTAAGATCCGCTTTCTCGCATAAAAATTATTATCAAAAGCCGCTGATGTTAATAACTTTCACACGGAATAGTAAAGGAATAAGTTTAAAATATGAAAAATTATAGTTAAAAATAAGAGGAAAATCGATAGGCTCCACACATTTGACACAACGTTACGGATTGTAAAGTTAAGGCTCACAATGTATCGAGTGCAATAACACTAAATAGGGAGCGCGGGAGAGCTAATAATAATTCAAAATACGAACTATAAATTATCACGAGCATCACAAGCGAAAGGGTTAAAATATTTTTCATCGCGGCAAAATATCGATTACATTTAATGATTGTATTCTGCGTTTCATTACTTCATTTCAAAATTAGATGCTCATTTAAATTCTCTTACTGTGTATTTTTAACCTTGAAAATAAATGTTTTGAATTTTAATTTGTTAATTTTTTTTTTTTATTTTTTTTGTCTATTGCAATCTATGAAGCGTCTATTATTCACGGTTACATTTTTACACTTATTTTACTTATTATCCTGTGTTTTAATTTCATTTTTTTTTTTTTACCGTAATATTGAGGAGAAGAGCGAATCTATCGATTATCTAATGGAATATTTAATATTTTTTGTAAAAGATCATTTTTATATATTTAATAAATTTGATATCACTAAGGAAATCTTACAATTTTCATAAGACTACAATTTTCACCACCCTTTTTTTACTTTCTGTTTACGAAACGGTATTACAGATGAGAAAATAAAAATAAATGTACTTTACATACTTACCAGCAAAAATAAAACCAGGTTATATACAATAAAAATGATCTAACTTAAGAAATGATTAATATTTAATCGGATTCTCTGTAATTAATGAAAAATTATATATGTTTTCTCATTTTTTCATCGCTCAATGATAAAAAAATGTTTCCAAACATATAATGTATATAGACAATGAAATTAAATAAGTGTAAAAAAGAATTGATATATTATAATTAAATAAAATAGTAACTTTAATAATTTTCAATCAATTTTTGTCATACATATATACAAGTATATATATTTTTATATATATATATATATATATATATATATATATATATATATATATGTATGTATATATATATTTATATTTATATTTATAATGGGGGGAGATACAAGGCCGTGTCCACGGGGGAAGGGTTACACCTCTCCCCTATGAGAACTGAAGTAGTTATTATAAATACATAAAAATCGGGGGAAAAAAATCCAAAATTAAAAAAAAATATTGACGATTTTATAGGGTGTTCCTACCTTTAGAAGAAAAAGGAAAAAATATTCTCCATATTTTTAGGTACTTCATTGATATTTTATGCAAAATTTTTTATTCCGAGTATAATCAATAAAATATGTAATTTTTATTAATGTGTTTATACAGTAATTCATTTATGAATATTATTAATATATAAATCAAAATGATGGAAATTATTAATAGTATGAATATTAATGAAAAACGTATTGTTATTTATAAAATAAATGTGGAAAAAAAAACATCCCACTCCCCTCTTCAAAATTCTGGGCACGGGCCTGGGAGAAGATTCATATGTTACTAATTTTAATAACGTTGTTAAAACGGAACTATTCTCTACCTCTCTCGCCCTATCACTCTCTCTGTAGATCCAGCGTATTATATTAAATGCATCGTCCATTAAATAAACGTGTAAAACTACAATTGTAATTTAAAGCCTTTAGTTTCGTAGTCACTTATTGTACGTTTAAATTGCATTTATTACAGAAAAAATGCAAGAAAAGAAAGGATGCGCTTTGGATTCATCATAAGCCCTCGTTGTTTCAACACGTTGGAACGGTATCATCGCTAAGAGGGAAAGTGCAAAAATTAAAAGTACGTTATGTCATTGAAGACATTTAATCGTTCAGAGCGTAAGTTATGATTAAAATTAAACTTAAATTTCAATAATATTGATATCATTTGTTAACTCCATTTCTGCAAACTCTACAATAACGGTTAAATTTCGGTATTCTAATTATAGACTGATAGGGAAATTTCATTACGTCGGAAGGTTAAATAATATTTACATGCTAGCTACTTTATCGATTTAACATAATGCAAGAGGAGTTCAGCGATTGACAAACTCTTGATAATAAATTTATCTTTAAAATAAAATTTCAGTTGGCGTTGCTATGCAGCTCAAATAGTCCTCACACTGCATCGAAAATCATTTATTTACAGTCAGTTTTTGAGGAGTCAATATCATAATTTCCTTTTAATTTCCTTTTATTGATTAAATTGGCGTGATCCCTTATTTGTTACTACAAATTTTTAGGATCCATAGTGCCAATTGATCACAATCCACGGTGCCCCTTACATTTGAACTTTAATATTTTTCGTGTAACTGAAATTTTAAATTATAACTCGTGCACTTTTTATCGAAACCAAATATTTATATTAGCTATTGTCGTAAAGTAAAGTAAGTCCCTAATGCAAGAGGAGTTCAGCGATTGACAAACTTTTGATAATAAATTTATCTTTAAAATAAAATTTCAGTTGGCGTTGCTATGCAGCTCAAATAGTCCTCACACTGCATCGAAAATCATTTATTTACAGTCAGTTTTTGAGGAGTCAGTATCATAATTTCCATAAGACACCATAAATTGTGAAATTTTAAGCTTTTCATAATTTACTAAGCCTAATGGATCTAAGGAGAATACTAGGACCAGTTCCTTTCTACTTGGGATTCGCCTTCCACAGATTTCTCTGGTTCCCAATTATTTCAGATTAGGTATAGACCTGGGAGCGATTCGGATCTGGAACGAGACAATTTTCGGTAACCTATGACACGTCTCTGGTTTGGTAGTCAAGCACCTTAACCACTAGGCTACCACGCTGTCTTTATCGTCGTAAACTAAAAGATAATTTTTTTTCGTTCGGTACACCTTAGATTTCGATAATATATATTTAAGATGAAAAGCAAATGAGATTTCATTATTTCCCCCGACAAGAGTTAAATCGCTATTCATTTAATCTTTTTGAAATAATTATAATAGTATTTATTTTATTCGGTTGTTTAAGGATAAACAGTTTGGAAAGATATCATTATTTATTCCGCATAATAATCCACCGGCAACTGTAGAAACGTCAATACGCGAGCATGGCTCTTACACATTACGCAGAGCATACCAAGGCGAAACATTTTTTTGGGGTGTGTCGCCAAAAATTGGCGATTTGATTTCATTCAGATTTCGTAACCTTATTAGGCTAAAAAGGCAAGTTGCATATATATTATTAGTTTCTAAAATTGAATTTATACCTTTATAATCGCGGTGAATAGTTTCAACTATCGAGGAAAATACCAAAATGACAAAATAACAACACAAGGAAAAAGTGTACACACTATTTAGAGATAGATTAGGATTATAAGGGGCGGAAAGTGAATACAGCACACCGAAATTTATCCGGAAAAATAAAAAGGTTAATCGAAGAAAGGGAATGTTCCGGCACAATAGGGGACGAATAAAGAACTTCGCCGGCTGATATAATATCACGAGGTGGAGAAAACAACAGCAGGATGCCTTCAAAAAAGAATAAAGAAAGAGAATTTAAAGGAAGAGAAAGTGACGAAGGAACATTGGAGAAGACCTCGAAAAACCGTTCTTAAAGCATGGATGTATGGAGAAGAGAGGTGGATAAAATGATTCATCGTGAGATCGATAATAAGGCCGTTGTTAAGTTAAAAATGAAATGTTACATACTGTCATTTTACTTTTTAGAATTGGTAAGTGAACATTAAAATTATTTTATAAAATCCCGGAAAGACAGGGTAGTGGCCGCTTTAAAGATACGTATAAAATATAGAAATGTTCTGGAAAATTCGGCGGCGTTCGAATTATTAATTGATAAGGTACCGGGTAATTTCAGCTATGTCGTTCGGTAAAAGTCCGCCGTGTACCGAAATCTTCGTTCGTGCATCTTGCACTATAATTCGATATAGTATTATTAATTCGTTGTTGAGTCGATGATGGTCGTCGTTTTAATCACGTGGTCGCGTGCATTTTTTTGTTCATTCGAGTCGTATTATATTGTGGTCCGCAACTCACGTCGTCGCGTGTAGCACTTTTTCTATTCTAGTCGTCGCGGTCAACCTTTGCCAAAAATTTTTTAGTACTCATTTGTGTATGTAATTTTTTGTTCGTCTACCAAATTGTCGTACACGTCGCATTCGTAAAATCTTGCAGTTTTTTTTTGTAATATACGCGATTTGTTACATCGAAATTTTCTCTTATTGTACACGTGGTAGGGCCCGTGACGACTCCGCTTGGGAGATACTACCGTCTTCGGACGGCGGGTTTCGCGATTAATTTTTTTATCGGCAGAATTTTTTTTATTTTTTTTTTTTTTTCGCGTTCTTTCTTCGTCGTTGAAAGCCTAATATTCTGCCGTTGTTAGAGCTTCCGGTAGTGGTAGCTGTTACTTGCCACCGGCGACCGGTACATGTCTTCTTTTATTTTTATTTCTTTATTTCTCTTCGCAAAGTTTGATTAATATTGGAAACGAGAATTCCGACTTCCAAAGAAGAAACACAAGATTGAGTCATATCAGTATGTAGGCTAAACGTCTGCGCGCAAGTCCAGAAGCAGCTCGAGTAACGTTTCTGTGGTGAAATGATATATGCGAGCTTTCCTGTTTAACGGTAGAAGAAGATAATGCCTCAACGATGCCATTTGGCTTGGTACACTTGAAGCCGGCGGCGACGAGCACAGATCTGTCAGAAACTGAGACTGATACCAGGAGGCAAGTCCGAAGGGAACGAGTTAGGGGCACGGTTTCTGATTGCGCTGCATGGTTACTGCACGCGGAACAACATAACAATAGATGAACGAGATCGGCTTATTAGCTGATAGAACAAAGCAAACTCGAAAACGAATTCCGGTCGACTTTATCAAATCACGTTCGCTTTGAATTGTTAATTTCATGATATATTAAAAAACAGCTTTTTAAAATAAAAGGAAAAAAAGGAAAAAAAAAAACACCGATTTTAAGTTTTACTCTAAAAATTTAAAAAGATAACTATTAAAAAGTGAAAAAATATCATATTTCACGGTAAAATATGCCTTAAGGGAGGATAGATGATCATTCTTAAACAAAATGATCTATTAGAGTCAGCACGGAAATCACAAATTACGACAATAATTAAAACGCGCATTACGATACTTGACTTTATAGGAAAACGAGAGTGATCGTGTTGCTTTATACTCGTTTATAAATAGATTTTTAACATTGAATTTGATGCGAACTCTGATAAGTAATAATGTTGCTTAAGAATAGTAATCATCATTATAACTGCCTTGTAGGTTTTATTTTATAGTAAAATATGTATTATCTTTTACGCGAAATATATCTTTAACGTTTGTAGTGTATCTTTTTATTTTTGATTTTCAGAGTAGATCTTGAAGCGTCGACGTATTCATTACTTTTTTCCAACTATTCGGCGATTTTTAGTGTAAATAATTTTATATGATTAGAGGGAGTGGTGTTTAAAAAGAATTTTATTCGCTTAACTGTTCGACCAGCTTACATCAGAAGTTGGAACTTCCATAATATCATCCGGGTCCGATTTCAACGCACTTAAATTACTAATAAACTTCTCAGTGTTCTGTATGTGTACGGAAGTATTACCAATTAACTGTTTTAATTGTTTAGCTGTGTACGCTTCCAAGAAGTAGGTAGAACTGTTAATAGCACCAACAATAATCGGCCTTATCGAACAACCCAGTTTATGTATATTCTAGGTAATCCGTAAAGTCTAGGCAACGTAGAGACATGCGAAAGCTTTTGATGATGTGTAAGCCCGGTCGAAACGTTAGGCGAATAAAATTCTTTTTAAACACAATTTTATCCGAAAATTATTTATTTTGAGTATTCAAATCAAATCATTTTTATTATTATTATCAATACAAACCCACAAATGCGCTACGAACAAGCGCGAGTAGTGGAAACAAATGATTAAAATGATAAAACAAGAATTATACAAACTAATTAAAATAAAACACTATCTGTTGGTAATAATAACGTGATTTACGGTCGAGTTATAATACCTTTTTTCAAATAATCGGATATACCGAATACTCTTTTTTTTCTTTTTGGATACACGGTGGTGGTGCCCCGTATACTCTTCTGTTCATTGGCCCACTCATTCAGCGGCATAAATTGTCTTGGAAGTTGAGCATTTTATTAAATGTATGAAAAAAAAGCGTGGTTTTCACGATAAATGTTTCATTATTCGAGTGTTTTTTAATTATTTACAACTCTATCCGATTAATAATGAAATAATTTTCAAATTTTTAAACCAATCGTAATGCGAATAGAAAAATATTATCGGAACTTTTTCACAGCGATATCACGCTGGACTACATATCTCTATTTACACGAAAAATTTTAACAAACATTTAATTAGCAAGTTTCACTAACAATAAGCAAAGTAACCGCTGGCGACCGAAGCGAACTGTAAAGAGTTCAAAAAGTCTGAATTTTGTTTGCGCGCGTAAAATTAGTTTTTTCGTCAAAATTCATATAATCATCAAATTATTACGTTCGCACATGAAAGTTTTAAGAATTTTTGCAACAAAAACACGAAGCAATTCTCAATAATCGTCGTTATATATGAAAACAAAAATTTCGAATTTTAATCGCGCACTAAACATTTTTCATCTCAAAAAAAAAGATTTTTTAAAAAAGTGGATACAACCGATCCATTTTGTTTATAATTAATTCAAAACTTTCAAATTTTACCTTACCGAGGCAAATGTATCTTGCATAGTAAAAATTATTTTCCTATATACATACTACTTTGAGTTGCGGAAATTAGAAATTTTGAAAATACCTAAACGATAAATAACATTAAAAAAATGAAAATTTCTTTAAATTTACCAATTAGAAATAGATCGTGAAAACATTATTAAATAATTAAAAAGAGTAACGAAACGCAATTTAACAATTTGCACACTACTACAACAGTCAGACTTTTCGTATGAAAAATTTAAAAAAAATCCAGAAGACCTTCGTTACAGATTTGATATTAGAAAAGATCCCCCCCCCCCATATTATCTTACCGCCATAAGTTTCGCGCTATCATCTGATGAGACTCTTACTTGTACTTGCAGATGAAACTTTACAGGATAAAATATCGCCATCCTAATCATCTTCTCGCTGTATTATATTAGAAAATAAAAGAAAAAAACTCACACTGAAATTATTGCCATCTTCTTCACTTAAAACTATGCGGCTAAATTTTTTTTCATAAATTCGTGCATGATTGTAAAATAATAAATGAGCACAAACGTTGTTTGTTTTATTTTCGATAAACATATCTGCTTTTTTAACGTGTAATCGATTATTTATAAAAGTATTTTTATTTAACGAAATTAATTTGACTATAAAGAACACAGCATTCATTTTAAGAATATTTTATAATAATTCATTTAAGTCGTTACGAAAAATGTTTCCAAATATTGAAAATCAACCTTGTCACTTGTCAACTTCCATCATCTACAATAGATATCCGGTGATAACGAATAAAAATGGATAAAAGTTACGTATTAAATTTCCTAAAAACACATATTCAATCTTCAACTACCCGAATCGTAATGCTAGAACTTTATGAATAATTCCGAATAATAATTCGCTTTTTTTCTACTTCGCCGCAATCTGTGAAAATGTTTTATCTTTTTTGCAGGTTTAGATTTAGAACAGCCAATGTAGAATATCCATCTGATAAATTAAACGACGCAGTGGTCGAAGCTGTATTACCAATTAAGTTACCAAATAATAATAGCGATAAAAAGATTGTAAAAAATTATACGCTCACAACAACCGTAATCGGTAATATGTTTATAAATACTTTCTTCTAAGCGTCGTATTTACGTAGAAAGGTAAATAAAAAGTTTGCAAAAATCACAGCTGTAAAATAACGAAACATACAGCAGATTTTTTCATCCGCATTGCAAAAAACATATATATTTGAAAACATTTCGTATAAAACTTATTTTAGGATTTACACAAATGATTCACTTTTTTGGTAAACATTTTATGATGTTTTTTAATTTACAATTTTTAATTGGAAAATTAAGAATTTTTATTTGACACGATGATAATTTTTTATTATCCTTTTCTTTGAGTTCGTCAACCACGCAGGCCGTTACGCAGAAACAAATAGGAGAGAAAACAGTCGATTACATTTTAATCCGATCAGATATCATTAATAAGTTAAAATATATCCCAAGAATGACCAAGAAGGGAAGAACATATTATATCCGAAGAAGTCTTACGGAGTTAGAGATAATGAAATAATTGGAAGCAAGGCGATTAGTGACAATGAAAATGATATAATGTAGAATATCCATTAATAATAGCTAATAACCTGGCTGTTATTATCGTGGCCGTATCTAGACCAAAATTTCAAGGAGATTACGAAAATATTTTTATAATTATAGTACATAGTATTATCAATGGCTACGCCATTTTTACATCAGGAAAAGTTTCCTGACACGAAATTTGTCTGAAAAAAATGTCACGATTTTATGTAACGAAAAAATGTTGTCGAACGGCGTAGCCAATGAAAAAGTTTACTCTTCTATAAGGATTATAGAACTAGACCTGGGAGTGAAGGGGGTTTGCCCCCTTCCGAGTCCCGAAAGGCCGAGTTTATATATATGTATATATATGCGCGTATGTTCCCGTGAAATATATTTATTTATAAATAGTACACACTAAAGCCTTCTAGTCAATTATTGTATGTGCAATATTTGAACACTAGAATAAAAACAAATGAAAAATAGTCGTTTCCATAGAATTTATAAAATTTTTAATTTTCTTTTCCCCTTTTGTCAAAAATTTAAAAGAAATCAATTTAGTTCTGAATTTCGGTCCGTTTAATTCAAGCGGTTATTATTTCGAGGGAAGGGGCTTGAACCCGGAATGAAAAGGAAATGGAAAACTGATGATGCTGTAAAATTACGAAAAGGAATTTTGGAAGTGAAGATAGAAAAAAAAAAAAAATAGAAGGATGATAGAGATCAGCGAAGTTGACGGAAAATTAGGGAAACTGTATGGGTAAGATGAAATAAGACGAAGAAAAATAAGAGTTAAGACAGAGAGATTATTATTTTAAGCGTAACAGCTCTTAGAAATTGAAAAGTAAAAATGGACAAAAGTAGAGGGCGTGAATGGAAGACGTTTAACAAAGAAATGACAGCCTAAATAAGATCCGCGAATAAATAAAGATGGCGTATTCGATTTAGCAAGAACTGCTGGAATTGGAAAATTGATTTAAACGCGTTAAGATACAGTCGAAGATAAACATTTTCGATTGTATTCAGTTTAGAGAATCCGGATTTCGGGTAACAGTTATAGACAAAAGAACGGTAATCGAACTTAGACCGAATAATGGTGTTATACAAAAAGAAATAAGAGTGCAGAGATCAGCGCCCTACTTAGTTAGCGATAGGGCTTTCAGCGAGTTTATTCTTTTAATTAAAGAAGAAAAAAGATATTTAGTATGTTCTGTGAAAGATAAGTGATATCGAAGAAAACATCAACAAAATAACAGAAACAACTGGCCTGAAAAAGAGACGCATTGTTGTAAGCATTAATTAAACAAAAAACAAGATTATAAGGTCAAAGGATAAATGAAGAAAAAAAGAAAACTTAGAAGGATAAATTGAAAGGTCAATTAGGAGAACAAAATGTTCCAGCATAATAAGAAACGAATTAAGTGCTTCAATGGTTGCTAAAACATCGTGGGAAGAGAGAGGAAAAATAGGATATCATTGGAAAAAGAATAAAACGAAAGAATTTAAAGAAAGGGAAGCAATGCTACTGTTATAGATATTGAAAATAGTTGAACTGACTGCGGAACCTTACAAAAACTTGCGGACAGGCGCGAAATTTTTTTTTTTTTTTTTTTTTTTTTTTTTTGAAGTACAGTAAGATAGAGAAGAGATGTGGTTAATGAACTTGGGCCTTAATTGCTGTCATTTTATCTTTTAAAGTTGATGGATGACGCTATCAAAAGTAAAGGAAACATCAATGAAGGAAGCTAATGTTTTGGATAAAGGATTTGTATGTATGAGAAACAAAACGGCTAATACAATCGAGATGATCAATACCACAGGTCGATAGCGAAACGTACTACTAAGAAATATATTACTATGCTCCAATTACCGAACAAGGGGTTGTTTAACATAGCTTCAAGCACCTAATGCAGAATGCCAAGGGAATTGGGCGTAGGGAAGAACGTTTTTTTTTTTAAATTGGGGTGGTGATAAACGAATTCCTAAGGAGTTTAAACACGTGAAAAGGAAAGAATTAAAAACATTGTGAGAAAGAAACTAAGGGACTATTCGGAAAGGTTTTTAAGGACAAGTTAAGGGGAATATCGCAGAGACCTGGAGTGAGACTTCCAACAAGAACAGTCTTTAATTTGTTAATATTGAAGGCGGAAGTTAGGAAACGGGAAGACGAGTTTTGTGTGGAAATGGAATAGAATACAATTGACCGAAAGAAGAAACGTAAGCAAGGGGAATAGAATTAATAGAAGAAATTAAATTATCAGCGGGATCAATGAAGTTGAAAGGACAATCAGAAGACGGAAATTTGAAAGCTCTAGCCATTTTTCAAAGAAGTTATAAAAGGAGTAGTTTTAGGAATGGAAGGACTGAACTTTTTTTCAAAATACTTCTTTGCAACTTTCAGTGTACGCCTAACTTTTGTATTAGACGGGGTTTATGAACCAAAAAATTGTCTGTCAAGATGTAGAACGAAAGGTTCTAAATAAGTATGGATCTCAGCCAGATTGTATATTAGGGAGTAATGATCACCAAGGAAGCAAGACAGATTCTTATTTGTTTTTTGAGAGGATTCTAGCGGATGAAGAGACCTAAAATAGGTCGACGAAAGGAAACTAACTGGAGCATTCGCATAGGCATATGGTCATTACCATAGGAACCTCCGTAAGGATTCTCTAATAATAATTAAGACCAATAAGTTCGGGAAAAGGTCACTTCGTTGGAACTAGAGATAAACGCACTCTTGAAAAACGTCAGAGAAAGATCAGAAAGGAGGACCAAATTGTCAGAAAAGATAGAATTCTCCAGGATGGAATCGCTGGTGTAAATTTATATAAGAATTTAATTTTAAAACACTGTGTACATCAAAAGTTGCAGAGTATAATTTTCAGATTAAGAAAGGAACCTTGTGTCCTCTCATTTTTTACTGTCGTCAGTATTCAATATTGGAAGATAGTTAAATTACATTAAATATGTCAACTCCTTATTGTGCTTCCTATATCCTGTTCGTTCCTCCCCCACTAATTATTCCTGTTATTTGTTCCTTTTTAGATAAAATTTCTGATCGGATCCAAAATATAACCGACTTCTTTCCTTACCTTTTGTTTCTGGGTAAAGGTTCTTGGTTGACGAGCCCAAAAGAAAAAAAAAAAAGTTAATATAAGCTCAAAACTAGATAAAGTTGTTTACTCTTATTATTACGGAGATAGTAAGGATGAGTGAACACGCATGGGTAGGCCCTATCCGCCACATCGTCTGTCCAAGTTATTCAATATTAATATTACTCCTTACGAAATATTAAAGAATGTCAAGCAAACATGGCCGTAAATGTGTTAGTATCGCCGACGAATGCCAGCATAGAACAATTAGGAGGAAAAAACTGACCAGACGGAGCCCGAGGTGGACTATATTCTTCAGCTCGACTGAACAGTAAAAAACACGGATTACAAATTAATACTATAAATGATAATGTTCAGTACTTTTAAATAGTAATATTCGTTGTATATCCTTTGGTTTATGGCTGGAATTGATCACATACCCCAGCTGATCTATATCCAAAGTAAAACTTCACATTCTTACATATCTTTTTTTTTTATTTATTTATTACTATTATTTTATATATATATATATACATATATGAATATTTTTTTTCTCTTTTTTATTTTTTATTTTTATATATATAACAATTTTATATGGTCGAATTGTAGAATGTTGAAGTCGAAAGCGAAACTGATAATTAGGAATAACCTTTTGATTTTCTACTATCAAACAAATCCTTTTTAATAATAATTTCACAAAGACCTTGGATAACATACTAAGTAAGCTTATTAGCCGGTAAGAACATAAGGAGGTTTGAGGTTTTCCAAATTTTAAGACCACTAGTATTATTGATTTTTTCCATTGCTTCAGGTAGTATCCATTTCGCAGCATAGAGTTGAATATATAGCAGAGTAACATAGCCGCTTTCTGAGGTAATCTAAGCAATATTTCGCCAGTTAATTTATCCGCTTCTGGAGCTTTATTTCGAGGAGTTGATTTTAGACAGTTTGCTAATTCCTTGGGCGAGAACGACTTTGTAGGAAGCTGCATTTGCAACGGACTTTCTAAGAATCTTTTCACATATTTGGCGTGCGCAATATTTGAATCGTCATGTGGAGTAAATATCCTTTTCCAGATAATCAGCAAAAGCTTCTGCCTTTTGTTCGTCAGTTTTTGTCCATTTATTATAATCTAGTTTTGATATTGTACTGTTCTTTGCTTTGATTAAATAATTTTCTTGTACCAAACCATAATGAATTGTCTTTTATATTTAACGAGTTTAAATTATTATTCAAATGATTTATTTTTGTATATTTTTATTGCTTCTTTTAGGTTTGTGTGAAGTTACATGGTTTTCAATGATGAGTAGCGGTTTATCTGCTATCGTCTTTTAGCAGCTCTAGTCTGTTTTATCAATTTTCTTATTTCTATCGGAACATATTTTTTGGCATTCTCGTGATTTTGTTTATATATGGTAGAATTATTACAAGCAGATTGAATACGTTTTATGAAGTCCACATAAAAGCAGTATCTATGTCATCGCTATTTTTTAATTTTATATTCAATATCATGGTTTATAATATGTGAGAACTTGAGCCAGTCGGTAGTTTTATTATGTAAATAATTTTGTTTATAGCTTTGTATGGGATTTGCGTCCAGTACAGACTGGTACATGGTCTGAGGATAAATCTATTTTTGTTTCACAGATTTTATTATAATTGTGAAGACCAAGAGCAGCCTGTTCGAACGTTCTGTGGCTAGTAGGTTGGAGTTATTGGCGATAATATTGTAATTTGGATGCGAACATATATAAAATAAAAATAAACCAGATTAAAAGTAAAAAAAGAAAATCCTATTATTTTAAATATTACATTGAGAATTTAATAATTTTTCCCTCTCTCTCTTTGTCTCTCTCTCGGAAAAAGAACTATAAAAAGAATGCGATAATTTTTATTCGAAGAATAAAAAAAACCACTTCATCACCTTTTTCCAAGATTATTACCTATTCAATTATTGTAATTTAAAATTTTGCACAAAAAAATGAGATCATTCTATTTTAAAACTGAAATTATAATGTGTCTCCCCATTTGTCTACTTTCTGAATTTTTTATCAATAAATAAACTAGTCAATTTTTTTAATTTCATTTTATCATCCGAGTCGTACACTCTGTTATTTATAGAAAGTGGCACATCCTTATTCGCTAATTGCTAGTACGGTGCGAAATGTAATCGATAATAATTAATATAATTTCTTTTTATCGATAACGAAAGTGTTTCGAATACGTAAACAAATTAGAAAAAACAATATGCTCAGCTAATTGAAGTTTTATATTTATTGTTCGTCTAGGTTCATTTAATAAAATTGGCATAGCGGAAAGTATAATTAGTCCAAATTTAGGATTTATTAAAGAAGTAAGAATAGTTGTTCAAAACAATTCACTCAACTGGGTTATATTAAGTGAGGTTAGTTTAAACTATTTTTTTGATGTTCTACTTTTTATCTTATAAATATTTTTAAGAAGCGAAGTCCCGATATCGCAGTTGATTGAAATTAAAAAAAGAAACAATCGAGAACTGAAAGGCTACAAATTATCGAAAAATTGCATTTTTATTGAACACGTACAATTAAATAAAATTGACGGTAATTCAAAATTGTTATTTAAACATTATGTAATCCCGAAATGTAAAATGACTGAAAAGTTGAATACTACATATATTCGATATTAAGGTAAGTGCTGTGCAGTGTTAGCTCCGGTATCTTTGATTTCACAAAGGTAACATTTTAGCCAGTATTGTTATTTTTATGATTAAGAAAATACAGGCGCCACCTTAAACGAACAGTTTAGACCGGGAGTCTAAAACAAACGCTAAATTAGTGTAAAGAGATTAAGAAATATAGAAATTAGAAATTACCAGGAATGCGGAGGGAGAGAAAAGTTGAACAAAAGTTTCGGAAAGGACAAAGGAAAGTTTTTTGTTTTTTTTTTCTTTTATGGGTTCGTCAACACGGACATTGGCCTAAGAACAATGGAACAGAGGGGCAAGAAAGACTCAGAGAGCTTTACACGATCAATGATAGCCGACAGAAAAGAATCAAGAACTAGGATAACGGAAGAAGAAGGGTGGGAGAGAATGAATGAAACACAGCATAGAGTGGGAACACCGATTTGTAAAAGGGAAGAATAAAAAGAAGCTTGTTCAGTTGATAATTACGAACAACCGAACACATTATATGATCGCGGTCACAAATAAATGCTGAAGGGGTAGAGGAAAGTTATGCTGGGCTCTAACTACTACAAGAACGTAGCAGAACATTAGTAAACGAAGAATAGCGTGTTTTTTATCACATCAAGCAAGGAAATTAATTAATTAGTAGGGTTTAAGCGGAAAGTTCTAGATCTATGAAATATTATATTTTTTCCCCTAGGTCGAAAAGGATATTTTAGAAAGTGACTATTTTGTTTGAAAATCTATATTCGGTCCTATAATTTTGATTATAGGGAATTTCCGGTTTTTATACTATTGGTAAAACGAAAGCGAAAGGAAATGAGTGGAAGCGAGAAAACTATCGCAAAAGTTCGGTCGATGTTCTCATACAAGAAAAATATGACTAGCAATTTAAATAAAGAAAAATGTTATTAAATAGTTATTATGATTATTGTGTGCAAAATAATTTCGGCAATTTTAAAGGAATGAACGCGTGGTATTTTACAAATGAAAAAGTTTACCGAATACACTGATTGGTTCCAAGTATTGTTATTTATATCTATAATTAAAATTCGTCATCCTCGATTACATAATCGTCGCAGTTCAGTCGTCCGATCTCTTTTTTTTTTGAAACGAAAAGTGTAACGCCACATTAGACCGAAATTACGCCACCTTTGCAACCGCTCGTTCTAATCCTTGATAACGAAAATGTTTTGGTTCATAAACTCCGTCTAATACCAGAGTTAGGCGTACACTGAAAGCTTCGAAGAAGTATTCTTGGAAAAATTTCAGTTCTTCCATTCCTACAACTACTCCTCTTATTACTTACTTGAAAAATGCCTAGAGCTTTCAAATTTCCGTCTTCTGATTGTCCTTTCAACTTCACTGATCCCGCTGATAATTTAATTTCTTCTATTAATTCTATTCCTCTTGCTTACGTTTCTTCTTTCGGTCAATTGTATTCTATTCCATTTCCACACAAAACTCGTCTTCCCGTTTCCTAACTTCCGCCTTCAATATTAACAAATTAAAGACTGTTCCTGTTGGAAGTCTCACTCCAGGTCTCTGCGATATTCCCCTTAACTTGTCCTTAAAAACCTTTCCGAATAGTTCCTTAGTTTCTTTCTCATGTTTTTAATTCATTCCTTTTCACGTGTATAACTCCGCAGGAATTACTCATAAACTATATAAATTACTGATATAAATCTTCAGAAATAAAAAATTGTGCCAATAATATAAACAATGCATACTTTTATATCACATGTTTATGCCACACGACTATACATTTGACCGATCATAGCTCAGAAAGTGTGCCCAATTAAATTTATTTATTTATTTATATACTGCAGTCTTTAAGTAAACAGTAAGTTTATTATTCATTATATTATTTTTAGTTATTCCAAACAATTTTTTAATCATGCGTAAACATTCAGATCAATTAAATATGCTACTGCTAAAGTAAGAGTAGATATTAAATTATATTTAACATACGCTGGCAGTTATCCCAACTCTTTGCACATATACACTGATGCTTCAAAGGCAGATCCGCAAATTTCCCCATCTCCAACTACGTGCGCATATGAAATCGGTAGTGAAATCACTTCGTTGCGTTAAATGATTACTGCTCGGTACAGGAAGCAGAATTGTACGCCATATATGTACAGTAGCCTCGTAACTTGTTTGCAAACAGGTTGTATGGATAGAAGCATACTTTTAATGACTGACTCTTCGGCTTCTCTAAAATCGATTTCCTCGCAGAACAACATGGATATCTTAGCTCTGAAAGTCGATTATACGTTGAAGCTGCTCCATCAAGCAAGAAATCAGGTTACGCTCTTGTGGGTGCCGAGTCATATTGAAATTCAAGGCAACGAGCGAGTTGACGTGGCGTCCAAGTCAGCTCTGCTCGCACCAATGCCGTTTGCCGCGCCACCAATCTGCAAAGTGAAGATTTACTTCTATGAGCGTATGATGGCTGAGTGGATCAGCCAGTGGCAAAGGGAACGATCCTTTATGAGAAGCATAAAATTTACAGCTGACCCATGGTTTCCTTCTCTTTACCTTACGCGTCGAAAATATGATGTATTAAATCGGTTGCGAGTTGGGCATACGGCGGTCTCACACAATTATATACTTGAAGGTACCCTTCTCCCACCAGGTGATTTTCATGTATGTTCTATTCAAAATTATGTATATCTTTTACACCTCAAATTTCGCTGTAAGAGTGATTTTAACGATTTTTTTACAACATGGATTGTTTATTCAAACATAATATGAAGAATTTCATCAAATCAAAATCATATGGTCCACAGGTGGAAAAAAAATATTTCGATACTGTTTTTATTGTTAGAACGCAAGTACTAGTGTTAACTTAATTAAAAATCTATAGGTATAATAAAAATATTTTGAACGCAATGTTTATTAAAAAGTCTCAATTTTTATGATAATTTATTTATTATAATTTTTCAGCAGCAACATAACCATAACAAAACAAATTAATGTTTTATAACGATTGTTTTTAAAAGAATCCGAATTTACAAACGTTTACTCGTTTCTGATTGGTCAAATGCCTAGTCCGATGGCATATACAATGCAAAATAAACAATATGTATAAAAGACTAGTTGCTCTGAAACTTGTCTGTGTCACGTTTTTTTAAAAAATACATCTGTTTGTTGAGTTATAAATTAATTACAATTGTTAATATTATATTTCTGAAATTTGAAGATAGCCTATACTTTTATGCTCTTTTATATTTCTTTTACAGATTTTTATTGAAGCCGATAAACATACTAGTTGATTTAGTATTCTTTAAAATAGCCGAATGTTATCACCGTTTCCTCAACATTGTCTCGGGTTTTGGTTTGTGACAGCTGCATTAATGCTTGAAGTTAGTGGGTGAACCTATTATGTATAAGCTTTACTCTCTAAAGTTACCAAATAAATTTACGTATAACTATAGATATTTTAAGGTTTGATTTTTTAATGTGTCTTCTTCTTAGATTTCATCAATTTTACAATATTATAATAATTTTATTATTACAAGATCAATGAATTAGTATGAATGAAAGTAGTGAAACCACTCTTTTGGTTCAACTAGTACAAATATTTTTCTAATCCTTAAAAAGGGCCACCATTATTTATCCTTAAAAGATAAAGAATTTTTCAGATTGTTATCTCATTTCAAAAGTCAAATTTGTCTCTTTTAAATAAATTTTTTTTTTTTGTTTTCATTAATGATGAATGACTTGAATTCTTCTGCAATACAAAAGTATTATTGTAGTTTATCTTGTTTTTTTTTGTTTTTTTTTTTAATATTACAAAATAATTAAAATTTTAATTTTTCCAATGTTAAAAGTAACAGAGTAAATATTTCATCAGAAACAATACCATCTGTACATTGTAGTCTTACACTTTCTCCACTATGGGAAAGTGAGATTCCAAACTGAAATATAATATTAACAGATAAATTAGAAAAAATAAAATTTTTTATAAACCTATGTTGATAACCACCTTCTTTCTGGTTTTTTTTCGTTTTTTTTTTGTAAAAATACGTTGACTGTATCAACTTTTTTTTTTTTAAGTGACTTTGAGTATTTTTTAAAATTGATAATTGTTGTCGCAGCCATTGGCGCACTCAAGGGGGGTGCCACGGGGCCATTGCTCCCTCCAAAAAATCTTCGAAATCTTAATTTCGTTTTGTAATGTTCTGTTTTACTTAATTTTTTTAGAAAACATACATATTTACTTGTTACTTATATTACAAGTATAATGTTATATACTTTTAGCTAATTTTTAAAAAAAATAAAATTCGTCAGTTTTATAATGTTGTTAAAAATAATCGTGAATTTTGTGTTCTTTTTATTTTTTTTTATTTTAATTTCCAAAACCACAGAAATAGATAGGTAATTAGTCGAGATACCGAGTTACCACCCCCTAACTTATCTTCTAAATTCTAGCCCCGACCAAAAAAAAATCCCGAGTGCGCCTTTGGTCGCAGCCATCAAAAATACACATAAAATGGTTGAGACCAACATTAACATATCAGTATGTGTATCAAGGAATAAACTTGGTTAAGATGAATTTACAATTTATTGAGTGATAAATTAGAAAAGTATATTTAATAACATTTTACAAATATAAAAATGAAAAATAGAAAGAAAAAAAAGTGCTACTATGTTTGAATGATGAATGTGGAATGTAAACCTAAAAGAAATAATAAACTACACTAAGGTTTAATGAGATCCTTTAAAGGCGTAAAGTATGCTATAATGTTAAGAGAGCTGTGACAGTGATACAAAATTACCGTAAAATTTAATGTAATAATAAATCAATATTAAGTCAACATTGATTTATGTGATATGAGTTTATAAAAAACAAAGGTTTCATTTACTGATTTTTACATGGATTTTAAAATAAAGTGACAAACTAGACATTGGAAATAGAATAATAAAGTAATGATTTGCTCATTACTTATTAAAGTTTTATTGTTATAGTTTTGATCTAACGGTTTTAAATAGTTTCCGTGTAACTGTTAAAAGTTATCCACACATCTATTTGCAGTAGAAACTGCATCAAAATAATTCACATTTGATTCTAACATTTTGAAACAAATTATACTGTAGAGGAACAACTGGTGTCTCTTTGATGATGAACAGTATAATCTGTTTCAAAACATTAGAATCAAATATGAATTGTTTTAATTAATATGTTTACGATCCGCAATAACGTTTTATGTCTTTCTGTAAATATGTTTACATTCTAAGTTCCTTCTGCATCTGTTGAAAGAAAAGATTTTGATCTCTTTAGACTTCGATTCTTCTTAGAAACACATAAATTTTTATCAAAGAAGCGCGCTTTCTTTGAAATTGAATGAGATTTGGAGGCTGGAATATTATATAATTCGAAATCGTTTCCATTCTGTGAGACCGCTGGATATTTGTTGTAATCGGTTAGTAAAGCGAATCTACATATTACTGACTTTGTAAGAATGTAAGTGGACTTGTTTATATAAGTCTTGGGTATTTCCAAAGAAACATTTTGAGAACTTGGATTACGTAAAACTATTAAAACACTGACGTTCATTTGTCATTACTTTTCCGGGCAAATAGAATCGGAGGATTTATCAAGATCTCCGTGAAATAAACACACTGCCGTTTCATTACTACATTGTTCTTCAGCGTGATCCCTAATGCCACACTTGGTACATCTTATTTGCACAGAGTCGAAACATGACCTTACTTCATTCCTACTAATAAATGGTTCTCAAACAAATTACATATCCTAAATAAAAACATGTAACGGTGAACTTTGCTTTCCAAAAGTTATCAGAACTGCAAAATTCGGAACATATTTTACTTCAAGGATTACAATCATATCCATTTATTGATCGTCGATATAATTTGTATCCACTTCTTTTATAATACCACATATAGAAACTAGGTGAAACGAAATAAGTACATTGTAATCACACAGTGGAAAAGCAGGACTATCAATTAAATTATTAGCGGAGTAGGGAGAAGAAAAATAATCATTCTGCTTCGCCCAACCTTTTTTATTTCAATGATATCCTTACAGAGGTTATTAATTTTCAAAACTTCAGCAGCTTCAAGTGCGTTTAATGGATAAACAGATAGGTCGACCTGGGTTGTCATTATTCATTATTTTTTCAAAAACCTTAAAATTTTTAGTATTGTCAGTATCATTAATAGCTTTATTATATTTGTTTTTAAAAATTCCATTCTTATTTTTGGTATTAATGTTGTTATCATTGTCATTATTATTATTATTATTATTATTATTATTATTATTATTAATTATTATTAATTATTATCATCATCATCATTATTATTATTACCATTATTATCAGTATTATTATTACCACTGCTGATGTTATATGTGTTATTATTACTATTATTATTATTGTTATTTTTATTGTTGCTACTCTTGTACTTATTTTCTTTACCATTTCCGTCATTAATACTATTGTTTGGTGATATCTTGTTAGCAAATGTGTGCGAATTATTTTTCGTTAGGATTATATAAAATACGGAAAAATTTGTATTGTTAAAACCTGTTAGGGTTTTATGGTTATCGCGCGTAATATAATTAAACGAATTTAAATTATCTTTTTCTATTTCTACATCTTAGTAATTATCATTAAGTCGGTATTAAAATTACCGTCGTCAGCCGAACTTCGTTCAGATCTCCTCTTTCTGAGCGTCCCCACTTCTCCCATCCTTCTTTGCCTGAACTTCACTCTTTCTTGGACTCTATTGCTCCTCCGTATGTCCCCACTTTCGAGGAATCGATCATTCCTTCGCTCCCAAATTCCTCAGAACCTCATTTCCTATCGTCCCCTTTTCGCTACGAGGAACTCTTGTCCGTTCTTAACAAAACCTCTCCTTCTGCTCCTGGCTTGGACGGTCTTTCTTTCCCTATTCTTAAAAAACTCTCTCCTTCCTCGCTGCTCTCCCTTCTGAATATCTTCAACTCTTTCCTACTCTCTGGATTTACTCCTGAGTCTTGGAATGACTTCATCGTCATTCCAATTCCGAAAAAAAGTCAGTGTTCCTTCCGTCCTATCTCCCTAGCCTCATGTCTGCGCAAACTCTTTGAAGGTTTAATAAACAACCGTCTTGTTTGGTGGCTTGAGCATAATAATCTAGTTCCTTCTAATATGTTCGGTTTTCGCCCCGGGCTTGGCCCGGTAGATTGCATCAGTACCTTCCTTGCAGATATCTATAAATCATTCCTTTCTAAGAAATTTACTGTCGCTTCTTTTGTCGATGTCTGCTCTGCATTCGACAATGTGCATCTTCCTTCTCTGGGCTCCAAACTTCTCTCTCTTAATTTCCCACCGGTTTTTATCTCTCTTATACTCAACCTCTTTCAACATAGAACTCTTTATCTATCTTCTCCTTCTCTTTCCACCTCTAGATGCGTCTATCGTGGGCTTCCCCAGGGATCCTGCCTTAGCCCCACTCTTTTTAATATTTACTCTTTCGATATTGCTTCGCTTCCTATTCCCTCTTTCTCTCTCCTTTTTGCTGATGACATTTTAGTTTATTCCACCTCAGATGATCTGTCCTCTGCCACGAACGAGTTAAACCATTCATTGTCCCATCTTAGCAATGCTCTATCTACACTCCACCTCTCTCTTTCCCCTTCCAAGTCTTCCTGTATAATTTTTGCTCTCCGCCCCTTTAATCGTGCTTTTATAAACATCAGTGTATCTGGTACACCTATTCCCACTGTTAATTCCATATGTTATCTAGATATTTTCTTAAATAGTCGCCTTACATTTCATGAACATATTAATTATATCTATAATTCCTCGATCAAAAGACTTAATCTCCTCAAATCTTTATCACCGCTCAGATGGGGTGGAGACCCGTGCATTCTATTAATTCTATATAAATCGATTATTCGGTCCAAACTCGACTATTGTTCCTTCATTTATGGCAGTGCCTCCAAGTCTCTCCTTTCAAAACTTGACGCAATTCAGAATTCCTGCCTTCGCCTATGCATTGGCGCTTTAAGATCTTCTTCTATTCCTGCGATTCTATCCGAATCTTCCACTCAACCTCTTTCCATTCGTCGTTCACTCCTCGGTTATCGATTTTTAATAAAACGCCTCCTCATTTTGTCATCCAATATTATCCCTTCCTATCTTTATATCAAAAATCACTGGCGCTTGGCGCCTCATAGAATTCCGATTTTATCGCATATAGCTGCTCGTGTTTCCAATTTTTCTCCCTACGTTTCCTCTTATAATAGTCTTCCTTACTTTTCTTTCGACTTTAATAGCATATGGCACCCCATCAATTTCTCCTCTCTTCCAGTCCGAGCTAATTGTTCCTCTCACAATGTAGTCAACTTCGAATTCTTTCAGCTGCTGAACTCTTCTTTTCCTTCCCATGCCTTAATCTTCTCGGATGGCTCCAAGAGTGATGGGGGCGTGGGTGGTGCGTATACGTCTCCTACGTTCCTACACTCTGAGTCCTTCAGACTTCCTTCCTTCTGCTCTATCTTCTCGGCCGAGTCGATCTCAATTCTTCGTGCAATTCATTTCATATCCTCTACGAGTGGAGTTCACAAATTCCTGATTGTCTCTGATTCCAAAGGCGTTCTTCAAGCCATCTCCTCTCCTCCTTCTTATACTTCTGACGGTATCATCCTCTCTATCCGATCTCTTGTCTCCTCTTTGTTCTCGTTCCGCTCCATTTCCATAGACTTTCTATGGGTCCCTAGTCATTCCAATATTGTGGGAAATGACTCAGCTGACTCTTTAGCTCGCTCAGCCGCCCGCACTGGTCCTTTCCTCGACTCTTTCCCTTCCTCAGACATTCTTTCTCTATCACGCTCTAATCATTCCAGACTTTGGTCTGACATGTATCCATCTATATTCTCAAATCGCTTTTCTCAGTACCGTCTTATTCAACCGGTTCCTAGTTTCCTGCCTTGGTTTCAATCTATTCCTATCTGTCGTCGTTCCACTGTTGTTTCCTTAATTAGGCTTAGAATCAATCATTCTCTTCTCCCCTCTTCTCGCTTTCGATTCGCTTTCTCCTTTCTGCTCTCTTCACGCTTCTGAGCCTTCTTGTATTTGTAATTCAAATCACATCCTATTCGAATGTTCAGCACTCTCTAACGAACGCTCTATTCTTTACACCCAACTTTTAGTTTTGGGTCTTCCTACTCCCTTTAACGCTACCTATATTCTTTCCTTCCCATTGCCTTCAGTTATCCCATTGCTACTGTCCTTTGTCCTCTCCATTTCTGACCGCCTGGTTATTTAGTTATAACTGTTAATTTTTCATGTTGTTGGGTCAAGGCCGCTGGCGCGCCCAGGGTAGGAAAAAAAAACAAAAACAAACTTGTGGAACCAAATGAAATATAACGTGTACCCGCTCCTAGCTCAGTGGACGATCTAAATCATCCGTCAGAACAAGAAGGAAGATAAATTATAAGCGGCTAATCTTAAAAATAATAAAGAAAAATCGATCTCCTACAAACTAAACTTAGTATTCTGAAGTTTATTAGCTTATTTATTGTATAAACGAGGTAGTTTTGATTAAATTTTAGAAAAATTCTCTTGAAATTTTTGCTCGTTTTATGTGTTCCGTCGATCTTTTTGTGAAGTGGTGTGTACATTGTACGTATTTCAATGTTCGAAGATATTTTGTGATACAAGCTGCAGACCTCCGGTAACCAATGTAATCATTGAGGTACACCAGCGATCGGCAATATATGCGGTAAAGCGCATGCACATAATAATAAAACGATTTCGCCGGTCTACCGAAATAACAAAGCTGATAACGATAACGCGAGCGAACAAACGATAACGAACGCAAATTAACTGAAACACCTACGTGTTTTTGTTAATGATAAACGCCTCTTACATCTAACTCTGTAATGGCTAATTAAACCGTTCAATAATGAACGCTTTCGAGAGAATATGTACCGTGCAGGTTAACACATTGTAACAGTTGATAATAGCGTACTTAGGAGTTATAGAATTAAACTCATCGATTCGGACTCTTGTGTTTAGACGCGATTATTCCAGACTGTGACAGCAACTACTGCAAGGATGTCAGAAACAGGAAGCCGTTCTTGTTCTTCACTAGGAATGTCTACGTGTGTATTAATGATTGACAGAATAAATGTACGCCCTTAATTAAAACGTCTGTACTGACTCATTTAGATGAGATCAACTTGTCCGAGATTATTCAAGCAGAGTACTTGTACACATCGTGTGAGATATCTTTTTCTTGCAGATTTATGTAATTCATCTACTACATCACACTGAAAAAAGCTAGTAGACAGTGCTGGTTAAATATTCACCCTCTCATCCACTTCTTCTTCAGTTTACAGTAGCAATAAATCGTTTTATTTTTCATAGTAATCTCGAAATTTCAATATTTTTACAGCGGAGAGAACTATCGACTTAGTGGAATTCTTTACCCTAAGCGGAAAAAAACGTTAAATAGATAGAAAATAATCGCCGATCAGACCCGAGTACCGACATATATCAGGGAAGTATTGTAAATTTTAGTAAATTAAATAACCATAAATCCAAGAAATATAGAATGAGAACAAAATCTTCTATGCAAATTATCAAATCAAATCAATTCAATTTCAAATCAATTTATTATTATTATCATTACAACATAATCCATCTATGCGCATATTTGCGCGAGCGATGGGTATTAAAGAAATAAAAATCTTTTCTGAAAAAAATACTGAAATCCTTAAAATTACAATCAAAGTAGAAATATACCGTACAGAACTTATATAAAATAATATAACTTACATTGAATCTATAATCTTAATTTATTTAATTCATTAACATTTACAATTAAAATAAAAGAAAATTTCTACATTTCCATGCAACCAACATACTCTATATGAATATATATTACATCCCCATCCACAATCCTTTATCGATTATTTATAAGATTCCTCAGAAAGACTATTGGAATGGAAAAATTTCAGTAAACATTTACGTCTTTTTTTAAAGTTTTTTAAATCGTCTTTTAAAGTTAGTGGTAAATGGTTGTAAATGAGAGGCGCCATATAGAGGGCTTGGATTCTTGAATGGAATTTCATAAATTTAGGTAGCGCAGCTATTTCATTTCCACAACTTCTAGTGATACCCTACTTAATGTGAAAATTAAATTCTTTTTTTCTATTTAGCATAAACAACAGCAATTCAGTTTTATATAATGTACTAACATTAAATAAATTATAATCAAATGTAGTTTTCTTGTTTTTAGTGATTAACTTGATTACTCTTTTATTTAAAAACTCAATCTGTGAAAAGTGGCATTTAGCGGTATTACCCCAATGCATCAAACCATACGTCAAGACAGGTTTGTATAGTGATTGGTATAACATATACAGATGATATTCATTAAAAAATTCATTCATGTAGTAAAATATATAATTTAACTTCCTGAGTTTAGCAGCTAAATAATCAGTATGCTTATTCCACTGTAATCTACAATCTAAATTTAAACCCAGATATTTGATTTCAAATACTCTTTCTATTTCAGAATTTTCATTTAAACAAATTTTTTCGCAGTCCCACGTGTATTGAGGTTTGTGACTATATAATATGAATTTAGTTTTCTTTAAATTTACTATAAGCCTATTTGCCTTAAACCAATTTACTAAGGTATCAACATTCCTATTTGCTAGTTGCATTAGGATATGGCTGTAACGAGAACTCATGACAATAGCAGTATCATCTGCGTATGTGAACAGTTTTCCCGATATTCTTAAGTTGCACAATTCATTTATGTAAATAAGAAACAGAACGGGACCTAAAATACTACCCTGAGGCACCCCATAAATTTGCGTTATACTTTCGCTATGTAATTTATTAATTTTCGTAACATATTTTCTATTATTTAAATACGATTTCAACCAGTTGTAAATACTACCCCGGAAACCACACGAATATAGCTTGGCTAACAAAATTTTATGGTCTATCACGTCAAAAGCTTTTCTCAAGTCAAAATAGACAGCTAAGCATGATTTTCCCTTTTCTAGATTTTCCGTAATGTAGGATACGTGCTTAAATAGCGCAATTTCAGTTCCTTTTCCCTCTAAAAATCCGTATTGGTTTGTACTAAAAAAATGTTTGCTATGTAGGAAACCCATTATTCTCATCTTTATACATTTCTCAAAAATTTTTGAAATAGTAGGTAGTATACATATTGGTCTGTAATTTGCCATATCACATTTGTCACCTCCCCCTTATATATACTGGAGTAATGATATCTAATTTTAAAATGTTGGGAAATATTCCAACCTTTACAGATTCGTTAAACAAAAGAGTTAAAGGTCTGACAAAAAATTCTACATTTTCTTTTATTAATAAAATAGATAGCCCATCTGACCCAAACGACGATTTATTTGGAAAAGACATAATTACATTTTTTATTTCTTCATTCAAGAAATCAATGAATCGAAAGTTTCCAGGACGTGGGGGCTGTTTGAATGATATGCTGCAAACCTTTCGTTTTGCAATAGGACGGTAACAGAGCTTAAAAAATAATTATTAAAATGACAGGCAACATCATATTCATTCTCGTCTGTATATTTAATTTGTTATTATTAACAATTACCTCACGTATTCGATGATTTTTACCTCCTAATACTTTTTTCACCACCGTCCAGTATTTCTTCTGGTTCTGTTCGCAACCGTTTAATAATGCGCTGTAATACTCCTATTTTGCTGTTCTGGATAACTTTTGTATTAGCTTTGATATTTCTTTATACTCAGAAATCGTAGTGTGTCAGTTCCCTTGAAAGTTTTCATTTTCTTATAAATATTATTTTTCGTATTGGATAAACGTACTATTTCCTGAGTTACCCACGGTGTTCTCTTGCGTGTATTTATTTTTATTTTTCTAATTTGCTTACACTCATCCACAATTTTGGTAATATTTCGTATAAAATTTTCAAACTTAGCGTCAATATCATATTGGGTGTCATAAACAAAATCAATATTAGTACATGATAGTTTGATGTGAAATAGGTTTTTATCAAAGGAAACATCAAACGTAGGTGGTTTCACTGAAACATAGTCTTCTATAATTAAAGGTATACTTATCGCAACATGATCAGAAAAACTAACATCTAGTACTTTGAATGATATATCGGAGTTTAGTTTATTGCAATCTAAGCCCCGGACGAAAACATGATCTAAACAGGAACTGTAATTTCTATTTTGTCGAAAGAAAGTAGGTTCATTAATGATACTTCTGAAACCATTTGTATTTAATAAATTTAAGTAGTCTGTACACTTTGTATCATCTAACAAATTTATATTGAAATCCCCAGAAATTATAGATCCTTTTTCGGAAACCTTAATAATCTCTAATAAATCAATCAAAAATTCGGAATGAGCTAATTCGCAAAATCTATAGATTCCAAAGAATGATATGGATTTACCATTCTGTAATTTTAATTTAACGCCTATAACATTACCAATTTTAATGCTTATTTTTATTTGTTCTGTCTTAAAAGAATTTTTAATGTAAACAGTCACCCCGCCAAACCGATTGTTTTCCCTGCACTGCGCGAATAACTCATACCCAGGAATGTTGTACTTATACAATTCATCCTCATAAATCCAAGTTTCAGTCAGTAATACAATATCATAATTTGTGTCCAAGTCATTCAAAAAAAGTAAAAATTCATCAAAATGGGCTCGTAAACTCTTGATATTTAAATTTAAAAGGTTAATTTTGCTCAAATCCATTTGATAAAGGTATAGATAAACGTGCAATATATATACAAACAGGTAAGAATTGAGGTATCAATAGTTTACAAGTTAACTTAAATCTAACGTAAAAGTGAAGCAATTTTTTACGAAAAGAGAATACCACTATACATCCGATTTGAAGCTTGATGACAGTGTTATCTACAGTGCCTAACCTAAATAGTTTACCGACTATGAATAAAACAAGAAAAAACATATTTAAACCACACCGCTGGTTAGCTTTTAGCGAAGTAGTGTAACATTTAAAATTACCCAATCTACACCCGACTGAGGAGGACATTATTAAAGTAATATTTTAATATTAGAAGTAAAAACGAAAAAACGGATCCACGTAGTGTTAGTAGTAAAAGAAAAATTAAGCGATAAATAACTGTACGTAAAACAAAAAAAACAGACCCACGTAGTATTAGTAGTAAAAGAAAAATTAAGTGATAAATAATATGACAACTATGACAAATAAGTGAAATAATAATGATGTAGATAAACAGAAGGTATACATCGTTAATATGTAAATATAACCGTGTAAAATAAAAGGTAAGATTAGTTCCGAAACCATTAATTTTTAGATATTCGGAAGGTACAAAAGAAAAAAGACCAACAAACTTCCATCCGGGTAGGTATTCCAAGAGATGAACCTACTCCAGTACTCCACCACAATAAGAGCAAAACCAAACCAATAGGAAAGATGTAGAAGAGTAAGCAAATATAAAATAGATATACATGCAAAGAAACATAAATCCGTAAAAGCTGAGGCATGCAGTATTGCGACCAGTGTAGGCCGAACTGATTATAAAAATAATAAGAGAGTAACGTAATATTAAATTCGGAAACTATATACAAACGAAGGAAATACAAAATGAAACGAAAGTTAATATTAACGCGAGAAATGAGTCATGTACCGCCTAAAAGACTGGAAACTTGCTCGCTGCTCGCGATACGGATAATCGGCGCAGATTCACTTTTACGAGCAAACACTTTCCCGTCCCGTGCCCATACGAATTTCCAGTCGATGGAGCGTAATCTTCTCGCGGATTGGAATAGTAGTGAGTTGTTAGGAGACAGGTGCTCATTTATATAAATTTTCGTCTCGCCCGCTATACCGATGTCGCTTACTTTAAGACGCTTAACACGACCATTTTTCATCAATATTTCTTTTAGCATCCTGCGACAGAACTTTATTACGATGCTCGGGTGGGTCTGTCTGGGTGACTTTAGCAGGCGGCGACAAGCATCGATATCCTCTATATTTATTTTCGCATTTACGGCTTCGCCCAGCTTCACAACCAAATCGGTCAAATTCTCTCCTGCTACTTGTAGGATATTCGAGACGATAACGTTGTTTTTACGCGTGTACTGCTCCAACTTGTTCACGCGTAATGTCAACTCGGCATTCTGTTTTTGTAGCGCATCGTTGTGCTCTCTGGTTGCGGTTAAGGCACTGAGCATCTCGCTCATACGAGCATCAAAGGATGCCTGCATGTTTACCAGTCGCTCGTTCAGTGCACGTAGCTCGCTCACCACCGGATTCAGCGCGGCCTGAATCGCATTACTTTCGTTACCCGCGTTGCTGTCTTCAGCACGACACGCCGGACACCGCCACGCACCCTTATTCCTTTTAGACATGTTCCCCCACGTCGTCGCTTGCACTCCTGCGCATTCAAAATGCAGGACTCGCAAGCAACGCTGACATGTGACGTAATAATAATAATAATAATAATAATAATAATAATAATAATAATAACAGGATAATAATTACAATATCGTAAAAACAACTATAGAATTAGCAATAATTTTCAGGACAAAATTCGTAAACATGACATAAAATTCTGGCATATCATAGAAGAGTGTATGAAATTAAAATATAAAACCAAAACAGAATCAACATTCTTTAAGCTCCCATCGACTTCCAGTCAGGGATACCGAACCGGAAAGTGTCAACAAAGTAGGTATCCGAATAATAATAAAATAAAAATAAAAATGCTTTGTATTTTAATAACACGATGTTCATCGAATGCTCATCCGATTTTGCTAAAATCAAAAATCTCAAGTTCTTCAAAATGTATAAATAAAGCATCTAGTCTTAAGAATAATACAAAATTTTGCAATAATAAAAAAATTATACTAAGTGGCTTATGTGCCGATTCATCTATGGAAACTAGGATATACTTTTATTCCTGTAAATTTTGGCGATACTAAATTAGTAATAAAATTTCGAATTATTAATCGTTCGACTAATATAACGTATTGTAAAAAAAAATATTTAAATATAATTCGAGTTAGTGAACCGAAATAATTACGCTCGGATGTATTAGAAAATAACAAATAATTGGCTCGCATAGACCCTCGATGCGCACCAGATCACAAAAAAAAATAACGAATACCGAATAAAAGGAAATAACAAAACGAGTCTATGAATAAAGAAAAAAAGGAAGAAAACAAAATTACACTGCCCTGTTCAACTAATATCAAACGATGCAACTGATTTTAGCGAATTCTCGATTAACTATAACTACGAAGCCCGCTATATTTTTTTTATGAAATAGTATATTATTATTTTATATTTTTTTGGGCGCGCCGGAGGCTTTGACCCAACAACTATAAAAATTAAAAAAAAAAAAAAGGGGGGGGGGGGGTTAAATTAAGAAACGATTGGAGATAGAGCTTAGGAAAGATTGAAGTACAGGTATTATAGCCGGAGATAGGAAGGAAAGGATAAAGCAAGAATCATAAGAAGCAGGAAGACCCAGTGCTACGATTTTGGAGTACAAAGCAGAGCGTTCAGAAGCAAGGGCGGGACATTCGAAGAAAATGTGGTTTGCATCACATATGGAAGTAGAGACAGAACTGTGAAGGGGTCAATCGGGAGAGGAGAACAGGAAAAAACGAAAACACGAAGAGCGAAGAAGAGAGTGATTAAATCGTAGTCTGATTAAAGAAACGATCGCAGTATAAGAAAAGGATTGAAACCACGGCTGAGGACAGGGAACCGGTTGTATTTGAAGATAATGAGAGGCAGGAGTAGAAAATGAAAGATAAATGTCCGCCCATAGAAAACCGCTAAAACGTATTTACAATTATCATTTGAAAGAAAAACGTTAACGCACTTTGACATAAAAATAAAATAAAACGAAAATCGACATAACGTTGTTTTCGTACATTCACATACAAAAAAAAAAAAAAAAAAAAAGAAAAGAAAAAAAAAAGAAAACAGACAAAGCACTCACTAGTTGTCGACCTACGCGAGCATTTGTCCAAAAGTAAACTAAACATGTTTCTGCGTAAAGCAACCAGTCGTCCAAATGAAAACCGACGCCATCCCTTCAAAAAATGGCTACCCCCCGTTTATGGGGCGTTGGTATTCGATATATAAATTTTAATTTAAATAATATTTAATAAATTAAATACAATATAAACAAACTTCAACGGGAAAAAAAAAAAAGAAAAGGGAGGAAACAAAAATGAGATTTATTATTAATAATTTGAAATGCTGGGAAAAGGAAAAGACAAGATATTAAATAAAGAGGCATGAACTTGGAAGCGATAGCGGAAAGTGGCAAAACAAAAATAGGCCAAGATAAAAAAAAAAACGGGAAGACGAAGAAAAAAAAATTAATTTACAACAACAATTATTCGGAATAATCGGCAATGACTTTTTGTTAAAAGAAAAAGCAAAAACCAATTATGAAAATAACGAGGAAATGAAAAATCTTATTAAAATAATTTTTGGAAAAGAAATTAAAACAAAAATAGCAAGTGTTTTTTGGATAATCACGTTTTACTGTGCGCATGTATCTCGTTTGTTGTCAATCAGAGCTTTTGTGTGCATCGGACAGTGCTAGGTGTAATCAGGAATGATTGCAGTGGTCAGCAATAGTCGTCGCGGGAACTGGTTCGCTGCTTCCCATAAGTATGATCATCTTTAACTCTACTAAACCTAGCACTTCGTCTAATAAGCTCACGCTCGCTGACAGTACACAAAATCGGATAACTCGTCAACCTGTCGCAATATTCCCGCCGATAAGCGAAAAATAGCGCCTTCGCCGATAAGTGAAAAATACCGATCGATCTTTCCTATTACAAACTTTCGGTATCCCGGCGACTAACAGTGAATAGTATTTCGCGCTCTACCGCAGACCGAAATTTACTGACTTTAAAAGGTTGAAGGTCATTAATCTTCAGAAAGTATAAAGCACAATTTTAGGCTAACCGACGGCGGCACCATCAAGCTCAAAAATCGAAAGGTTAAAACAATAAAACTAAGAAACGATTCTCGGAAACTGCTACCTTCAAATGTTTCCTTAACGATTCTGAATGAAGTCATTCAAGCGTATTTAACGAACAAAAATCGTTTCCGCGCTATATCTTTACTCCGAGTGAGACAGCCGATGAATATTAGCAGTTGGAGGAGACAACTGTACGTGCAGAATGACAAGTGTACACTGATCTACTGGAATGTTTTTTTGTTATTTGATTAATCTCCTGTGATCCCATGAACACATCTTTACTCTTCCTCTATCAGAAACAGTGACGAACATCATGCGTAGAGGGCACGTCGTAACAGCAGTGACTACAAAAACAAGCGACTAGTGCGAAATGTTACCATAACTCACACAGCATCATCAAGTCTTAACATACTTCTACCTCGAACATCAACTCTGCCTATTTTGAAGAGATTGAAAAACGACCAGCCAAGAGGTATTCATCTATTACTGCAGAAGTGAAAAACTTCAACCCTCCAGCGGTGCAAGATACCAATGAATCTATCCAATTCAGCCCGTGAACCTATGCAATGACAGTAAAGTCTCCCGACAGCAACCAAAAAAAAGTTATTGCAACAGCGCCCCCGCTGTTCGAGAAACTTTTCGATCGTGCGACTCCGCACTTTCCCCTGACTTATGCCACTAATTCACATTCTTGATAGAAGCTGCACTAAATTCTAAGGATCTGCTGCCACTTTCAACTAATTCGTCAAAGACCTTAATCTTTTCTAATTTCCATTATCAATTCCTGCGAATCGTCCATTAAGGATCAGCAAATACTAAGCTTACTAAACTCATCAACAACAAAGTTTTGGAATAACTGCCGACCATTAATCCAAACGATCACCTGAACGTCAACAATTAACGGGTTATTCATAATTTTATGTATTGTTTAATTATGTCTAAAATATAGCATATTTTAATTTTATCTAATAATGCTGTAATTCTCTAACAACCCCAGGGCTATCTCCGCTTATTGTTCGTTGTATTCCGACTTTATGATTTTCCTTTTTAATGTATAACCGCAAACATCAATGAACAACTGTAATCGTTTAATTATTCAGCGGAACTGCAAATACTTTTTCCTCCGCCTTGTTAAATTAGAACTCTTGATCTCTCACTATTTCCTGACAATTGTAGGCCTTCAGCATCTCCTGAAATAGTCTCACTACCCTTGCATTCGATCCTATCAAATTTACTACAATCCCTACTGCTTCATGACAAAAACCTGTGAAGGTACTGTTATTATAAACTGGTTTATAATTCTATGCACCGCAACTCCCTCACAACGCTGACATTCAAGCAACGGTTAAACCCGTGTACCTCCCATCACTGTCACGGTTTTCTATATTAATCGGTTAGTATATGTACATATATACATACATACAACACATTCCTCCCGATATATTTGTATCTACCTACCAACTTAGCGCTTTTTTGCTCTAGTGTATCTTAATCGTATTTTTAAGAAATTTCGACAGTCATTCGTCACTCTGGGAGTCTAATTGGGGCTGAGGATACACGACTAAATACTTGCTTCTGATCAGTCAGTGTCCTAGAACTGACAAATGTATACTACTACCAGGTTTTCTGCAATAGAGTTAATAATTGTATTTACTACTTTGATGTGTCTCCAGACGAATTTCTTAATGATCGACCTTTTTCATTCATCTGGTAAAAGAGAAGATATGGTTCTATTTCGTCTTGAATCAAAATTGGGAATAAAAATTGATCTAGATTGAAATAATTAGTCTTAGAAATTAGTGTCAGCTTCGAAATAGAAATAGTAATGTTGTTGTATGGATCGTTATGTGAGATTAGCAGACGATCTCAACCTTTTAACAGAAAAAATCTATATTGAAACATAAACTTCCTTGTCAGCAAATTTAAGGATTGTTCTACAACACTTCTTTAAAATTGAAGTTTTACAAGTAGCTATCAGCCCAATAATGGAAGATTGTCTTTTCCATTTTGGACATATTAAGTAATTAGGCTTCTGCCAATAAGCCACTGATTCTGTAAAAAGTTTAATACTATTTCGGCCGAACTAAAAAGCGCGTATATTGGATAAGATATTGCATGATTACATGGAGCTGTGTACACTATTATCAAGTGCAATATTAGACAGTGTATTTTACTTTTTACCGTGTAATAAAAGTTTATACTAACAATTGTATTTATTTCTTTAATTTGTTCGATTTCAGGATGTGTGGGGCTTAAAATAGTTTGTATAAACTTAATTATAGTGTATAGTGTGATTATGCTGTCAAATAATACAACTTGGGTGAGCTGAAGAATGGGCACCTCATCAAACAGGTGAGTGCTACTTGGTAATCAAATTGGTCATTGTGCTCATTGCATGGCAGTTATAATATGATCAGACAAAATTAGTTTTTATAGGTGTCGTTGTTATACATTAAACGTTCACAACACCAGCAGATAAGCTCTCAACGATAACTTTTTTTTTCTTCTGATATTGAACAACTCTGCTGGACAGGTATGACTCAATTTTACGATTAGTTTCAAATGCGTACACTTACTGACTGAAGAAAATATTTGCCTCTTAACGGTGAAATAAGATCACGCATAGCAATGTTCATTATGCGTATTTTTATACGTAAAAAAAAAAAAATTACCGAACTCATTATTAACATTATTATCTTGCACAAGGTCCGGCTGAAATACCTAGTTCCCATTTTTCAAATGTTAATAAAACGAGAATACTAGGCATGTCGCTGAAAGAAGATTTTTATAAACTAAAACGAAAAAAATTTCATCAATTTTTTACCAACTTCGAAATGAAAAAGTTACACGTTCGTCGCGTTTTCGTGGATGTTTTTTTTTTTTTGTTTTATACGCGCATAAATTTTGATTAGATTTAGAACGATCTCAATGAATCCCTTTGATTATCCGAAAAAAGCCACCGGCGGTGTCCTATACAAGTATATCAATAAGAGCATCGGTGAACATAAATACTCAGTGCTCGCCAAATAACATGAATAAATATGGTCTCCTTAGAGAGAAGTCTTTGGTAATATTAAAGTTTGATAGACTTGAAATATTATCAATTTACCGTGGACATGCAAGTTGGAAAAAAAAACAAATCTTTGATCAAAACCAAAAATTAAAAAATTATCAATGTTGAGTACTTCGGATAAATACAGATGGTCGAATGAAGAAAATTAAAACCGCCATAACGTCATTTGCAAGCTTATCACTGACGGAAATATTACGTGACTAAATAATACTGCGTATAACATTTAACCATGTGGACTCGACCCAATGATACCCCCTTTGTTTATTAGAAACTGTATCCAGTCATTGGTGACCGCATATCAGTATAGATAAATATCGGTGATTATTTCCCGAGCAGTAATTAAAGTAAACGTTAAAAAAGGAAGTCTCCTCAGAGTACGCTTTGCTTACTACTGTGCTAAACCATGAAATATCACAGCTTTATAAATTTGATGTAATACGAATTCGGACACGGTATTTCGTTCAGTTTACTCGCGGTTGAGGCATGCCGGTATCAAGCCGATGTAAAATCCTGACGGAGCAGTTTTGCATTAGATTGGAGAAACGACGTTTTGCGCCATCGTTTCACATAGTTCTAGCGGAGTAATCGAATTAATGTAATTAAAAATAGTCATTATTTAAAGCAATTTATCATAGAGAGTTGTCAAAATAAATGCCTCGAGTATGTCCGCTGACGGCGTGTTTTAGAATCGGAATATGTGGCAACGTATTTCCATGTGTATTTTTTACAAGAGAAATTAAATGGCAATAATTGTAAATGCGCGTCGGTCTGTGTGTGTGTTAATATCGTACGAAAAATCACCGCAATTGGTGATTTTGCGTCGATTTTTGTCTACGGCAAAGGGACGCACCTCGAAAACTGAATTCGTCAGAAATGTCTACAATTTTCAACATCGCGAATAGCTTTGGAATTGTACGGAAAATTGGAAATTGTTTTCCATTAAAAGCTTTTAAAAACATTTTACATACGCGAATGTAAATAAAATACGAAAATAACTCTAATTACATGTGACAAAACTGGATGGAAGGATGAAAATCCTCGTACAAAACCGTTAGCGTACCGAGGATCGACCAGCGGAGGAACCATCAAGCGTAGTCATAACGACATAAAATATGATGATTTTTATTATTCATTATTTATACGGTATGTATATGGAGTTACAGGAATACAGTCGATAATAATGTCTGTAATTATATCGATTTTATATTAAAATTTTATTCACAAAAAAGTATTAATTAAAAATAATATTGCCGTCTGCCTTTTTAAATGATGTTACGTAATTTTTTTAAGAACCGTAATGTAAAGTTGTAATTCCGAGTCGTCTCTCATTGAACGCGACACTTTATAGTGTACCCGAATAGATGAAAGAATAGAACGAAAAATAATTCAACAGGTCAGTACAACATATCATAATTGAATGCCGCAGTTTCCGGATGGCGGACTGTTGGGTGGTCTTTAAGTACCCTAGGCAGCTCTCACCGTGATAACCTTAGTAGTTAAAAACGGTAATTCAATGGAAGAAACGAAAAGAAACGAAAAAGAGTCTGTATTAATTTGTTAGACAAGATGTGTCGGTTAACGTTAGAAATAATTTGATAACATAAAGCAGGGGAAAAAATAAATAAAAAGTTGGTTATTCCAATATTTTTATAATAATTAACGCGTAAATAATGTGCGTGTTCCTTTTATTAACTTTTTGTATCGGTGAAAAAAGTCATCGAAAGAATAAAAACTACATTTTTTGACTATTTTGCACTTTCATTGATGGCAGGTGTTTCGTAATACTCCTCAATTTAAAAGGAAAATTTATAGCCTTATTTTTCGCATCAACATGCGCATTTACTACTCTAATAAAAAAAGCAAACAGCAAACTTTTTTCCTCTTATTTAATGAACACGCTGTAAAAAGTTATCATCCAGCAGCATACTTATAAAAAAGAAAGAAAAAAAAAAATCTTTTCTTAGATGCCGCATTTTCTTTAGAAAATTATAAATTTAATACATTTGTCCTGACCTTTCTGTGACGATTTCAATTAACATAATTACACGTACGCGTGTGCGTGTGTGTTTGTGTTTTCTTTATATAAAATTATCGAAAAACATTTAAAAGCCCTTGAAATATGCACGCAAAACGTGTCCAAAATTCGCATTTATACATATCCCTACAGCAATAGGCTAAAAGCAAGAAAAACATGAATATACAAAATCCGAACTCCAAACACTCATAATTCCTCCACCCAAAAACAAGCAAAAGAAATTAGTTATAATACACTTTTCAACTTTTTTTTTCCAACTTAAACCTATCTTTAAAAACTCCTAAATGAAACATTAAGCTCTGTAATTCGCTATACATTGAAATTAAAAATTTTCAAAAATTCGTCCTGCCCCTTTACAGTTCATATTGACATGTACGGCGTCGCTACTTCGTAGTTATTCGATAATTATTGCTAAATTTATTTTGTATCTTACGGAAAATTAAACAAAAAGCATGAATTCGTGTAACTTAAAAATTGAGTTTCATTTTTGATAATTTTTTTTTTTTTTTTGTTATTTTTAGCAAAATTCATATTTAGTAGATTTGGTTTTTGGTTCGTTTTTTTCCTCTTCATTTAAAATTAAATAATTATCTAAATTGGACATCTGTATAAATATTTTGATTTACTGGCTACTTCTCCAATGTAAAAAAAAAAAAAATTACTGGTCACTATCTATTACCGTTGTGGTGCATCTTTTATTATATTTCTCTCATGCGCATTTCCCATTCCTGACCAAAATTTCGAAACCTTAATTCCAATCATCCGCCGTATTATCGGTCTCCCGGTACTATTATCTAATCCGACGAATAGGAGTATACACCACTATCACGTGATCCTACTTGTTCTCAACGCACTGCAAATCATACCGTTGCATATTTCAATCCGGTTAACAGGGTTCACATCAATAATACTGAATGTTTATGGCGTGAATCCGAAGTAAAATTTCGAATTGTATATTACGCCAGATTCCTTCCCCCATTATATCGCAGAATTTTTATACAGCGAGTGCCTCATCTCCAGCTGATCCGTGAATTTTTATAAAACCGCCATGGAAAAATGTGTAGCCAGCTTATTAAGGATATCAATTTAGTCTATTCAATAAGCGCTACCTCTTCTAAATTGACTATATTTTATATATTATTTTGACGTTATTTTTAAAATGTTCCCTTTACGTTACTTCACTTTTTCCGCGCCATTTTCAATATGTTCGTTATTTTTCAAATTAACTCTTTACGCCACTTCTCATTTTTGGTTATAAATTTAGTTCGCTCATTTTCTCGGTTATTCATGATTTGTGTTCATTCACACACTATGAATATAACAGCAAAAATGAACCAACTCATATACGACCAAAAATGAACTGGTGCCAATAATGTAATCGTTTACGGAAAAATACAAAAAAACAAATGTTTCGGATTCCATTTATTTTACATTAATCTATAAGCGTAATATAAAACTTTAACGCACATGGTATGTTGAACTACACTGTAGCAGGTTCTGTTTTACATATCATAATTATCCAAATAGATAAATTAATGAAATTAAAAGTAAAATGTTTAAATCTAATTAAAATTAAAAATAAAAATAAAATAAAAAAAATTCGAACAAGTCATTTTCTAAAATTTCATTCAACAATGAAAATTTCCATACATTATAGAAAAGAGATAAACGAATATAATCTACGGCATCGAAATGGCATCTAAAGTTAACAAAACCGCCAACACTATCGCACAAACTACACCGACGAACATTAGAAAATTCCAGCGGCCATTAAACAGAATAATTTCGCAAATAATATACAGCACGGCGGCAAGAATATTATGGTACATCGATAGCATTCCGTCCAAGCCGGATCCTTTAAATGCCGCCGCTGTAAGCACGGCGAAAAAGAAACAATAACCGCAGTACGTAATTGCCGTTACGAACCCAAAAACAGGCCAGTTATTGGTTCTTCCGTAGAGTTCCCAATTTACATGACTAAATTTGGTGCCCCAAGAACAGCATGCCAACACCAATTCAATCAATTTAAGTAACGCCTTATCCATTGAGGCTATTGTCACGAAATAGTATTTTTCCGAAAATTTATCGCACAAAATATAAACTACAGAAATAAAAACGATACAGTCTATGTCGGTAATTTTTACAGCTTTTGTAAAATTCGTAGCCAGAAAAATAAACATTTAATATTAAATAATTTACGTTTATTCCCTCCCTCTCGTTGATCATTTAGAGAAAAGGGGAGAAAAAAGTTTTGTAAAAATTATATTAGCCCTCCTCTCCTACCGAAAGAAGAATATTAATTTATTAAAATAACATTATAATAATTTCTGGTTTTTTTCTTTTTTTAACACAGACTAAACCACTTAGAGACTCCTATTCTCTTCATATATACCTAGTTAGTTTATACTCAAACCAATTTATTAAGTAGTCTACATCCAATATATAGAATATATACTCGTATTGTGCAGGTTTCGACTTAATTTTTAAAGTCCCACTTCATTTACCTTTATAATATATCTGTATAACGCAATTACGGCTTCAACCGTCAGGTCGGAAACTATCTATGGAATATTCACTGATGAAGTAGTATATATCTTACGTAGTTTCTGGAAAAAATTTCCAGATCATATATAGAACCCAGCTTTCCACAAATATACAAATTCGACTTCAAAATGTTAATTCGATAATATTTCTAATGTTAAACAGGGCCCTAATTTGACCAAAACGCAGATGCAATTACTGTTAATGAACCAAGCATTCTTAGTAACATTATTCTGGAAATTATGATACTTTCCACAATTATTACTCATTTCTGTGAATTTATCCCCCCTATCTATATATGAAAACGTTTATTCATAACATTCCTTTATATTCCGTCCGAGGATACCCCGACTATTGATGGTCGATTGCAAGAGATCTGACCTAAGAAGAGATATAGCCCCGGGCCCAAGTCTCAATAGGGGGGCTCTTGAACAGAAAAAAATTTAATTTTCCACCGGCAAAATTTAAGTTTTTTCCCCCACAAAATACTCAATACTGTAAAAATGCAAGATTTTAAATTTACGTTTTTTATCCTAAAAAGAATTCAGTTAATTTTTATATATAAAAAGAAATATATAAGTTCATTAATAAAATTATATACTTTTTTTCGTTTCTCTTTTTCTCCCAATGAACTAAATACTACATAAAATGAATACTTATAGAAATTGTCTACAATAAATCTAATGTATTGTGTTAAAATAGAAAAAAAAAAAAAAAAAAAGGAATGAATTTTTTAACGTACGTATTGAATTTATTATAATAAACATTCGACAAATCGATTAATAACAATTCTCTATTCAAATATTGTGGTACCCATGCAATCGTTATAAATTTTAGTATATAAAAACATTTTACGATCTGAAATATTCTTAATTTTAACAATATTTTAATTTTCTATTTTTATTGTAAATACGTTTTATTTCGAACTGTATAAATATTATTTAAAATAAAAGCGAATTTTAATCGATTACTGATTTTATAAATATATTTGTATTTCGAAGAATTTAATAAATTATACTGCGTTTCATTCACTTTTTTCTAATCACATAAATAATTATGGAATTTTAAACGTGCATGTTTAATTTCTATAAAAGAACGTGATCAAAAACGTTACATGAATGTATCAAAGTTAGTTTGAAAACCACTGTAGCGACAATACCGGCGAAACGCTGCCGCCACCGCTGTAGATAATGCATTATAAATAAAGTTTTTATTTTTATTAAAAAAACGATTATTTCTTTGTTACCCACAATATTTAGTTTATATATATATATATAAATATATTTTTCTAAAAAAAGATAATGTTATTAATGAGAAATTACAAAAAATATTAACACATGTATATGTATATATAAAATTACTTATTTTACGTTCAATTTATGTAGCTATTTAATTTCTTATTGTAAGAAAGTTGATTTTGTAAAGAGAGAATAATTTTAATTTTATTAGTCATTCATATGTGCGCAGTAGGCTTCTTTTTTTTTTCCTTGTTTATTTGCTCATATATGATAATGAATTCTTTCTCCATTTTTTCTTCGAAAGGGGTCCCCCCCTTATTCAAGATTAATCCCAGGCCTCGTAAGTCCCTACGTTGAGTTAACAGTATTTTTGTAAGTTCATCTACAGTATAATTTTTTCCTACAATACCACCATACCCCGATATCCATTTAAACTGCGCAATGTTACTATTTCCTTTAATTTTCCTCAGATACTGACTGTATACGAAAGGATATTATTCCACTTATTCACTTTAATATTAATTTTCTTCAAGTCCAAAAAAGAATCTGATAAGAATTTTTTAATTTTTGGTTTTACCTTTATTTAATAAGGCTTCATATATGGCCACTGTTTCTGAAGTGCAAAATAAACATAGAGTCTGTATTTTAAACGTTCTTTTGATAGTAAGGCTTATATTTTAAACAGCAGCCGTATAATTTTGTTCAATTGTATCAACCGATGACGCACCGTACATAATTATTAAACTTTTCGGGAATAATTTCCTTAAGGATAGAAATATATTTACAAAAGGAAATCCATAGAAAAATCCATCAATATTTCATTAATAATACATCGATATGGTATAATGCAGAATTTTATCATTCTGCTCGATTCCGAGGTCACTTTAAGAGTTCGAAAACTTGAGGAAACGATATAATCTCGTTTGCAAGTATCAAAGCTTTGTACAGGATAAGAACGGTAATATATTTAAAATAGACAACATATTATTACATCCTTTGTAAACAGGAAATACAAAAAATGATTTCGAATGATGAATAAAAGAGATTGCAAATAGCCTTCATTAAAATACTTCTTATCATAATATGTATAAATTTCGATGTTCGGGTGATTATTCAGACGAGTTTTTCAAATAATTTATCATTCATTTTGCATTATCTCTTTTACCAAATGAAAAAAAGGCATGTACACTAGAGGAAAATTATTATATTTTTATCAAGCAATATTACAAAGTCATAAAATATAATAATGCTTTATTGGCATCATTTTTTAAATTCTGAAGCCTCTTCAAATCAGTGATAAAAACATTTCAGTAAAAAATGAAAAATTTAAATTTTACGTAAATGTAATAAGCGTTTTATTAAATTCGTGTTTATTTACATTTTTCTACTTCGCCTAAAAATTCAATATTGAAATTGAAGTTGAATAATCATAATATTTCTATTTCATTTATATAATTTAGATATAATAAATTACCTTTTAACTTTAGTAAAAAGTATTTGAATAAAAATTTTAAAAAATTCGATTTTAAGTTTCGAATAGATTCCGAACATTTAATACAAAATTTATCTTTATTAATAACATATTTCCTTCTTATTTCTAATTGAAGATAAGAAATTTCCGAAAACAATTTTTAGTATATTAATTTATAATTACTTAATGTTTGTTATGGTGTTTATAATTTTATTAAAAATTAGGAGGCTTTGTTCCATTCACACTTCGCTCGCCATCCCCCACGAATCGATCGCTTCGCTGGCTCAGTCGCCTCTACATCATTAATTGTTAATACAATAGAGAAAAATCATGAATGGTGTCACAAGTACAGGAATACCTATTTGAAATAGAATAAAAAAAATTGTTCCGTATTTCTGTTAAATGGAAATACGTTATAAATTAAAAATGAGAATTTGAAAGCGCCGAATATCACAAAAAATTTGTTAATAATAAAAATAAAAATCCAATCAATTGTTCTCAACTATTAAGGCTTAATTACGTTACTTAAAACTAAAATAGTTATAAAGAAAATTTCATTCTCTTTTACTTTCTTATATCCGTCACATTTATACTACTTAGATAACATTTTTTCGTTTATTTTTTATTTTCTTATTCATTTTTATCCCAACAACATCGTTTACAAAATGGATTAGTCTTCACATACGGTAGATTTATTGAATATAATTCACTATTTTATCGATTTCTGATTATAACAGATCACATTTTCACTAAAAAAAAAATGCTGTTATAAACATTTTGAGTAACTTGTGTAATTTATATAGGTGATGCAGCGATTATTATCTCAAATATTTGTTTTATTTTTATTATTTTAAAATTAATTATTAGTAATTATTTAAAATGGCAAAACTATTGATTAATGATGAAAATATTAAAGGTATATTATTAGAAGAATCTGACGATGAAAGTTATGTTGATGAAAGTAGTAAGCTAAGAGTTCAAATTTTATTTGCTGACTTATTTATTTACTTACTATCGTTATATTGCCGTGCATGTAAAATAAATGTAATGAATCCGAATAAATAAACACAGAAATACTTAATATATTAACATAAGAATTGAAATATATAAGATTGCATTGTGATAATGAACTCTTAAACGTTTAAAACTAGTCACATGTTTTTAAATTTTATATATCAATTTAATATATTTGACTATGTTTATTTATTTAAATAATTGTATATTTACTTTAAAAGAATGAGTGCTAGATGTATTTACGTATAAATTCAAAACATCTAAGTAAATGATAATTGTATCTGTTTATGTCAATAATGAATCGGTTTAATTTTAGTAAAATTTTGATGTAAAAATTAAATATGTTGACATTGTTATTTTTAATTTTTTTTTTTTTTATGTCTGTACGTTTTATGCACCTAAGTATACCATTTTTTTTCTAAATTAATTAATGTAAAATAAAAATTGTGTTTTCTATGTACGATGTAACAAATGTGTCTCCATATATGGATGATATCCTGCAAGCGAATTTTTGTGCGATAGATTGCTTAAAAAATATATACACATACAGAAATATATATACATACAAAAGTGCTTAAAAAAATTAAGTTAAAATAATATAAAATTTTTACAATTGTCATTTTCAAAATTTATTAGGTGATTTTAGTGAAATACGCTGTTTTCATATATGGGTAACATAGGATTTAAACTGTTAATTCAAACAAGTTCATTACCTATGTATAAAACATCACCATTTTCAACTCTGATTCCAAATGTTTTATCTGTCTATATCTTTTGAAGCATAATTTAATTAACATTAGATTTTTAATCTACTTTCGACTTATTACAGTAAGGTTTTAAGCATAATTTTGACATGTTGATTGAAGTGAAACTTCTTTAGGCGCGCCTTATATGGGGAGTTAATACACAAAATGAGCGAGCGTACATTATGAATAAGTTAGGCAGGCCTATTCTCGTATTGTTTTCTGCGGACGTTCGTAGTTGGGCTCCACTACTCTTCTCTGTATTTCTGCTTACTGTGTCTTACAATTTCGCACTCGGTTCTCTCCGTTGCACGTATGAGTAGCGTGTTCTCTTTCTTAAAAGATTACGGTCAGTCCGCTTCTTTTGTACGTAATATTTGTACGAAATCGTAAGTGTCCATGCTTATACAGTGCTTTATTTATTTATTAGTTTAAAAATGTCATCAAGTGACGAAAAAGTGCATGATGAGTCCCCACGGAAAACAAAAATTCATTCAAAAATTATTTTAAAAAGAACCCAATCAACGACTAGGTTCTTCTGTTGGTCAAACAGACGTTCGGAAAATATGTACTATTCAATATAAGACGAAAGATGAAAAGAAAAAAATGATTTCTCCAAATCAAAGGTTTCATGATATAATTAAATTTATACATAGAATATTACTCCCTTTCACTCCCTATAGCATTAGAACAGGTTAATATTTATAAACAGAAAGAATTAAAAGAATTGTACAAACCCATTACAAAACCTTTGGAAAAACTGACAAACAAAATACATTTTAAAAAAAAGCTTTGTGCCTTAAGGCACAGGGCTGAACTGAAACTTCAAAGGCGTTTCCCAACTTCAATTTAAGATTATAGTATTAATGCCAAATTTACCAAGAGTAAGAACCAAATAGACATCTGTGGTCCTTATAAACATATCTATAAAATGTCACTTCTGCCCTGTTTTGTGGGGAAAAAAATAAAAAATAAATGAATGCATTTGTTTTATTCATTTTTTTATTGATTGTTGGATTCTACAAAAGAAGGCTCATAGTAACTAAAATATGAAATAGTTTTTGGTGTAATTTTATCAATACATCTAGAAAATATTACATCAATGATAGGTACTTTGTTTGTTGATTCATTTGAATTATTATTAATGTTTAATTGAAGTTCGGTTTGAAGAAATTCTATAAGAGGAAAAAAATCGTCTGATGCAAAATCGACGTTGAAGTCTCCAGCTAATATCATTGGAAGTGTATGTAAATTTTCTCTTAACACAGTGAAATCGATGCCCGTCTGTGAGATTTATCTTATAGAACTGCACTTTTAAAAATGTTTTTGTCCCAGGCGACGATACCCGTCTCTCGCACAGCAAAGCAAGTAACTCTGTGGGAACGAATGATTTTTGCTTCGTTTTGGCCCTTCTTTAAAATTTAAAATTAAAATTAAAAAACTTGTTAACTAGATTTTTATGAACTTCCAACCTCATACTTCCATTACGAAAAAAAATTGAAACATTGAGATAATCAAAAATGGAGATATTAACATTTGAAAATTACCTGATTTGAAGCTTCAGGAAAAAAATTTTAATTGCATGTCGCAGAAAATAATAAAAGCGAGGGCAAAAATAATCAATAATATTTCAGATAGTTTACAATTATTAATTTATACTTGCTAGTACACTAAATAAGCAAATCTTCTCTTGTTATCGTAAAATGTCGTTTCCCTTTCGTATTATATATTTCATTTGGTTTTAATTGTGATCAAAGTATAATATTTTTTCCAGAAATTTTTTATTACGATACTTCATATATGACTCAATATATATGAAAATATATCTTAATTAAAAGTACGCTTACTTCTGTTGAAGTATACAAATCGTACAGATCTATTGGTCTAAGGTCTGTAAAAATATGTTCTTCTGCATCATCTTCTGGATCCATTTGTTGAATTGAGATAATTGTTAACGTTTCTTTCCGTTTATTTATAGCAAAAATTATTCTAAAAAAATAAAAATGTAAACCAGTAAAATATATTCCATGTTGGTATTTTTAGTCCTTCAGGATGAGGAAAAACAGATTTTTTAATTCAAATCTTGTCAGAAATAAATACTTATTTGAATATCTATATGTGCACAAAAACATCTTATCATAAAAAATTATGAAAGATTAAAAATAATATTTGACATTTATATTAAGAAACCAGAATATGAAATAGATTTAGCAACTATATAACCTAATAAATTAAAAGAACCAGAAGAAATAGAACCATATTCAGTCATAATTTATAATGATATATCGACAGATCTTTCAGAAAATATCGCAGTATATTTTTTGAGAGGTAGACACTATAATACACCGATTCCTAACCTTTTTAATCTTGTTACTCCTCAATGACCTATCAAGAAAACTGATTCCCCACCCCGACCCGTCCTCCATCACAATGTTATTGATAACTATGGTACATGTAAATACAAATATACTTTATTAATCATAATAAACTGTACAAAAATAAACGTCCTTACAAACATGTTAATGATTTTTAGTGTGAAGTTTGGAGTTGTTTTGTATTCACAAATTTTTCAATGTTAGGATTAGTTTTACTTAAAGCGCATCTCAGCTAATGTTCCATATTGAGAAGATTCTGGCCCTTATTTTTACTGCCACCAAAGTTGAGAAACCACACTTACATCTACAAGTTATAGCAAACGGTATTAAGATTTTTAGAGTTCTATCAGTTATAATAGAATATTCCGGACCTACTTTTTTCCAAAATGTACAGAGGTCATAATTTTGAAATTCTACTTTTAAAGTGCTATCCTCGCACAGTCCCAGAAATTCTACTTTAGCTGACACATCTTCTTTTTTAAAAAATTTATCATCTGTAAAAAATGGTCTTCAGATCCAAAAGTTGAACTGATGATTATCCATATCTGGGAAATATTGGCGCAGTGATTATTGCAAATAAATGTTGCACCACGTATTTTCCAAATGTGATTTGGTTGTCTTCTTCATGTACCAGTTGTTCACACAGTTGTGTAAACATCGATATTAATAATTATAAAATATGTTATCTATTACAAGCTTTATTACCCCCCGCAAAATAGCTATTTCACCCCCAAGTTTGGAACCTAGGCTATAATATTTCTTATTCTTATTTAGCTCAAACAAATACATTATTACTTTCAAATGGGATCTTAGAAATTTAAAACATATGTTTGAAAATCATGTGACAGAGTTGACTTTTGAAAAATTCAAAAAAACATGTAATTTATACTAAAGTGAAAAATATTAATTTTTAGTACTTGATAAATAAAAAAAAATAAATAAATTTATAAAAAGAATTTTGAAGAAGGGTTTCATGCCTCTAATACATATCCATATGAGTTGTATTTATACTGTCCAGCAAGTATCTTTTGTCATCATACGATGATAATGCAATTTCATCCATTTCTGTAGTAAATAATTTGTGCTCTTTTGAAGTAATTTCATATACTTTTTTTACTTTTTTTCTAGTCTGCTCTTGATTAAATAAACAATGTGTATAATTTTAAATTTCATCTTCTTTATATTTGATTTCTTAATTCCTTTACATACTTCCTTTCACATATATAATTTCTAAATGAGCACATTATTGATCTTAAGCCAACAAACTTTCTTATTGGCATACTCAAATATCCATCCTTCTTTTCAACATATGTGGGCCATGTTGCGTCATTGTGGCCGTGTTTGCTCAAACTTTATTGCTACACACTATTCTGTTAATCTAGGTTATTTGTAGAAGTTGTTGGTGGCCAGATGGTTTTTTGCCGGACCAAAAAAAAAAAAAAAAATCATCTTTAAATAATCTAGGAACATTTTTATTCATTTGTGATATCCAATCAATTTTATTATCAAATGTATCATAACGTAACATATTTTCTTTTATATTTTTATAAACATCATCCATTTCAATATAGACAATCAATGAATTTATATCCATTTTTAATAATCATATTCTATCACAATACTTTTTCATCAAAACATTATAATAGAATTGACACATTAATAATTTAGATAATTCTAAAACAACAAATTACCCATAAATCGGTTTATTTACTCGTAGTTTCACTATGGCCTTGGTGTATAAAGTAGAATAATACCTTCACTTATGACTGTCCTTGTTTCGTAATTCACATATTTTTCTAACATTTCACATTTATATCCCATATACTGATTTATTCATCAATTTATAAAAATCTCTTTCAAAGTAATTTTTAGCTTCTTGTCTTAATTTTGTATTCATATTGATATACAGTTTTAACCAAGCTTTTTGTTTGAATCTAATGTAATTATTAATATCCTTTAACACAATTCTTTATTAAACATTCTTTTATTCTAGCATCAATGATGTAATTATTTTTTAGTAACAATGTACCAATCGATTTATCCTCTTTAGGTTTGTTTCCGATATCCAGCTTAATCAGCTGTTTTTGAGAATCGAATAATTTTTGATCTTTGGGAGTATGAGGATGTAATTCAATTGGAATTTCTAAATCAGCTATAAAAGTGTATCCATATACCCCATTACCTTCTAAACTAAAAATTAAATCTTCAATAAAATCTGATGGTTTATAAGTTAATTTTTGAATGTCAAGCCTTGATTGTGACTATAAAAAACTTTAAGTTAAAAATTTATTTAGCCCATTCATATAGATTATTACAATCTAGGTACAAAATAAATGTTTTTGACAACTCCCAATTTCCTCTCCTTCAGACTTTTCTTTACTTCATTTCATTGTTTTACTTAGTTTTTCATCATAAAAGTAACAATTATTTGCAAGTGCATGTCTATGTGGAATATTAGAAATAACTTCTCTTATTCTTTTTTCATAAATTTCATAATTTTCTTTCAGTTAATTCAAGTTTTTGAACAGTAAATTTTAATGATGATGAATCAGGCAAGTGAAGTACTGAAATATAATAAACTGGATCTAGTTTATAATTTTTATAACAGATTTGTCTAAAATTATCAAATACATATTTTGTGAGAACAGCATTTAATTTTAAATACAAATAATCTCTAAAATTCTTGCATTTAAAATAATTATAAACTTTTACAGCAAATGCTAGTTTGTTATCAGATATATTTTTATCATTTAATATGGAATACCATTCTTCCATACCCTCTGAATTTTTTATAGTTATCTATCCATTCATATAGATAAAACATCTTTCTATAAAATTAAATGACATATTTTTGAATTTCGTGTTATCAACCAATTTCTTTAATATAGGGTGGGCCAAAAGAAAATCCCGAATTTCAAACGCTCGTCAAAATCATACAATGTGAGTTAGCGTAGCGATTGCAACGCCATCTGGCGCTAAATAATATGCCGTTTAATATAAATATAGTTGGTTAGTAGTCATGATGTCGTGGACGCGTAAACAACGCTCTTTCGTTGTCGAGTACTTTGTGAAAAACGGTAAAAGTGTAATCGCGGTACAACGTGCGTTTAAAAAACAATTTGATTTAAAACGTCATGACAATCCCCCCGACCGTAAAAGTATCCTCAAATGGGTAAAAAACTTCCGAGAATACGGTAGTGTGGTGGCGGTCAACCATCAAGGTCGCCGTCGATCGTCTAGAACCCCGACAAACATCGAAAAAGTGCGCGTAGCATTGTCGTGAAGTCCGCGCAGATCCGTTCGTCGCCAGGCTTCCGCCTTGAACGAGTTTTTTCTACCGGAGCTCAGACGGAAGAGGATTGCATTATCTAAAACGTGGTTTCAACAAGACGGGGCCACACCACATATTCGTAACGATGTTTTGCGGTTATTAAGAGAGAAGTTTCAGGACCGCTTGATTTCTCGAAACTGTGAGCTGTTTTGGCCGCCGCGCAGTCCGGATTTATCACCGACAGATTTTTACCTATGGGGCTACTTGAAAAGCAAGGTGTACGAGGGTAAACCAGCAACAACCGACGAGATGAAATTGGCCATTCAGAAGGAAATTGCGGCGATTAAAAAACCAACTCTTAAAAAAGTAATGCATAATTTTAAGGAAAGCCTGCAACAATGTAAAAATCAAAATGGTGACTATTCATACGGAGTATTATTCAACAATAAATGGCGTTCTTTTTGAAGTATTTCAACGTTTGTTTCATTTCCGTAAGTATATTAGTCTTTATTTGACGAGCATTTAAAATTCGGGATGTTCTTTTGGCCCACCCTATATTTCAACACAATTTTTACATTCTGCTTTGTATTTTATAATTTAATTTTCATCTACTAATACAAATTTTCCTTTAATATTTCTTTCTTTTTTTGCCCTACCCTGGGCATGTCTGCAACCTTGACGCAACAACATGATAAATCAAGAGATAGAACTAGATAGCCAGGCGGTCAGAAATGGAACTCACAAAGAACAGCAGCAGCGGAACAACTGAAGGCAATGGGATGGAAAGGATATAGATATCGTTCGTTAAGGGGTGCAGAACATTCGGAAAGGATATGATTTGAGTCACAAATACAAGGAGGCTCAGAAGCGCGAAGAAAGCAGAAAGGAAAAGGGGACAAAGCAAATCGAACGTGAAAAGAAGGGAGTAGAGAATGATTGATTTTGAGAGTAATTAAGGAAACAACGGTGGAACGACGACAGACAGGAATAGAATGAAACTACAGCAGGAAATGAGGAACCAGTTGAATGGGACGATACTAAAAAAAACGATTTGAGAATAAAGATGAATACATGTCCAACCAAAGTCTGGAATGATTAGAGCGTTATAGGGAAAGAATGTCTGAAGAAGGGAAAGAGTCGAGGAAAGGACCATTGCGGGCGGCTGAGCAAACTAAAGAGTCAGTTGAGTCATTGGTTTCAATATTGGAATGACCAGGAACCCATAGAAAGGCTGTAAGAATGGAACGGGACGAGAATATTCTTGAACTCTATTACATTTTTAACAAAAACAATTATTCACTTCTGCTAAATTTTTTACTGCTTTATCTAAATTTGTTCCCATAAAATTAAATGTATCAACCAATCTAAATTCCATTATTATTGGTACTTTTTCACCTTTTCTTATTACTTTAAGTTTTGCTTTTACTTGTTTATATTCAATCTTAGAGCATTTTTCTAATATAATGTATTTATATTTTTTATTACATTTCAAGTATTTTGTCAAATCATATTTTTGCACATATTTACCTTCTACTACCTTTTTAGAGAATGTAGTACAATTTTCACCTTTCTTAAGAATAATTTGAATACATATTTGTATATATATCACATAATTTTAATAACTGGGGTACAATTATCTGAATTATATTTTAAATTATGATTTAATATTTGAACTTATCATAGCAATTTCAAATTTAAATTACATTTATTGCAAGCAGCTCCCCTAAATTTATTAATAAAATGATCATGATCTTTCACTTTTCCGTTTTCATTATTGAATTTTTTATTGTGTATATGACAACAGATAAATAACTTAGATTAGCTTCTTCTTCTCCCTATGCCATTAGTTTATTATTCATCCTTAATTTGTGATATTTTTTACCATAAAGTAGTAACCAATTATTAAATTGCTTCATTAACACTTTTAGATTTTTACATTAATGCAACACTTTTTTGAGATAATAAAACTTTTTGTAATTAAACATAAATTCCATCACTCAAAGGAGTACTTTTATTAGATTATCTACTCAAATAACTTCATCAAATCTATATCTTGTATTTCTAGCATTATAACTATCAAAGTTTTTTTATGATCTCATTTTTTGCTGAGATTAATGCACTTTTTTCAGCTGCATTTGAATGAACTATAATTGTTCTTGATGATTTATAATGATTTGCGTGCCCATTTACCACCACTCCCAAATAAATTAGTTTCAACATAATTTACAACAGCTGTTAATTAAATATTTATATCCAATTTTCTTTTAGCAACTTTTTAAAGTATTTCACTAACTTTATATAAATATCTCATTAAATCATATATAGCAGAATTACAGTGTACACTATAATCATTAACCATATTTTTCCAACTACCTCTACTATTTCTTACTACAATATTTTCAATTTTCTCTTTGGGTTTATTAAAATAATCATTATCAAATTTAAATTCACTAGAATTTGAAATTGTTTGTTCTGTTTTATCATTACTAAAAATTCTACTATCAAAATTAAATAATTCATTAAATAGATTTTTTAAGTGCTTAGCAACTACTTTTGCTAAATCAATTTTTTTCAATCTTGAACATTCTAATATATTATTTCTTTACAATAATTATAATAATTGTTTTCCTATATATCTTTTTCCAGCTTTATAATTATGTCAATTATTTATATAGAAAAAATTTTAATAATAATTTTAAAAATTGAAAATTGATTGGATTATATTATTTTCTGTATATTCTTCTTTCATTTTTTTTTTTTCTTATATAAATACAAAATGAAAAATAATGAAACTGAAATTGATTTTAATGAATGAATGAGAACAATTTGAAATCCTGATATTTAATATGGTTTACAATTGGAATTTTATGACCTTGATGATGAAGATTATGATTCTGATTGGTATTCTGATATAGAAATTTATTGTCTTAATAAAAATTCAAACAATCACAATTCTAATGATTTTATTATCATACCCTGATTTGGAAGCAGAACCGAATGAAGGAATATGAGATTTAATGAAATTATTTAAGAATAAATTAGAAATTTTTTATTTCATTTTCTACCATTTTTGATAAAAAACTCAAATAAGCTATAATGTTTATCATTAATTTTACATGTTTTTTTATTTTTTATTTTTTAGTAATTGTTCATTTTGTAAAAAAGGGATCCATAAAAGTTTCATATATTGATCTTGTTTAATCAACAAGATTTTTGAAATGCAATATTAAGTTTTCAAAATCAAATTCATTTTCATCAATGAAAGAATATTTATAGACTTCCATTTATCTGTTAAAATTATTTTTAATACACCATTTATATCTTTCAGTATAATCATTTTTGGCAGAGATAAATAGATACTTCATGTTTATTAACTGACTTACAGTGCAACAAACAGTTTTGCAAGCACTAATAAGATGATGAAGTGTGTTATTAGTCTACCTAAACCTAGTTGTATTTTTTTATTGCAAAAAAAAATGTTGAATTTTATTTATTTGAAAAGTGTTGAATCAATGTTGACATATTTTGATACCAAATTGTTTTGCAATTGTTTTTGTGAGGACTCTAAGAAAATAAGTATTGGAGTTCAAATGATTAAAATAATTAATTTATTGGTAGAAAATTTGAAGAAATAAAATATAGGTCAAAATCTTGCCTTTTACATACTACTGCAAACAATTGATATTTTTAAATTAAAATCGCACAAAAAATATTTTGTTAATAGAGCTAATAAACTAATACAATTGAGTTAAAAAGTTGTATTTTCATAATCAAAGGTATATTTTTTATTTAGATTTTAAATAACACACTGGTCTTATAGTCAAATTTGAGAAATTAATGACTTTTGTAAACTTGCTTATAGTTTATTTTTTTAACTTTAATAATTCAAATTTTGCAATCTTATCATAAGAAGAATAATGTCTTTTCAGATCATAGAAGTTATAGGCAGTAGGAAAATGAAACAAATAAAAGTCAATTTAATATTTTAGAATACCCTAGAAAGAATTAAAAACAGTCCAATATTTTACTAATCATTAATTAAAAGAAACCCATAATTGATTTTACCAGCAACAAAAACATACCATATTTTCCATTTTTGCTGTATTTGCTTTTTTTTTTCTAAAATAATAAAATTTCAATTTATAACCTATTTGTCTAATTACTTATACTGCCAATAACAAATGACATACAAGTTTAAGATTATGGACTCCCCCAAATGATACACATGCAAACCAAATTATCCATTTAAATACAAATATTACACTTAAAAATACTACATTATCCTACATTAATAGTCACAATTTCATAACAAAATGTCAAAACACTTATACGAAATAATTCATATTTATCAAATAATACCAAATAGCATTCAATTCTTTCAGTAAAATATGATATAGTTTGTTGGTGCCATAAACACCATGCTATTAGCTGTATTATATAATATGTTCAATGTTACATGAAACATGTTACCATTAAAAGATAACAAAAAATGCTCTTTTTTAATAGTTCAAAAATATTAAACATAGGAGTCTAGATACAATTCATTATAAAAACTTACTGAGGTTCAATTTACAACAAATTGTAGATAAACTTTTATAAACCTATTATAACTTATTATATTTCATATACATATAAACAGTAATATTAACTGTATCGGTAAAGTAAATATTATACTTTACTAGAATAATTAAATTTTTATTTAAAATATACGATCTTTACACCTGAAATTCAGAAACTAACTCTATTCATATTATCATTATTACTGATATAAATGCATTTTTAATAACATTTAAAAATTCAAATGTTATAAAATAAACCATTTTTTTGTTTTAAATTCCTGTCTAAAGATCGTATAATATTTTACGAAAACTTAATTAATGTTTTGAAACTTACATCATTGCATATTTCGATAAAATTGGCGTGCGATGACCCGCACCACCCATGTTCTTGACACTTGCACCAGTGCCACACTGGCTATCGTTAAAATGATAAAAATAACATTTAGTTATTTTTATAATAATATTTTATCTTAACCAAACAAAAAATATATATATATATATATATATATATATATATGTATATATATATATATATGTATATATATATAAAATAAATTCATCAGCCTCTCTTCCTGCTCACCAAAAAAATAATTTTACAGCATTTATCATTAACTAGAAGAGAAATTTACAACTTTTAAATAATTTTTTAGAATGTATGCATAAAATGCTGCTAGTAAAGTTGAATTAATTATGGAATTTTAATATGGTTTACAATTTAAATTTGTAAAAAATTCAACATAATTAATTTTCTTCGCAATAGACTTTTTGATGAATTTTCACAGAAACAGATTTCTTGCAATAAATTTTCAGTAAATCGAAAGAAGACAAGTCGCGCTCTGAATTTTACACATAATTGTAAAAAATAATTATTATATTTTTCATCCAAGTAAAATTTAACTACTTATCTAATATTTTTGAAATCATAAAAAAAAACTTTCTGTATTTCGGGTTTTAAATTATAGTCCTTTAAAAAATATTTGCATAACATTACTTAATACTTTAAAATTGCTGGACGATCACACAGAATCGTTCCATACATATATGGGTATGTACACAATATTGAATTGACATATTGAAACTATGAAAGTAATACCAATATTGCTCATCTTTTTGACTGTATTAATAAATCCAAAAAATAAAAACCTTAAAAATTATTTCAGTTAATCATCTTGGACAGTAACGTTATAATTTTTATAATGATCCTTAAGCATACGCATTGTGATCGCATGGTCAGCTCTGCCGTACCCCTGTAACAAAAATATTTATTAACGGATTAAATTTTTACATACATTTCACGCCCAGATAAATTCATTCTTTTCAAAACAAGCGTATAATATAAACAGAAACTGTACATATATTTAAACCTAATTTTCAAGAAAACTCTCTTAAACGAATAATTTCAAAAAGGAATGGCCGGTATTCACTTTAGTCATTTTTGAATGTTTATAGTATACTAAAAAGTAATACGCTCATTTAACATGATAAAAAGGAATATGTTCATTTATCAAAATAAATAGCAAACTGAAAACAAATAGTTATATCTTCATTCATAGCGAAATTGTACGTTTATTGTACAGTTATACAAATAATAATTTATAGTAATATTTTTAGTTTTCAGATATTTGAGTCGTCGCGATAGCCTAGCTGCTAGAGCGCTTGACTTCCGTTATGGAGATCACGGATTCAATCCCGAGCGACGACGAACTTATTACAAGAATAAATAAATAAATAAAATAATCGCTAATAGTCACGTGGAAGGCAATGGCAAACCACCACGTTCAACATCAAATGCGCGCTAGGTCAGTACACAGCAGACATAAATAGGACTGCACTGTTAGCGCGATAACAAGCGATTACAATCAGTTCCGAATGTAGTCTTGCGTGTGTACACCTGCGTTGCATATAATAATTGTCTAGTACACTACCTATATCTGTACAGCTGAATTGTACGAATAGGTAGTCGCCGACGCTCAGAAGCTGAGTACGGCACTATAAAGAAGAAGAGAAGAGATATTTGGTTTTAATTTGTTAATGCGAAAATACTTCAACATAAAAAAAAAAAAAAAAAAAAGAAGCAATACAATGTATACGAAAGCAAATCATTTATGCTTGCTATATTTTTAACTGATTGATTTGCAAGTTCAGAATAAATTTGAGTAAAGCTTAGTCCCTAGGTACTAAACATAAATTACATAAAAATAAGCAACTAGTTTTACACTCATCTCCTCAACCATTTGGTTGGTGGGCAACCTATTCGTTTATTTTTAGCTGTACCGATATAGGTTGTGTACCAGGCAATTATTATATGCAACGCAGGTGTACACACGCAAGACTACATTCGGAACTGATCAGTAATCGTTTGACTTATCGATATACAAGCGCAGTCCCGTGTGTGTCTGCTGTGTACTGACCTAGCGCGCATATGGTACGTGATGGTTTTCCATTGCCTTCCACGTAATTATTAGCGAATATTTTAATTTTAATTCTTTGTAATAAGTTCTGTCGTCGCCCGGGATCGAACCGGAAGTCAAGCGCTCCAGCAACTACGCTATCGCGATGACTAGTTTTACACTACAAATAAAATATTGTTCTAGTAAAAAACATATTAACAAAATTTTATAAAAATATATTGATATCCTACACTTACATAATTAAAGATAAACAAATGTTGTACTTAAAATGTACAATGATTGGTTAAATAAACATAATTTCTATGATTAAATTTTAAGATTTTCTACACATACTAAATGCTACTCATGTACAACAGAATACATTTATTTTCTAGAACTTATATTTATGGTGTTCATCGAAGGCTAATGTTCTCGTATTATTTAAATAATTATAAATACCTTCTCCCTACAAAAAAAAAAAAAAATATGTATACAAAAAGTTGATCAAATTTATACATACCACTGACTCACCATATACAATAATACTGCTCTTATTTGAATCATGATTAATCCGACCACCACCGAGGCACTCTGAATCAACCTCTAATGGTCGTAAATCCCGGCGAAGTTCTTGAAATATATCATCTATAAATTATTTACAATTTTTAAAATCAATTACTACTAATACCGTGAAAAAATACTCAATATTTTCTTAGGATTTTCTTTAATGCTACCAGTTAAAGTTAAAAATGAATGATACACCGATTGAAAGAATTTTTATCATTAAAATGAAAAATCCTTACAATTTCCGTAAACTGTACTTGCTAAAGTATTTCTAAAACGAATATAATGATTTTATACTCTGAAATATTTACTAATAAATAAAAACGATAGAGTAAAGGAATTTAATTAGATCTGATTGTATTCTAAAATAAAGTATTAATACTTACGAAAGTAAAACATTAATCCAACAATAAGCATACATTTTTTTTTTGACAATGTTCGATAGATTTCTTACCTATTATTTGACACGATACTAAGTAAAAAGGCAAAGACGATGTGCAGAGATTAAGGCATTAACTTCTCGAAGAAGCATATAACTCATGTTATCTAATAACTTACAAGATAAAGAAAGAAAATGAAATATAAAATAGCGCTAATGAATATTAATATCACATCAACTGATAGATGTGCATATAAGAATTTTAAAATTATTAATTAAATCGATGAAATTTTAAATGTTTTATTAATGAAGTAAACATTAAATATAATAGAGCAATATATCTGATGCTCGATGCTTACAGGTATGGCATAAATGATCTTATTAAATAAATATTCTACCGTACAATTACATCTAAAAAATATGAAAAATATGAACGATGCTACACTATTTAAATAGTAGTTTATTATACAATTCATCTGCTCATGATAACTGACATACTTTCACTTATCTATGCTTTGAATAATTATCATGATGTGTTATTATTTTGAAAAATTACGCACTATACAACACAAACTTTTTTCTGATCTCAAACAATATTTTGAAGTCGGCTGTTTCTCCGTATTACCTGAAAAAAAAACTGTGCGCCAGTCGAAAACTAACGGCGTTAGAAGTAAAACTTTTTATGGAATGCAAGAACTGTCAAAGAGGAAACAAAAAAAGTATACTTAAAACTAATAAAAATGATTTGTAATATAAATCAATAATAATCTCGAATTAAACACTACACAAGTTTCACTTGCATGTACATATTTATTGTTACATGTACGTATAGATTATCTGCAGATCGTTACTGATTTAACAAATCATTTTTGTTAGTTTCAAGTATACTTTTTTTTACTTCAATGTACTTTTTTTGTTTCCTCTTTGATGACAGTTCTTGTGTTCCATAAAAATTTTTACTTTTCAACTGACGCACAGTTTTTTATAAGTTGGTTTTATTTATCATTTTCATTAACAATTATATACAAATTTTCTACTACCCAGTTTAAAGCATTTTCTCATTTTCACTCGTTAACAATTGCACTTTTTCCGTTTTTTACTGCGATTCCTTTGAAGGGTTTTCCAGCTAAGTTTCTATGAATATCTTTGCCGGGGCCACTGTCTTGCCACTCTTATACCTTTCTTTTTCGAGACCGCACAATGGATGTGTTCGTGGGTCGGCGGTTTATTATTGGCAGTTTTTAAGCCGTTTACTTTGTTTTATAATGACACCTGTTTATGTGGGCGATCCGTTTCATCTACCTGACCCGACCGTTCTTTGCTCTGACCGCTTTGCTGCCTAAAGGAACATTTAACTTTTCTTTTCACAGTAGTATTGCTCTTTCGGAATATTTGAGTGAAAATAACAACCTTTTTGCCTGATTCTACTGAACTGTCGTAAACTTATGGCATGTAGAGTTACCAATTAGTTGGCAGGAAAAACAAATATGAAGAAACAATCGAGTAATTATAAAAGTAATGCCATTAACCCGAATGAATTAGCATTATTGATTTAAATTAAACAAACGAAAAGAAAAAGAAAAAACAGAAACATTAATGTGACGACTATTCTCGGCGTCTTCTCTTTGTGCGGATCTAGCTCGTTCTACGTTTGAGTAGCGGACACTCGAAAAGGACAAGTAGCTTAATAGGTTTTGTTGAACGTTGTCACTGTGCACATTAGTTTGTTGTAATGTAAAAAAAAGGGGGTAAACAGAAACAGAAACGTAGCGACCATTCTTGTCGTTTTCTCTTTGTGTCGATTTTCGTAAACATTTTTTTTTTGTCATTCTCACTCCATCTTAAAGTGAACGGGCATTAGAAAAGAATTAATAGTTTAACAGATTTTGTTAGTTCAACGAGTTTACTTTCAGTCTCATAACTCGTATTGTCCCATAAGAAGCTTCACTTCAATAATGTCTATAAAATTAGTATAAACTATGTGATCTTCACATACTACAATTATTTTAAAGTAATCAGTATTATTTAAGATTTTATTGTATTATTCTTTTTCCATTCTAGTGGTATGTGATTTTAAATTTGTTACAGGCATTTAGGTTTAATAAGAACTATGTAAGAATATGATTTCCAACATAATTAGTATTTCAGGTATATTAAATTTACATTTTAAATGGACTGTGAGGTATTTTAAATAAGTGAGTAAAGTGAAAATTCGCTTAATCTTCACTTACAAATCAAATAATAACCCGTACAATATCATTAAAAAAGTGGTATTTGCCACCGTGTTTATGAAAGGCAAGACTATAAAATTAACAGTATATTGCAAAGCAAAAAAGAAAAAAAAACGTACCGTGAAAACTATGTTCTTTCGATCCCCTAACAACAAATTTACACTCCGCGGGTGCAGCATTTTTATCTATTGCTCTAACTAAAATATATTTAAAATCACCGCTAGGATCTATTTTAACATCTGGAATCAACGGTAATTTGGAGCCCATGTCGGTTAAACATCGAGATCTTTGTAATGAAATAGCTATAAACAAACAAAATTTAATATCAGGTGTAATCGAGGTTTTCTTTTTCAATTACATAAAAAAGATAATTTCAAATCACACCTTTAAAACTCAAAACTCTTATTAACCTCATGTATTTAAGAAAACAACGAGCAAAACTTATTTTTTAGCTTCAGATTTCGACCTATATTAATCGATAATCGAATTTTATTTGCCGAAAAAATTAGTAATCGATTTTCCGACTTTATTTTCTAAATTTTATCAGCTCTATTTATAAATTATTAATTACGAAAATTTAGCAACTTGCGTTTTAACATTAATCATAATTAACTTTTTCAACTCCAGATGAACCAGAACTAAGTACAAAAAAAAAGGACTAATAAATTTTTCCCGTTGTTCCTTCAAGCACGATTTTAAATTATATATTTCAAAAGAATAAAAATTTTCGGGTTTTATTTTAATAATAATTTTCTTTTTTACTCGATTATGCCTAAATGCGTATTACTCAACAATGTCTTAGAATTTCACATAAATTTAACAAATTTGAAAAGTATATGAAAGAAATCGACACTTCTTTTCTCAGTTATGCGTGTGATATCAGTAATATATCTAAAATTAGATCCCACGCCTGATTAATCTTGTTTATAAGATATAAAAATGTTTATATTATATATAACGTATAATAAGCTAATCAGAAGATGCATATTGAACCAATAGAAAAAAGAAAAAAAAGTGTACATAATTAAAAACAGCGAAAAAAATATATTAATGTTAATAATTGTAAAAAATAATATTATTGCCTTTTTAAAGGATGTTACAAGTATTTTTGAAAATCACAATTGTGGATTTGGGGGGGGGGTGTTCACCATTACATACGTCATCGCCAATGCATCACTATATGCTTTTTATAGTTAAATTGTTTAAAAGTTTTATTAATTAAATTATTTGATTATAAATTAAGTTGAATTATTACTTATTAAACTACTCAATCTCTTTTCTCCATTATATTAAATGACTCAATACAGTAAAACCTCTCTCAACCGGTCCTTGGATTAACTGGCCTATCACTGGAACAAAGTTTTTTTTCTCTCTTCTCTCCCTCTTTCTTTTTCAATGAATCCCACCTTACTACCGAATTCATTTTTCTACGAATGAATATAAGCGGGCCCCTGTTCTTCGCTTATCGCTTTGTTGGAACGTTTCTCCGCGCTTTCGTGGGAAATATTTTTTTAAAAATTAAGGAAAAAGCGAAGAAGAATCTGCAAACCATACTGAACCTTTTTTTTTTTTTTCATTTTCGTTCTCGTCTTTACGCGGGTATCATTTGTTGAATAAAAATGAGTGAGTCGGGAAAACGAAAACGTGTGATCGTCTCGTTTGAGACACGATTAAAAATGCTAAAAAGACTCGACAGTAGGGAATTGGTAAAAAAAACTCTATGCAGCAATGAACGTGGGGAAAAGTACCATCAACGATTGACAAACAATCGATTGAAGAAATGTGTTCAAAAATCAAGTCCAAAAAAATGCTTGTAGTTCAGTGCACTAATGAAAAAACTAGTTTGTGACATCGTCGATGAAGCTCTTTGGATATGGTTTGTTCAAGAACGCCGGAGAGGAACCTCTATCAGTGGCCCAATTTTGATTGAAAAAGCATTAGTAATTCACGGTAAAATCGAGAATGTATCAGTATTTTCTGCTAGTCCGGGATAGTTTGATCGTTCGAAAAAGCGTCGTAGGCTTCATGTCGCTCGCATAAATGGTGAAAAAATGTCAACAAATAAATCACGAGCTGCTGAATTTATTAAGTTCCTTCCATAAGTTTTACTTAAATATGAAAATGAAAACTTGCCTCTCCTGGAAAACGTGAAGAAGATAAACATCAAAGATGTAATTTTTATGCAGGCTGGTACATTTGAGGAAATTCCTTCTTCTAACGTTACGAAATCGTTGGAAAAAAATTTAGCCTGACATAGAAAATCTGGTCAAGAGTAGCAACGATTCAGAAAATGAAGAAATCGAAAATGAAGTCATTTTACACGATCTGTTGTCATTACCCGGTGGGAATCAAATGCAGTTGGAAGACATAGAGAAATAAACAGCAAAAAGTGACGAAGGACTTGAAAATGAACCTTTTACGAAGAAATAATCAATATCGTTAATATAGATGACCGCGAACTTGAAAGTCGTGGAGTATACAGACGTCGAGGGTTCACAAAAATAAGTCACGAAGGAACAAAAAAAAGTTGCAGAAATTTTATTGCAATATGTGGAACAGCGATAAGATGCATCGGCATTGGACGTGATGAACATAAGAAAATGGAGAGACTTGGCTTTTAAAAACTTGTCAAAAGAGGAAAAAGAAAAAGAAAAGAACTGACCTCTTCAAACAATAATATACGTTCACTCATACCTCAGTATTCAGGTAATGTAGTTAAAGTTTTCAGTTTTCAAAGTTTATGTAGTCTAAGTTCATTTCGTATGTTCAATATTTTTGTATTACTTTATGTAGGGACATATGTACAATAAAATGAGTTGCAATAACGTCTTACATATTTACTTGTTTATTCATGATCGCCGGATGAAATCTGTTGGTTCGTTTTGAAGCAAAATCAATTTTTCACGGGAACCTCGGATTAATCGGCCAAACGTGGGACCGGCCAGGTCTCGGTGGTCCCGACCAGACCGGTTATGAGAGGTTTTACTGTATTACATAAAAACAAAAGTCTTTTTTACTTAATCCCAGGTACTTAATGGGCTGGGTCTGTAGAGGTGCTCGCTCCCACAAATAAAATGCTTCTACGGTGACAAAATTTCCAGAAAAAATTAAATAAATATATGTATGAATGTGTGTGCGTATTTTAGTTATTACATAAAAGTTTACATATTACACAATACCAATACCACATACGGTTTGACCTCTTTTCTCTCCCCCCCCCTTTTTTTTAAACTTTTAGAAGTAGATTCTTGAAATAGGCTAGTTCATATTCCAGATCAGATTAGCTTACAGACATGTAATGAATACATGTTCACTTGGTTGTGCTTTAACTATAAAAAATTATTAAACAAGTTTAATTCTTAACAAATTTTTCTTAGTCCACGTTTTTACGCGCTAGTTATTCATTCAAACAAAAGTAATACAGTGGAAGTGACTTATAAGAGACATATCGGGCGGAAATCATTTGTTTCTTACAACTGACTGCCTTACTAAACCCAATTTTTAAAAATATCTTATTCGAGTGAGTGGGTGCTAGAATATGTACAATTTAACAACTGATTAACATAACTATACCATTATTAATGTGTAATATTGACTTATGTATATGGAAATTAAGAGAAAAGCACACACGCATGAGGTAAAAATATCTAACCTGATATTTTGTAAGAACTAGCGGAGTTAGAGTTGTCGCACGCTCTCACCAAGTCACCGAAATGTTGCAACGAAACCAAAACTTGCCTAAACAGCAAAATTCCTCGGCTTGAAACCGATCGCTGCCGCTGGTAATTTTTTAAAAATAGCTCCGCTGAAGAAAAAAAATAATTTCTCGCTGCCCGATCGAGCGAAATAAGACCGAAACAGTCAATTTACAATTCGGCCCGTGAGCCAGCTACTGTGGCGTAGTTGGTTAGGCAGTGGGATTCCGTCCAGGAGGACCGGATTCAAATTTCGCTGCTGCACATCGACAAATATAGAAAAAATTTCATTTGCGTTGGGTTAATGTTTTTAGTTGGCGCGCGGGAAAAAAAACAAAAAAAAACTCGGTCCGTGCCAATTGGTCTCACTATTATATATCTGACCTAAAAGTCTGTTAACCTTTCTTTGCTCATGTTGTATCACTAAAGGGAACTAAAACAACCTTCATTTTATAGGCTTGTTTCTGTTTTCTCCTATTCGTCTCTTTTATCCGGCGTATCTTATAAGCCGCTCTGATCGCATATGGAAGGAACTCTTGGCTTGGCTACATTCTGTATAGGAACAATAATTCACAGGAAAAAATTAATAATTTTCGCCTATTAAGTGTAAACTAAATTGAATATCATTTACTCAATATGTAACTATTAATAAATGGTATTGAACAATGCTGATGTTAATTTGCATGAACATGGTCAGGAGACAATCTTATAGTTCCTTCTAAGCCTCGAAATATTTTATTGTAAATAACTGAAGTGGCAAATGATTACTATCTTAGTCATAAGTGTTTTTTGCTTTAATTACTTCAACATTAACAAGAAACAAAAAAATTCCAACAAAAGTTAGTCATAATATAAACTATTTTACAATTATTTACGTTTAAAATCCAACAGTGGACAGTTATTGTTAATATTATTGTATATTTAATGGGAAAAAAATTATTTATCTCTTGTTTTCAGTTTTAGTTTTTTTCCTAGTGTAGAATTATTTAAAATGAAGATTATTTTTAATTTTACACTCTTTCCCAGACATAATAGAAGCAAATGGTTGTAAGGGCATTTATCTTTCTTTGCGCTTGCAAATTTTAATTACATTTAAAATGCACATAAATTGACTAAAAACTATCGCGACTGTTACGACTGTCTGACAACCAGGCATTCTAGTGACGAGAATCAAACGTGTTCTTGAAGTGCAAACATTTTTGTTAACACGTCAACAAAAAATCGAATCGCTGGATGCGGTAGAACGCATGTTTCTTTAAAATACTTAAAGGTAGTTTGGCTAACCCTAGAAGCTTTTTGTGAACCGAAAAAAACCAAAAAAAACTTTTATTGATTAATAGGTACATGTTACTTTTTAACCTTAACTTCACAATCCCCGATGCCTTGTCAAAGGTATGGTACTTATTTTACTTACTTATTTACTTTTCTTTAAAGTATCGAACGTTATTTGCGAGGCATTTTTCCCATCGTTTGGTTGATGTTTAAAATGTTTTAGCGAAGTCAAGTAAGGAGAGACTTGAAAATTCAATACGCGAGACCGTTTGTGTTGAACATGATTCCGTAAAGGTAATCATCAGAAACTGTCTGAAATCACAAGGAGCAAGCTACAGACTGTAGAACAGATGAGGCATGATCAAAATACTTGGTGAGAAATTACACATTTTATATTTTGTCTTTCTCTTCCTCCTCATCCAAACAATTGTTTCCCTTATATTGTAAATATCTGACCAAAGCAAAATTTAACTGACGTTTCTTTCCTCGTTTTTGTTTTTGACTGTCGCAACCGCCTCCCAAAAATCCCAAAAAAATCAAGCAAATATTACACAAAAACAAAAACATTCGTGTAAATTTTTAATAAAATCTAAAATTATTTTAGATGACCAAAAATTTCAACAAAAAAGAATTTATAGGAAGCAGTAAAAGTAATGCACTTAATAATGGATAAGTCTTTAAACTTAATGAACTAGATAATTTTGTTTGTACATTTCATCTATATATATATATGACAGAAGATATTTTAGGTTTATATCCATAGGTGCGGAGGCTGGACATTCTCTGAGAATTTGAAGAAAAAACAAAAATCCCCAAGCCCAAAATGGTGAAAAATGAGATTAGTTCCACTTAGTAATATGATCTGTATAAGCAATAAAATCTGATGGAAATACATTATTTTTTTGTAATTTCTTTATAAAACAAAAAAAAAGGCAAGTGTTATTTATAAATTGGAAATAAAATTATTCATAACTAATTTCACTTGAATTATAACACTAGTAATGTAGTTGTTAATACGCACGTCACAAATTTTGGGCTAAAAATTTTCCAAAAATTAATCTCAATTGAATTGAAAAACTAATTTCACAATTTTAATGTAGCAACAAAGTGTTTTCCATAGTCAAAATATCTTTTTCAAATGTGCTCCTGAGAAAAAAATCCAGCGGAAACCCGTGATTATATCGAAACAACTAAATCGAAAGTATTTAAATTGTACAAAAAAAATATTGCGACGTATTGATATACCCGTTATAAAAAAAAAAATGTTACATAACTTCCAATAGTAAAAATATCTTTGAATACATGTTCATTCGTATTATTAAATACGATAATCGGTTAAAATATTGCGAGAGAAGTACGATTTCAATTAGAAAAGTACCTTGAAAATTTCGATGAGATCAACTATTAAAAATACATATTGTGGGCATTAAAATTAAATAAAATATATTTCACATATTCAGATTCTACATTTCGCAAAAACTACCTAAGTGAAGGGTAGTTGTTTACTATTTCAAAAACCGGTCGAGTTGTCATTAAACCGCGCAAATCAAATCAGTTCATATATTAATAACAAAAATCCAAATGAGCGGTTAAAAATATGTACCGTAGAATATCCGCAGGAAAATAATAGACTGCATCAGAAATTACTGCAGTTATTGAAAATTTGGAAACTTTCAAATGATGTCATAAAAGTTCTTATTTGATAATGAAATTTTAAACACTTACTAGTTTTATGTATTTTAAATTTTGCAAAAAGTTTGTTTTACACGTGACTTAACTTAGATAAAAGATTACCTACACTGAGCTATTTCAGTTTATTCTACATAAATTCACACTTTCTTCACACAATTGTAATTTGTTACTGTGAAAATATTTTGATCATATTTAAATTTTGACTTAATTAAATAAGTTCATGAAATTTTTCCGTTTTCTGAACTACTACAATTGTATTTATTACAAAATGTACCAAACGTAGTAGAGTATAACTTGATTAATTCAAACTTAAAGAAACCACCATTAGAACTGTTTGAAATATTGGGTTATTTCTGGAACCAAATAAAATTTCCCCACAAAAAATTCTGCAGGTGACTATTTTACTCGGTAACCGTAGTCAAAAGTAGTAAAATTATTTTAAGCTCGATTCTAAGCATGCCAGAGTGCGTTAACAGCCAGATAAAATCACGAATATTGAACTTGACGCTAACATTTTAAATTAACCGGCCTTTAATTAAGTAAAAAAATTCCATCGGAATCACTACGGAATTTGACCTTGACGTTTACACTCTGACAATTTTCATCATTAAATTGTGTCGTCATTAAATAACACCATTTTCCGTTTCCTTTTATAAAATTATTTTAAAATTTCCTTTAAGCCTATCTGTAATTCGTATTTAAAACGATTTAAAGGTAACACATTGCAATAAAGAAATATAAACGATGGTTTCGAAGTAGATTTTTCCACAATTATTTTCGGACACTAATAACCTGACTACAAAAATTAATGAATAAAGAGTAGACAACAATATTCTACAACACATAGAAGTCGCTACTCTTATTTTACACTGATCCCCCTTTCTATGTATATGAACTAAAATAATATACCCACAAATACATTACACACACACGCGCGCGCATTAGATAGTTATTAAACAAAGAAACATACCTCGAAATAGGTGCAAGATAAGCATAAATAATTGATTTTGTTAATTAGCTATTAACTTACTTCGCTTAAACTAGCATTTAAAATTTCAAAAACATAGTGCAACTATTTCAGACAAGATCTAACAGAAAATCGTATGAAGCAAAAATTTTTGTAGCGAACATAAAGAAGCAAAGTTAATTTTTGTATACATATATTTGTATACAGAATAAAAACACTTTATTGGTAGTCTTTCTTTCTTTTTCGAAATTCTTTTGACCACCATCATTCCCAGCGATTTTATACGACATATCTAATAAACCTAGGCAGAATTTTTCTAATTTCATATATCGTTCTTACTGAATGCTAATTCTTCTAAAACTGACTATCGAAAATTCAGATAGCTCTAGCTAAGAGTGTTTTGACGGCAATAATCTGTTTCGCTCTTAATATAGTTTTTCGTATTACAAAACTATTGTTAAGTATTTAAATTTAAAAAATTTCTTTCGAAATTTGAGAATTCTGACAAGAGCGGATTTGTTACAAGGCCGTATAAGTCGGGCAAATCTTAATAGAGAAATGCCAAATACAAAAATTAAAAGCGTCAGTTCACAAGATAGGGACGATACACTTAACAAATTTCACAAATGGTTATTACAGAAAACATTATAAACTTGAAATGGTGAATTTAAACTAACCAGTTGCTTCCTTTTTATTTCGTTTTGCAGCTGGATAATTGCTGCCCCGAAATGGCTATAGTCTCTTGTTGAATACTTCATTTTACACATTTGACCTAAAATTTTGTTTGCATGCGTTCACTGTGTAGTAGATTATTTTCTATGAAAAATTTGTATCAAAAAAAAAAAAAAAAAAAAAAAAAAAACTCTTCCGTATAATTTAAAATAAAAATTAAATGTAAAGAACTTTATAGAAGTTAAAAACTATCTACTGGTATTTATATGTGCAACAAAATTTTTTAAATTAATCGTTCGCGTTTGACAGCTAGCTAGGGAGTGAAATTAATTAGCTATGATTAGCTAAATTAAATATACAATAAAAAAAAAACACCGCGATTTCACATAGCTTTAATAAATTTAAAGTAATTCAAAAAAAAAAAAGATAGATATTCCAGTAGGCCATACATTCAAACTACTAATTTTCAACAAGTGCGTCAAAAATTAACACTAATTTTCAACCTACTAAACTTTTTTACTAAAATAATTTGAATTAATGTATATATATAGATAGGAATTTATGTCAATGGGCAAATTATTATATATACATATATATATATATGGGCATAGCCAAGATTTTAGTGCAATTCAACTTTTTGTCCCATAGATCTTCGACTGACCAAGAACAGAAGAGAAATAAAAAATTTAAAAAAAACATATATATTCTCTATTGATAAAAATAAAATAAAAATAAAGTTATCAAACAAACAGATACCATAACAATTTATCAGTTTAGAGAATGAAAATTTTTTTTTTTTATAATTTAGAGAGAAGCTAAAATCTCTTGCACATTTTTCGGCTATGTTCACATACATATATTTATGTATACACACACACACGTCAAGAAGTATGTATATAAAATTTATGCATAAATAAAACTATAATAAGCGAAATTTCACGTTTAATAGAAAATAAAATCTTACACTGAAAAGACAATATTATAAAGATGAGAAACATTCATAAGCCTTATTGGACCAACTGTTACCATTTATCAAAAATTGAAATACAATTTAGGAACGAGTGACGTTTCCTGTCATCATCCAAACTTGTATCCGTACCGTGCTTTATAAAATTATAATGGTCCAAAGTTAATTTATTCACCGTAAAAAAACAATCACATACATAAACAACGTTTATTTCAAATTACAAGAAAAAAAATGCATTATCTTAAATTCCCAGACTTACAAAATAAACATTTTTTAAGCACTTATTATCACGTAAATATTACAGTAATAAACGATAATGAAATAATACATGATAAGGAACTGATAAATGCATACCAATTTTTTTATAAGAAATTTTATACTTGCCTGCCGTTAAATTTAAATTTTTCTCGGCTTTTCAATTTTCCACTCTTAGCAACGTCGATAACATTGTACTGATTATCTAAATATTTTTATAAAGTTGTATTTTCAATATATATATATATATATGTATATGTATATAAAGAGAGTTTCTAGAAAAATGAAGGCGTCATAATTATTTTCAAAGCAAAACTGGTTTATCCAATCGTTGTGTTACCCTACCGGCATTTCGGCATTTCAGCATCGTTTTACTCGCAAGTGGTTTTGGTTTCAATTTATTTAATAAATAATTTTTGGAATTATTTTTCCGCACTTGATATGAAAAATGTTTAATTTAATATATTTTTAGTTTCACCTACAGAAGTAGAAGATAGTCTTACATTTCCCCAAGAATAATAGTAATTGATTGAAATCTATCCAGACGTTTCATTTTTAAAAAAAAGAAGAAATGCTTAAAAAAGCGTTATTTAAATTTTCGGTTTTATTTTAAATTATCGTGTAAAGCAAAAAAAAAAAAAACAAAAAACTTTAATCATATTGTTAAAACTTATTTTCTCTATAATGAAAAATTATCTTCAACTTTTACCGACCATTGAAAACAAATATAAAAATCTTTTGAACTGAACAATTTTTAAACAAAATATAGAATTTACGAATAGATTCAATTATGATTAATTTCGAATGTACCAGTAGTTCAGTATCACTTAAAATATTCATAAATCGTAGTTGTTTTATTTTTCTTTTTTTACAACAAAAAGTATGAATTTTTATCGGCGCAAAATTTATAATGAATGGATAAGATTTTTTCCTCCCTCTTTGAAAGTACACCTAGATCGGCTAATTTTTAAAAAATTCTTACTGGAATAATACCACGGTGCATGGAGTATATAATATATCATTTTCAACGCTTACTTTTAAGGCAATATTTTAATATATATATATATACATATATATAAATATATACATATATTTATATGTACACACAGACCTTTAACATTCACCAACGAAAAAGTAATGACCAGCTCTCTCTAACATTTGCTAAGTATAAAATTCTAAATATGTATACATACTATACTTGATTTAGACAAATCTATGTTGAAATTCAGTGCTTCACAGATTGTACCAATAAATAATGCAAAACAAATAATTATTTATAATTATCAAATTATATTCTATTAATGTGATAACGAAATATTTAATTCACATCTTAAAATTTTTGTAACAACCGCCCAATCTATTATGTTTTCCAAATAATGAATATGATATCTTCTTTTTCTTCAGGTGTCTTCTCCTCGAAGGAGGTTGGCGATCATATGACGATGCTATTTTCGATTGTTGGCTATCCTTAAAACTTCTGATACTTTTCCAATATTTAACCATTCCTATGTATTTTTAATCCAATCTGCTCTTCTTCTTCCTCTGTTTCCCTTCAATATTTCCTTGAAGGATTCCTTGTAATAACTCGTATTTATTACTTCTGATTATATGACCTAGATATGCTACTTTTCTTTGCTTTACCGTAGCCACCAATTCTCTATCTTTTTTCATTCTTTGTAATACTTTTTTATTAGAAACTTTATCTACCCACCACGGTATTTTTAATATTCTTCTGTATAGCCACATTTCGAATGCTTCTAATCTGTTTATCGGTTCCGCTTTTAGCGTCCAAGTTTCCACCCTGTACATCGGTACTGGGGGGAGCACATAACATTTTATTATTCGCCACACCTAATTACTAACATTAGATCTCTATTACATAGCAAGTTTCGTAGTTTTTGGAAAGCACCTCTTTTTGTGGCTTCAATTCGGGTTTTTATACTGTAATACGGGTACCATTGTCGTTAATCCAGTATCCTAAATATTTTATTCTAGTTAAACGTTGTATTGGCTCTGCGCTTATTTTTATTGCTTCTGAAGTTTTTATTTCACTTTTGTTTATAATCATTATTCTAGTTTTTGAAGTGTTCATTTTGATACCGTAATCGCGGCTCACATCGTTTAATCTATAAAGTATTGTAAGTCTTTTAGATTTGTTGCTAATAACACCGAATATGATTTATTTAAATTTATTTTTATGCATACTTTTAGTTAACCATTCATACTACGAGAAAACCCATCAATCTAATATTAATTTTCTTTTTTAGAAAACAATTTTGAGTTTTTATAAATGTTTTAAAAAAAAGAAAATTATTCTTTTCGTCGTCTCGGCCTTATCTGTTTATATTACCAATAGAAAAGCAGACTTAATATTGGCGAAGAAATTTTTGAACATATCCCACGCGGATTTAAAAAAAAACCGCATTGAATATATTATAATGAAAATAGTGATTATTTTCGCACGTGTTTCCGAAACAGAACGATTACTTTATCCTAAATAAATATTAAGTAAAAAAAAACAAACCTACTGGGACACTAAACTAACACCACTTACGAAACGGATGTAGCGTAAACAGTTTGGGCCGAAACGTACTGCATCGAAAAAATTGGAATAATCAACTGGAACTAGGTAAAACCAGTAATTTTGTATTTAAAAATCAGGTTTTCATTCAAAGTTTGTAAAATCTACTAACGAAATTGTAACGTTAGTAGATCACTTGTACTTTGTACTATGCGGCGAATGTCATACTTATAAGAAAAAGAAGGTGCATCTTTCTTAAAAATACACTTACACGCATTTTTCATGCTCTAATCCTCCCAGTCGGATTTAGAAGCAAAACTGATGTAAATGTGAGCATTTCACAAAGGAGGAAGATTAAAAACAAAACTTGATAAACAGTTTTGCAAATCACTTACCACAGGCAACGGAAAATTTAATGATTTGTTTTAATATTATGCGGTTAAGTATGTTTTTCATCTGATTTTCAGATTTCATAAAAATGTGTTATTATAATACGGATGTACATGATAAAGGGCAATTATGTACGAAATATCAAAACTTCAACCTAACCTCTCAGTATGAATACTCCCATATACGCTAGCTTGATAGAAATTGTGGCAATCAGAAGGAACATACAACAAACTACAATCTATGCAAATAATAGCATATTGACGTTTCAGAAATCGAGTCGGAATAATTTGCTAAATAAGCAACTGAAGCAGCCGATGTATCTTTTGTTAATACATGTAATATAGTTGCCGAAAATAGAAACTGTACATAGACAATACCGGACGAGCAGTACCATCGTTTTCTACAACCAGATTCTACAGCTGAAGAAGTAAAACCCCCTAATAGAAAATTGTTAATCGGTCAATGAAAACGGCAGATTAATCTTCTAAATTATTAATGATGATTAAAAGCAATTAATCACAGTGAGGATAATTTCTTAGTGTGCGACAGTATATCTTCGCCGACCACCATTAATAATTTCAGCGTGCTGTTTGAAGCAAACTGTGTTAAGTAAGAAACTGAGGATCGCTAGCTGGAATGAACTAACTGGAAAGTTGAACGACGTTAGAAACACAAAGAAAGCAACTATAAGTGAACATATTTAGCCTCAGTAAAGTATGATGGTCAAACAACGACTTCACTAAAATTTAAGTATGGTTTAAAATTGAACGATATAAATTACAAAAAAGAACAAAAAAGTTTTATAACACAAATATTTAAGGGAATCGTTACATTTTATCTGAAAACCCCGATAAAACTATTATAACATGATTTGGAACTAATTTTCTTCTTTGTTAATCGAATTCGAGTATCGTGAATAAACAGCACTGTATCGACTTCGTACTACCATTTTTACTGATCTTCAGCTTTCTAAATGCACGTTGTATCTGGGGCTTTTTCTTTGGCGATAAATTTGATCTGGTGCACCTTGCAAAGAATCAACTACATCCTCCGTTTTTCCACATTTCAGAGCTATGCCGACAGATTGCCCGCTTTTTAATGGTGCTTAACCATTTTCTATAATTCGTTTAAAATAAAAACAAACTAGAATTATGTTCTTCTGTAAATATGTATAAGATCATTGAAATAATTGTTGATAAAGTAAACAGTCATAAAAAAGGATCAGACGAAAGCTTAAGTATAAAATAGAAAATATAAATAAATTAAATGCGAATTTAAAAAATTAAAATTTGATTTAGTAGCTAAGAACGACATAACCGATACAAAAGTAAGGTCAACTATTTTTGTCAAGTGTACCCAGCGATTGGATATCAAACTAAAATTTATAAATAAAACGAAATTTTAGCTTAGAGGTGAAAATCTATTGTCCCACGAGGAGCATAATAATGACGCGTAAAATGGAATAATTATCTCTATTAAAACAAAATAATCAACGGAGTACATCTTATCATTATTTCTGAATTGATTTTCCAATTAAAATGGAGCCAACAGATACGTAAATAGATTAAAAAAAAAAAAAAAAAAAAAAAAATTCTAAAACACAATTCAGTTTTGATATTCTTTATGATATTAATGGTTTTTAGTGGAGTCCTAGCTTCGGAGTTTTACCTACATCTGTACAATATTAATTTATTAATCATGGTGACCACTCAAATATAATTTTTATATTCCCAGTTTTCCCGGTCCAAATTCTCCAGATTTCCTGATTACTAGAATTGTACAAAAAGAAAAATGGATTTTTTTTTGCTACTATTGATAATATTTGACCGCCGCGGCATATTTTATATGAATAAAACAGAACTTCATAATTTATTTTGAGTAAAGTACAGTAAGAAATGCATTCATTTTTCGCTTTAAATGATTCTTTCTTATTAAAAATATCGTTTTCAGCTATTTTTACTTTTTTCCCGGTGGTTTTAAGGCAAAACTCCCGGCTTAATCCCCGCTGGGTAGCCATCCCGTTAATTAATCAGAGCCCAATATATTATCAGATTATTATATTATAAACAGGATTTCCTGCTTAGAAATTTTTTTCTCTAATCTTATTTTTCAACACGCACATTTAAAGCATAACACTTTTAAAGTTATACTCTGCGCAACGGCAATCGATATGGACAATGTTTAAGCAATTTAAGAAACGAAATGGTTAACTTACATAATGAATTTTTAATCCTCGTACAAATTAGTTAGCAAATCGTCATCATCCTCTTCCTGAAAGGTATCGTCATCACGTAGAACAATCTCATCCAAGTCTTCCGGTTTAACAGTTGAATGCAATAAATATAATATCGCGTAATCAGCACAAGTCTCCGGGATGTCATTTTCTTCCGCTTTAGTTTTTAAATTTTTCGCTTCATCCTCTCGATTTTCACAAATCAAAAACTGTCGGTAGAAGTACAGTAAATCCTTATCATCTGTAAGGTAACAAATAAATACCGTAACAAAAAGCGCATAATAATTAAGCATATTATAATATTTTTCACTACAAAAGATCCTGATTTCGGCGAACCGTCGAGATTCAAGCTGCAGTGGTTGTTAAAATGTACCAATATTAACGGAATTTGCTCGAAAATAAAATTTGCACTTTTTATGATTCATAACAGAGTGAATACCGACAATAAACTCGTACCTTTGGTAAATGTTAACAGTCACCTTCTAGTTTCAGCAAAAGTCAAATAAAAATAGTATAAAATTTTTTGCGCTGGCACTTCACGCGCAAGGATTTTTAATACATTCGGAGCAATCGTAGTCGATTTGTTTCATTTTGCGCCCCATTATTCACCATCTAGCGTTCGGCCGAAGTCCAGCGTTGCCCAATTTAAAATATTTGATTAGTTACTTTTAATATGTAATTTTTTATATTCAGTATTTAGTTTTAATTTAAATAATTTTTTATTAAATAGTTCTTTTTAAGAATTATTTCGAATACTCTTCAAATTTTAAAACGCAATCGAATGTTTTTCTGAATGTGTTAAACCTTTGGCTTCGGCTTAATTTTGGTTGCATTCAATTACTTGGCCGAAGTTGAAACCGAACGTCGATCGGACTCTATTATTATTATTACTATTATTATTATTATTCGCGGAATGTCTAGTTCAGTTTTAATTTTATTTTTCAGACTTTTTGGAAAAAATTCCGCTTTACTAATAACATTGTAATTAATAACAGAAACAACTGTTACCATCAAATTTGCGTTCGTAAAAAAGGCAGATATTTTTCGCAAAATTCCAATTTATCGACCACTTAACAAATTAACTTCAAAGCTATTTTTTTTTTAATTTCAACAGATTTTTTACAATCATGCCTACTAGGCAATATTTTTGAAATATGTATTTCTTTTTTTTGTCCAATTTATTGGAAACACCTAATACCTTGAAAATGAATTTTTCAAAAAAAAAAAAAAATATTCAGCTCTAAAAACATTTTTTTTTTATTACATTTAAAATTATATTTAAAAAAAAAATATTCAGCTCTAAAAACATTTTTTTTTATTACATTTAAAATTATATTTAAAAAAAAATATTCAGCTCTAAAAACATTTTTTTTTTATTACATTTAAAATTATATTTAAAAAAAAAAAAGAAAAGACATTAAGTTTGTTTTTATTTTTTAAATTTATTGTTAATTAAAATTTTAAAAAATATATACAATGGTGCCCCCGTATCCACGGTTTGTCACGGTGCTCCTAAAAAAAACCTATCGGAGTAAAACAAAAATTGTCAACCATTGAAGGTCTTCCTATCAAAGTCGTCTGCATCACCAAGCGTAATAGACCGATTTTTTCCGAATTCCCAAACACTGCGCATATTTCACTTTCAGATAAAGATGTTTCTGACTAATGTTTTCTTGTTCTTAAACTTTCAACTTTTCATTATACGTACTAATTAATTTTCTGACATGTAAACTGTAGCGTATTATACAGTACATACATACAGAAAATTGTTTTACTTAATTTTTTTTACAACATTGTTTAAAATAATAATCAGTATTACATACTATAAATTACTATTGTGATCATAAGCAATGCCATTGAGGCTACGAGGCTAAAAAATTACATTTAAATAACTCTTAAAAAATTATAAAAATATTGCCATCGGTTGTCGTTCCACAATCATCTTAATGTGTATCAGGTTGGACAACATGAATAAAAATAATAGAGTACAGGACGTGATGGTGTGCGCATTAGCATAATAATGTAAATATGTACACCATTTACTGGAATATTTTTTAACATTATATAATATGGTGTACTTAGGCAAATTTAAGTATATTTATACAGTACTATAAATGTCTGTATGTATAGTATGTTAACGCATTAAACTCAATGTTCTCTATTATCCGCGGTTTCACATATCCACGGTATGGCTCGGACCATTAACCGCGGTTACGGGGGCACTACAGTATAAACATATAATTTTTGAAAAGTAATTTAACTCAGCGTCATTTATATTTGTAATAAGTAAATTATGGCGAAGGGGGGAAAAGGCTTTATTTAAAAGTAAAATATAAATTTCTAAAAATAAAAAATAATTTGTAACATACGGAAAAAAATTGTTCTACATTATCCGGGGAAAAAATTATTACAAAAGTAGATTTAAATCCTATATCGGTATAAGTTTATTTATTCATTGGGGGGGGGGGGGCGAAAACTAGATACTCCTACATAAAACCGATAGGAAAAGAGTCAATTAATTAGATTCCAATTCGATCGGAAATTACTAAATGGTAAGAACAACAGACCTGGAAAGAAAGAACAAAACTTAAGAAGCGCAGTAAGGAACAAGAACCTTAACTTTAATAAATGCAAATAAAGAATAAAACGATCAACAGAGAAGAGCATTCGAAGAAAACATGATCAGGGTCGCAGACAACTGCTTCATTGAGATAAGAAGACAGTAGGAAAAGAAAATCGAGGAAAGACGATAGCGGGAAGAAGATAATAAAGTACGATTAAAACATAAGTGAATAATAGGAACAACAATAGAACGAGAAAACAAAGGAAACCTTAGAAACCAAGGATTTGAAGGAAGATTACGTTGAATTGAGAGATAAAAAGAATGAACTATTTGTAAAGAAGGAAGGGTACATATCTGATCAAAATCTAAAGTGAAGTGGAATTTTCTAAAATCAGAAGCAGGGACGAGTACCAACCTGAGTCAAAGCATTCGCCACTTCATTACCCTTGATACCTCTATGACCGAGAATTAACTTTTTCATTCTTAAATATAAAGTTATACTAAACGGTCATTATTATAGTTTTACAGAAATTAATGTAGACATACATTTTTGATTTTATATTTTAAAAACAATTTTAGCGTACAAAATTTAACTCGTGTAAATTTTATCATAATAGTTTTAACTTGTAATGCAAAATTTCCCTAAACGTAGTTCGCAAATACCGTTATAAGGGATTAACCGAAATTACTAATTTTTAACAAGTTATATTTGTTTTTATAAAATTAGCAAACCACGCGTATTTACGCAAACAAACATTTTCAGCACTTAAATCAAGACTTTGAGAACTTTAAATTACCTCTCCCAAAGAAAAATGTGAAATAATGAATCAAATGCTCCAAATATCAGTGTTTCGAAACAACAAGCTCAATATTCACATCGGTGCACTTTAAAAGTTAAAGATATTTATCATATGTACATATAATATTTACTTTTAATAATTCATCTGGGAAATTAATTAATAATGAATATTATGTAACATATGATATTAATAAATATCTTCAAATTTTAAAATTTATCAATTACAATTTACTCCGCTATGCCGAGATCATTTGCTACATTAATAAATTCAAAAATCAAATAATTAATAGAAATAACTATACGTCCCATTAATAATTCAATTTCTAACTAGTTAAGTATTCGACGGGTTGGACTAAACAAATATGTTAAAATTACAGCTGATGATATTAACATATATATATATATATATATATATATATATATATATATATTACATTAAATACCTGGATTAAAAGACAAAGCTTTTTTAAAGCAATTTTCAGCTTCGTTTTTATCATTCAATTTGAACAATAAATTAGCCTTCCGTAATAATATTTTACACATCAATTTATTAGGTAACGAACTCTTATCACGGGAGAAACATTCAGCGGTATTATCTAATTTTTGCGTTTTCATCAACATCGGAGAAAATCTAGCATCCATATATGTGTATAGAATATTATAGCACCTTAAACAGAATTAAACAAGTTCGTACATAACGTGTATATATATTTGATCAAAATAATTCTCATTCTTATGTGTACAATCAAACACCTAATATGGATTTTTAAAATGCATTCTTTCAGTTTTTGTTATTACATTTTTAATTATTATTTATCGTTTTACATGTTATAATTTTACGCCACGCAAACAATGGTCATTCAAATCAATCAAGAGACCATGAGGGTGAGAAAGGAGAAACTTAATTATGTTAACACTATTGGAAAATAATAAGCTTAAAAAGATGACGGCGCAAAACCTGATCAGCATTACTCACAATGGGAGGGCAAATTAACGGATTGCCAATATTAAACATATACGTTGTCTTTTTCAATATGATAAAGGTTTTTAATCATATACGGCGATATAGTGTGTTAATAAAGCTAATGTTCACCAAGATGCAACACTGGTAGACACATACATAGCTTTAAAAAAAAACTTTTTTCTTAAGCCTGTTGCGTCAACTTTAAAAAATCCATTTAAATAAAATATGGAGTTACACAAAACTGTACTAAATGTAACCTTGTTCATATTTTATATTAATGACATAGCCTATACTACATTACGTAATTTTTTATCGTTGACTTAAATAGAAACTTATCCTCAAACTATCCTCTTAATTTAAAGAGCAATCAACAACCTACATAATAGTCTTTTCTCCTTCATTAACAAAGCTGTTTGTGTCGATTTTTCTAATTGCTGTCAAATCACTTCCAGAGTTTTAAACTTCATTAATGAAAGTAGTATTTTCGATATATTCGTACCTAAGAAATGTAAACCGAAATATAACGCTTTTATAACAACTCCATATTCTTTGTCAAAAAAATTTACAGATTTCAATAGATGAACTGAAATTTGCTGAAGAAAAAAATTTAAGAAAGTCGCTGCTTCCATTGTAAAAGAAAAATGTTGTATTATAAAAATTTACTTGTTTAAAACGACCATTTGCAATTGAAGATTTTCCATTTGTTGATAAATGTCGGACAGTAGAAGCAGAGTAATAACATCGTTCTCAAAATGATATAAACAACTATACCAATCCGATGTCGATGTAGTAACCACTGTTCGAATCTGTTCAAAGAGGGTATCGTACGAACCAATAGTAACTTCAGCAGTTCCGTAACGAACGTAGTAATCGACAAAGTTATTAGCTAATTCTTCAGCTTGCGTGTAATAGCCAGCTTTAAAATTGGCCAATATCGTTTCATGATGTAAAATACCGGTCTCTGGTAGTATTTTTAGCGAACCGGATATTCGCAGTGTTGACTTGCTCTTCACCTTTTCCAATAATTCGTTGTAAAGCGAAGCGGCAGTCTTATAATACTACAAAAAAAAAAAAAAAAAAAAAAGGTTCTTATCGTTTTTACTATATCTTTATCAAATATTAAACACAGCTAATGCGTATCTAAAATTTAACTTAAATCTCATCACTAATCCAATATTTAGCAAACGTATCGATATACTACAAAATACATTATTAAAACTTTTAATAAATGACAAACTTGGTGAAATTTCATACGCCAAGCATTCGCTTATAATTTGATTAAAAATAAACGTAATCTAAAACTATGTAATAACGCTAAATTCAAAATACTTTCTTTTTAAACATGCCACATTCATCGTCATTTTTTAATATTACTATTATTATTCTTCGTTCGTAGTTCTACAACAAAGATTTTAACTATTCTGTATGTACATAATTTTAAAAAACACCTATTTAAAATACCAGAAATCAAATAAATAGAAATTTTGATTTAATCGGACCTAGTTGTCGGAAAATTTATATTTATTATATAAAAAAACGTAAAATAAAATATTTTTAAATTAGCTTGTTTCAAGATTTGTAATATTCATTTTATTATACATATGAAGCTACGAACTGCGAAACACACTGGTTTAAAAATATAAATTGTGATTTAATTTTCTTAATATAATAAATATTATTCCATTCTGATCTTCGCTTTGTCTTTTTGAGAACTGAGAAAAAGGTATACTAGTCTTTACGCATTTTTGAATTTTCTACAAATTCGAATTGCCCTACGACAACCACTTTTCGAACATATTTTACTAAATTCATTATAATTTTAGTTTGAACATAATTCTCTTAAGTGTTCTTGACAAAAAAAAACGTATTATTGTTTCTATTATTATTATTATTATTATTATTACTATTATTATTGTAGTTTAATTTCAATGAATTATCTGAAATATAAAATGAAAATTATTTAGTTTCTTATTAAACTGTTTATATAATATATAACACATATATGAACTAGGGGACTGGGCCGTGGATAATTCTTCAGATTTTTAATTGTTTTAAAAGGTGAATTTTTTAAATAAAAGTGTACTAAAGTGCTCACATAACGTTTATTGTTTTAAAAAAGGATACAAATATAACAATCAGAAAAATAAAGTTTGAATTAAAAGATCGCAAATACTAAAACTGCTGGCAAAGTTATTCATTATACGAAATATTTAAAATTTAATACCGTACTGATTTTTTTAAATTTATATTTCAATGATAACTAAAATCGATATTTTAAATTCGTTTCCTTTCTTATAACGGAACAGATAATTATTTTTTTCGTCATTACCGCTATCTGCTCAAGGACCTAAGTTAATTGTAGAAAGAACACGGTGACGTGCAAGTTCATAATTTTAATGAAAATTTACAATAAACTACAGCACAAGTGCAAACATGAGTTAACACTTACTTACATGAATAAGAAGTTAATATAAAAAAAATTCAGTACACGGGGAAATTGTTTTTACATGGCCGGGTATTTACAACAGTCATACTAAACACAGACTTTGAAATAATTGAAAATTGCAAACGTTAAACTAACAGAGTATACTTCTAATTTAAATAAAATAAAACAAACATGTAGACCTAAACAGAAAATAGAAAAAGAATGAAAATAAGATTTTTTAAAGATGGCCTACTAATTAAGAAAAGAAAAAATATTATAAACAGTTAGTTTAGTAAGATGAATTGATTAACATTACATATTTTTCCCAATTCCGCTGTTTTTTGAAATAATCGTCTACATTGTACATTAACTTTTTTGTTTAAAAAGAGCTAAAATAAACATGTGTAATTTAGATAGAAATTACTATAAACATAAGCATAATGGAAACAGATTAATTTGTTAAATAACTGACAGTAATATATGCGGTCCCGTTCAAAATATACAATATCTGGAGTATCAAAAACGTTGACTAAACCAAAACAGTAGAAGTCGATTGCGGAATAGAACATACCTATTAAATCACTAAAGAAACTACGAAAAAAAAAAAAAATCGAATTATCACGCCGTTTTTAACAAAAACAAAGGACTGCGGACTTTTTTCTTTTACCTTTTTTTTTAAAAAAAATTTGGTGTTTTAAAAATGAGTCTTGGGAATTCCGTAAAAATCAATTCTCTAGCAATCACAGAACAGATTTTGGACTTTTTTCAAACTTTTGGTCTTCCTAGGGGGGCATTTTAAAAGTTTTTAGATTTCGTATTTTTTTTTTTTTTTGAATTCTTGTGACAAAATACATCGATTAAAAAAATTTAACACTTCAGCCATTGTGGAGGAGGCTATCAAATTTTTTTAAATTCTTTATCTCACAGCTTGATATATAGATTTTTTTTAAATTTAAAGTTTTTGTATATGGTACTGACGAAAACGCGTTAATTAAAAGAAAAAACAACTCTCTATCTGTCACAGAATGAGCTATATGAACTTTTTCCTCCTATTTTTATCTTGTAGCTTTATAAATATATATCAAAAATTTGTTCAACGAACCGATCAAAGAATAGTTTCCAAAAACATTAAAATTGATGTCTACAAATGTGGCAGATGCCTACAATTACGTCATATTCGTGTTATAATTTGAAAGGGTAAACTAAGAGTCTATATCAGCGGTTCTTAACGAATAACCGGCCCACTTGACTAATTTTTTTTACCGCGGACCACCTTCATAATAGCCAAGTTACAAAAATGAATTCAAATAATTTCCAATTTTTCATCCCAATATTGCTTATATTTATAATAATTAAGTACTAATAAAATACGCGATCAAATAATGAAAAATAATAAGTAATAACTTTAATAAAAACCAATAAAATTGATTAAAATTAATGAGACTTTTAAGTTTTCAGTTGTTTCGCCAACTACGAAATTCCAAAGCCAGATGCATGTCGTTATTTGCATCCAGATGACTTCTTTGCTTACGAGGGAAACATCAGAGATGCGGAGCACCGATTTGGCGCAACTTTTTCCAGATAGTAGTATTCGGTAAAAAACAAAAACGAATTTCAACATGTTTTGCATTAGTCCGTAAAACTTTAGAAAAACGCGCCTAAAGTTAGCGAGGTAGAAAAGTAAGGAAAATTTTTAACTTTTTCAAAACATATTTACCTAATTTTCAATGTTTATTCAATGGTCCCTTTAACGTACACCCCCATCCCTCCACTCCTACTATTTTACATTATGCACTTATGCCAGCGTCGTTTTGGGAAACACTGTTGTCGGCTATCTCTGATCGTGTAAGGATCTGAGTCTCTCTTGCAACTCTTTTCCTTTATTTTTAGACCAATGGCCCATGTTGACGAACCCATAAAAAAAAAAAAAAAAAAAAAAACTGTTGGAACGCCTTTTTAAACGTGATTTTGAACTCGCTCCACGATTTCGTCTCACTAATTTTAGACGCATTTTTCTTGAGTTCCACAGACTGATGCAAAAAGCTGCGAAATTCGTTTTCGTTTTTTACCGAATACTACCATCTTGAAAAGGCTGCACCAAATCGGTGACCCACACTTCTGATGTTCCCTTTGTTAGATTTTCTACTCACGTAAGTAAGTTGTCGAAAATAGCGGAAGAACCTGTAAAGAGTTTTTTAAGGTTGGAAAAAGAAATCGATTTTTTCAATCAAAAAAAAAAAAAAAAAAAAACGTTCTGGGTTAACGCCGATTCATTAGTACCCTTACCGCTGTCATTATTTTGTAATTCGATAACTTTCTCTTGGATATTTTCTACAACTTCCCCTCCATAAAGATATGCGGAAGAAGGGTTTTCTGTCAATTTTCCACATACCTTATTTCCGCCATTTTCCCTACAGTAATACTTAAATTTTTTTCCGACATTTGTAAGTGATGTATATTGTTCTCTTTTATTTCTCTTCTAATTTAATAATGCTTTTCACGGTTAATGAATGTTTTTAAGTTTTGAAATGCTAAATGACACGAAGCTTATCTTCAAAAATTAATACATTCGCTATATATCCTTTAAATGTTTATTTTCTGAACCTTAAGATTGTAAGTTTAACTTATTCAAACGTGTGAAAATATTCACAAGGTAAGGTGCACATAGGATTTGAAATTACGGAACTATATTCCAGAAGTTAAAAGCAGTGAAGTCCCACTCCTCATATTGTAGCTATGTTTTAAAACCATAATTTTTCTGCAGCACAGAAAGAAAAAGAACATTATAACTAATATTCACTTAGTTTATTATACACGTTTGCCTACACGCGGATAATAAATATTCGTACTCATTATTTTTACAAGTTTTCAGAATTTTAATTGAGATCAGAATAAGTTTCTCTAAAATGGCAAATAACTTCACGCACCACTTCTTAAGTTTTTGTAGACCACCAGTTAAGTAATACTAGTCTAACTGAATTCTGTAACAAATATTTTAAGAACAATCTAAGACGTGAGAGAACGTATAAGCTGCTCTCCGATTATTTCACTTTATAATTAAGTTTACATTTAATTAATTCGCATTAAATATATTTTGAGTATTAAATTTAATAAAGGCGGCCGAAAGAGACTTAATGTTACTAGGTGTAAAACTCAAACTTCACCGACTCTATCCAAAGGTATGTGGCTCAGTTTAATTATTTTTTCTACTTTAATAATAATTCTATCTGTAGAATAACATTATTTATGATACCGATAAAATTAAGCAAAATTTATAATATTCATCGCAAATTAAATTTATTAGCGATACAAGTGGTGTAGGAAAAACTTTGATTATTTCTACACAAAAAGTCTCTTTTAAAATACCATATAATAGTAATATATATTTTTCATCATTGTTGCAAAAGCCAGAATGAGTTATGAAGAAGTTGGAGGAAAGGAAAACAAAGTTAAATTCATAAAACTTACGTTATAGCGCAAACTGGTATTGGCCTCAACATATAACGCATCACAAATGGTAATCTCCGGTTCCGGATGTAGAATGTGTAATATTTTATTTTCATAATTACGGCAGTAAAGTTCTTCAAACTTAAATATGTCGGATTCAGAAGGTTTTGATTTTATGTTCTACCATATAAAAAATAAATCATACCGAAATACATTTTTAATCGTAATAAATAAAAAATAAAATTGTAATAATAAAAAACTACAACAGCATATATTGCAAAAGGAAAAAAAAGTCAAAAAAACCTCTGCTTATTTATTAATATCTTTAATTTATAAGGGTAGTTTTTCACGGACTTTTAGGAAACAGCCACCTTCCATAGGTTTCATATTGACCATAGAAACTAAAATGCAATTTTCTCCAGAGCTGATAGGGGCAATGTAAGATACACTAAATCAAATGCTACGTCGCGCATTATATTCTGATTGCGTACACATAAATTACACTACCAGCAGTTCAATCTAAAAGAGCTGTTAAAAAATAAGTAGATAAATATCCAATGTCTTGTAACTGGTTTCAGTAATAACAAAATAAAACCCCATGAAAACTTCTTCCAAACGCAACGGAAAATCGACAGTATATTGAGAGATCTTCAATAACAAAGAAAAATAAAATTGCTGGAATTTCCATATATGAGGAAGTATAATACTTAAATAAGAAGAGATTTCAAAAATACCCAGTGTATTACACCGACTCAAAAGAATTAAACTTTTTTTACGTCGCTACGCAGAGTAAGAAAACCGACTGATGTTTAAAAAAAGATGTTTGTCTCAAATGTATTTAATGAAATAGAATTGATAAAATTCAAGAACAGTTATAAATATCACATTTTTTAGGTTTAAACAACTCTTAAGATACGCAAAAATTATGTATTTTCCTTTTTTTTCTCCTTTCAGTTGAAGTGCATCGATGTTTTTTTCCTTTTGGATGTTAAATATGTAAATTATTTTTGAAGCATTAAATGAACCATAAAAAAAGGAAAAACACACAATATCTAATCTATTCAGAAAAGACTCAACCACTTTAATCCCCCCCCCCCCCCTAATATGTTTTATTAAGTTCACAAACCGGGAACTGGTCATTCAGGTTCTTTTATTACTTGGAAGACTACATCATAAAGCATATTACATTACAAATTGTTATAGCGGGGACACGATTATTAAGTAGCGACTAAACTAATTTCATGCTTTAGTAAATTTTATTTAGATATTTTAAGCTTAAACAGGAAAGTTTGCGTTCTGGACATTTTAAATGTACCAGAATAGATCAAGTTTTTCCATTTAATGAACTAATTCAGCGCTTGCGTTCAACACAAATACGTTTTCAAGATCACTACATCTCAAACAATATCTCACGCAATTTGACACAATTACATATCCACATTAAAAACGACTGCAATCAACTGTTTGTACAATTCTGCCCCTAGGCCTACAGATGATTTCAACTGCAAGTTTAAATAAATACCTTACTTTGAATTCACGGAATTTAATCGCATTAGACGACGCAAATGTTTTATATAAATTAATTTAATTATTTCATTAATTTAAAATATGTACTATATTGCAAACACTTAATAGATGAATTAAACGTAGCATTATAGATGTTCAACTTTTTAATTTCTTTTCAACTTTGATATTTCATTTCAGGTATAATAGTCGTAATAAAAATTATTTGTAAAAAAAAATAAAATAAAAACAGATGTGATAAGATGTAAACGTCTGAGTAATAAAATCTTTTTTGAAAATTTTAAAACTCGGATAATGTAAAGTTACATAATTTGACGTCATAAATCATTACCTAAAAAGTAATTTCGAGTTTCATATAGGAAATATAAAAATGACTGAATTTTACACCATTAGAGCTGTACGCTATGCGTATTTCGAAATAATTCTTAATTTATTTCCTCGTAAAAAGTAATAAATATACTTCTTATAAGTCGCAACGCACCTAACCGAAGCGTATAAATATGCTTAAAATCGTAAAAAGTACCTCAATCATTTCTCGTAGGCAGACTAAATGCGACGTGAATAAATTCTGCAATTTATTTTCGCAGGCTTTATAATATAGTGCGGTATTTTTGCAACATGTCAATTCGTCGATAACTTTATTGAATTCCAACATGGCTTGCTTATGATTACCCGACCTGGATTCCACCAAACCATCCAATATCACAACTCGCGATTTTTGAAAATCGCTCATGACCGTACTGTAAGCATTAACGAGAAGATATCTGCATTCTTGTAACCGATTCAAATGGTAACACGCGTATGCTAAAATAGTAAAAAATATACTCCTAATTAACCACAGTTACATTATATAAGAATCGATTGTTGTTCAAGTATCCGAAGGTATATATAAGTAGTAATTTTCTTACGGTAAACAGAAACAGTTTGACATAAATTAACACTGTGATGCGTATGTGTATCTTTAAAATCGGATTAAGTTTGAAAACTCGACTGTCATTAAGTTATTATTACTACTCTTTATAACGATTACGTCGCCAATGTACAATATTTCTATTTTTATTAAGAGTACAACAAATTCCTTAAATAGGACATTTTTTTATTCTATCCAATGCAGATTTACATACTGTTTGTTAATTATTTAATAAGCTAAAAAACTATTAACATAAATAACAAAAACATTAAATCTAATATCTTTAAACGAAACGGCTCTAACGATTTGGATGAAATTTGCACACTAGGGGTATTATATTGAGCCAATAAATCGATCTGCCAAGGTCTAATCCATGGCAAAATTCGGTTTCGCGAGTTTTAAATGAATTTTAATGTTTTCAGTATGATACGAATCAGGGTTGGTGGCGCGATCTTTCGACGGCGATCTAATAGTTTGTTCTGCCTTTAGTATTATTTTTTGATTTTCGAACCTCGTCGATTATCAGCTCTGGTAGTGTCTTTATGTACGGGGTGACGTCAATACTGATAGGGCAAAGCAATAAAACATATGGTCGGCAAAACCGGTGAGCGGGTAATTCCAGATACCTATAGGCAAAAAAAAAAAACATCGGTCTTGGTTCCCAGCCGTTCAACGGCGGTCACATAATCGCGGTTCGAAAATCATGCGCTGTGCATACAGTAAAAATATATATACACAATAAAAAAAAAAATACATAAACAGATCGAAAATATCGTAACAAACGGTTCACTTTTTATTTCTTTTGTATTAATTTTAAATGCTTTTTAATAGCTACTAAACAAAAAAAGAAAAAGAAAATCGATTAATAAACAAAGAAGGACTTTGCCTATTTATATACAGATATTAAATGTTTCGCGTATTTATATATTTGTTTGTAAAAGTGAATTACTGTGAATATGTTGTTCACATTTTAGAAATCCCCTACCCTTATTACATTTTGCAGTGGTTTAGTCGGAAATTTTTTCAAATTTGTTGGAAAACAGGTAAAATTACAAGACACTTTTTATTTGTTTTTATAACGAATAAACCGATAGATAAAGCTGACGCGACCCTACATACCTAAAATATAAATGTTCTAATAAAAAAACGTATAGAAATATATTCATAGAAATCAACGTGTGCGCAGTCATTGAAAACATTTTCCAACCATCCGGAAAACGAATTCGAAGGACCTCTACATTTTTGTTGCGTTCACAGTATTGAAAAGTAAATTTGTATGGAAAGTTAAATTCATAAATGTGTTAATAAATTAGTTTTAAAATATTTTATGTTTTGTGAATATGTGTAAGATTAAAATAAAGTTAAGAAGTTACAAAAAAAAAAATACTGAGCAAAGCTCGGTCGCCCAGATACTAAATATTAAATAAAAAACGATTAAAAACGTTTTTGAGAACATCGCATCTTCAACTACAAAAAGAAAAGGGAAAGAAAAGATTAGTAATGATAACGCATCTGAATCCAAACTCGTTCTTATTCGGACCATTTATCTTTCCTTTGTAGCTGAAGATAGGATACTCTCGATAATTTGTTTATTTATTTAATGTTTGTATTTTACGTTTAGGATTATGCATTATTTTATTTTTTATTCTATTAATCGTCTTAATATCACATGAAATATGATCAATATGATATCGACCTCTTTTTACTGCGTGCGTTAAATTCTCAAGAATTTGTTATGCGATACACCCAAAAATTATATTTAACGCTAAACTCGTTCTTCAAGTTTTTCTAACATCAGTCTTAAAAAATAACAGTTTATCGTGTTTTCTAAAAGCAAAGAATATGCTTTATATAAATTCATTTTTATCCATACTTTTAGTAAATCATTTGTATCATAAGAAAACTCAGTAATTTAATACTATTTTCCTTTTTTAAAAACTAATTTTTAGTTCTTATAAATTGGTTAAAAGAAAAAGAATACTTTTACATTAGAAAAACCGTCACAAACCGACGTAATTATATATTTAAAATTGCCGCAAAGGTCACAACAAATATTATATTATAATTTGCCGTAAAACCGAAAAACCGCCAAGAATATATATTATAGAATTTAAAACAACCTCTAAAAATTACCCATAAAAAATTCACAACTCATCTTTAAATACATCCTTTAAAAGTGAAATTCAAAATATAAAACAAAACGCAGAAACTCTTTCATGAAATCAAAAAATTATAGATCCCCCCCCCCACCCACCCGAATAAAAAACAACAAAAAAAAAAGGATGTTCACTAAGCAGTAGCCCACGTAAAGAAGTTGAGGAAACCAAAACGTATCTCATATACATGCATAAAGAACCGCTTTATAGAACTATAGCCGAGAATACAACTTTATGCGTACTATTTAAGCCTTCGGGGTGCTGAAAGCTTGAAAGTTTTGCAAAAAAAAATTTTTTTTTTTCCGCGCACGTGATACATTGATTGAAAGATTTGTTATTTTTCGGGGACGAAACCGTATTTCACTTTCCTAACGAAACTTTCGAAGTTGACGAAAGTTCAAAGAAGCGCGAAAAGTGTATCTTTCTCTCTCTACGGCACGAAAACTCGGGTTTCTTTGTTTTGAATTTAGTATTATGTAAATATAAATATTATGGCTATCTTTAACTTAAAATACGGAATCCTCAGCGCATGAAACATCATGCTCGATTGAACTTGTTTTTAATATATATTAAAAATTTACCCTTAACTCGGATACTTTTGGAAAAATTTACTTGCTATATTATTAACGAGTTCTCATTATAAAATGAGTTACCACAACTATCGAAGAAGATGCAAATATGGGTCACAAAAAGTAAAGCCATTAAATCCGACATCATCTCATTTCGTTCGAGCATATAGGCTTCTTTTATTTTTCGATGACGAATAAAACTTACACAATAAAAATAATAAGTAATTTCACTCACTAGAGCACAGGTCCTAGTGTCTTTTACGAAAAGAATCGATTAATTGGGTAAATGACCAGATCAAAATAGAAACGAAAAAAATTAAAAAAAAAAAAAACAACACTCGATTCAATTGAATTTTAAAACAACGGCGCTATATGCGGAAAAAATATTACGCAACAGATCTAATCGGCATATCGAAAAGACGTTATTCCAAATAATCAAAATGAAATAAAGAATCACGAAAATTAATTTATAATTCAGACATTGTCGCAAGATGGGATGAACAAATACCGCATACGTATCAACATTAACTGTTTGACAGAGATACAATATTTGCCTCCGTATGTCGCCAGTAATTGGCTATTTGAATTTTAAACTGTTGTAATTTCTGAACTTCTTACGATATTAATGCAAAATAAAGTTCAACATGATATTAAGTTTTGCTAAAAATAGCTCATCTCTTTGTCTACCGTAAATTGTTTCGGCTGTAACGCGATTATTAAAAACAAGGTAAAGCCCTTTTCCATCCTTAAAATTTAGAGTTTTAAAAAAATTCGCACTTTTAGTAGACGACATAAGGAATCTTAACGCACAATTATAATTTAATAAACCTATTTATACTGGAAACAGTACACCTTATGTATTTTTTGAAAAACAATTTTTAACCCTTTCTCATTCCGCAGTTCAAATTTTCAAAACATTTTTCTTATTTAACATCTTTTTGCCATACACTTTAGACGCACATTAAATTTCACGTTGTAGTCATCATTTATTTGAACTGTGGAGGGAGTTTAGGGTTAAAAGAACTTTAAAAAATGTTGTATTCATTTAAAACATTAGTACGTAAATTTTTCAAAAACCGCCTTTAACCTCTTTTCACCCCCTAAAATTAGAATTTTCAAAAAAGCTTTCTTATTCGACATCTTCAGTATATACATTATATTAATATAAAATTACACATGATAATCACAATTCGTTTGACTGTAGCGTGAGTTTTGGTTTTCTCAAAAACGTGGACTGTTTTTAACTCCTTTTTACCCCTTAAAGTTCAAATTTTCAAAAAATCTTTCTTATTTGACATCTTCGGTACAAGGGTAATGTTCGTATGAAATGTCAATTACCCGGTGTAAATGGGTCGGTTGTAGCGCGATTATTAGTTTTTTAAAAAGCGATTTTCTGGCTTTTACCTCTTTCTTCACCTCTAGAATATATGAATTTTTTAATGTATTTTCAATTGGAGTAAATACATTATACAACACAATTTTCAGCTTCATCGATCTAATACTAATAATTGTTGAGTTATTAAAATATTTCCGAATTTTCTGCTTTACATACATAAATAATTTCGATTATAAGTCATTCGCAATAAAAAAAAAAACCCATTCGCCGAAAAGTTATGGTTTAACGGATTTTTATAGATCACTGATAGTTTATTACCGGACAAATGTAGATAATATTTACAACTTACTACAATCTTTCTTTAAATTTCCAACGGTGTAGGTTATAATCACACCGTAAATATATATATATATATTAAAAAAATCCTCCCAAAGAAAACATTTAAATATGAATCTTTTTCATGTATTCGCATTTTTTTTCGTAATTACTGTCGCTCTATCGCCTTATCTCGATTCAGTTGTTATTCCGATTACATTCAGGCTGATAAATTGATGAGATCGCTTCCTTTTATATCTTTTAAGTTTATCTGTCTTTTATTTCTAATTCGATTTTACTAAACTTTGTTTCTTTTATATTGCAGAAGTTCGAATTTGTGTTATGGAGTAACTATTTTATTTAAGTTTAAATCTTTTGTTCAGTTTTTATCCCTTTCCTTTTCCTCTTTTTCTCCTCCCTCCCGATCAGTATTGCATCTTGCAATCTGCGTCTGCGGGTAGATGAGTTCGTATAAAGGAGGCCACTGCGCAGCCTCCCCTACTAACATTAAAATATTCCGCAGTAACCTATTTGTAAATTGCATAGCCGTGGAAGTTTCAACGAAGTATAAACCATCTAGTCCCCTTTCTCCAGCGACATCAACATTATCTAAAGAGTATGTTTCTTCCATATTGAATCTTCTAACACAAATATCCCGTTAAATACCACGAACATTAATAATGATAATAACAATATAAATAATAGTTATAATAACAATGCCAATATCAGTTCTAACGATAACAACTTTACAAGCTCTGACATCCGTAGCAATAATTCGAATAGCATAAATATGCTAAGAGCTCTAATAGTAATATTAACAGGAGCAGTAACATTAAAAGCACTAATAACAGACCGATAGTATCAATTAGAAATAGTAAAGATAATTATTCCATCAAAAACAACGTCAGCAATAAACATGATTTTCATGAAGACCAACCGGGTCCTTTTAAGTCTTAGTTAAGAACAATTCCACCGATAGGAGTTTAGGCAACTTTCATTCCCTCGCTGTAGCTTAGACTCTCGGTCATTTCTCGTCCGTTTCCCCATCAATGCTTTTCTAAATAATCCTTCCTTCTTTAAATTCAACAATTTATTCGTTATTTCTATGGTTATTGCTATTTTCGTTTAAAAATGATTTTATCGAGCTCGTTAAATAAATTTTGAAACGGCATTAATAATTGGGGCCGGCCATAATGCTGAAGCAAGCCGTGATACACCCGACCATTTATTTCAAAAATCGTAGCGTGTCCAATAACTTGAAAATGTCAAATTTATACTGTGCAACTGTGTTTATTTTACTGCGAAGTAAATTTACAAAAAGTTTTCCTCGGTTAAAAAGAAAACACCATAAAGTTTCAAAAAATTCAAGTGACATTTATAATTATTTTGAAAAAAATAAGTCAGAATTTTGTTCAAAAACAAATAACACATATTCATATCAACATATCACAAATAAATAATTATTACTTTTGCGTTAACCGCAGGATACAACATATTTCAAGAGTGTTTCGGCCATCGCCTAATTCAATAATTTCACGTAAATGAAGAAATATTATTAAAAACGCCGATACTGTTGCTATTATCTGTGATTTTTTTTTTTTTTTTTTTTTGTTTGTCTTTTAGACTTTTTAGATAAGAATTTAACAAAGCTCAAATGTCAATTTTCATACCTTCAATTGGGACAGTGATATTTCAAACTTATTTATTTAGATGAAAACCGCACTGTCCAGCCAATCACATTACGATAATTGTCTAATCTAACTTGCGCGTGCTTACTCGACCTCGAAGTAAAGTTATTTTTTAATTTTTCGCGGACCTATTATCTTTCTGTAAGTAAATGACAATAATATATTTGATTTTCAGTTTTAAATAATGTATTTATTATCGAAATATGGCGTACTGCACGTAGCAAACTAGCAACAGTAATAAGAATGCCCTAAATAATCGATTGAAAGCAGTATTTTTATTCGCACCTGTTTGTTAAAAATAACTTCCTTGAAATGTAAATATATTATTTGAAAAAAGTAAATCATCGATTTACCGTTTTCCCGTATTTCCAAAAATCGTTTTTAATTAAGAATATAATTTTACCCATTTGCATATTCTCATCTAACGACCGAAATATATTCATCATTAAATAATACGGACTCTTTTTCGTGAAACGAATATTAGCCCTCATAGAAATTGTGTCTGAATTGACACTGTTTAAGTAAATTTCGGTAAAATGTAAAAATTTAGTTTGTTTAAATTTCTGAAAGTCCCAAAATAGCCTTAAAACGATTATTGAACGCAATTATTGGTTCAAAAAATTTCTCGCGAATTATAAATAGCTCGATGTAATTTCAAATCTCAGAAATTCAGAACACAAAATTTAAAAAAACAAAACTTTTCAAGTGACTGTTAAAAAGTACTTTTAACAACAATGATGTGAAAACTGATCGAAACTTTCTTTTTTACAAAAAGAAAAACAAATCGATACTAATGTCATTATTGGTCGGAACTGGTATTTTCGAGAATTCTCAGTGTCCCTGTTCCGCGGTGCCACTCAGATTTTCGACAAAATAACCAAAACGGGCGCCGGTGACACACACAGTGTCACAATCGGAAAAGCTTCGCTCGGAGCATTGAAAAGTAAAGTAAAGCAAGTCCCATACCTTCAGCGGAGCGTCGGGGATTGTGAAGTTAATGTGTACTAAGCCCAACGGCACTAATGATAGTGGGGGGGGCAGTTCCGTTTCCTCGGCCGCCTTTACTCTCCCAGATTTCTGTGGTACCTGATTATTTCAAGCTGGGTAAACCTGGGAACGATTCGTATCCGGATCGAGACAAGTCTCGAACCCGTGTCCCTCTAATTTAGTATCCAAGCACCTTAACCACTTGGCCACCTCGCTACCTACTCGGAGCATCATTAGGCTTTATAAAAAAAATTATTGTACAAAAAAAAAAATTCGGGACGAAAAGTAAACTATCTTGCTGCTATGGAGCAGTCGTGCCTCTCCAGCACGGAGACGTCACGGTGGCAGCAAACCACGTGTCCAATTAGAATAAATTTTTTTATCAGAAAATCACGTATATTTTTTGGATTGGCACAAATTTACACAAAAATACAATACGAACTTATCCACGACTAGGTTAAAAAAAAAAAAAAAAAAAACGAATTGCAACAAAATTGCGACTTATCTAGCTGCAAAACGCGGTATGGTTTGATGGAAAAATCGCGTGTTATACGAAAAGACGGCAACTGGAATACGTTTCAACGGCAACTACGACTAGAACAAAATTTAACGCTGCCACAGTGACGATTGGCGATCGACTAGCACAATGTGTAGCTTGACTATCTCTCTAACTAAAATTACCGAGTAATGATTATATCGATGTTTCTGGAACATCTTCCGAATGATACCGCGTTAGCCGCCCCACCTGACTTTTACCGGATTTTACAACACTCCCCTCGGCTCGATTTCGCTCGGCACAGCTCTTGCGCGTGTAGTTACCTCCGTTAGCGGTCAGTACCAACAACAACAACAACAACAACAACAACAACACACACACACACACAGTCTCAATCCCGACATAACGGTCCGTTCGACCGCGTACGGGAATCTTGGTTTTAGCCGATACGTATCCCCGTACCTACGAGCCGCGACTACGCCGAATGAAACAGTGTTCGAAAGACCACGAATTAATGATTTTACCAAAGAGAATATTTTTATAACTAGAACACGGTCAAAAAGATCGCGCTACAGGTACCGATAATCAAATTATTAAGACCACGGAACAGAAATATATTATTAAAATGAACACCATCATGTTTCGCAGTAATAAACCACATATTTATCCAAATCGATTTGGCAGATTCCGGTTAAAAACGAACAAATAGATTGATATTGACAGACATAAAAATTTTGAAAGTGGCACATTATGTATTAGTAAACTACTGAAAAAAATGTATAAAAGAAACTGTTGACAGCTGGAAATTCGAAAACAACAGACAGATACTACAATAATATAGACTGTAGTAATTTTGAATATCACGCTAATAACGAATACACACTTGTATATTGAGAAAATAAATAGACAAATCTTAAATTATGACTACCGCTTGTCAAATAGTCAACTGATGTTTGCGCATATATATTTTGCACGAATCTTTTTTAATAATATTCAATCAACTTCTTAGCTAAATTGTAAATGTTCAAACTGCGAGAACGTGCCGTTTCAGGTAATTCACAAAGTGACCGTGTAAACTGAGCTTAATTTCGGGTTTTGGATAAATTTAATCTTTAAAAATTTTCCATCGTTTTTTTCTGTCCTAAATTTTTTTCCTATCTTCGCATTCAACTGAAACATCTTTCTTGACAGCTATAAATTTCGATTCACTAAATTTGAGAAGATAAACTAGCCAGATACATATTAATGGAGGCCGCTTATATATTAGATTTGTTTTTGTCTCTACATCATCCATCCTCTATGACCTTTTTTGTTGTTCTTTTCTTTTTCCTCCGTTTTCCGGCTGGCAAAAATTCCAAATGAAATATCAAAAAAAAAATACGATCAATTCATATTCATATCCGCAAAAATAAATGAGGTTAGCCTTTTCTCGAAAAATTATTAATAATAAATTATTTTTTAATGTAAATTAAAAAAATCAAAACAAAAAAAAAACAAATTTTACCGATTATTAGCATTAAATTAACTGACCAGAGTAATATTTGCTAAAAATTCTCGAGCACCAATAGCGAATTTTTCATTTAAAATTTCTGGAATACGCTGAATTCGGATACTATCCAACATTAAAACAGATTAGAGATGTGACGAATATTCATATCGGCGAATGTCTAAAAATATCTATATTTACTTAAGAGTAGCGTAACAATTAAATGTAAAGTTAAATGAGGAACTTTAATAAATACGATACGCAGCGAGGAAGAGCGCAATACAAGATTACCTTTTAAATAATAAGAAGTCGATTCAAATTGTTTCTTTGTATCGTACTGACCGGCCTTTTCAAGAATCACCGTGGCTTCCCCGTACATTTGATCTTTCAAGTAGAATAATGATAAGGTGAATAAAAATGAGATCAATGAAGTCTTGTAGTACCTTAAATCTAACTGATTGTTGATGTGTTTGAAACCAAACTTGAAGTAACCGCATTTAGATGAAATCGGTAACTGATCTTCCGCGGGTGGCTTTAAATGTAGTCTTAAAGAATCAATCGATAAAACAAATCTTTCTGAAAACGTTTTATAATGGAACAATTCATTGCGTCCCATATGCGATGAACAACTATATAGCAGAAGTAAACAAACATGTATGATATCGACTAGTTGCAAACTTTCCATCGGACTGACCTTTACCGTTTGATTCGCAACTCTGTTCAGTAAATACCCAACTTGCTCCGAATCGTTCCAATCACCCGATTCTGTTTCTATATATGAATTTTCGTACCACCGTAAAACTGTAACGATCAAAAGATTCACTTTCAGATAACTTACGCAATTATTAAGCGCTTTCTTTACACTTATTAACTATAAACCGAGTGTCCAAAAATGAACTTAAATCTACATTCTACATGAAAATTATTACTTAAAACCCTATAAACATGTATCCATATTCATATTTCTGTACAAAAAGTGTACAATTAATTTATTAATACATATCGAGAATTGGAAGGACGAATAGTGTATGCATATACATATATAAAATCACAACATTATTATTATGACGGGGATAATAAAAAATTCTGTTGTAGTTTAAATTTCTACATAAACGGTAAATATAATTTATTTCTTTTTGGTTGTAATGAAAAAAAAAAACATTATTTTACGAAGAATAACATAATTAATTGAAAACGACTCTTCCGTAAGAATTACAGAAGACTATCATATCTCGTCGCGATAGCCTAGATGCGAGAGCGCTTGGCTTCCGTTTCGGAAGTCTCGAGTTCAATCCCGGGCGACGACAGAAATGATTACGAAAAATTAAATTAAATACTCGCTATTTCACGTGGAAGGCAATGGGTATATACCATCATATGCGCGTTAGTTAGTACACAGGAGACGCACGCGGGACTGCACTTGTAGCGCACTAACAAACGGCTACGATCAGTTCCGAATGTAGTCTTGCGTGTGTACACTCGCGTTGCAATTAACAATTGCCTAGTACACTACCTACATCTGTACAACTGAATTGTACGAATAGGTACTCGCCGACGCTCAGAAACTGGGTATGGCACACTATGATGATGATCATCTGGGAGTCCAGGAGGTGTCTCCATTGCAAGATCTGTAGAATTGAGCTATTTATATATATATATATATATATATTAACTACAACGTAATTCTTAGGCTACCCCCCATTAGAAAAAATGTCACAATTTTATGTAACGAAATATGTAACGAAAAAATGTCTTAATTTTATATAATGAAAGTTAAATGTTAAGATAGGATTTTTGTGATTATATAATTTTTTTTTTGTTGATGCCAGTAAGAATTACGTTGTAAATTTTGATCATTTTATACAAAGTATAGAAGAAAAAGATACAGAAATGAAAGTAAGAGGGGTCAAGGGGCACAGCCCCTTGCGAGGCCAAAATGGCCGAGTTCATATATATATATATATATACACACGCACACACATATATGTAAGGGGCGGATCCAGGACATTTGGGAGGGGATTATATAATTACGTAAAATCTTCTACAGTAGACAGTAGATTTTAGAAATGCCCCTTGTTTCATAAAGAAAATCAAATAGCAACCTTTATAGAAATTTAAAAATGTTTTAAAAATACATAAGTCCATATTATGCGACTTCCATCCAAACAGTGACCTTTCGCGAATGATGCAGTTTTTCCTGTATTGTCTGTGGATTCTCGCTGTTCCAGTATCTACAGTTTTGTTTATTTACGGTGCCATTTAAGTGAAAATGCGCTTCATCTGTCATCAAGATTTTGTTTAACAAAATTTCTTTATTTTCGAGTCTGCGAACCTTCTCTTCACAAAATTGTTGCCGAGTCAAATAATCAGTTGGAGGAATTTTCTGTGTGATTAAAATTTTAAACGGATGAAAATTAAGACCATTATGAAGAATTCGGTACACAATTCGAGTCATTCAAACTGGCGGCGTGATTTGGAGCAGAACGGCGTGGACTATTGATCATAGATTGACGAACACGTTTAACGTTTTCGGGAGTCCGTACGGTCCTTGTGGCCCCCTTCGATTTTTTTTTGTTAACATTACCTGTTTCTGGAAAATTTTGAACCCATCTTTTGGTAGTTTTTTCCGCAAAAACGGGTTTTTTATTTGCGATTTTGAAGTGTTTACGGAACACACGAATCGTTAATGTACAGGAATTCAAGTTACGAAAATAGGTTTCTACGGAAAATGCGCGATGTTCGTTTAACCATTGGCTCATGATAAAACACGTGTTACACAACAAAAAAGGCACAAATCTGGCAATCGAATAACGCATAAACCATTCCTTTCTCAATTTTATTATAGGAGAGGGAAGAAATTAGCATCTGGTCGGTTCCTCTGTCTCACCCTATATATATATAAAAATTACGACGTAAATCTTAGGCTACCCCCATTAGAAAAAATGTCCCAATTTTATGTAACGTTTGTTATATTTTATAAGATTTTTGTAATTATGTTATTATATTCATATGCACCGATTTAGAATTCCGTTGTAAATTTTGATAATTTTATACAAAGTATAGAAGAGAAAGAGACAGAAATATAAGCAAGAGGGGTCAAGGGGCATAGCCCCTTGCGAGACCAAAATGGCCGAGTTTTTACATATATATATATATATATATATATATATATATATAATATAAAGATTGAATACATATAAAAGATTTATAAAGTTCAATACGGGACAACAGATTAAAAATATAACTAATACATTAGCAACTAAATAAGAGCAAGTTAAATAGAAAAATTATTTGGATAAATAATATTTTTGATTATCTTAAATTAGTAGATAAATTGTTTATTATTTACTGTTGCATGTATATGAAGGATTTTATATCGATTATAACCGTTATTTTACGACCGGTATCACAATTTTTATTCCGCTATGCCTAGATATATATTCGGGAATATTTAATTTTCAATATAAGTACATAAATAGTAAAGAGAAAAAATCGGCGACATTTAAATACACCATCCGCTCATCTCAGATTAATTTAATACACTAATAGGCAGCAAAATTTGTCAAAATTAAAAATTACTTTAACATCTAAAAAAAGAAATAAAATTCTGACTATAAACCACTGCTACTTTTACTTAAAGTAGAAAGTTACAATTAAACCACCCAACTATTACTGTTACACTTAAATAATACGTTAAATAGTATTATTTCACTGTGATCTTTATATTTCTGTAATTTCGGAGATGCAGTTTATTTTCTAAATGTAACAATTTAAAACATAATAATTTTCCATTAATAATATCCTGAAATAATATTACGACAAAAAAAATTTACGACAAAAAAAATTTACAACAAAATTATTACAACATACCGGTGGCTAACAATTTCCGAACTCTGGTAACTATATTCCAAACATAAAAAGACGGCAATGACGATAATTTAAACCAATACCAATAGAGGTAATTAAAAGCGAAATTAAGCTTCAACTGTTTATGAAAACGTGGCATATCTCGATGGAATTCGTACCTTTGTTTAAGCAGTTTTAAAATATCTTCACATTCAGCCTCCTCGAATGAATGTAATTTCATCTGTACATAAAAAAATTCGCAGTTTAAATTTGAAAATAACACAATATTTAGAAGACAGATTAAAATTATACGTCATCATTTTAATACAACCGCGTATTATGATTTCACTGAATTAAAAGAGAAATCAATTAAATATATGATGCGAATAAATCTCATTAAACTTTTCTACTATGTCTGAAATTTTTTTCTAAAAAGATCCTGAAAAATAAGTTTTTTCGTTTATTTTTTAAAAATACTATCGTTTGTTACGTGTATCGAATATTATATTTATACATATTTAAACTAAGCGTTAGAATAAATTATCGAACTAATTGAATTAGCCGAGTTTCCATTTTTAACAATTTAAGGATTATTAATCGACCTGGTTAAAATGATCAGCATTTGGGTGTCCAAATAATTTACTCTAATTCGTAGGTCTTATAAATTCAAGTTATTTTTTTCTTTTTCTTTTTCTTTTTGATCGGGATAGAACCTACCAAGTCGGTTTTAAACACATTTACTTACAGATTCGTTTAAAGTTTCAATTAAAAATTTCTCAAAAAATTCAAAAAAATCCAAAATTTTATTCGTGTTTTTTCTGAACTCTCTTTTGTGCCCGATGTTTGAAAATGTCTATAGTTATTTCACATTTATTTCTTTTTCCCTTTACTTTCATTGTTATAATTTCGACTTGACACTTCGTTCGAGGTCATGTTACATGGACGTCGACAGTGATAGAAGGAAGAATCCCTCCTTTACAATATATAAAACAGACAGCAACAACGTACGGATCCGAGAAAGTAATATTCTAACAGTCAAGTCGGTTAAAACAGGTCCGCAGAATCTACAGTCTGCGATACCGTTAACGATAACACCAATTACAAAAAACCATAGTTTGTGTTAGAATCTAAAAAGTTCAAAATTTTATTAGCTATTTGATATTTTGATAGCTGATGATAATGTTTATATGGCTGGAAGTATTCAATCAATAAAAAATATTTATAAAACTCAACTAGCAGAGTTAAAGGAAAGAACAAACGAAGTGAAAAAATAACTAAAACAATTACAAGGGTAGAATAACGGTAGCACAAAAAATAAGAGTGAAGTTGAAATACTTGGATTAGCGTCAAAACGCTTATGATCAGAAAGTAACGTCTACCCAAAATCGATGACAGACTAAAGAACGATCAAATCAGCCTAGGGACTCCTTTCTAACACAATTACTATCAGGACAATTTCGCAAAGTATTTGAAAAAAATGAACATAATTAATGACGACAAATGTGTAGAATGTAATATCAAAGCTATTCACACCTTCTTATACTGTTCCAAATTCGATCGTGTAAGAGCTGAACATAACATCGGGGAAAATTATAATTGGTTCGATAAAAAACAAATAACAAATATACTGCAAGATAAAAACAAAATAGAATAATGAATATTACTAAACTAACTGTAAGAACTGTATCTCGCACAATGCGCTCGATTTTTCTTGTCTTTTCTCTTTCATACAATTTGTAATATAGAGGAGATACGGAAAAACCTCAGGTCAAACGGTCTCCATCTACAATATTCGATTAATTGTAAATCACTATTCGTATAGTATATACTAATGTTTTGATATCCATTAATTTAGACAGTATTTATCACTTATAAAGAAGGAAAATAAAATAGATGAGTTACTCTGTTAAAAGCGAAATTAAATACATTCCTAGTTCGTCCGTTTTGATTACGTTTAAGGAACAATCTCCACCACCATCGTATTTATTTCTGTAGAATTCGCTCGTGAACTCCTTACCATACATTTTAAATGTCTGAAATACGGTCATTTAGCTCGACAGTGTAAGAGCAGCTCTAGATATCCTCGATGTGATGGAATCGAACATTCAGATGAAACTTGTGCCCATCGTATCTAGAAAGGAAATGTCATACCAAGATAAATGAACTTATACCTTCACATAATCTTAATTCCCAAGAAACTTTGTCAGAGTTTTTACCCCTTTTTATCGTCAGTAAAACCAGAATACAATACCATTATTAGAAATCGCTCTTCACTATTATTCCAAAATTTTCTTCCAATTTCACAGAATAATCAAGACAACGATATTATCCCTTCAATTAAATCAAAACCGATACGAAAATCAAATTCTCAAGAAAAAGTAAATGTCTTAAATTCATTTTTTTATTTGGCCTAAACTTGTAAATCCTTCCTTCTATTTCTAAACCATCCCTCTTATGAAATGTTTCATTCACATTTATGTCATCTACCTACAATAATAGATTCAAAGTTTTATAAAATACCTTTACTTCTTCAACAAACTCTTTAAACTTACTTATTTCATCATCCGAAATATTACTATTAATTATAATTTCTACGAAAAACTAGCCATTTTATAAGATAAAGTACTACTTCTTGATTGCAAAAATTTTCATACACAAATATAACCGTAAAAGTTGATTATATTCAAATTATTTATATTAAACATTTAGGTTTTATGGGGAAAAAGATATTAATGAATTCACCAAACTTTTCCAAATTTGGAAATATACGAACCAATTCACAATATATTTTTTAAAAAAACTCCAGATCGTTTTATTTTACATAAAATTTAAAACATCTGCGACACTGTTTTTGTTTTCTCCACCTTCGCTTCTATGCATACTATAAGGTTCAAAATCATTTATTCCGACAAATTGAAACCGCAAGGTGGTGTACAGTTGCTCCTAACATTCTTCAAGCTTATATTAAAAGAATGAAAAATTCAAAATTTATTACGCCAACATTTTTTTATTCAACGCAAAAATGTAAATAAGATTTAAGAGATGTATAAAAAGAAAACTTAAAACCATTCTATTTTGTTTTTATTTATATTGAGTCCTCTATTCGCTTTTCCAATTAACTTAAACGGCGCTATTTTTCAAAATTCGCGTAACACTTCAACATAATATCATTTTCGGAAAGCAGACAATTATCAATAACCGAAAATAACAACAAAGACGAAAACGCGAGTACAGAAATAGAATTTATCATATTGTGCACAAATAATATGCACAAATATTCGCTTTTCCGCACACATTAAAAACTAATATAATAGGGAATAATACAAAACGAATACTCAGCTATACAGAGTAGTCTATAAATTTTTAGTAATTGAAAATTAATTCTTGCAAAATGATTAAGAACCATTTGATAATTGTAAGTATTCTTTCAGTTTTTATAGACCAATGCAGAAAAAATCGTAAAATTACTGACAAAATCGCTAAAATGGGCAAATTTGGAATAAATTTAATTTAAACCGTACACACCGATAAAAAATTATTTGATTAGTGGTCTTAGCGTTCCATCACAAACTATTTAGTTTTTTTTATTAACCTACATCGAAGAAGTTAGTAAAGTTAATCATTATAAACACGAAAAATATGAAATTTCAGTAAAACCAAAAATAAATACTACAAATTAAACTGGACGAAAAGGAATGACGCCGAAACAAATTCTTCGGACCCCGCATTGCTTCAAAGGACTCGAGTTCAATTTCCTAATATAACTGCTAGTAAATCCGAAAAAAAAAATGTATACTTCCATTACTGCACATGAAATACAAAATCATTTAGTCGTCCTTTCATAAATAATTAAAATATTGAATAAATTATTTTTTATACAAAATGTAGAACAGAATAAATGAAATTGGTGTCCGTTCATTTCTACGATAACTAATGAAGGAACTAAAATATAAATATAAAAGTAACAACTATGAAGCCGAGCAGGACTTATGCTCATCATTATGTGATTTAATTATATCTTCTTATATATGAATGCGATACGCTTCGGAAACCTGGACGACATCGAGGCTAACGAAAATAAAATCAATGCCTTCGAGTTGTGGTGCTACAGAAGAATACACAGAATATATCATGGAAGGAAAAAGTAACAAATGTAGTATTGAATAAATGTAAATTAGTAAGCCAAACCTAATAAATATCATCGAAAAAGCAAAAAAAAAAATACTTTGGACATAAAATACGAGATCTTTTCACGACTATGATACAAAGGAAAATTCAGGAAAAAAGACCACCAGGAAGAAAACAGATGGACTACATACATGGAATAGCTGGAATAAAATCGCTTTTGGAAGGAATACAAAAGGCCAGACGGAGACAACTGTAGTAAAACGAGGTGCCGCACCAACCTCCCGATTAGTAGATCAAAATGATGATGATGATATATGCATCTATACTATCTTTTGTACGTTTACCTAATGTAATTTCTATAAGTTCACATTTAAATGCTGTTATACTACACAACCTGCGAGTACTCAATACTTCGCATTTGCAGTAAATTTTTACCAAATCAATATAACAATACACTAATAAATGCAAAAACATACAAACGCAACTTATTATTAAAAATGAATATACAATAATTAAAAAATCTAGAAAAAACATATATTTTAATTCAAATATATACAGCTAGTGCAAATATTTACTACTTACAAATATAGAACAAAGAGCCTTATTACTCTGATGAATACTATTCCATATAGCGTTATCGGTACTGGAAAATTCATTATTTTCTAAATTGTCTATAATTTTCATGCAGACATCATACCTCCCTTCTGAATAGTTTTCGTATAAAAACCGAATTCGTTTCATTCCCAAAAACGAACTCTGTAAAAAATTGATATATTCTTATTGAAAATAATTATATCGACGAATGAGAATAAAGTTAGACTTTATTAAAATCAAACCATGTATTCACATATCAATCTCAAAAGATACAAAACTTTTGAAATACTTATCGCTCGCTGAGTTTTTTCATAACAGAGACACGATACCGGCTTTATATTTTATTACACAAGATGTTAGATTTCCAAATTGCGGGAAGAGGTTAAGCCTAATGAGGAAGAAGCAGAATAGCGAAAAGAGCAGGTATATAACATTAACAGTTATTAAAGTAACAGGCAATAACAGTATTTCTTTATATTACCTAATTTAGTTAAAGAACGAAATACTGGTAATAAAATAGCAAAAACTAAATTTTATGCTAAAAATGCAGTGAAATTTCTTGGTTATGTGGTTATAAAAATTTATCAAAATTCTTTTGTTGTCATTGTTTACTGAATTTTTCTTAAGAAAACCCTACGAAAAAAATTTAGAAAAATTATTGAAATAGTTAGAAGTAATTATGTACATTAAAAGATAATAGATATAATTACTTTTTCACCACTTTAAATATTATTATTTTGTAATAAAATTAATGTAAAAATACAATAGATGAAGTTCTAGGGAATTATTGCATTTATTTGCAAACAAATAATGGGCAATTAGAAATTTATTTAAAACATCGTATTGTTCTTAGTGGAGAATCTGCAACAATTTCGAACTATATAATTGAAGTTTGCATTGAACATCTAATACAAATAAATAAAACCAAGTTTTAAAGACAAAATTTGTTGCTATTATTGTTGATGAAGATGTTTTTAAAAAATCACAGATTTCTATAACTTTTCGTTATATTAATAATGCAAGTGGCGAGGATAATTAAACGACTGATCAAATTACAAAATGTATTCTTGCCAATTTAGATGAATTTTATTGCAGTAATAAGTTAGTAGCCAAATGTGTCATGAATAGTCATGATCAGGGCTTGAAAGCCAGCCGAAAGCCAAAAGCTAAAAGCTGAAAGCCAATCATTTTTAGATGTCATAAGCTTAATCCAAAAGCCATATTTAAATTTCCATAAGCTAAAAGCCTAAAGCTTAAGCTATATTCAAAATTTAAACAGTCGAAAGCTGAAAGCTTAAGCTGTATTTCTAGAAAAGCTAAATTAAGCTTTATATTCGGCTTAAGCTTTTTTTTTTAAATTTCTTGATTTTGCATTTTTGACATAATTATTCGCGTAAGTAATTGTTTTTAAAAACTTTTATTATTGTGCATAAAGAAAAAAGTTGAAGTTTCAATAGTAATGCTAAATAGTTTGATGCATGGCAATTAGTAAATGATTTTAATTATCTTCTATTGAAATTCATTTCGTAAGCCGAAAGCTAAAAGCTTAAGCCGTATTTTAAATTTAAACAGCCAAAAGCCGAAAGCCTAAGCCATATTTCAAATTCAAACAGCCAAAAGCCGAAAGCTTAAGCTGTATTTATCAAGGACATAAGCCGTATTAAGTTTAAGCCGTATTATTATTCAGCCTTCAAGCCCTGGTCATGATGCATCTGTTAAAGTAGGGAAAAGCAATGGAATTACTGTTTAAGTCCGGGAGTTTATAGGCATTATTTGCAGCGTGTTATGCATAATTAAATTTGACTGTATAAAACTAGGTAAAAAATATTAAACAGTGTAAAGTATTTTTAATAACGCTGTTCGTTGTTGTTTAACTTATCAAAAAAATTGTACATTCTTGATGAAATTATGAAAAATTGCTACCCTTTGGTAGCACTTACCAGATGGTTGTATAATAATTGTTTTGATAAAATAGTTTATATTTCCAGGAAAAGAATAATTGCTATTTGATTTTATTTTCAAAAAGTAATACAACATTCAGCATTGAAATATGTTATTTTGCAAAAGGTTTCCATAACAACTTTTTTGATTTTAAATTGAATTTTATTTTATAAACTAATTAATTAATTACGTCCTGGAGAGTTATTTATTTTAAAAATTCATTACTATTAAAAATATCTGTAGTATGGTGATCGGAATATACAGCAAGATAAGAGTATATGAATTTCAGTTCGAAATAAATAATAATAACAATAATAATAATGTAAGTATATGTTAAATTTAATATTTATTAGTAATTGTAGATATATAAATGCTTTTATAAATTTTATGAATAATGTAGGTATGCCATCTGTGTTTAAAGAATTTTAGTAATAAAATGAATTTAAATTGATATATTACTTCAGTTCATAAGAAACTGAAACAATCGTATTATTTTGTAAGTATAAATGGAATTATAAATGTTAATTTTTTAAACAAATAATAAAAAATTATGTATGTGTGGTGCACATGAAAAACAAAAAGGCGAATAAAAGTTTGTTATGAAAAGAATAAATTTTGTTAATATTTTATTATTACAGTGTATTAGATGTAGTAGAAGTTTTGCTAGCAAATTTAATTTGACAAGACATTATAAAAATAATGAATGTGGACATAACAAAAATGATAATGTAACTTTCTGATGCGAAGAAAGGTGTATTTCGTGAATTCCACAGTTTGTGAATTGTTTTGAAGGTGGTTATCAAAAAAATGTTACATTAGAACCTTATTTATTATTCTGCTTTTATTTTATGAATATATCTTAATAACACCCAGCTAGTTTTCTTATTACACTACCTATATCTGTACAACTGAGATGTACAAATAGGTAGTCGCCGATGGTCAGAAGCTGAGTATGGCACTATAAAGAAAGAAGTTTTCATCTAAGAACCTAAGAAACACAAAATTTAAATTAAATTATAATAATTATGTATTTTAAAAACATGTTTAAATTTCTAAAGAGATTGTTATTTGATTTTCTTTATGAAATAAGGTATTCCTCAAATCTATTGTCTACCACATAAGACGTGTAGTTATAACCCTCCTTTTACCCCTACCTATGAAAAACTCTAGAATCACCCGCATGTGAATATGATATAGTTATACTTTTATAACTTTTACTTACAAATATATTATCATTTTTGATATGTCCACATTCATTATTTCTATTGTCTTGTCAGATTCCATTTGCTAGCAAAACTTCTACTACATCTAGTACACTATAATAGTAAAATATTAATGAAATTTATTCATTTCATAACAAACTTTTATTTACCTATTTTTTAACATGCACCCATATATAATTTTTTATTATTTGTTAAAAAAATGAGCATGTATAATTCCATTTATACTTACAGAATAATATGATTGTTTCAGTTTCTTATGAACTGAAGTAATATATCAATTTAAATTCATTTTATTACTAAAATTCTTTAAACACAGATGGCATACCTACATTATTCATAAAATTTATAAAAGCATAAACAAAAGCATTTATATATCTACAATTACTAATAAATATTAAATTTACCGTATACTCACATTATTATTGCTGTTATTATTATTCATTTCGAATTTAAATCCATATACTCTTATCTGGGAACAAAAAATAAAAAATATAAATATGTACAAAATATAAATTCATACATTATTATCAGGGCTTGAAAGCTGAATAATAATACGGCTTAAACTTAACACGGCTTATGTCCTTGATAAATACAGCTTAAGCTTTCGGCTTTTGGCTGTTTGAATTTGAAATACGGCTTAAGCTTTCAACTTTCGGCTTACGAAATGAATTTCAATACAAGATAATTAAAATCATTTACTAATTACCATGCATCAAACTATTTAGCATTACTATTGAAACTTCAACTTTTTTCTTTACGCACAATAATAAAAGTTTTTAAAAACAATTTCTTACACGAATAATTATGTCAAAAATGCAAAATCAAGAAATTAAAAAAAAAAAGCTTAAGCCGAATATAAAGCTTAATTTAGCTTTTCTAGAAATACAGTTTAAGCTTTCAGATTTCAACTGTTTAAATTTTGAATATAGCTTAAGCTTTAGGCTTTTAGCTTATGGAAATTTAAATATAGCTTTTGGATTGAGCTTATGACATCTAAAAATGATTGGCTTTCAGCTTTTAGCTTTTGGCTTTCAAGCCCTGGTTATGAGATTTAAAATAATAGAACGAATGTTAAAAAGAACAAAAATTATAGTAATCAAAAATAACAGCTATTGTAGGAACCTGTTATTCTCCTAACTTGTTGTCGACATAGCAATACCCAATTGACTCCGGATTCAAAAGATTTGAATCCACGATTACAAAAGATTTGAATCCACGATTACAAAAGATCTGAATCCACGATTACAAAAAAAAGTAAGTCATCATTTAAATCGTTAAAGCTGGTCCAAAATTACTAGATGTTTTTCAAAAATTAGGGATATGACACGATAACACCATTTTTTTTATTTTTTTAAAAAAAACTATAAATACATTGTACAAACAAATTCTAGCAAGCAAATGTGTAATTTAGAGTGGTTATAGATTTAATATATTTTGTTAATATTTGATAAATATTTTCTATTACTAACTGGCATGAGTAACTTCTACAAAAAAAAAAAAAAAATTGAATAACAATGATAATTTTTTTACTTCTTTCTTCTTCCTATTATTTAACAATAAAATTTAAACAGCGCATACGATAATTGCTAAGCATGTCAGAATAATTTCCTTTTCTTGTATGTGTACACAATGATTTGTAAAATTCAGTTATAGTTCAGTTTGATAATGCCGGTACGATAAAAATAAAAATTTACTTTATTTATAATTATTGTTTACTTACTTAATAATGTAAGTTAAATATTAAATATTAATAGTTAATTTATAATTCCATCTGTTTAACCCTCTGTAACCAACTGTAGGTGAAAATATATGTTGATGCACTGGTAAGTTTTTACAGAATGTTTTTCAATTAATAAATTTGCATTAAGACAAACAGGAGATACTGTGAACAATTGAAATTTAAAAATATATTACGAAAAAATTATTTATATAAAAAAATTAAAGGCGGACTGTTCAAATTGCGCTGTATCGATCATTTTGGAAGCGTTTTCATCGTACCGTAATTTATATTAAAATTTTAAGATCTTTTCGGCATATACGTATCGGTTTTACAGATAAACAAAAACATGCGAAAAGAAATCTGCAATGAAGCAAAAAATTTTAAATTAAGAATGTGAATAGTGTTTGTACATATTACATTGAATTATAGCCTTATATTAGAATTTTGATTCTTACGAAAAGGAGTCTGATTGATATTAAATCCAATAAATTATACGTAATTATCTAATTTCAGTGTTTTTGTTTTTTTTTTTTTTTTTACTATTGAAATTATGTGTCCCATTCACTTTATTGTGTTTTTTAAAACTTTATAGGTAAATGGTTGATCGCATTTATCTAATTCTGTTCTATTTTAACTAGAATTATTTAATGTTAATAAAATGTGTATTACATTTGTAGTAAGCTTAGTGTAGACTAAAGTAAAAACAAAAATGAGTTGCTACTCGTTGCGGAAATATTTTTTCCCTTTTTCTTCTGCTTTCTCTTAAATTCTACAAATTTTACGAAATTCCAATTTTAGAATATCCTTTTTAGTAATGGATGTGGTATTTTTTAGCCTTATTTATGGATTGTTTTTTTATTTTTCGTATCACATTTTCATTAACTGTTATAATGAGTTTTGCCATTTTTATCTACATATAGAGAGTTAATTTAGTAATTATTTTTTAGTATTTCTTCATTGCATTTCTATTCTTTTTATACTATTCTTTATTACGATGTTTTACATTTTTTTTATTTTCTCTGCAAATATTTGTCTTATAAACTGACTAGAAAACAATTTTTTTAATTATACAGTTTGCTGTGTTCTCTAAAGAACATAGTAAATATTTGGAACTTGAATTCCGTTGCGTAATAACTAAATGAGATAATATAGAAATTAGATGTTTCCGCGTAATTATTTGAACAGCGTATTTTACAATATTTTAGTTTTACAATAACATAAGAAAAAAAAAACAATGGTACTATTAAATTAATAAAGTTTCAAATATACCTATCATTAGTATAACATGCTTAAAAATCCTTAACAACAAGTTTTTTATATTAAATTTCAGTTAAATTGATAAAATAAACTACTCTTTTATAAAATACAAAACAGAACAGTATATATTATAGTAAGAGTTTTATCAGTTTTAGTGAGTTATAGACTTACACTAGGACGCATACATCGTTGAATATTAGATTAAGCGCGTTTTGTTTTCAGCAAGAAGAAAAAAATTTATATACATACGTGTACATAAATGGGTGTAGAAAAGTTTAGTGGTTACTATTTGTATACGATACTTTCTCTTGAGGGTAATACACGACTTAAAATTTATTGACTTTTAACACACAATTTCTCTGCATACTTATTTTGTTATAAAATTAAAGTTAACGTCTATATACGGCATACCACTATTTATCAATAGGAAACGTGGTACAATATATTTGAATTCTCCGATACTTTAATAATAAAAAAATGTATCTTCTTTATCCAGTTGTTTACCACCAAGAAGGCAATTATTTTCAGACATGCTTAAGACTGACGTTTCTCATATTTATCTAGTATGTAGAAGACGTTTAATCGTTCTAACGTTTGTGTCTCACAAATTATGTGGAAGAATGACACACATATCTAAAGCTTAAAATACATGTAGTGTATAGTTTATTTTTCCTCTCATATTATTCTGTTGCTAACTCGATAATTTTATTGGTTAATGTTACAACTTTAGTTTAGTTTATATTCTCAACCTTATCAGGGTCAATGAGTAGACGTGGTCGAGGACAAGCTCCAACCCGCGGTTTCAGTACAAAAAAGTTTAATTCTGTTCTTCAACATGGATTTGGAGGCTCCTCCCGATCGCCGATCGGTAACATCGGCGCAACTGCAAATGAGCCGGAGAAAGATAATCGATTACTCAAAAGTGCTGGTCTGGTTACTAGTGGATCATCATCATCTATAAAAGCGGCAACGACAAATGTAACTTCGAGTTCTACAGCGCAACTGCCGACGTCCGCATCGCAACAGCAATGGTCGAGCATGAGAATGAAGTCTATACCCAGTTCTTCGAAAGCCGGTGCTGGTGCAGTGGCTGAAGTTGAAACTAACAAACCATCGAAACAGCCATGCACTACTGACGAAACCGACATGAAAAATGAACAACACGCGGAAGATGAAATTCTGTATCCTCCGATGGAATTTAAACCTCCTAAACCGTCCGCCGACTCCGAAACGGAACAGTTAGTGCCAATAAAGAATGCTCTATATGCTGAATTCAGAGCTCAAAACAGTTACTTTTTGAAATTGGGCGATCATTTGCCGCCCGTTTTTATAGAAGGTTTTCGGCCGGTTAATTCAAAGTCAATCATAATGAACTGGAAATTTATACCGGTAGAATTGAGGTCGCCCGAGGAAAGAAAGAAAGCGATAGAAAAAATAAAGGCGGCTCGAACGCAAAAACGTAAAAGAAACGCATCTGCCGATAAATTGTTACCGACCAATAAATTTAGTCGGTCCGGGGCTTTGCCAGAACCAGTTATTAAGCGTTTGGAATTTAGAGAAAAAGAAGAGTCGGAAAATGTGAAAGGCGGCGATAATAAAAACGACGATGAAGAAACCAGCGGGAAAAAACAGAACGAAGAAGAGGAGGAAGAAGACGAGAATAAATTAGAAGAAGATGATTTTTACGATGAAGACATGGACTTTTACCATTTCGATGATGATGAAGACAACTATGGATTGGCGGATGACGATGGAGATGATGAAGGACCGATTTATTGAGCTCACCGAAATTACTTCGATAAAATTTTAAGACTGAACTGAAGCGTAATCGGTTTTATACATATTTCGGTTAATAAAAGCGAAAATACAAAATAGAGTTGCATTATTTTTATTTCTAAGATTTTTGCCAGTTTTCGATATTGATAACAATAGACGATTTTACTAGAACGAACTGTCTATTAGCAGGAAGTACAGTAAATCTCGAAGCGATCTCTTCAGGTTATAGTGACGCAGCGCTTATATGTGATAACGCAAGCCAACTATACAGACAAATTTTTCAAAATTTTAACTGTCCTTACTATTTTTGGGGGGTCGCTGAATCCAAAACTGTTTTTAGTTTTTCTCTATCGCGTACCATTTTTTTGCAATTTGAGTCCGAAATTTTCATATAAACGTAATACTAAGTAATCAAGCAAATCTACACAAAGCGTCCGATTTGGAGGTGTGCCAATAAAAACCCGGTTTTTATATATAACCAAGTCGCCAGTAACAAAATAGTGAAGGGCAAACGATCAACGGGCAACGTGGGGTCAGTTTTTGTCTGTTGATCCTGTTTATATTGCTTGTTGTGTTAAGTAAAATGGCAAGTCGTGGTTATAATAACAACAGTCCTAACAATTTTTATTATATTTGTGGAAAATATATATGTACGATAAAAAAAAAAAAAAAAAAAAAAACATCAAAATAACATTACAGAATTTGTCAAAAAAGTTTACTTTGCTTATTTTGGTGTAAGACTGGGAGATCAAGATAACTCTTGAGCACTGCCACATAAGGTGTATGTTTTTCTAAACAATAAAATTATTATAAAATGTTACTTTTTTGTTTTGTTTTGTCTTGTCTCGTTAACCAGGGACCTCGCCCAGGAACGATGGGAAGAAGAGTTAACTAATTAAAACTTAATTCGATCGAAATAGCTGAAATAAAGGAACCAATAGCAGGGACGACAAGAGACTGAGAGGGAAAAGACAGAATATAAGAAATACACAATAAGGAGCAGAAAGCCTTAACTTTAGAAGGAGTAAATAAAGAGAAGAATGTTTCGCCGAAAGAGCAGTCAAAGAAAATGTGATTAGCATCACAGACAACTGCTTCGTTAGAATGAAGAGAACATTAAGGAGAGAAAACTAAAGAGAGACGATAGCGGGAAAAGGGCAATAAAGTGTGATTGAAGCATAGACAAATGATAGAGACGATAACAGAATGCGGAAGAGAAGGGAATTCTGAGACCAAGGTTTAGCAGGATGGTTAGGTTGAATTGAGTGGTAGAAGGAACGATCTTATTAGTGAAGAAGTAAGGGAGAGCGCCCATCTAAGCGATACGATTCCGATACGACAGCGACTTTAAATCGTAAGCGATAGCAACACGATTCCGATACGACGTAACGCCCACTGAAGCAACGCGATTTATCCGCTGGAGAAGCAACTTAATTTATGATGTGGTGTGATAGTGCAAAAAGTGTCATATTTTTCTTCGTTTTCTTGTTCTTTTTTTAGTGAAGAAGCAATGTATCGTTAGTAAATCTTAACAATTTAAATCAAAAAAGAAAACAACGTTATTGAGTACATCCATTTTTTCAAAAGAGTAACAAAATAAACGCTTTAATGTTTATAAAAAACTGAATATATACTCGGAAAAGTTCTAAAGTTTTTATGGAATCAATAAGGAAACGTTTAATTGGTTAGTAGAGAAAATTGGGCAAAAATTGTAAAAAAAAACACCCATTTTAGAACATTTATACACTGCAGAAACGTATTTTAATCACATTACGGGAGATACATTTGTTAATTATGTATATCTAAATGTTTAGACACATTTTCTATATCATATACATATATATTGCTGTTAATTTATATTACATAACAAAATAAGAAAATGTAAATATTAATATTTATTTCATAAATATGAATTGTTTTTAAAAATATTCTGAAATAAATTTAAAACACCGATTTTAAATTGTTATTTTTGCCGATTACTCATATTACGCATAACAATTCAGAATGTAAACAAACAATCGCTTGCTCAAGCAACTAAATATAAAACATGTAGCACTCGAGCGACGGCGATACGATAGTTGCTTATCGGTTGCTTGTCGCATCGCGTCAGTGGGCGCTAACTCATATAATAACGTGGGTTATATTCTGAACTACATTTAGTTGCTATCGTATCGCTTCGGTGGGCGCTCTCCCTAAGGATACACATATCCGACCAAAATTTAAAATGAAATTTCTTATTTAAGGATAATAGATTAGTACTAGGGATTTTTTTTAACTAAAAGCAGGGACAAGCAGCAATCTGAGCTAAAGCATCCACCATTTTGTTACGCTCGATGCCTCTATAAGGAGGAACTCACAGCAGATCAACGTGGATAGAGTAATGAAAGGAAAGATTGTGAATGAAAGATCATATATATATATACGAAAAATTATGAAGTCTGAAAAAGGAAGGGGAAGAGGTAAACTGATAGCCTGAAGGACACTCGTGGAATCGGATAATATCAGATAATGAGAGAAGTTACGGTTAGAGGAAATATAAATAATCGTAAATAGGATAGCCATCAAGGCATTTGTAAAAATAGAACAGAAAGGCGGAAGACGAAAGGTTTCGGAGAAATTAAAATCGAGGAGAATAAAGGAAGAGTCCGACACTACCAGGTCCGCTAGAGCCTAGGTTTCAAACCTGAAGGTTAATTAAGCTTGTAATAGATAACAAATTTTATAATTATTAATATCGATGTTTACACAACTGTGTGAGCAATTGATACATGAAAAAGACGATCGAATCACGTTTGAAAATTCCGTGGTGTAACATTTACAATAATCAACTCACTGCAATAATCAATTTCCCAGACATGGATAATCGTCGGTTCAACTTTTGGATACAAAAACCATTTTCTACGAGTGATAAAATGTTTAAAATGAAGATGTGTCAGCTGAAGTCGAATTTCTCGGATTATGTGAGGACAGCACTTTAAAAGTCGAATTTCAAAATTATGACCTCTGTACATTTTATAAAAAAAGTAGTTGCTGAATAGTCTATTATATCTTAATACCGTTTGCTACCACTTACGATGTGAGTGTGATTTCTCAACTGTGACAGTAAAAACAAGGGTCAGAAATCGTCTCAATGATGACCTGAGATACGCTTTAAGTGAAACTAAACTTGACATTAAAATCTTGCGAATAAAAAACAATTCCAACCTTCACACTGAAAATCATGAATGTGCTTGTAAGAACGTTTATTTTTGTGCAGTTTATTATAATTAAAGTATATTTTTATATTTACATGTACCGTATTTATTAGTAACATTGTAATAAGGGAGGGGTGAGAGTGGGAATCAGTTTTCCTGATAGGTCGTAGAGGGGTAGTAACAAGATTAAAAAGATTAGGAATTGATGCTCTAGAGCCAGCCTCGAGGATAAATTTCTTACTAAAATTATTACATTTTGATTTCTTTCTACGAATCGAATTAATTTTATATTTGATATGTTGAATTTCAGGATTCCACCAGTCCATGCCTGAAGCTGTTACTTTCTTCTGAGACTCGAGTGCAATTTTTGTAAGGAAATTGTTTAAATCGACATTAAATTCCAGCTGCGCTTCATTGGTACAACTAGCAATATCAGCTTGTAGTTAACCAATGTATTGTTTGTTGAAATTAGCATGTAACGATTTGAAATTAAGTCTACTGATTATATTGTTGTTACGCTTAAGGACCTGGAAGGCTAGAGTGGAGTAAATAGCTCTTGTGGAAAGTCAGGTCAAAGTGGCATAATGAAAAGGTTACCAAGTGTTGAATTCTAATATTAACGATCAGATAATCGATGATGCTATTTCCATTGTGATTACTGAAAATGTACTGTTTATTATTTGTGATAACCAAATCGTTGGTGACTATGAGTTCATGGAATAAATGAGTTGCTTGACAATCAATCACCTTATCCACCATGGCTGCAAATCTGATATTGAAGTCACCCCTAAGAGTATAGGTGAGAGATGACAACTGGACTTGATGATGTAATCAATCAGGTCCAAGTGCTGCATCTTAGGTTTATTCGATGACAGGTAGCATGCAATAAATACATATTTATGAATGATAAGTGAGGTGATATTATCTGTATTATAATTTATACGATGGGGAATATTATTTGTGATAATGACTGCAATTCGATTATTAATACAGTGAACATAATCTCTAGGAACAGAAATGCCATCGTAGTAGGTGTAAGGTTCAGCAATGACTGCTAGATCGAAATCAGAATCCATCATATCTCTAATAAAAAGAAGCTGACAGGCATAGGAACCATCGACATTTAGATAATTTAACTTAAGTGCCAAAGTCTATTCTAGACTTAAGGTCTTCCGACAGCTTTAACGAAACAAGGGCAATTTTTATTGTCAATACTTCCAATGGACTTGCTTACAATGTCATTATTATTAATATTATTAGATAAGTCCTTAAATTTACATAGATTAGCGATGTTGCTATACAAGTAGTTTACACATGTGGTATCTTTATGTTTGTTAACAAAGTTAATGTAATTATCCTCTGAACGGCAGATCTTATCAGTGTGTCCGAATTTAAGTTGCCTCCTGTACTGGCGAGGCGAAATGGATGTTACAAAAGCCAACGACTCTCAGTTAACCCGTATTTTTCCATCACCTGGTATAGTTTTCTGTATGCACTAGAGGGGTAAGCCTTACATAGATTCGACTGACCCTATCTGTTGTAATTTTGGATACTTGCAATGGAGCCTCTCCATAGGCTTCAGTGAAAAATTGGGTAATGTTTTCTTCGGAAATGTTATTCGTTCTGAAAACTAATATTGTCCGGTCAGGCAACTTCTCTTGTTGCACCCTGGCTCAGGAATGCGCTAATGAATGATGTCTGTATAAGTTTATCAGAATCTTGTTTGGTCTCTCTGTTAATAGCAAGGTTTTTATTAATTTTCTTATAGAATGTAACTTTCACTTCGTCTTTATGAGGTGAAACTTTTTCCTTCAACTGTCTATCGAATGCATCAATATTATCCAATTTTGTAATAATTTTATTCTTACTGATGGTCTTGTGATCTAGGTTCTGGATATCCGACCGTTAAAACATGCCAACGGATTTTACTGAAAAAGTACCGGGCTTTGCTCAACGAACGCAAGCTAGTGTCCATCAGTCTGGGATAAAAGAAGACATACTGCAATTTAAGAACAGCAGTGAAATGCCGAATTCGCCTTTCGATTAGCAGTCTCGAAAACGGCACGCGCTTTTCAATTACCAACCCTAGTTAAAATGATTCATCTTAACGACGTTTTTTAACAGGACTTGGATATATGGTCAAAGTCACCTGGACTCCCATGGCGTGATGTAGGATATAGAACGAAAGGCGATATTAAAAGAGATCCTGAAGCAATCAGAAAAGTGCGGTACTTCTGGCATCATGTACAAGCTGGTGAAGAGACCTTCATCCACCAGCCTGTCTTGCGTACGTTCAATCACGCGTTTGTGAAACTGGAGAAAGTAAAATTCGAGTTGTCTGGGATTACCTTGCGACTGTAACCTTTGGAGAGACTGTTTATGCTCTGCCGTTGATTAGAGCTTATCAAGAGCAAGATGGCCCCCCAATCGCCTATGGATATGAAACAGCTCTCGATGGGATGAAAAAGTTATCTAACCGATATACCATCTATTCGAACTATGTCACTGTGGATTTTAAAAAAATTTGATAAGACCGTTCCCAGTTGGCTGATTCGCATAGCATTTGATATACTATTCATATTATAGATTTTGCTTACTACGAAGGTCACGGTATAGCAGACGCCAGACGTAATATACATATGTAAAAATATATTCGGGACTATTTTATCAAGACAAAAATCCGCACCGCCGTCGGTTTACTCTACCGCAAAGAAAGTGGAATTGCGAGTGGCAGTTATTTTACTCAACTAATTGGTTCAATAGTGAACTATTTATTATTACAGTGGGCACATTTAGAGCAATATGGTGCCTATCTTTCTGACATCTTAGTACTTGGTAACGATTCGTTTTCAACAACGCTCGGCCCGTTAGACTTAGATCGTGTCGACAGATTATTTGAATCCGTTGGAACGGAAATAAACAGAGAAAAGTCGCAAATAACAACTGAATTACGTACAATACAGTTCCTTGGACATCGAGTTGGTCAGAATGTACCTTCGAGAGATCATGATTCGCGGATTTGATGTGCGATTAGCCGATCCTTCAGAACCGTAAAATATTTCAATTAATCTTTATTGTCCCGTATTTACCATATCATCGTCATTTCAGTTGAATTGCGAGCTGGAACTTTAATGCTGAATTAAACAGACTTTAACCTCTTTCTTAATTTAGCCGCTGCTTAAAATACACTGCTACGAATATGTTTTTTTAAAAATTAGAAGCGGTTTTCATACATTATGGTAAGCAGAAAACCTTTTAATCAACTTGCAAACTACGTCTATATTATGTTTTGTTTTTTTTTTGCAATATATATTCAAAGATTGACGTATAATTTCCCGATGACTGAACAGGGCGGTTACTCAACTAAAAAAGAACTGTGAATTTTATATACTAGGAATAAGGTGGGAAAATGTTATGGTGAAATCGGAAAAAAGAAGTAAAAAAAGCTAAAAAGTACTATTTTTAAAAGAAAAAAATTCATCGGAACGAAAAATGAATACGTTTTTTAATGCATTTCATGCAATAATAAATCATATAGTTGTTTTTTATAGTGGTATAAAATACGCTCTGCCATCAAACATTGTCAATAGTAACAAAAAAACTGCATTCTTCTCCTACAGTTTACTTCTAATTTTTCCACTAAACGACTTTTTTTTTTAAAGCGGGGATCTGTTATTACGATTAATAATAAATACTTATATTTGTTGTCACTGAATGCGTGATACGTGTTGAAAAGGATCAAACACATTTTGTTAATGCATAAATTCTACATATCATACGGATGCGTTTATAGGGCTGCGGGAAACAATTTCTTATATTGTAGAAAATGTTATAAATTTTTCGAATTTTTTGTTTTCTTTAAAAGTATAAACAAAGCAGTCTTGTATTTTGCGGCTAGTAACTATGGCAGTTTTATTTTTATGAGTTAATCTGTTTTTATTTCATATTCGCTCGTGACACTTTGTGCTGCATATTATTACCGTTTTTATGTAATTTTTCGAAATTTTTGTTCTTTTAAAATTTAAATCAACGAAAATTAAACACGTGCATTTATTTCATTTCTATTTATTTTCGGTGTTGTATTTCTATATGTAAAGAGTTAATCTTTTAAAATTAACGAACTAACTTTATAATATACCAGTTATAAAAAAGGGACAATTTTTTTCAGAATTATTTGTTGAAAAATTAATTGATACTATTAACCTCACTTATTACTAAAATATAAATAAAATATAACTTGTACGTTATTAATTTTGGCTACTGAGGATGATTGTTGTTTGAAAACACAGGGCAGAATGTTTTAAAAATGGATTTTTAAAGTTATTTAAAAAAAAAAAAACAAAAAAATTAAAGTTTAACTCGGCAGTAATGTGGTACTTTTTCTGAAAAAACAGTGTGAGCGAGATATTACGTCCCTGTAAATATATACATATATGAAAAATGAGGATCAAAATTGTTTTTATGTAAAATTTATTCGCATGTTTTTATTCATTTTATATAAATGTTTATGTTTAACAATAGAAAAATAATTTTAGAAAAGTAGAATTATATCATATTTTCCAAAAACATAAAAAATTATCTCCATTTTTGTATCATACGAAATCGATTAAAATTGTAAATAAAAGTCTCAAAAAGATGAAAATTTAAACAAATGTATCTAATTATTTTTCAATTTATCTAATGGGTTTGGTTTGAATAACGAATATCATAAACTGTTATAGTGTGCGTCAAACACACAATTAGAACATCCATCCTATACACGTAAATAAGTTTTTCTATTTTCTTTTCGTGGACAAACATTGCATCTTTTTATTACTTTTTGCTTTTTCACTAGTGGTTTTTGACTTTCGATGCCAAATTTAGTCGTAGTCTGCGATTCATGTGGATAGAGAGATCTCTTTTTTTCTGAGTTCAAATTTTTTGAAATCCGGCAATTAACTACGAACCTAACGTTTTTGAGAAACATCTTGCAATTTTATAATTATTAGTATATATTGTGTAGCAGGTAAATTTCTCTAGCATTAATTGCAGCGGAATTTAAAAAAAGCAAAAATTATGGTTAATGGCGATGGCCAGCTCATCCGTGATACGTCAAAGGTTGATAGTAATGTATCATCTACAGCAGCTTTAATTTGATTATAAAAAAATATTTCAAACTTCGTATTTTTTCCCGTGCTATGATTAATAGTGAGCTGATGGTGTAGTGGAGATAATAGTAAAGTATTTTTGCTTTTATATGTATGAGATTGGATTTAAAAACTAAAAAACAACAGTACATTCACATACCTAGTTAGCAAAAAATTTGATAGAATTTGAGATTTTTTTTTTCCCAAGCGTTCCAACTGCAATTTGGTAAACCAGTTGTCAAACATTATAATATATCCTTTTGTATTAGGAATAGGAATAATAAGTTGTAAAACAAAACTGCTTAGTTTATTACTAATGTGCTTAGATAGAACCTTCCGGTTGTGTGTCGTAATAAATTTGTAGGTTTAAAACGTAATATGGCTTAACATTAACTAAAAACAAAAATTTTTAAACCATAACTGGCTTGTTTGGCATATATTGTTAAAATCCACACCTCCCTCTAAAAAATTCAAACACTGTTCCAGCTAAAAGTTTATTAAATTTTCTTCTCTCCACTTGTTCCAATTCTGCTAAGACCTGTAGATCAGACTGTAAAGATTAAAGAGTGGTCACGAAATAGGGAATTTATTGTACTATTAAATTCTATAAAAAGCATCACGTCTACATGATTTCCCGGAAATGGTAGAAGGTATAATACACCTTCCACGCTTCGCCGAATAATCTTGAATAAAGTTATTTTCGAACAATACATTCTGAAAACTTTTAAACGTGTTTTTCTCAAAATAGTATTTTTCAAAACGGTACGCATAATAGCTCAAAAAGTTTTCAACTGATTTCGCTCAAATTTAGCACACATTTTCTGTACACGTTCAGTTTTCGTCTGAATTAGAAAATTATAACATGTTAGTTTTTAGTAGACGCGATCCCCATAATTTTTGCTCTTCGGCATTCCATCAATCTCATACTGTTTAATCAATAAACTTTACCTATCTTCTTACTCGCTCGTTAGTATTTTCCTGTTACACATGCATTCGCCAATAAAATATTCTACTGAAATATTTAATACAAAGCGCAATTACTAAATTACATAGCCCGAATGTTTTAAATAATTAAATAAAATTTTTTGCAACGTATAACATTTTTACACGATTCCAAAATTAAAATACTTCTGTAATATACTAATGATTACAAAAAATTTGAATGTTATCTCAAAATTACCAACAAAGGAACGCATAAAGTTAATTTGATAATTTTGATTTTAAGTTCTTGCCCCCCCCGCATAATATCATTACGGTTTTCGATTAAACTAACTCTAGAGTTTAAAATCCATATATACATTTTGATATCTTACACGAACAATTTGAAAATATTAAGGTTTGACTTATAAACTCCAAAATTAAATTATGAAATTACAATTAAAATTCCTAAGCGCCGAAAAAAAAGAAAAAAAAAACGAAAAACGAAAAACAACAAAATATGTAACATGGAATTTAAAACAACCTTAAAAATTACCCATAAAAAATTCACAACTCATCACTAAATACCTCCTTTAAAAGTGAAATTCAAAATATAAAACAAAACGCAGAAGCTGTTTCATAAAATCAAATAATTATACAGACCCCCCCCCCGAACAGAACAACAAAAAAAAGTATGTTCACATAAGCGGCAGTCCAAGTAAAAAAGTCGAAGAAACCAAAACGTATCTTAAATATGTATATGCATAAAGGACCACTTTAAAGAACTATAACCGAGCATACAACTTTATATTTACTATTTAAGCCCTCGAGGTGCCGAAAGATCGAAAGTTTTGAAATAAAATTATACGGATGGAAAGATCGCTATTTATCATGAACGAAAGTATACTTCATTTTCTTAATCAAACTTTCAAAGTTGGCGAAAAGTGTGAAAAACGACGTGGTATTATAGTTTAAAATTTTGAACAAAGTTAAAAATACGCATCCACGCATATTTCTTTCGTTCGGAGCATCTGGGATTCCAACTTTAAAATTAAACCCTCGAGGCCCCGAATGTTCGAAAATTTTTAATTTTTTCCCCCGAGCATGTGATATATCGATTGAGAAATCGCTATCTGTCGAGAACGAAACCGCGTATTTAATTTTCTTAACTAAACTTTCGGAAGACGACAAAAAGTTCAAAAAAGCGCGAAAAAATATGTGTCTCTCTCTCTTTACTGCTCGAAAAATCAGATTTATTTGTTTTCAATTTAGTATTATGTAAATATAAACTAAAGCTCTGCCTTTCACTTAACATACGGAGTAATCCTTAGCGCATTAAACATCATGCTTGACTGAACTTGTCTATTTTTCATTTGAAATATATATTAATGAAACTAACATTAGATGCGACATTAACGAACTCGTTTAACTAGTAAGGAGCTTGCACATGAAAGAGTGACAAATTTTCCCTTCAACAAAGAGCAACTGTGCTAAATTAAATGAGTCACCACGAGTTATTTGAATACGTCTTTTTTTAACACCTACCGATAGTGTTATTAAAACAGTAATACGACATTAATTGACATAACGCAATATGAACTGAAGAGAAATAATGGTATACTCGTATTTATATTATTTCACGAGCGTTCAAAATTATTTTGTATTTCATCGGGGGAAAAAAAGTAACCAACTCCCTCCCTTCACACTGGCTGACTACATAAGTTACCAATACATACATGTATGTTGCATTTTCCCGTTTATTATTTATTACTCCAAAAAAGGATATGGGGTTGGTGCTCCTACTTTCCTCCCTTGCAACCGCTGGATTAATACGCAATAACTTATTACCCAACCGTTTGCCCGCCAGAAAAGTTTGTGTTGGTAAGGTAGAGCTGTTAACACCAAAAGGATAAGTGAAGTATTTATACACCTTAAATTGCCATCGGTGTTTTCTACCCTCATAAGCAAGACAATATTAAAAAGATCACTACAAATTGTTTAATTTATACTTGTAAAGGGGAATTTCACCAAAATTATAGTCACAAAGCAAGATATTACTTTTTTTTTTCGTTATTTTACTCCGGCATCTCAACCATGTGGCCGCCTTCAAAACAGATGAACTCTAAACTAAAAGTAACTTTCTTATTTTAAACGGGGTAGCTACTCAACCGGAAAACCGTAAAAAAATAAAAATAGCTATCAATGAGAAAACATCATTTGAAGCAAAAAATGAAAGCATTTTTAATGTACTCCGCTCGATAATAAAATGACCAAGTTTTTTGTTTTATTCATATAAAATATATTGCGGCAGTCAAATATAATCAATAGTAACAAAAAAAATCCATTCTTCTTCTTGTACAATTCTAGTAATCAGGAAATCGGGCGGATTTAGACCAGGAAAATTGGAAATTTATAAATTATATTTGAGTAGCCGCCATGTTTAAACACGTGAGATAAAATAAAAAATAAATAAAAAGCTCTAAACTACAATGTAACAATCGACTATGAATCTGAAATAAATGTAAAATAATCGTACTTGAACAAATAATCATCAATTATTATTTTGCATAGTGGAGGGCAGGAGGGTTATTGGGGTTATTTGTTTTTCTTAAGTTGTATTTATAATTCTTTACAAGTTTCTACCGCTGGATTACTCGTAGGAAGTTAAAATCACCTTTTAATATTTCGATTAGGAACATCATTTTAGAATAAGCTATTTCGGTTAATGCGCTTTTTTTTGTTTTCAACGGTTCTTCTAGCAGCCCGTTTTCTTAAATTGTTTAAGAAATTTTTTCAATAAGTTATGAGATCGCGTTATCTGAATTACGCTCTTCTCGATTTATCATAATTTGATTTTTTTTTTTTGATTCGGCGTCTAAAAAAAAAAAAAAAACTCTAAACCACAATGTTGCAATCGACTATGAACTTGAATAAGGCTATCAAAACCTGGTCCTCGCAATAAAGCAAATACTGAATATTATAAGGAGGAAAAACCGACAAGGAAATTAGGGTCCCTGAAAAATACATGGTCTGTTCAAAAAAAGACCGAAATTTTGAAATTACGTCCGAACGGTGTAAAATTTAAATTCGCGCGTCATGCTACACGTGGCAACATTCTTTCGAAACAAAATTGAGGTGCTTACTGCATTACGGTAGTGTGATCTGTTAGCGAATAAAGCGATCAAGTGAATAGATGCAGTCAGCGCTCTGCGAAATAGTGAGAAAGCGGAAATGAAGGACTTTGTGGAGCAACGTTGCAACATTAAATTTTGCTCGAACATCGGCAAGTCTTTTTCTGAAGTATGGGCATTGCTTCAGCAAGCCCATAAGGAGAACTGTATGAGCTGTACATGATATTACGAGTGGTTTACGCGTTTCAAATCGGGCAGATCATCGACCGACGAAAATGCAACATCAAGATGACCCTGGACGTCAACGAATGATAAAAACACTGATGTCGTTCGATCTGTAATTGGTGGAAATCGTCGTTTAACCATGCCGGAAGTTGCAGAAGTCGGGATCAGCATTGGGTCATGTCACAAAATTTTGACAGAAAAACTTGGCATGCATCGCGTCTCAGCAAAAATCATGACAACGCGCCCCAAGTCACTCGTCTCTGCTTGTTGGACAATTTTTGGCCAATAATGAAACAACCGTACTTCCTCATCCTCCCTATTCCCCAGATATGGCTCCAGCAGACTTTTTCCTATTTCCGAAACTAAAATCCATCTTGAAAGGACGTCGTTTGCGAAGTATAGAAGAAATTCAAGAGAAATCGCAAGCGCAGCTACGAGACATCACACCAAAAGAGTTCCAGGGGGTATAAGGACAGTGGAAAAATTCCTAATAAGACTCTCAGGGATAATTAGCGGCCCATGATAATATACCATAGTCTTGACGGAATGGTTGGTTGGACTATATTAACAGTATTATTTACTTAGGTTTGAGTTACTTTTTTATATTTATCCAATTTTGACGATAATCTGTTCTAATTTTCCGAAACAAATCAGTAGAAGGGATGATAGGAGAAGGGACGCCACCGAAAACAGCTTCCTTGGTCAACAGATCGACACTATCATTTCCTTTTATTACACAGTGACTCAGAATCAGAACATAATTTCAAATTTATCGCTTTATTAATTATGTTAAGACATTTATTTCTTCTTATTTCATATACCAGCGACTTAGGCCGTCACTGCAAACTAGAATCTTTTATCGACATCAAGTGAAACTTTAGAAACTCCAAAGCCTTATCTATAGCTAATGACTCAACAGTACAGAATCGTCAATAAAAATTATAACAGAATCGTGATGATGGTTATTAGATAAATAAATTGCAAAAATTAATGATATGAAGTGGAAAATTTTGGGGTTTCAGTTTTTTAAATAAGCTCGTATTGATATCTAAATGTAAAAAATTTATATCAGCGAAATACAGAGTAAAGCGATGGATACACACCGATGTAAACGCTGAATCACATTTATAATATAAAGCTATTCTACTTGACAGTAAAGGCTCCTTGGAATTAACAAATCTCTACTTAGTATTAACTCTAACGTAAATGTATATTATACTTAATACGAAATATACACCAAAATGAAAAGACAAACATGAAAGTCGATAATTAGAGCGCAATGATAATTAGACTACAAAGAGGACAATTGGATAACTTCATAATTTGCAGATAATATCGTTTTAATATCGGAAAACATATTTGAAATATCAGAAATGTAAGAAGATTTTAAAATAGAAAATAAGTAGGTCTGAAAATAAACAAAGAAAAAAGAAGCGAAGGAAAACCATTTTACACAAATTAAAAATCTACATAGTCTAGCGGAAAATACAGTCAGTACCGTTGCATAAAGCGAATTTCGCATAGTACAACATGGTAATACTTCAGCGTGTGTAATACATCGTCGGACAACAGCAACAGACCAAACTGTCTTAGTACATGTTATAGAAATGGAGCAATCGGATTATCACGTGCGCGTTATTATTGTTGGTTTGATGAAGGTAGAGCATAGTACGCCACAGATTCACTCGCTCCGAAAAGGACTTAAAATTCAACGAACGGTTTGTTTATCGTACCCTCCAATGTTTCAGAGAGACAGGCGGTGTAATTGATAGACCGAGAGCCGGTTGGCCATGTGATGCAAGAACAAACGTCGCCAAAGCCGTTCATTCACGAATCAACTGCTGCCCGTTAAGAAAGCAAAAAATAATAGCTACGGAGATGAATATCGTGACGAGAATGGTCTCGCGTATCATCCGCGATGATTTACGCAAGCGAGCCTACAAACGATGTACGACTTATCTTTTAACAGAGAAATTAAAGGTGATACATGGTTCAAAAAATCAAAAAAGTTAAAACGTTTGTATGGTGAAGACGGGTACAAAAAGATACTGTTTACAGATGAAAAGATTTTTGCGATAGAGAAAAATTTTAACAAGCAAAATGTTCGGGTGTATGCCCCCGTTCGTCGTATGATGCCAAAGAAAAAGTTCCACGAGTTTAACCGGAAGGTCATCACCCCAGTTCAATCATGGTTTGGTGGGGTGTATCGTGGTACGGGGTAGCGGCCATTTATTTTTGCGAAGCAATCGTGAAAATGGATGCGAGGGTCTATGTAGCACAGTTCTAGATCCGATTGTTAAACCTCTAAACGACACTTTGTTTTCTGGAGTCAACTGGGTGTTTCAGCAGGATTCAGCCCCGGCACATAAAGCGAAGTTAGCTCAGAAATGGCTGCAAGACAATGTTCTCAGCTTCACAGCAGCTAGCTTCAGATTGGCCCTCCGCTAGTTCAAATCTATACTCCTTCGGATTGTGGACTACGAACTGCTCTCGAGGAAATGACTTGTCGAAAACGCCATGCAAATTTGGAGTTGTTGAAGAAGAGCATACGAAAAGCAGCAGTGAAAATTCCGCTACAATACATGCATTGCCGGATGGCCGAAGCGTTTTTCGTTGTACATCACCGGGAAAGGTGGTCATTTTGAATAAATGATACATGTTTTTAATAAGAAAAGTTTGTACTTTTCAAATAGACTTTTTTTTGGACGTTTGTTGAAAGTACTGCCAGTATTTCTGCAGGTAGACCAGGATGAAATATAAAAAAAAGTAGTTCGTATAAGTGTCCAGGACAACTTGCGACGTCAAATCGAAACATAACAAAACTAGAACGAAGAATAACACGGATAGCAGTTGTAAAGTAAGCGGCATATTTAATAGTAATGAAATCCCTCGAAACACAAAAACGGATGTACGTTTTAATATACGTTTTGTAGATGTGGAATTTAAGTTATAAAGATAAATTAAAATATACAAAAAAATTGCAAAAATTACATTGCGTACAAGGTTACAGCACGGAACAGAGGGAATAAGAAAACGGCGATGGAAAGATGATTTGATAAAATACAACGACCGGTGAAATGAATTAGACTCCAAATAGAATTATCAGAAAGAATCTCTTTAGCAGTGGAGGTTTTAGAGGCTATTAAGAAGAAAAAGAAAAATCAGAATTAATCGGATACGTTCAATATGAACAACAAACCGAATACCATATTTTCATTTAACATTAGACAATAACAACTACAAGGTTCTTAGAGAAATTTAAAATTTTCCTGAAATTGATTAGCAATTTTTACTCGCCTGAAAGGAGAGATAATAATTTTTCCAACTGTTCACTGATGTGTTTCTAAGGATTTCCGTTCTCACGTATAAATATAACGAAATTTAAAACTTTCAAACAGAAATGAACCGTTCAAGAGTGTATCATTAATGTTTATAGTTAAACAACATTGAGAAAATGAAAATTTTTAGTATGTATTAAAAGTAATTTAAATAGACCATAACACAATTAATCGTTTACAAATGAAGAATGATTTCCTTTTCCGCGTTTCTTGACTAGTGTACTTTAAAAAACGATTTATTGATACGTGTTAAATATTTGTCAAACCTAAAATTTTCGCAAATCAAAGTTATTCCGCTAATTTTGACTTACCTTACGCCATTATATTCGTATGCCAGTTAGCTATTCCTAAAATAATTGAAATCAAAAAAATAGGTAAAATCACGAAAACCAGTGGCGCAATTATAGGGGAGTAATGAAACTAATTATCTTCCCTAAAATAGGATTTGTTTTTCATGAATGGTTTCTGAAAAGTCCAGATACAACCGATATGGCCTATCAAGCCTTGAAATCTTTGTATTTTTTTCTCTTTTACCATTCATTCAAATAGCAAAGTGTCCAGACCCTATTTACAAAAACTTCATAACGATGATGCAAAAAACAACAATAAAAAAAAAACTGTTAAAAAAGATAATTTTGATATGAGCGTTAATAATTTCTTAATTTTTTTATTTTAAAAAACGGATGGATCCGCTTCTATAATAAACAATGGACTCTCAAATTCTATAACTAATTTTCTTATGATTAGCTTAGCGAACAGTAAATTATTTTTACACGAAATAACTAAATGTTTTTTTCCTTTTTGTAAAATATATACACTTTTTTATGAAAGACCAGCTTACGGTTAACCAAACTTTATCATCAATAAATCAATAAATTACCTGTCAGTAATATGTACATATAATTTACACCGTACAAAATATTAAATATTTTTTTCAATATTTAATTATTTTTTAAAAATAAAAACAACGTGGACAGAGTTCCATTTTCATTTCATTACATTTCAACTTAATTTTTGTAACTTACGTTCACTCGTGAATTTGTTACTTTACAAATTTCAAATGTTTTTATGTTCTTTTTGATACTTAAATATTTTTATAATTAACGGAAATCATAAAGCCCTATTTGCATGTTATAATAGGTGGTATCTTATATTTACTTATTTATGTATTAATTTTTAAATATATATATATATACATATATATACAGTAGAAAGCCATCATTCCGCTTTTGGAATAAAACATTAAGAAATGCTTTACTATCGTATCATGCGTTAACATGGCTATCATCATTGATTTTCACCATATCATTTATCTCTGCACAAGTACAAAAAATGCTACTTAACGATTCATTAAACGATTTTTCAACATGAGACTGGTTGAATGATTAAACTATTTTAGATACATTAAAAAATAAGTTCCTATTATATTTTTCCATTGGTTACTTGTATTCTGAAAAATTAACCAACAAAATAACTAAATATTTTAAAGAATTTAGTTTTTTTTACGATACGTTACTTCTAATATTTCGTTAAACTTATTTTAATCACTTCAAAATCAATTTATTATTTATTAAATCAGTGATAATGATATTTTAAAAAATGTAATATTTATTAGTGAACATATACTATTTGTTATTTTCAAAAAAATAGTCATTTAAGTTAATGTTTACATACAAATAAATAATTTATCAAAAACTCAGCGAAATCTTTATTACATTTGAATTACGTGTAACGCTAATAATAATAATTTTTATAGTCGAAATATAAATATTTCTGCTATCCTCATTAAATATTAACTATATTACTAATATGTACATTGCATGCATATTTTACCCATTAACTATAAGTACATTTTATTGAACTCGATACACGATTACTCTTGTTTTTGTGCCGCCGCTAAAGCTTCTCTTTTTTGTCTTGGTCTGTAAACGATAAAGTAATATACCATCGACCAAAACGAACCAATTGTGAGGTATCCAAACTAAAAAATTATATAAACTAGTTATAAATAAAACAATAGGGGTAAACTGTATATATATATATATATATATATATATATATATATATATATATATATATATATATATGCATGTATAATTTACTAGGAGTAAAGAACAAAAATTTAACAGATAGGAAAAAATAGTCCTGCAGACTTATTTGTAAAAAACTTGTTCAAGATTTAAAAAAAATAAATATAATATAGATGTAGAAAGATAAGAGAAATGCTGTATAAGTACTAAAGCACAACAATAAACGTAAATAAGGTAGTTAAATAATTTAAGATAAATAAAAATAAACAACTAGAAGAAAAATTACATATATTCGGAAAAACAGATTACCTTCACGTCGAATAAAACGACGCGGGAACACATTTCCGAATTAAAATGAGCAATAAAGAAAAAGGAAAAAAAAGTATAGTTTAAAAAACTAAAAACTGCGCTAAAAAGCGTAAAATAATTTAAGTTATTCTACAATATTAACCTAAGGGTGCAGAGGTGGTGGACATAAATAATTAATATTAATTCAAAATAAAGCATGGGGTGGTTTTATATAATTTATATTTGTTGAGGGACTGCATCCCTCAACAAATGTAAATTATATAAAACCACCCCATGCTTTATTTTGAATTAATATTAATTATTTATGTCTAAATCTGCACTCTAAGGTTACTACTGTAAAATTTTTAAATTATTTTACGTTTTTTAGCACATCTTACATATAAAGAGCATTTGATTTTAGTTTTTTAAATTATAATTTCGTTTTTAATTTTTTAGTCTTGAAAGAAATGTAACAGAAGGACCATATTTGATTATAATAGTTTTCTGCGTTTACCTAAAGTTGCTATTCAGTTGCATTTACAATTCACTCTTTCCGTAAATTTAATAATACAATACAAAAATCTAAATCCATTTTTCACCCACTTCTCGACATCTTTTTCTTTAAGCCACCGCACCGTGGTAGGATAATGAGACCGGCTGAGGATGCTTTCGTCAAGCCGCCGTGTTTTCGCGGGAAATAAAAATTATTATTCGGTTTATAAATGTTTACATTTTTTTAATTTATTTGTCGGTGTAGGTGCTTTTTTTCTACATCATCATCGGGTTCTGACAATTAGTGAAAATTTCAAATCATTCGGACGTCGGGAAGTGAGTGAAAAATGGATTCCAACATTCCATTACAAACACAAAAGTTACCAGTGAAGCTAATATAAAGCATATAGAAAACGTAAAATAAGTGGCTGATGCGCTTTGCTAATTTTAACGAAATTTTTGGTAAAATAGTACACTTCTGGCAAATTATGAATAACATATTACATTGACTCGTCCTCGTGGGGTTTCTGTATTGAAGTAATAAGAAATTCCGGTATATTTCGATTCATCGTAATCATAATCCCAAGCGCTATGGGACCCATCACCACCGGTTAACCTAAAAAAAAATAAATAAATAAATAAAGAAAAACAGGAAAAAAACGTTGTTTGAAAAAAGACCATACACGCTAGATAACATACACATGTATTAACAATCAGAGAACTCTTTATAAAAACGAAATTATATTTGATAAACATAATGACAAAAAAAACAATGCAATCAGAAGATCTAATACAGAATTTCACAACACCTTTTTAGTGGAATAAAAATTTAAAAAAAACAGTATTTTTTAAATATTAAAATTAACCGACATCCATTACAAAAATTACAGATTTGCGCTATTCCTTTTTCTTCATATATGTACGGTATTCCCCGAAATTATGTTACCACCTATATAAAGATTATACTTTAAAGTTCCATAACTAAAGATTTAAATAAAATTCCACTCTGTTTACTATACACGATGGCCACTCAAATGTTATTTTTAAATTCCCGGTTACCCTGGACCAAATCCTCCTGACTTACTGATCACTAAAATTGTACAAAAAGAAGAGTGGAATATTTTTGTTATTATTGGTAATATTTGACCACCGCAGCATATTTCATATGAACAAGACGGAACTTTGTTAACAAGTACCCGAAATTTCTCATTTAAAAAGCCTACATAAAATGTTTTTTATTCTTTTCCTTCTGTACCAATATATGTATGTATAAACACGACTGTTTTTTCTATTTTATTCAGGTTGACTAACAATACGGTTGCTGATATTGTTGGTCAATCTCATGCATGTTTTACGATTTTTGTAATGAATAAAAATATTAAGCAAAAAGTTTGTTTGAAATTCTGTGTCGCCAACAAATTTCGCGTACGAAATCGCTGGAAATATTGAAAAGGACCTACGATAAATCAGTTTTATCAAAAATATAATCGTACCTATGGTACAGAGCACTCGAAAAAAAACACAAAAAACAGATATGTCTGAAGATTTGCCTTCCTCTTTCTGGCCGCCTTTCAATGTTTTTGATCAATGAAAACATCAACAAAGTAAAAAAAAAAACCTGTTGGAAAATTATTAAGCAAACTCGGAAGAAACGGTTCTGGATTTCAATGCTTCACATGAAACCGTTAGTACCTTTCTTATTAAAAGCTGAGCATGAGACGTGAACTTTTTTCAAAAAAAAAACAACAAACAAATTGCTAAAAACATGTCCGACTGGTTCAAAAACACATTATCATGAGAGGCGAAAAATTACGAGTTTGACATGTGAACAAGTCAACAGGTTTCTGAATGAAGAAAAAAAATGAGCCTACAATGAAAATCCACGCAGCAAAAAGTTCTCCTTTAACGAAATGCCGCTATCTAACGTTAACTACACTACGACAGTTGACAATTTACAGGGAGCATGCTTGCAACTGATCTAAATTAAAAGTTTCTAATACGCGGTCACTTCTGCTTAAATAGCAGACCTCCGTATTTCCTAACGGTAATGTGATTAGACAAAAAAAAAATATTTTTAAAGACGTTAAAAAAATATTTTATTCTAATTTTGTTTCTTGTTTCTTCCATCGTCAAATATAAATCATGGTAGAACTCTTTTTTAGTAAACTGTAAGTCCAAATTTAGTAGCATATGATTTTTGAGCACTGCTGGTATATGTAAAATAACGAACATACAAACTAAAAAATGCTTTTTTAAAAAGAATAAATACCGACTTCAAGGTTTATTATAAAGATTTAAAAATGTACAAAAAAGTAAAAAATAATTACTCCCGATGAGAAAATATATTTCAGGGTGTGATATAACACTTAAGTGGTGATATCGTAATTCTTATACAAGATTAACTTTTTGGAGTTGGCATCAAATTCATGTTACAATATCTAGGAACAATTTAATGAACATTTAATGCAGTTTTTAATTATTATTTCAATATGAATTTGATACCGACTCTAATAAGAGTATTAATGTTGTATAAGAATTACGATATCACCCCAAATTATATCACTCTGATATATATTTTTTATCGGGAGTAATTATTTTTTACATTTTAGAAAAATTTTTCAATTTTTATAATAAACCTTGAAGTCGGTATTTACTTTTTTTGTAAAAAAGATTTATTTTACAATTTTTAACGTTATACTTGAATTTTTTTCTTGTTGAAAATCAATTTTTTTTCACGTTTTTCTCCATATTTTATACTTGAAAAAAATTTATTTCTTTATTTTGAACTGCATTTCCACGGTAAAAACATCAACAGCTATATTTCCATGGTAATTTGACAAATTTGCAGTATTTTAAGTCAATTAATCTAACCCGACGGTGAAACCAATCATGAATGAAAAGCACCAAAAAGCTTCAATCCCCCGCATTATTAAGAATAACTCAAAAACTACCGGTCACATCTTGATCAAATTTAAATGGGACTACATGTGAAGCACCACATTTTAAATAAAAGAAGAATCATCAAAAACGGCTCACCTACAAGAAAGTTCTGAAGTAACACACAAAAAACGAATAAAAAAAAAAAAAAACAATATCTATCAAACATCTAAAGTGCGTTATTAAACCGTTGAAGTGGACAATTCCTACCAGCACGTATCATGTAGCCAAACACTATGTTAGAGTAAACTTTGAAGAAACGTAAACGTAAGTTGGACTTTCTTCTTTTTGAACCCTGAATTTCTGAAGTAATTTAGTTTCACAATGAATAAAAAGTTTCAACTATTTACGCTGTAATCTCAATTGACATATTTAAAAAGCTATACCCCATAGTAAAACTATAATTCGGAAAACAATTAGTAATTGCTTATGCCGAAAAAATTGTAGTTTTCTTCGTACATTTAAACTTGTTTTTGAAATTATATTTCTAATGTATATTGTTTCAAAATAAAATTTCCACATTTATATACTTAGATTATATTAATATTGTAAAGTAATACAAAAGGCGGAATAAGAAAATTAAGTTTTCCAAATTCTTGCCCCGGTAAAAATAAAACGAAAGAAAGAAAGAAAGAATATATTTATGCAAATTACGATACAACATAACGTTAGCAGTACAAGTTGAACTAGCGTATCGACGAATTGTCTTACCGCACGATGCAACATATAAAAAACGATTATAGGTTATTACAATTAAAAATTTAGCAATAGTGTCATTGTAGGAAAAAATTTAAAAAAAACCTACGCGCAGGTATGATGAGTAGTTGGGAATAAAGTCTGCTTAAGGAATAAGGATTCAGATACAACAAGTGAGGAACAGGACTGTGAATGAAAAAATAAAGAAATGATATAATATATACTGGTAAAAGATTATAGAAGATTATGCTTTAGACGCCTGTGCTTATATTTTGAATACATAAATTGGAGTTGCCTGGAATCGTAATTCCCGATGTGGTTAATAAGTGGATTACTGTGGGTCGAGCAATTTTCAAAAAAAATTTTTGCCGAAGAAAGTACATAATTACGAAGATATGGTAGTTTGAGGACATTATGAATCATTCGAATTCTGGTGTAGCAGGATGCGTTTAGTACGCACCTGAGACATCTATTTTGTATGAGCTGTAATTGTTTAAAGCGGGCGTTAGAAACTGAGGACCACACAGGCGATGCGTAGGTTAAGATTGGTCTAATAAGTGCCTTATATAGAATTAATTTGTTGTGAATGTTTAGAAACGATCTGCGATGGAACATTGGATAAATAGCGCAGATAGCGCGATTAGTTTTGGTGACTGCATGATCGAGATGTTTATTAAAGTTTAACCTTTTGTCTAATATCGCGCCGAGGTATCGAGCTTGATCGGACCAAGGAATATTGGTACCTAGTATATGCAGTTTCTTAGGGGTCAATGGGTACCTACGGGAAAATAGAATTGCCTCAGATTTTGCCGGATTAATAGAGATACGCCATTTTTGAAAAAAGCGAAGGACGCGGTCAACCTCATGTTGGAGCTTGTTGGCTATTGCATTCGGTCTGTATGAGCTGCAATACAGCGCAACATAAAACGTTTACATATACGATAAATTAGTAATATTTGAAAGTTTAAGGAATCAATTACTACTAAAATAAAAGATTACTTTAAACATCGACGGTTAATGCAGAATATCAATCAAAATTGAATAATAAATGTAATTAAATATTGTAATATTAATCAAAAACACATTGGAAAATGTCGGACGTAAATTAAAAAGAACGAAACAGTAAAAGTAAAACTAAATATATACTTAAGGAAATATTTTAAGAATTATCTAGATTTAAGTTTTGTTTCGCATTGCATTGTATACTATTGAACGTAACACCCCCGATAATTCAATAAGATAAAAGCGAGTATTTTTAAAAGTATTAAATATCCGCGTTGAAAGTTAACGTATTTCACATCTATTTTGCTGCTGTCTTATTAAAATATATACATGATAAATTAAAAATTGTAAACAAAAAATTAATGGTACTAATCACCGCTAATTTTATCAATTAAAATTATATTTGGTAAATTTACCTGCAGGGTGTTTTTACCACACATCTAGGAGCCAACGACAATAAACGTGATCTCAACATGTTTGCAAAAAAAAAAAAATTAGAGCGAATTCAAAAATGAACAACTTTTACTCAAACCTCCAAAATTATCAGCTTCAAGGACAAAATCGCAAAACTGATTTTAATAGACAAACGTTGAGATGTTATATCAATCGTCTAAAACACAGAACATTCAAGCTTTGGGAGAAAGGAGCAGAAGAGCGAAAAGAACGTATTAATATTAACAGTGATTACTATAACAGAAAAGTTAAAGTTAGCAATAATTGCCTTCTTTACTGGATCCGCCGGATATTAATAAGTGTATAAATTTACATTTTATACATATTTATATTTTTTATTTTTCGTGCACACACAAGAGTATATGGATTTAAATTCGAAGTGAATGATACTAATAACAATAATAATGTGAGTATATGTTAAAATTAATATTTATTGGTAATTGCAGATACATATGTAAATGCTTTCGTTTATGTTTTTATACATTTTTATAAATAATTTAGGTATGCCATCTGTGTTCAAAGAATTTTAGTAACACAACACATTTAAATCGACACATTACTTCAATTCATAAGAAACTAAAATAAACGAATTATCTGTAAGTATAAATGGAATTATAAATGTTAATTTTTTTTTTAACAAATAATAAAAAAGGTAAATAAAAGTCTTCCATAAAAAGAATAAATTTCGTTAATATTTTATTATTATAATGTACTATATATAGTAGAAGTTTCGCTAGCAAGTAAAATCTAACAAGATATAATAGAAATAATGAATTGTACATGCAAGGGTGGATCTAGAGGGATATTTAGGGTGGATTATATAATTACATAATATCTTATGCTGTATACAGTGGATTTAAGGACATAATTACTTTAAATAATTTCAATATATTTTTATAAATTATTTAATTAGCTCTTGCTTAAGAAAAAAATTCTATTCTAATAAAAAATGTCAGCAAAAGAATTATGATATATTTTTATATCCGCATAACCAAGAAATTCACCACATTTTTAACATGAAATTTAGGTTTTGCTATTTTATTACCTGTATTTAGTTGTTTAATTAAATTAAGTATTAAAGTAGCTTTATTTTTTGAAATTAAATTATTTTTATCAACTGAAATATAAATAACACATAAAACTCAAATGCACACAAGGATTTAAATTTACATCGTGCTCATAAATTATTATTTATATTCAAAAAATTAAATCATGATAGTGAAGAAAGTCCGTTATTTCTTGTTACATTAATTATTGTTAATGTTAACTTCCTGTTCTTTTCACATTATTGCTTCTTCCTCTTGAAGCTTAACCTCTACGCAGCACACACATAAGACTCAGTTTACCCATTACGAGTTACTGACCCAAAAATTGACAGTAGCTGACCTCATAAACTCGCCTCAAATATAAGGCGAGTTACTGTTATGTTTATACGATGAAAGTAACTTATCTCATTATAGCACATATGTTACGCCTAAAATGTCAGAACAGCAAATAATTACAGCTTATAAAATAATACGATTGTTTTCATTAATTTTACTTCAATAATTAATCCGAATAACGGAAAAAAAGACACAGAAGAAGAAACGGATTTCCACCAAAACTTTTTTTTCTCTGTATAAAGTAGTAAATTTCACATTATTATCGCCACTCCACCGTTCACGCCTTTTTAACTTACTTTTCTTAGCATAAAATTTAAACTAAATCGAATATAAACATAAAAACGTAAACAAAACCACGTGACCGAATGAGCGAGTGGACAGTAAAATAAAATATTTTAAATTGACTTCATGACAGTAGCTGACCTGACAGCTACTGGTATAAAGTGTTTATTCGATAACAGTAGCTGCAGTACAGTAACTGTCAACTCACCCTCCAACTTGCATCGTGTAAACTAGGCCTAACACTCAAAAACGGATTCAAAACGAATGAAAGACTTAATTGTTGATGACTTTTTAGGATTATATAGGCTTTTAATATAAATTAAATAAATTAACTTTTTTTTCATCAAAATTGGTATTAAATATTAAGAAATAGTTAAAATATAACAAAAAAAAAATTACTTCTATAATTAATTTACTAATTATATATGTATATATATAATTTTATTTATTTATTAGTTAGATGTAATACAATTCTTAATCAAATACATATACTAACATGTAAAATAATTTTATATTCCTTTAATTTTTTGTAAAATATTAATTCATAAAAATAAACTTTAGTTTTTTAAGTATGTATATGGATTTCTATTTCTACATACTGAAAAAAATTTTAGAAATTAAAAATTTAGAAATGATCAACAATAATATATAGAACAAATCTGAAAAATATATTGTAGAATTAAATTATGATACTGAATTTCATAAACAAAATGTATATAGCGAACTGTTTAAAGAAATTGCTATTATATATGAATGTGAATTAAAATATAGAAACTGAATTACCCTTTTTGAACAAAATTACATATCTGTAAACCAATAATACTTAAAACGCCGTTAAATGGATATTTATGAATAATTGTTAACATAAATTCTCCAATACTGTATAAAATTTCAAAAGCATTGATTTCAATTAAATATATTATGAATTACATCCCTGCCCGGACGGACTGGTAATCCAGGGTAAGTATAATACTCTTGCAAGCGTTTCTTAAAAAATAAAAAACAACAATATTTTGGGAAAAAATAAAATTAAATCGGTCAACAACAATATTTTGTCAGCTATAAATAAAAAAACAAATAGTAGTAAATTTACAATAGGTGCCCTTAATGTAAGATCTTTACTCAAACCCAAAAATTCCACATAACTTGAAAACGCTTTTATAAGGTCTGGGTTAAATGTATTAGGTATATCCAAAATCTGTAGAGAAGGGGAGAGAATTCAAATAACTAAAAAGAGTAATTTATTCCACTACATAGTAAGTAGTGAAGAACAAAAATTGATGGGCAGTGCTGGATTAACCACGTAGCAAGAGTAGCAATTACTACAGGCCCCGTGCAGAAGGGGGGCCCGCATATCCAGACGCGCCTCCGCCTGAGCGTAATTTTTTGAGTGAAACTTATTAAGTCGTGGTTTATTGAATTTACTTGATGTCACTAAAACATGAAACGTTACATCTTTTCCAACCAAGATAATTCATTGCAGACAATCAGTAACCGATTATTTCATTGGCGAAAATAAAACACATAATTTCATAAGGTAAACGCACAAGTTCTACAAAATGTCGCTTGTATAAATGTATAAAATTTTAATCGGCCTGATAATTTGCTCTACAAAAAGTCTGACATGAGCGAGCACTGTTACTCAACACTCAGTGTAGATGCGTAGTAGAATTGGTATAGCTTGATTCGAAATGTTGAAATTGTCTATTTATTTGTACGACTTACAGTTTACATTATTTTTATTACTATTTAGCAATCATATACAAAAAAATTATTTTCTAGTAATAAATCTATGTAAGTTATAAAAGTAATGAGAGATTTCCTGCAATTAAATTTCTCATAACCATTTTGTAATCCTGACATAGTAAGATCGTCAATTTGTGAGCCAAATTCAGACTGAGCAAAATTATTGACAGATGCTTTTAAAACGAATTATTGCAGTAATAAAGTTTTTAGTAGAACGAGGTCTTGCGTTTCGGGGTAGTGATGAAATTATTGGTTCAATAAATAATACGAATTACTTAGGTTTATTAGAATTACTTTTCGAATTTGATGTTTTTATAACCCAACATATTCAAACTTATGCTCATAAAGGAAAAAGACGAAATTATTTGCGAAATTAAGAGATCCAGGTACTATTTAGTGTCATTAGATTCTACTCCAGATATGTCGCATGTAAACCAAATGGACTCTGATAGTGTGCTATGTTCTACCATCTCGGCTAGTTAAGAGATTTGTTAAGTTCTTAGACATGGAAGGTCATACTGCTGAACAACTCGCCAAAAGTTTATTAGATTTCTTAAGTAAGAATGGCATTGATATCAAAGATTGTCATGGACTATGATAATGCCAGCAACATGAGCGGAAAATACAGCCGCCTGCAAGCACGAATTAAAGGAATAAATAAGTATGCAGAATACATTCCCTGTCTTGCACATTCATTCATTTTAGTTGCTAAGTGCGCTGCAGACTGTTGTACAGAAGCATTACTTTTTTCCCCCGATTTTATTGAAAATCTTCGTAATTTTTTTTCTGCTTCTATACATCATTGGGATCTTCTTATAGAAGCTCTTACTTCGAAAATTAACATTTTGAAAGGGTTGTCGGATACACTAGATGTGGTTCGCCAGAGCTGATGCTACGAAGGCACTTTTATATGATTTTACCATTATCAAGCAAGTGTTGGATGATATTTGCAATAATATAGATCAAAAGGCAAGCCTACAGACTAGTTTTAAAGATAAATAAGTTAGAAACGGGAATAATGGCAATTACATGAAATGGTATCCCAGAACGCGTGCATGCGACTAGTGCGTCGCTGCAATCGTCTAATATAGACCTTAATACAGGGTACGCCCCCTTTATGAATCATTATGTGGATATGTCCAAACAATGCGATCCACATTTTCAGATATTGAAGCAAAAGCCAAATATGTGACAGGTTGTCATGAATATCAGTAACAGAAGCGAAACACAAAGTATGACCATTTTAGCGGTTCTAGTACACTTAATGAATTTGTTGAAAATGAACCACCTGGTAAACATTGAAATTGAAGTGTTTGTTGTCATTATTGATAACATACTATCTGCTTTAGATAAACGCATGAAACCATACCAAAAATTTAGTAGTGTTTTCGGAATTTTTCCATCATTAAAATCTATTACAGCAGAAGAGATTTTGAAAAAAACTCCAATTATGGTATTGTGCTTATGCAAATGATTTGGAAGACAGTCTAGACAACGAATTAGGGCAGTTTGCCGAGCTACTCAAAACGGATGTGGCTAGTGCGATTGACAGTTCGAAAAACGAAGCTCTAGAAATTCAATATTATAAATTCCTAATGGAAAATTCATTAGAATTATGTTTGCCTAATTTAGAAATTACTTTGCGCATTTATTTGTCTCTCATGATGACTTTAGTCAGTGGCGAATGTTCATTTTCGACATTGAAGCGTATAAAAAATGAACTAAGGTGGAACACGATGAGTCAAGAACGTCTGAATTATTTCTCTTTGATGAATATAGAATATGATTTTGTTCAGAGAAATTGATATTCGTATCGTATTATCTTTAAATTCGCCCGCATTAAAGCTAGAAAAGTTACTTTGTAAAAGTTTAACAAATAATAAAAGGTTCGTCGTTATTAATCGTCAGTTTTAAAATGTTAATTTATTATCAAAATTATTCAAAATTTCCAGGGCAATCTCAACTCTGGCCTTTTTGTACTTGTCGAAGGCCAACAGGGGCCCTATTGTAATCTACTTTACTATTAAACACTAACATAATTTCTTATAGATGGCCAATAAACAGACTGAGTGTTGAATTATTGTTTTACCACTATATACTTAAGAACTCAGTAGATCAAGGGCCCCTCGATAGAATTTGCTACGGGGCCCGCGCTTGCTTAATCCGGCACTAGGGGTGGTTCTTTTAATTAGTACAAGTTGTATAAAGGCAGTGAATGAGATAAAAGGTATTTCGGATATAATTGCAATTCTAAGACTGAAAGTCAAAGAAACTAATATAACATGCATACAAATTTATGCCCCTATGACTGCGTCGTAGGACAAGGAAGTGGAAAGATTTTATGAAATGGTGGAAGAAATTACCCAGGACGAATTAAAAGGGGAAAAAAACAAAATATTCCTGATGGGAGATTAGAATAGCCAAATAGGTTTAATACGAGAAAACGAATTTGAAACACTGGGAAAATTTGGTTATGGAAAGCGTAACAAAAGAGGCTGGAGACTCAAAAGTTTTTGTCAGGAGTTTAGATTGAAAGTATTAAATAGTTCTTTTAAAAAAGAGAAGGAAAAAGATGGTCATGGATCGCTCCTAACCAGAAATATAAAACGTTAATAGACTACATAATCACACCTGTAAACAATAATTTAGTAATAAATTGTAGAATTAATAATAAATTTGAATTCCACTCTGACCATAGACTACTAACCGTAGGATTAAGGATGGGGTACCCTGCCCAAAAAAACCCAGAAAAGCAAGCAAAAAAAAAGAAAAAGAAATAAATCCGCATGAATTTAACGAATTCATAAGGAGTGAGCTATATGAAATACATCAGGATAACATGAATATAGACAAGGTGGAAATACTATACAAGAAAATGTTAGAAATATTACATTTGGCCGTATGTACTTCACAAGAAACTAAAATACACGGAATGAACACAAAAATAGGGATCAACAAAATAAAAGAAGAAATAGCAGACTTAATAGCCAAAAGAAACGCCCTTCTGAAAACCAAAAGCAAAACTAAAACAGAAAAAGTAGAACTCAACATGGTCTCCAAATTAATTCGTAATAAAATACATAAGGCGCAAAAACTATGTAATAAAAAACGAAATTATAAGGGAGACTATGGAGGGAAATCGTAACTTCAAGAAAATGAGAAGGAAATTAAATCCAGGGATACAATGGACTACCTACTTCATTAACAGTGAAGGTAAGAGTGTTTATGATCGGAAGGGCATTAATCAAATAATTTCACACTATTATGAAAATCTATATAATGATACGAAAAACGAAAATAAAATAAACTTTTTGGACAAGACAGAGGAAAAAGAGCCGTTCTTTCGGGAATGCGAAAGTGAAGCAGTAATTAAACAATTTAAAGCAAACAAATGCCCAGGACACGATGGGATAACGAATGAATATATAAAAATGGGAGGTAGGGACATGGAAAATATATTAACACAATTTTGGAAATAGGAAAAATCCCAAAGGATTGGAATCTCGCAGACATATTAATATTGTTCAAAAAAGAGGATAGGCATAAGGTATAGAATTACAGACCGGTTACCTTCGGCGATCTCAACAATTTTTTTGAAAATAATTGAAAATAGGCTAAGAAAGATATTAAACGAACAGCAACCAGTAGAACAGGCAAGCTTCAGAAGTATATTCTCAACAATGGATTATATTCATACAGTGAATCAAATAATCAAAAAAAGTACAGAGTTCGGGAAGGAACTGTATATAGGACTGATCGATTACAATAAAACCTTTGATTCCATAAAACACAATTTCCTTCTAAAGTAGCTAATGAATCAAGGGACCCCATACAAATTTATAGAAATAATAATCGAAATATATAGTAATATGATGGCCAGAATAAAAACAGATATGAGGGGAGATTATTTTGACATCAGAAAAGGAATAAGGCAGGATGACCCGTTACCGCCAATTCTATTTAATAGTGCATTGGAGGAAACATTCCACAACTTACACTGGGAGAAGAAGGGGATCAATATAAATGGTAGCCTTCTAATGAACCTTAGGTTTGCGGACGACTTTGTCTTCTTTGCAGAAAAGCTGGATGATCTACAAACAACGTTAATGGACCTAAGTGTACACAATAAAAACGCAGGTTAAGTTAAACATCCAAAAAACAAAAATTCTGTTGAAAAACATTGAGCAGAAGAAAATAAAAATAGACGGGAAGGAAATAGATACAGTCATGGAAAGTATATACTTCGGTCAAAAGCTAGCTTTCGCAAACCAAATAGAAAAAGAAACAGAGAAATTCGGATAATCAAAATCTGGTCCAAATATTAGTCCTTAAAAAACGTTTTCAAGGGGTATTTCAATAATAGACATACATAGCCAAGTTTTCAACATATGTATAGCTCCAGTCCTAACATATGAATATCAAGTATGGCCCTTTAAGAAAAATATACTTAACAAAGTCAGAGTTACCGAAAACGACAATGCTCAATATTAAACATCAAAAGAAGCGACGGAATAAAAAAACCATGGGAAGGAAAAAGGAAGAGGGGTAAGCAAATAACACGCTGGAAAAACGATCTGAATAGGTTATTAAAACAAGCAAACTTCCAAACAATAGCCATAGATAGGTTAGAATGGAAACGCTTGCAAGACCTTTCCTCAATATGGGCCGAGGGACTAGTGGGCCCTACTTTGGGTCGTTAATAATTGTCCCAATAAAAGTATTCTGATTCTGATTCTGATGAATTACATAAAACAATGAGATTAAAAATTACATTACTTAATAAAATAATAGTTAATGAAAAATATGCCTGAAGTTACATAATAAACTGTTTTCAATAGCAATTGTTTTAAGCAGAGGAAGTGAATATAGAAAATAAAAAAGTAAAGTTATAATTTTATTATGCTGAATACAAATTTTACAAATGATTTATATATATGACTAATTCATATGTAATATAAAGTATGAAGTTAAATAATGTTATATTATATAAAAACAGGAAAGTAAGTAAAGATAAATAAAAGTCTTTAATTGTATAATAAGAAATAATTATGACCTCTTTAAATTATTATTTATACCAATATTTTATTGAAATTTATTAAAGAAAAATGTAAACATTTTATATACAATGAAAAATTTGTTCTAATGACATTACAAGAGATAACTGATGTGATACAACTGATAAATATCTGTGAAATATATACAGAATAGGTTTTCACTAATTAAACTAATAACTTCATGTAAACATTTTTTTCTAAGACTTGTGCGTAACATCTGAAAACAACACTATAATAAATTTTCTGAAATTTTATTTGAAACATCAGTTGTTTCTCTAGTGATTTTTGAAGGAACATTAAAATGCAATTATGAAACTGCTGTAATTGTGAAAATGAATACTAAAAATCATGCATACCTAATTTTTCAACAAATTTGTTGGTTTTTCTTGTGAAATTTGGCTACTGTTTTAAACACTATCGTTTTATTGAAATTTAAACTATTTAAGTTTTAGTTGTAATAATGAATAGAAATTAACTTATAGTTTTACACATTTCTTCTAGTAACAGTAATATTCGTCTCTATAATCAGTATGCCACTATTATTCATTAGAACTGATTTCTACTGCATACCAAAAAATTTTTTAGGCAATATATGAAATAAACAATTTCTTTCTCTAGTAATATGTATGTAACTGACAATATATAGAATTTATGACTGCACATAATATGTGTACATTTTATGTTATAAAAATGCTAACCATTATATAAAAATTAATTCTTACACTTGAAGGACTAAAAAAAAATATTTTATTTATGAATTGTTGTCGATAAAATTTTTTTTATTTTTTTTATATCGTTATTTTCTTTACTCGTACATAAATATGTTCCATATTATTTTTAGTTATTAAATTCGTGCACTAGCGCCACTAAACGATCGGCCATTTTTCTAAGGGATGGCGTCGGTCTTTGTTTAGACGGCATGGCGATTTTTTTGTTTGGGTCAGGCAGGCAGTCTACTGCAGGCAGTCTACTGCAGGTAGTTGCGGAGGTTGCGCGTGTGAGATTCTAGCGACGGCCTTTGTGCGTGTTTTTTCGGTCGCGTAGATGTGTATGCACGTGGTGCTATATTTCCGCTTTCTATTTTGTAAATTAAATTGTGTGAACGTGTAGTTAAAGTAGTTTTGGGTATTATTTGTTCGTTGTTTTCGTGAGTTCTTGTTTTTGTTTCTCCGTATCGATATTTTGTTTTGTGACCCGGCGCGCATCGAGGGTCTTTACAAATTATTTTTGGGATTGACTACTTTCGAATATATCGCGTAAAAACTATTTGAGTTTAATTATTTCGGTTTTATTTTTTTTTTATTTGAATTTTACTTACAAAGATATATATATTTTTTTTAAATTATTTTATTTACAACATGAATACAGGAAGGAAATTAGGTAGTTGAAAAAGGAGATTACACAAATTATGGGCAAGATCCCTATACTTGCCTGTGATGTGGTTGTGGTCCACAACAAGCTCCTCTACTAGCCCTGGTCTATTGTAAATGTGTCATACAGTAGCGACATTGAACACTGCAGTTTCTACAAGCCTCATCTAGACAGGTGTATTGCCCTTGTAGATAGCTGTGATGGTTTGGTGTCTTCCACCAACCATTTGCAGAACATTTTGCCAGTGTTTTATCCTTGGTAAAGGTATGGTATCTGCATATGGTCAGGAAGAACGTCATCACCTACACATGACACTACTAGGTAGCAGGAGTTCATCAGCACATGATGGTGTACTTTGATAGTGCTACTACTACACCTATGCTGCTCCTGATGCACATGTCGCTCACTTCTATCCGAACCCTTAGCTGCTGACTGCTCCAGTTCCTTGGCTGCTGCTGCTGTTGATGCTCCCACATCATCTGAGAGCTTATCCTCCACCACCATGTAGCTGCTATTACCTGCTCCACCAGCTCTAGGAATGCCTTGAAATCTATATATACCACAAACGGCACCGCCTGCTGGTATTTGCATTTGTCGAAGCAGAGGATGTTCTTGCCTGGTTGTGGCACCTTTGCAGCAACTGGGCTATAGCTACCATACAACTGCCTGTGCTGCTCCATCTTGCTTTCATTGTGCATGTGCTATAGGCAGGAGCAGCAAACATGTACAGGGTCATAGTTTGCTGTTAACTGTGAATGCACTAGTCGCTCCAAGCTCTTGATGTAACAGAAATGCTGCACCTTACCAGCTTTCAGCAGAAGGAGGTCTGTGTGGTACATATGCTCCGCCTCACACACCCATTATGGGTACACCACATCCTCCTTGTCCAGTGCATACATGTTGGCTGATGTGATTTTTTTATTGTTGTGTTCAAATGTGGTGACGTCATCCATGGAAGCAAAGAGTTATATTTACTCCTCAACTCCAGGTTGCTCAGGTAATTACTAATTTATTCAGAGTGAACTGTGACAAATTTGGGTGAGGGGGGCATATTTTAGACATTCTTAGTCTGTATTCTTCACATTGACTACAGCCTTCTGGGTAGCGATCACACACAGGCCTTATCCCGAGTCTTATGACATTCTGGAACTTTTAGCATTCCCTTTGATTTGAGCTGAGGCCTCCTCAAACTAGGCATCCAAGTCGCCCCCTCACAGAGCAAGATAGTCTTTCAGAGAAGTAGACTAGCATCTTCTGCCTGGTTGCAAGAGCTTGACATTCCCTCTAGTATTTTTGCAGAGGGTTAGCCCATACTTCAGGCCCTGGCTCACATTTCACTATACTAGGTCAATGACTTTGGTGAAGATAGTCTACTGGAAGTTGTCTATGACAACTCTGTTCTGTCATAGTTCATCATATGGTACATCCCATATCACTTTTAGTATTTCTGAGTAACTGGGATGATTTAAAATTTTCTCATTTTATCAAATAGGAACACTATGTTAAATAGGTAATAGCACTTGTATTCAACTGAAGTGTGTTACTGCTGTATGGGAGTATTTATACTTGCTCAGTCTTACTTTTATCACTATATTCCATTATCCACTACCGACCACAGTGCTGTTATATCCTCTCAACATTCCACAAAAGAATGACATAATGGAATAGCATATGAATGTGAGAACATGAGACAATGGGGTAGACTCCATGTCTCTAAAATTTGATGAATAGTATAGCTGTATTATTAGGGAACACAATGATGCTTTCTTAGCCCTCAAATCCTTGCAGCATGAGAGTGTACACAAGGTCATTACCAACTTTGTCGCTAATCACAATATAGCTATAGCCTTCTAACACATCACACAATTCTTCAGTCATCAGGTAAAACAGACAACTGGTGATCTATACAACTCAAAGGCAGCTGCTGCTTCTGCTAATGTAGTAGGAAAGGAAGAGGGTGGAAGTGGAATGTCCAACTCCTCATACATTTGTACCACCATGTGTCTATGGAAGGTGGATCTAGGAATTTAAGAGTTGAGTTTTGAAGGAAAAAGCTTTCCTCTGATGAAGTGTCACTATTAGGGGCTGTCTCCCTATTTGCATCATCCATCACTTCGTTGGCAGCATACAAAGACCTAAAAGAGTCAAAAGAGTGGGAATGGTAACAGCCTTTTTTGAATGCCATTGGTATACTGAAATATGTCAAATACAGTAGAGAAAAATTACTACAGCTATAAAAATGGTTGATGTACTTTATACAGTATATACTTATAAAATAATAAAGTTTTAGATTGTACCATTGTGGGATCTCTGTACTATGTAATAAAATTAATTACATTTAAAACTGCTGGAAAAAATGTAAAAAAATTATTGATAAAGTCTACTTCCTTTAACTTGCCCATATTATTTTTTAACAGAATGGTAAATATATTTTTTAACTGCTGTTCAATCAAAAGAAAAGTATAATTTATTTCAAAAAAATTTAAACATTATTTTGATAGATTATTCAACTGGAAGCTATGCAAAACAATTTTTTAATCGCTTGAATGTGTGTAAAATATTTTTTAAAAGTCGAGAAATATTAGCTTTTCGTTATTATTTTGCTGGAAACTGTGAAAAAACTTTGCTAAATATTTTTTAAATTGTTGTAATAAGTGCAAAATATTATTATACTTGACCAAAAAATTGAAATCTTTCATAGAGTGCTGTAATTATGTTTTTAACATTGATGTACTATTGCTAGAATTATGTTCAATACAGGATATATATTTTTTCAACTGTTGTTTGTTCAATAATGTAGCATGTACAAAAATTTAAACTGCTATCAATTCAATATTTACTGTGCAGAAAAAGTCTTACTGCACTATAAAATGTTCTTTCCTCTTACCAATATCTAACTGTATTAAGATATAATTGAACCCTTCCGTTTTTAATTGTTTCAGTTGACAAGACCAAAAAAAAAATCTAATAAAAAGAGACGTTTCTTTGAAACTTAATTGAATACAGTCTTGAAGCTACAATATCTGAAGGTTTTCCCTACAATCAGTATCACTTAATATCCATTGTGCTTGATAGTGATTTAAATATTGACTTGGCCAAAAGCTTTTAATTCCTCTAATTCATGAGAGATATTTTCATTTTGGAATTGAACAATAGTCCTATTGTTTTGACAATGAAAAATTCTGCTTTCTCAGTGTAATATTTAATTGCTACGACATCTACTTAAAAACTTGTCAGTACATACTATATTTTGATAAACACAGATCATTACTATCATTGGCGCACTCAAGGGGGGGTGCCACGGGGCCATTGCTCCCCCCAAAAAATCTTCGAAATCTTAATTTCGTTTTGTAATGTTTTGTTTTACTTAATTTTTTTTAAAAAACATACATATTTACTTTTTACTTATATTACAAGTATAATGATATATACTTTTAGCTAATTTTTTTAAAATAATATTCGTATTCTTATCTAATTTATGCTTATTACAAACATAATGTTATCTATTATTATTATTTTTTAAAAAAAAAAATTCGTCAGTTTTGTAATTTTGTTAAAAATAATTGTTAATTTTGTATTTTTTTTTTAAATTTTTTTATTTTAATTTACAAACCACAGAAATAGATAGGTACGTAGTCGAGGTACCGAGTTACCACCCCCTAACTCATCTTTTAAATTCTAGCTCCGACCAAAAAAAAATCCTGAGTGCGTCTTTGATTACTATCAATTATTTCCATATCTTAACCTACTTGTATACAATAAAGTGACCTTATATGTGTAGTATTGACTTTATTTTTTCATACAACAAAAAAATTATGCTGGTGTGTATGCTACACAAGTACATTGTGATGTTAATATTGTAATGTTAAAATAGATGTTTATGAGTTGAGATCCCCATCAGGGATGCCAAATGTAATGGTGCTATTTAGGATCTTGCCCTTGGAGATACCACTACAGTCTCAGATTCAACATGGACATAAATCTAAATTATTGGTTTATAATTATTATTACAGTTATTATTAAAAACAGAATTATTTGGATTTTTGTTTCTTATATTAAGACTAGCCGTATATCAGTCTTTCTGTGACAGCCGACTGTTGAAAAACACAATTGTTATATACATATAGAGCATGAAACAATTAACAAATTATAAATAAAATTTTACATATCACTGTTACCGGCAGGATACATTGGAATTAGTTGTTGTTACGACGTTGCTGATCTTGGTAGTGGAAGCAATACTTTTTCCTTTATTAGTTAAATTTAAGTGACAACTTCAACCAATCCTGTTACTAATATGGACTTATTAACAACCACATTTAAAAGCTGGGTAGCCTTTGACTTAGTTCAAAACAGACAATTATCCAGGAGTAAAGTAAAAACAAGTGACTCACTAAAAAACTGAGAAATTATTTTTTTAAACTGTAAACAGTGACTGCCTCAAAAATGAATAATTACTAGAACCGAAGGTAAAACACGATCATCTGGATAGTCAAAATCTTCATTTAATCTTTAGCCATTTCTTTTTTCTTTCTGCTCCCTGTCAATGGCCTTTTTCAAATTAAGTACATGCTTCTTCTTGCGGTGGTTGATGATTGATTAAACCTGATCAACAATAGGATTTCAGGCACACACACATTTACATTTGCACTCGTACACAATCAAAAATTTAAGCAGAATCCAATTTTAATTATAAATTTAATGTTTTAAAAATTATATTGAACTAAAATTAGCAAATATGAGCTCTACACACACATTTTTTTCATACAGCTGTTTATTTAAACTTTTATTCAACATAGTATATCAATAAATATTAAATATACTTTATTGTCTGTTTTTTTTTTTCTATTAGGAATAAATAAAACGGCATCATTTCAAAATAATTTTTTTTTCTTTTTGGTGCGAAAATTTTTAAATTAACCTTTTTCAAAAAAAGTTACAAATTTTAATAATCTAAATTTTCAAGCACAAATAAACATTATTTGGTATAAATAAGAATATTTAAATTGGACTTCAAATAATACTACATGGTAGTAACAATATAGAGTATTTGTATGGCGAGCAGTAAGTGGACTTCAAATATTATTTCATATCGAAATTTTTTGATCAAAATTTTACTTGACGCTCTAAAATAAAAGTAATTTTAATAACAAATTTAAAAAATAACTTCTGTTAATCTTAATATATGTCTAAATAACTCATTAGATTTTCTCATGATCACTTGTGTGCAAATTACCAGAAAATAACAGAGAAATAAATTTTACATTAATTTTGAGATTTCTAGTTACTAATTATTAGTGATGTGTAAGGTAATGAGGAATGTAACTAACTCTATAATAGTTCGTTCCATTCCAATCGGTAATTTATTTATGTTACTTTGTTACTCCTATCACAGAAATGAGAAGAACAACTGTAATTGCGTAATTAGTCTTGGAACCAAATGAACGAAAGAAAAGATTAAAAACGAAATAATAACAGACGGCAATCAATGGGAATTGAAGTACAGATGACACTTTTTATCTTTACTATTCATACAGTCTGTATGTATTACTCACACTGCTTGCTCTGTCATTTGTCACAACCCACTAGCTTATTATATGGCGATACATACATAGTACAATCAAATGATGAATAAATGGATAGCACTATTTTGCTGTATATGACTGAGAATGAAGTTCTTCAATTACAAATTTAAATAACCGAATAGCGAATATGTTCCTATCCATACTAGTTAAACTGTCACTGCGTGTGTGCGTTGCTATCAGCTGGAAACAACATTATTTATGTTCCAGTTAAATCTGCGTATAAGCAGAGCATCTTACCCTTTATGTACTGTGCTATGTAATGATGATGATCGTGCATAGTATACTGTGAAGATAACTGGCGCTGCAATTCGTAACAAGTCTGGAATTTTACACTATCATCAAAATTTTTAGCAGCGATCTTTATCAAAACAGTACTTATTTTTTTACTGTTTTCGACACAGTTATAAATTCCAAATATACTACTTCACTTTATTTGGATTTCTATTTGTCACGATTTATTGTTTTATAATTTCTCCTCTGAACTATTTCATTTTTGACTCGTTCCGGAAAATTAATTTAGAGTTTTATTTTAATTTTTCGGTTTAGTATAAATCTAGATTAAAACAATTTCATTTATTAACCATAAGTAATAAAAGTTTCCTAAAGGAAATTTGATAAACTCTATCAAGTGCAATGGCGTTTATTAGAATTGCATGAAAATTTGTTTATGCAATTTACAAAAATTTTTAAATTATGTTAACAATTTAAATTTAGACAACGCAGTTATTTTAAATAATTAATTAAAGTTTCGAGATATTAAAGTGAAACAATCTTCTATTGGCTCCAAATTGTTTCAGCTTTTAAACTATAGTAAAATTTAGATCCATTTTGTTTATGTTACTTTTTTTTTAAAAGTTTGTAACTAAGTTCCTGTTACGTTTCTGATCACTAGGAACCTGTATTGTGACGTTCCAAAATATTTGGATAGTACTCATTTTAGTGCGCAGTTATGGAGGTTAGTTTATTAATATTTATGATTTGCCCTAAATTATTAAAATATCCAATACAATAAGATTCATTCAACATAAAGCTATACTCTATCTTACATATTGCATTTAATGTCTTACATAAACGACGTTACGCTAATGTTTTTTGGTTCATTTGATTTTACTGGGTCCATAATTTCTCATTTCATATTACTAAAATTTTAGCTTAACGCTCATATATTCAGTTAAACATTTTTTATTCCCTCACTTTTTGTTTTTTAAGTTAAAGGTTTACATGACGCGTACAAGAGAAAAATGTGGCCGTGTGCTATTAAATTTCATATTTCGAAAGAATAAAAAGAAAAACGTATTGCACAAAATTACTCCAACTATTACTTTTGTACAATAGCATCTCTTTTTTTACAAGTACAGTTTTTTTTTGTTTTGTTTTTTTTACTTTTAAATAAGGAAAAAGTCGATGAAATATCGATTTTTATCTTCTGTAAAACACCTATGTATTCATGCTAAAATTTAGCACAATTTGGCACGAAACCATTCTATGTAGAATAATTAGCCGGCAAGATACAGGTACTTGTACTTTTATTAATTGTGATGTTCGTTTTCAACACATGTAATCTGCATGTAAAAGGGGAAAAAAAACAAAACAAAATTCATTTTTCAAACATAACAATTTTTAAAAAATCACACTAATTTTACAAAAGTCCTCATATTTTCGATTGGCTTCTTACAGAAATGCACAATATATGTACTAAACACATACGTTTTTTTATACATATATTTTTTGTACACATTTTTCAGTAAAATAATTATCGTTAAAAGTTATAATGTAAAATGTTGTTTGATGTACGGTTGAGATAAATACCGCCTGATTACGGAATCTCTGCAAGCCGTATAAATCCTTTTATTATCGTAGGAAATATCATATATCGGGTCATCCTGTGGTCCCGTCAACTGTATGCGCGTGTACGAGTCAGGATGCAAAATTGATCGAAAAATGCAGGATCCATCTCGATGACCGCAAAACAGTCCAATATGTTCGTATGGTGTTATGCTAATAACAGGGCTATTCGTCTCAAACCAGACTTTTCTAATGGTACCGTTGATGGTTATCAAAGCAACTTTACCGTTTGAACATCCAACTGCAAAAAACTGATCATTTATGGCACAGCAACAATTAACAGCGGAGTCTAACTTTAACGAAAACAAAATGCATCTACTTCGAACAGCTAAACAAATAGCATTTCCATCTTCACATCCGACAAGAACAATTTTATTCTCTGTTCCAATTTCTCGTTCACCTAAAAATTTTATAAATTACATACAATTTAATTATAAATATACATTTGAATAATAATAATAATAATAATAATAATAATTTTTATATATATAATATATATATTACCTTGCTAGCTGTTTTAGTTTTTCAGATACTTTAATCTAAACTTCACTTTTTTAATTGACGTATTCGTGTACTTTTTTTTTTTAAAAAAAAAAAAAAATATATGTGAATGCTGCAGTCTTTATGAAAATTTACAAAGTAAAATTATTTGAAATCCAAAGGAACGGGCCGTGAAGCGGCCAGCGAAACCAATTCCCTAGTATATATATATATATATTGATATGAACCGTAACTCTCGTGATCATAGTTTCCAGATGTCACTTATTATGAATTTGACTAGATGCTAATTACGAATTTCAACCCAGGTTGTTTTTACGGAGCCGCCGAAATAAATTTTATTCTCAAACCTTTTCTTTTTTTTTTTAAATATATTTTTCCTGAAAGAAAAAAAAAAAAAATGCAAACAAGACGGGCGCCAGTGGCATTCAATGTGTCATACTTCAAACGGCTTTTATAGAGCACTAGACTTCTTCTTCTGTACATTTTTTTTTTTTTTTTTTTTTTTTTTTGTAGGAGAAATAGGAAAAAGAGCAGTAAAATTAACTGGAATATTTTGCCGAACGATGCCAATAGAACCCGGGTACCCGCTTTCACAGCGCAAAAGAAAACCTCACCGCGCGATGAACATTGATCGCTTTAGTTTCGTGCAATGTTCAGTTTTCTAGTCGTCGTCCATCAACCGTCAATGCGTAATTTTGTAAGCTAGTCGCTGTATCGCCAGATATACGAATTTCTTTAGAGCGCCATGCTGTTTTTCATTCCATTTTCTACGGTTTGTTAATATTATTTTTTTTTTATAATGCTAGCCGCTACTGTGTTTTGTTTAATGTGATTATTAGTTTGTTGTTGATACGCCATTTAACTTATCATAAATCTGAAGTGTATATGTGTTAATTCGTTTTTTTCCATTCACAAGTTGTTTATTTGAACACATGATTGGTAATCGCGGTGAAATTTCGCAGTCGGAGAGAGCTGTTTCGGTACCCAAGTAAAATCGGTTCGCGGTTGTGATTATTCAGGTTTTAAACCTTTGCTCTCTTTAATCAAATTTTTCCGGTATATGTGCATTTATTTTAAGTCTGATACTCTGCTCATGAGAGCGGTTCAGAATGTGGCACTTAAGTGTCACTAGTCGTTTTTTTTTGTTTTTGTTTTTTGATTTTTACATTTTCCACAAATTCTTATAAACCAGGTTTCTTTTTTTTTTTTTTTTAAACCAACAAGGAAGTCAACAAGCGAATCCGTACTCTGAAAGGAGAAAACAATATTAAATTTGTATCAAGTGACTCCTGGATCCAGGAACAGGAGCTATGAGAATATTAAATTTGTAACAATATGTATTTATATATATTAATTAAAACGTAATTCTTAGGCTACCCCCCATTCGAAAAAATGTCCCAATTTTATGTAACGTTTGTTATATTTTGTAGGATTTTTGTTATTGTTATTTAAAAAATGTTACAATTTTATGTAATGAAATATGTAACGAAAAAATGTCTTAATTTTATATAACGGAAGTTAAATGTTAGAATAGGATTTTTGTGGTTATGTTATTTTTTTTTGTGTTGATGCCAGTAAGAATTACGTTGTAAATTTTGATCATTTTATACAAAGTATAGAAGAAAAAGAGACAGAAATGAAAGCAAAAGGGGTCAAGGGGCACAGCCCCTTGCGAGACCAAAGTGGCCGAGTTTATGTATATATATATATAAATAAAAGAATACTCCAATTTTAAGAAATCATAAATACAAAAAAATACATACTACGCATCACTCTACTTTTGTGGTATTGAATTCGATAAAAATGAATTGGCAACCTTTGAAGGGCGTAATCCAAATTTAGCGTTAAACGGAAGTTATCGATTCAGGTTTACAAAATTCAATAACATAAAACATTTCTTGTAGTAGCCACATCATGATGCAAATTGACAAAATAAATAAAAGTAACGCTCTACATTGTTTCAAAGTTGGGGAATTTTTTTGTGGACACTGTATATATGTGTAAGTATATATAAAACGGCAAATGTTCCAGTATTTCTAGTCAGGCGGAGAAGTATAAAAACAAATTGGAAAGTAAAGAAATCTGCCAGTAATTTGCTGATAGCAGAGACTAACCTTTCGAAGAAAAAGAAAAATAATTTTCAACTTGCCAATAGAAATTTGGGAAACCACTATTTAAGCATGAGAAGAAAAATACTTAATGTAAAAGTCTTTCAGTGTCACGTAGTAGTTGAATTCCAATTTGATAATCTGTTCGCTTTCGTGTTGTGTTCGCCAAAAACGCTATGCGTAATTCTCTGACATTAGCGAATCACTAAAAACGCACTAAGGCGCACACACATATATACAACAACAATGTAAACAGCTAATTAGATCGAGCGTTTAATGGAGTCTTTATCTACTTTTTTAGAACGACTAGAACAAAATATACATTAAAATTTCCGAAAAAGTACGTAAGAGATTTTCGAAATTTCGATTTTTGCGGAAATAGTGAGTTTTTTGAAAAATGTTCAACTTCCACGGAAAAAATCATACTTTTGCAAACAAAAAAAGTTTTTAGTTAACTGAAGCATTTCTGCATGGTTCCTTCAGATACAAAGATGAACTTAAATTTCAAGTACATTAGCAATAATTGTGTGTCTGCCAATTTGAAAAAAAGCATTTAAAGTTTTAGATATTTATATATTTTTTTACATTTATAAAAAGATAATTCGTAATGTACCTCTAATTTCTGTTCTTGTTCCATCTCATCTTCGACAATAGTCATTTTCCTTTAATTCCTTACAGTAGGTAAATCAATTAATATCTATTTTCAGTCGTAATACTTGCATACATTACAAATTAAACTCAAGCAGATAAAAACGATGCAATATAAAATTATTTTTTTCTACTTAAATGAACGTTTAGCCTGATGAAGCAAATAGTAGCATTGAAGATTTTACACTGCTGTTCCGCGTATATTCTTCTTAACACTGATTATGGACACTGTCGGTTAAATCTTCATACTCAGAGACTTAACCACGCAAAAATTTCTTCCAGACATAGTCGGCTTATATGTTACAGTTTCACCTTTCATAAGCTTTACTTCTAAAGAGAACATCATGTTTCTGCACTGATCGGACATGTAACATAACTTCTACTTCTGTGTGTGTGTTTGTGTGTGCGGGTTCGTTGCTTATACAACAAAACGTTTAGGTCAGTATTGTTTTGGGAACTACATTAGTCCCGTTATTCATTAATTTGAACATATTTCAAATTTTATTACAGACGCATAAAAAAAAACAATTATCTCTGCTAGAAAACTCATTTCATTTTTACATTTTATAAATGTGAGTGAGTCATCGCGGTAGCCTGGTTGCTTCCATTACGGACGTCTTCAGTTCGATGCCAGGTGATGACAGAAATGATTACAAGAACTAAATTAAATAATCGCTAATACAGTCGCATGGCAAGCAACGGCAAACGTACATACGATCACATGCGCACTAGTTAGTACGCAGTAGACACACACGGTACTGCATTTATAGCACGATAAATCAAACATTAATAATATCATTTCGAAGTGTAGTCTTGCGCGTACACCCGTGTTGTATATAACAATTTCCGTGAGCGCTACCTATATCTGTACAGAGAGAATGCACAAATAAGTGGTCATGACACTCTACCGAGCACATCCTACTGCAATGCCCTGTATTTCTGTCCTCACGAGCTCAATTCGGCGTTTCTAACCTGCATCGGCCCCTTCAAATACATCAGGCCTAAAGTTAATGTTGCTTTTCATTAGGAAAAGTGGCCTTAAGTCCACTCTGTAATGCATAATAGATTTTGGGATCATCCTTAAGTTGTTTGTATATATTATTAAAAAAAAAAAAAAAAACTTTACTAAAAAATTAATAGTTAGAATTGGTTTTTAATTATTCTATACCCGTTTAAACTTACAACACGCACACGATATAAAAACATCATACAGAAAACTACTTAAAATACTCATTCGAGGTGCCATAAAAAACTAATAAAAGGGAATAATAAATTCCTTTTAAAAATAAAGTCAGACTTTAAGAAATCTTTTTAGAACGCATGGGGTTTAAAGCTTTTGAAGATGTAAATTTTCCAAGTCGAGAAAATAAAAATTGTCTATTTTAAACAAAATACAGATGGCTAGTTTGAATACATTTAATTAATCGACCCAAGTAGACTAGTAATGAAATTAATATTGTAAAAAAAAAGAAAATAAGAAGTAACTAAATAGGCCATTAGTTATAAATGAAAACTAAAATCATCGAGGTACCAAATTTAATAATGCGATAAATTACATTTAAGTGGACAAAATATTCATTTCCAATATTACAATATGAAGCGAAAAGCCATACTTTCCTTCGAGCAATAGAGGTAAACTGTTTTATCACTTAGGCACCAACTCTCTACGAAAAGCAATTATTTTTCGTATTGCTTTAAAATGAAAATATCTTTAATATATAAATGTGAATTATCGTACACGCAGTCTTTGGTATGATAATTGTAAATTATACATAAACCATGGAAATACATATGCATTTTATTTATAAAATTAGTCGTCTTTTTATTTAAAAATATAGACAATCGCCAGACTGTTAGGTAACCGTAAATATGTATATTTCATCAAGAATTAAAATTATTACGCGAACACACATACACTCGCAGAAAAGAAGAAAAAAATAAATAAATTTTCTTCGCAGATTCTTCTAAGCATTATAAACTAAAAATAACAAAACGGATTGAATTCAGTAAAGATATTTTGATATCAAATGTTATTTCTCTTATTATTTTTAGAGCCATAGAGAAAAGCGTTAGCATCTATCCTAATCAACTATTTTCAACAGCTGGCTTTTAGAATTTTTTATTTTATTTCGGAAAATCCAACTTGAGAACTGATGCGTAATAAAAGTATAAAAATACTGCATGTCCAAGTTTCAATATCGTTGTTTACTAAATGCGACAGCTATAAAAAAAAAAAAAAAAAATCTCTACATATAATCTTCTTGTTTACATTACATTCTACTCAAATTGTAAATGTAAATTATCTTTTTATTTGATACATCAGCGTGAGAATTAAGTAAATATAATATACTTCCTAACTATCCTACGTATAATAACTAGCATATAAAGTGAATAAAAAACATTAATCGCAAATTTTTTTTTAATGGAACACGATAAATATATATATGAAAATATTGATTAATTTTAAATTAAATCTGAACAACGTGTCGGTGTTTTTGTCTATTTTTAATTGTGTTCTATTAAAAATTTTCCCATGATGATTATTGTTTTTCATTTAATGTGATAGGAGATTCAAGTAATTTATTCAAAACGTTTAAACCCAAAGGTGCAAAAAAAATTCGCTAATGCTGTTACATTAATTACGCTATAATGGGGGAGAAACTTATTCATTTAAAACAAAATTGTTAAATTTAATAGTCTACTCGTTCGAATACTTACTCGGAGCTTGCGGGCAGTCTGGGAGAACAATATTTTCCGAGACGGCAGTTATCGCACAACAATAAATCGGACTGGTTACTTTCAGTAAATCGTCTAAACATCTTTTTTCTCCACAATCCCAAAGTTTACAAGTGCCATCTCTAAAATTCAGTGATAATATTAACTCGTTAACCGATTATTAATTATTACTATCACCGATGTGTTCTTCTATCATCATTTATTATTTTCCCATTTGTTAATCTAAAATTTTAACAGAACTAGTTTCCTGATTTTTCGGCGATTGAAATTTAATTCGCCCAAAAGTATATTTAAAATCCAAATTTCGACTACTTTCGCGTAATTTGTTTCGTAATAATTCGAATTTATTCAAAGAGACCGCTAACAAAAACTGGATAATAGAAATTTAAACTTAACTTTAAACTTTATATGTTATAGAATTAATTCTGCATCAATTTACTTTGAAACAGATATTACATTTCTTCCTCTATCGACAATACAAATATCTGTGACAGCTTGAGTATGTCCAGTTAACGTGACAGCACATTTGCCCGTCTTTGCACACCATATCTTTAAAGTCATATCAGAACTGGCGGACAATATTACAATATTACTAGGAAACCACTTGCATTTATACACATCTCCTACATGACCCTTTAAACTTAACTAAAAAAAAAAAAATTAAATAAGTCAAATTCACGTGTAATAAAAATTGATTATTAAAAAATACATACGCATATTTACGTACGGGCGCACGCAAGTATGTAGACAAGAAGTAAACCGTTTATATATGTGCTTACAAAACTCACGATCTTTGGCGAAAAGTTTTTTCTTTTATTCAAAATCTTAAGCCCTTTTAATGATTATAATAATCACGCTTTCGAAAATGAATTATAAAGTCCAATGAAATTTAATGACTATCAATAGGCAGCACCAATTATTATACGGCCTTCAATTACTATACTCATTGATCATCATTCATCATTTATTGGCTTCTGTATATATTACAGGTCGCCGCTGACAACACGTATTTTACATCATTACAATTACTGTAATTAAATTTAAAAGAATTTAACTGATATACTGCATATAATTGTAATATCTTCAAATTTTCTTTTAACTATTGTTATTTTTTTTTAAACCGATCACGGATTATAAATTTTTACTTCCATTAAGTTACAGAAAAGAAATAAACAATTTTTACGAAACGCTAATATTTTTAGTATATGTTAAAACACAAAACGCTTACGGTGTCTAGTCATTCAAAATTTATGTACCGCAAGCTAATGTTGCAAAATCGGGTGTGAATGGTTGATTGCTCCAAACATATACTTACATTTGGAAATTTAATGGCAACTCTCGTAACATTTAAACAATCCTTGTATTTTAAGAAAAAAAGGAATTTTGGACACACTTTTCGGATTAGTGAAAAATTTCTTTTTGTAAATACATGTACACACACTTTTCTGACGTTGAATAAAAACTGCCTTAAAAAAAAAAAAAAACAGTCAGAAATTAAGAAAAATTAAAATTCTTTCACTCATTTTTCCTAGAACTATTGCTGTTCCTTTATATAAATATAATTTTTTTTACTTCCGAATAAGGCCGCAGCGTTTTTTGAAATAATATTTTACCATATTTATGATTTATCCACCTATTTTTATTAAAAGAAATGTCTTGTAAGTTTTCTTAAAAAATTTAAATCAAAATAAAAACGATGTTATAAATAAAGTCTCATAGACGCTCGACAGAGTATTGCCGAATAAGAAGTCAAATTCACGATGTAATTTAATAGTACTTCAGAGAGCAGAAAAACCTGTTTCATTCTCTCAACCATCCTTAGATATTTTCAGTACCCACTTCCATGCAAGTAAACCTGAGAGCCACTTAAATTCAAAGCGATCCAAGTTTCAAACTTAAAATTACAAGTAAGGTAGTTAAGTATCTTGAAAACCAAGCTACCGCATTCAGCAGGAACAGGATCAATATGTTTAATACTTTATTAATGCAGTTAGTCGATATCCCGTTGATTTCATCGATGGTTATACAATAATCACAAAGTAATTAAACCCTGTTTAGAAAAAAAAAAAACCTCGTCGCTTCGCGCCTTTACTTAGAGTCTACGGTCAAAATTATGAAACATGGAACATGCTTTAGCCTGATTTGCTGAGTACCGAATTTATAACTGCTGTTGTTCTGTTGGAAATTATGAATGAAGATATGAAAAAAGTGCGGATAATCGTTTTATTTTTCTGTTTGTTCTATGTGGTCGTTAGAAGTAATGGACAGTACCGGTTTATGATAACTAAAATAACTGATATAATTCTTCGAATCAATTCTTTCAATGTGGCGAGCGAAGACTGTATCAATGCACGACCCACCACGTTTCGAAGAAGTGTGTAATAAACTAGCGCGTTCATGAAAAACGTAGTATATACGCGTTATACTGATAAGTAACAACACGAACGCATGTAAACTGTGGAGTGGTATGGTAAGAGCATCTTTAGCACGAGGGTTCAGAACCGCGTTGGAATATTCGTAAGTATGGCAACCGACAAAGCGCGCGCAAAGTCTAGTCTCGTACAGCGTGTTTCGATATCAAAGACGAATAACGTTAAAACGAACGCGCAAAAACGAATCTACACAGTGCAAGTATTGACTAGACCTATCCCTTCTATCAACCGAACGCAATCGGGAAGGAAATGGTATATTTAAGCGTGTAAAACGTGCTTCAAAGTGACGCGTACAGACACTTATTCTCCTACCAGATGCCAGGATGTTACAAGTATCAGTACACGCTCGTCGACTGCCGTAGTCTGTTTCTTTGTTTAGGACTTTTTTTAAAATTTGTAACGTTTGTTCCATTCTTTTCTAATAAACGATTCGTGAACAGTAATCAATTTTGTGATGTGCAATGACTTTTAGACCACCCTGTATATTAATAATTTACATAAATGAATTACCGTATAAACATTAATAAAAATTACATATGTTATTGATTATACTCGTAATAAAAAATTTTGCATAAAATATTAATGAAGTACCGAAAAATATGTTTTTTTTAAAATGTAAGAACACCCTAAAAAATCATCAATATTTATTTTAAATTTTTGATTTTTTCAGATTTTTGTGTATTTATAATAACTATTTTAGTTGTAATAAGGGGTCCCCCCCGTGGACACGGTCTTGTATGTATATATATAAACATAGCTCCATATATATATATATATATTATCTGCATATATTTATCTAAATATATATTCGTCTCCCTTCCAGCGCACATTTCATTTCCTTTCCAGCGTAACGTTTTCGGGCGGTTAGGTCCCGACTAAAGCATGTTTCATGCTAAAAATGACAATTACCTACATTTATAAGATTTTATAAGTTCTGTAAATGTAAATCTAATAGTTATGAACTTTTCAAAAACATTTTTTTAACAGCCACCCATGTATGAAAAAATAAGCTCTAACTTTAAAGGACGGTTTATTCATTATTATTTATAGTTTGAAGTTTTATCGTTTCTGAACGGAATTATATATATACGGTGGAATTTGGTTATAACGTTATTGAAGGGACTAGAAAAATTTTAACGTTATATCCGGGTGTCGCTATAAAAGAGCTGCCTTGAAATCTGAGTTGATGAACAAAAGAAGTAAAAAAGTAAATGATTTACATAAAATTATTTATTGAAATTTACTATAGAAAATAATTAAAACACTAATTTGTTTAAAAAGAACAAACAAATGTTACACACAATATTGTTTTTTGTTTTTGTTGTTCCTACACAAAGATTCTGCGTGAACCTGGGAGCAATACTCAAGCACAATTTCACTTTTGTAAACTGAGCATCACAAACTTTTTGACGCTATAGCCGAGGACCAATGTCAAATATTATATTTTGGTTGGTCTAATTATAAAATGACGCTAAACCCGATTTGACGTTATAGCTGATGCTGTTATAATCAAGTTCCACTGTATATACACACACACCCCAGAAACAAAGACGGTTACTTGATAGAATATCTGCGTGTTAAAACTAACATTTTTGAAAGAAAAGTGATTAGAATAAGATCATTTAAAAAGAATGGGAAACTTTCTAAAGGGTTTTATTTTAAATATGTAGATTAGTTTCATTTGATTAAATTTGTTTTTGTTTATAATACTTGCTGTCACCCGCGACTCGCACATTTATCTCTTTTTGAATACATTTTCTTCAATCAATTAAAAAAAAAATAATGCAAAATTATAATTTGATAATTACATTTATACAAGTACGTAATTTAGTATCTATGTGTTCCTCCAAAAAATTAATTTTTAACAGGATTTTCAAGTTACCTCCAAAGTATTAATAACTATGTCATTCTAATAAAAAATTCCAGTAGGCTTTTTCGTTATTTAGGAAAAAATATGACGATTTTTGATTTGCGAAAGATGCAATAAAAACTCCTACGCCAATCGTCAGTTAAATTTATCATTCCCGAACATTCGTTTAATTACCATAAAGAATGGCATTCTCAATTGAACCGATGATAAAAAAACTATTTTCTAGGTCCCAGGGGATGTTCTATGATGAGGTCCGAAGAATCGAGTTTTTGACAAAAATGCGGTGATTAAAAAAAAAAGCAAACTTTCTAGACATTACAGAACGGGCTGTGCATCTTTTTGTTCATTTTTTGTCTTGCAGCTTTACAATATACATACATACACGCATCTGCATAACAAAAATTTCTCTTCCACGTTCTGTTATAGTTCTTATTATTCGCCTACGCTTCAATCACACGTTATTGCTCTCTTCCTGCTATCATCTCTCTTTAGTATCCTCTTCTTATTGTCCTCTACGTTCTAACTAAGCAGTTGTCTGTGATGCAAATCACATTTTCTTTGAGTGTTGTAATCTTTGTGCGGAACGTTCTCCTCTTTATTTACCCCTCCTAAAATTAAGGTTTCCTGCTCCTTATTGTGCTTCCTATATCCTATCCTTTCCCTCTCAGTTTAGCTATTTCCGATCAAACAAATTTTTAATTAGTTAACTCTTTTTTCTATCGTTTCTGGATGAGGTCCCTGGTTGACGAGCTCCCCTAAAAAAAAAAAAATGAAATGAATTTACCGTGTTTTTATTTCTTTCTTTTTTAAATAGCGCTTAAGAATATATATATATATATATATATATATATATATATATATATATATGCGTGCGTGTGTGTGTGCGCGCGCTTGCTTGCGTGTTATCATCAAAAATATGGAATTAGTTGCATTAAAAAATTACCCGACCCTTAGTATTAAAGAACCGAGAAAATCAAGATGAATAAATAAATCTAATATGAAACAATTAATTTATATTTATATAACTCAACGCGTTTCGAAGTCAATACTTCATGATCACGGTACGTTATTAAAAGTCAATTTCGAAGTGCGTCGGGTTATATAAATATAAATTATTTCATATTAGATTTATTTATTATATATTAAAGTACCAGAAACATTAATTGTAAATATTTTTTTCTTTTTTTGAAGTGAAAAAATTTAGGAAATATTAAAATATATATCAGAATTGGTATTGAATAAACTATTAATTAGTATAAGGTTCGAATTGGTCTACTAAAATGAGATTTACATCTTTCGGGTTACAATTTAGAGCAAAGAAAGGATTAAAATACAAAAATTTAAATGATAGAACGTCCTTGAAATTCCTTCTTAAATTTCTTAAAACGACGCACAGCCATTTATTACATTAGGCTATTATTATGAAATGGATTTTCACGTGAAAATTATCCGTAATTAATCAATTTTTACGCAATCTCGAACCTAATAAATTGTGTTTAATTCATATTGTGCTTAACATTTAAGTTTGAAACGTACTGAAAAATAATATCAAATCAAAATATCACTTTTACCAGTCGATTACCATTTTCTTTATTCCAAATTAACATCTCTAGTTCATTATCGGAGGACACTGATACGCATAATGAAGTTTCACTGACACTTAGACATTTAACCTGCAAAATATAATTTTTAACGACTTTCTTACAAACAGGATGAGAATACAGTAGAGATAAAGTATCTGAACCACAGCAATAAATTGACACGATATACTTACTGATTTACTATGAATATCGGAGTAAACATTAATTGGTGCCAAAAAAAAACATTTATAATTCGAGTACGTGACAGCTAAAGAATTAGATGTGAAAGAATCGATACTAAAGTCACCGACAGTTTTCAAATTTGGTACAGACGAATCATCAAGATCAGTTAAGCGCACTATTTTCCCATAATTTCCTGCCGAATCTATATAACGGCAATTAAATTTTAATTACAAATTGATACACATAAAATGAGTACAACTACGTGGAATTCGTACTATGTCTAAACCATAACAACTATTATAGTATATGAGAACTGAAATATAATGAATTTTTAAATGGATATCAAAGATGTCAATAACTTTGTTAGACAAAAAAAAACAAAACAAAAAAACATCGAAAACTCTTTATTAGTATCCTTAACGATCAGCCATGTATAACTTCTCCAAAATTGTATCGCATAATTCAGATGTTCGGAGCAGATCTTAATATTTGCTTTGAAAAACATACGTTTGCACTATTCATACAATTTAATGCAACAACACTTCAAAAAATAAACAACTTCATCAAAAGAAATAATTGAACTGTTTTATAATTTAAATTTAAACAAACCATTATAATAAAGTTCTAGAGTTAACCATGGCTCAATAATAGTACTTAAATCATAACGCAAAATATGTAGTCAACACGGATCATCCAACTCGTGCATAGTCTTTAGTGGAAGAATAAATAACTTAGATTTAATAATAGTATCTTCTGTACTGGCTACTCAGATAGAATGTAATGTATTAACGGATGCCATGGAAAGCGACCATGTTCTTACTCTTGCCAAAATAAAAAGCAATGATAACGGAAATAGAAGTTAAGAGGAGGGTGATGTCATTGATGTCCAAATAATCCAAAAATAGTTTGGGATAAATATATACAAAATATTTCCAGCAACATCCGTAATTTAGACAAAGATGAGTTTGCTGTCAAGTTTCCCATACAGAAATATAACGTTTAGCGATACATGTCGCTCTCAACAATAGTAAAATTAATGATATATATATATATATTTATATATATAAAAATAATAAATGCCGATCATAGATATACAACGACTCGATGGAATTCCGACTGTAATCGGCTCGTCGCACTAAGAAGGTCAGTTCTGCGTATATTTAACAGAGACTCTATCGTGCAAAATTATATGAAATATAAGAAACAGCAGACACTAACAAAAAAAGCCTCGAAGGAGATAAAAAGAAATTAGTGACGAAAATACTATAGCCAAACTGAGTTTAAGATAAGTTTGCGGAAGATATGGTAGCGAATTAAATAGTTTAAAAATCTGTCTATTAATGTGAAATATTGCATAAATCCAAACTGGATAAATTAATTCGTTAAACAATTTGAGAGTCCAGTAGACATCTATAATTTATCAATATCAAATCATAATAGTCGTATTATTAATGATATAATCAATAAAGATATCAAAATACAATAATTAAATTGCAGTTTAAAGCTTTATTGATATAAACACAATGTTACCTTTGGAACGTTAAGAAATTTATAGTTCAGAAGGTAGAAAATAATTGTTAACTTTTTTTTAACTCGGCTCTGAACTTTGGATGCTGAACAATGAAAGAAACATTAATATATTTACCTAATTATCAGACTCGAGAAAGATCCATATGTAATTGAATCACATAAGCCTAAATCTTTGTTATCACGTATAGGAAAAACTTCAGAGAACATTGTAAAGGAAACGTCAGTGAGATGATTTATAAAAAATAACAAATTTCCGAAAATCCAGTTTGGATTTCGAAGAACTAGGGAGACATTGACTGTTTTTTCTTTGGATATTTATAGTAGTTTATTCAAAAATTGGTACACAATTTCAGTTTCTGTAGGTATAAAGACAACATATGATAATACGGATCTATCTAGGTTAATTTTTCAGTTAAAAGATAAACTGCATTCCACCTAATGAGATTGGATCTTCATTGGACATCATTTCATTTGGCGAAAATATGAATAATAGATAGTAATATCTGTTCCGAATGAAAATTGAAGGACCCGACTGAACACGTGGTTTGGCAAGGTCAGAGACATAATAAGGAAAAAGTAAGACTGGTTAAAGAAATTTTAAGCAAAAATAATAAGTTACACATATGGATGTATACCAAATTGTAAATGAGCCGCCAGTGTCTATAAAATGTAAGACATTATATTTTTTTGTCAAATCCGCTAATGTTAAATTATTATTTAAAATGTTTTAAAATTACACATTCAGAAATATGTCAGTATTGCAATAAAGAAGTTGATGATTCTCCTTCCATGCAGTTCATAAATATACAAAATTTCAAGAAGAACGGGAAAAGAAGCAAATTATTTTTAAATCTTGTAGTGAGTGTAATAAGCAAGATTTTTATAAAATAATAATAATTTTTGTAAGCTTCGTCATGAAAAATAAAACAAAAATTTAGCATATAATGTTGAATGTATCAACTATTATTACAAATATAATATGAAAATATTTCAACCATAATTAAATAAAACACAGGAAGATGAGGGAACTCAGCTGAAAAATCATAATTGATATAGCGAGTTCTCTTGACTCTTTCTTTTTTTCTCTTTTTTTTGGTAAATATATATGTAAAAAAAAAAAATGTATATATATAATAATAGAAAATTAATTCTTTAAAATTATGAAAACTGGCCAAAGGCAAGAGTTGGACCACAAAAAAAAAAAAAAAAATTGTTTTTAATTTTTTACCTATTTTGTGGTGTTAAATATATAAAAACAAATAAATAAAAACGTTAAAAACTTAATACTATAACTTTTATGATTTTGTATTTGATTTGATTCTCATCCAGTAAGAACATTTTCTTATATTAAAAAATCTCTACTATGCAGCTGACTTAAAATAAAAAAATGTTAAAATATATATGCAAATAATGATATCAGCAAATTACTCGATTTAATGAAAATTGCACTGGCATTTTAAAAATAGATGCCTAATAAAATTGTCCACATGGTGATTTGGAGTAAAATACAAATAAATCAAAATTTAAAATGTATAAACGATATTACATACTAATTAGGAACGTTTTTATTTGCATAAATGATTAGCTAAAAATTAATAGTACAAATAAAATCACACAGAGTGCGCAATCAGAACAAACTCTAAAAGTTCCAATCCCACACAGAGGTGTGATTTCATTTGTATTTTTAATTTTTAGCTGATCATCTATACCCATAAAAATGTTTCTAATTAGTATGTAATATCGTTTATACAATTTTAAATTGGTAATATTTGTATTTTATTGCAAATTACTATATTTATATGTAACAAATAGTATGTTACATGATTGTATACAAAACGGTCTATAAATAGAATGTTGTTAAAAAATTAAAAATTTTCCAATCTGTAAGAAAAATAACCGGGGGAAAAAACAGCGCCAGTAAAAACATGGATTTTTATTTATTTATCAGCAAACTCTTTTACGAAACATTTGTAACGCAAATTATTGATAATGACCAATAAAGTAAGAGAGTACGTAAAACTTAAAATTACATACTGTTTATATATAGAAAAAAAAAAAAAACAAAGTTCGTCTTTGAGTTTTTCAAATACCTTTAAATTTGCACAAAATCCATACTTTTCCTGATACATGTCTGAAACATAAGATATCGAATTAAAAATTAAACACGGTACCGCATGAACATACGACAGTCATAATACTAATCAAAAATACTGGATAAAAAAATCCATCACCTAACAACGAGAGTGATCAATGAAAATATAAAAAATAACCAATCCACGGGAAAAAAGAAAGCTTAAGCTATTAATAATGTTATACTAGAGCGCTTTTTATATTTCCGCGATAAAATGCAAAAGGTGTTTTTTCGTGTGTAATTTTTTTCCCTACCTCACATTGAGCAGCCACATCGAAAAATATAGTTTTTTAGACGTATAGCATGACCATAATTTTTCCCCGTGTAAAAAAGAAAATGAATGCCCATGCTTATCATATTCTTTGTTGAATTCGATTTCATCAAGTTTTCTTCGTCATCACTTTTCCGTCAACAGTTATCAGATACGAATGAACATTTCGTAATTTTCCTTTAACAATTAATTTTAAAAAAAAAAAACGTTTTTTCTCTGTCTTTTTTCCTCGCATTATAAAGAAAGTTACAGTCAGCAATCTGGAATTTTATACTATTAATTTTATAGTCAAACAACCGCATTTGTGTACGTATGAACGAGTTACTTATGCTCTCGAATAATTTTCCGTTCTGATTAAAACACAAATGATAGAGAGCCATTGATATAATAATTCCAGATTGTTACACAAATATAACTTCTTTATAATGCGGAAAATTATTTTTAAAAATTGTTTCAAAAAAAAAAAAAGATTATCAAACATTTATCCGTATTAACGCAAAAAAGTTGGCGGGAAAGTGGTGACTAAAAAAAAAAATCGATAAAAATGAATTTAAAAAAAAGGTAATATTGCTAACTGTCAAACGGCTAACATTTCGGTAACGGAAAAAATAGTGACACAAACATTTCAGAATGATCGCCGGCCAAAAAACGATTTAGCTGTAAATATTATTCGAAAAATAAAACCCCACTAATTGTGAAAAGTTGAAGCAAATAGAACAACTGCGAGAAAGTACACGCAGAAATAGTATTAAATTATGTAAAAAAAAACTTCAATTATGGTTTTAGGTATCAATTTTGTATCTCATTAAATATATAAATAGGTTAATGGAAATTTCTATTTGCTTCGATCATTAAATGATAAATTTTAACTTAATATAAACATTCTCATCTTGGTAGATTTTAATATCTTAAATATTTATATATCCAAACAAGACTTAAACGTAACTTAAGTTTCCTAATACTATCGAATGGTAACGATTTAGAGCGTAATTTCAAACAAATATTAGTTGGTATTCTGTATATCAAAATAAAATATCCACGCATTTATATACATAACGGTAGTAAATACTCACTTAATATTATCGAAATTAATGTTTGGTAAGGAAATGTTAAGCTGTTACACTGAGGGAAGTAACGATGAACCAAATATTTCATCAACTTCAGACAACAATAATATATCTGATATTAGTTATATTAAAGCTGAAATGGTTATACTAATTTATCGTAATCATCCGCAGGATAAAACTTGGAAAAAATAGTAAACATTTTACTAAACATTAAATATCCCAATGTTTAACACTACTGGTGTAAAAAGTCAGAAGAAACCTTAACTATTACATTTCAGTAGCGAGTGAAAAATAATTAGAAAATAAAATAACGCGTAAGTATTTTTCAGCTTATAAAGATAATTATAAACTATGAATTACATTTGCTTATTAATGGAAAATACCGATACATATATGTATATATATTAATACTAATATGTAAAAAAGTGTAAAAGTGTAAATATAATAATCTATATATAAATAGGCAAAGACAAAACAGTTCACTACCTTTTTCTTCTTAGTTTCTTAAACTGAATTTATTTTTATTTTTTTTGTTTAGAAGCTATTGACGATTTTTAGTGTTATCAGTACAAAAATTTGGGAAACAGTTTTTTTTTTCTTATTTAAATAAAAAAAAAAAAAATATATATAAAAGTTGAAAAATGAAATCGCTATAGCCAGTAAACTTGTTCTTATTAAAATGTTCTCATCATTTGGTCGAAAACCCTAGAGGGGTGTCGTGATCATGGCGACGCTGATTTGATTATTTTTCGCCATTGCTCGCGATTCTCTGTTTTAAGACAGGACATCTGTAAGCTCAGACCCGTTACATCCTGTATCGCATTCGTCCATTGCGCTAGTGGCCGACCTCTGGATCTCTTAACTTCCACTTTCGCCTGTATCAACCAGCGCTCCATTTCATTTTCTCTGCGCATAAGATGTCCAAAAAATTTCATCTTACGGGTGAGTACAACACTGGATAATCGTTGTGCAGTCCCGATTTCTTCTATTACAGATGTATTAGTTGGTTTTACCGTCCAGGGTATTTTAAGAACCCTTCGCCAACACCACATCTCTAATTTATCTTAATAATCATCATTATTGGCTTTTTTACAGTGTACTAAATCTTAAGATGTCATTTTATATCAATAAATGCGGTTTTTTAAATTGTGATTTACTGTTATTTTATTGTATTTATTTTTTATTAAATTATAATAATACCGAACTGTTTTATATTGTAAGTACATATAAAAGTGTATGTTCTCAGATATACAATGAACAAATGTATAAGAGCAGAAATTTTTTTTTTTTGGAAATATGCATATTCATATATGTTTTCCTCAAATTTTTAATAATAATTATGGTTGAATTTTGACCAATGGGCGAACACTAGTTATCATAACTGTTTAAAAATACGTAATTAAAAGCAGATAATTATTTCAAACAGCGAAAAAAGGTGAATACTTAACAATACCGCATTGACATTTTTATATTAATGTTTATATTTTCTATTAGTCAACAAATGAAAAGGAATTTATTATAGTTTATAATAAGTTCTCTCGCAGTTAGTAACGTAAACAATAAAAATATACAAATAAATAAAAGATCATTTAAATCCGATTTTAAAAAAAATTAAAAACTGTAATTGACGAACAACTTTGTCCAGAAACAGATGACAAGGATATAACGGTTCTAAAAGTTTGAAAACCTTTGCACCAAACCATTAAAAACAAAGAGTTAAGATGACTTAAAACTTAACTGGTTAATATATCGGCAACTTTTAGTAATAATTTCAAATTAATTCTATGCAAATGGTAACATTGAAGTAGATATAATACGACGTAATTTTTTAGATTAATACTTCATGTTTAAAAAATCTTAAAGTAGGTTTTAAATTATTAACTGACAGTAAAGAATACCTTAAGCAATATTCCCAATCACTTTCAATGAAAAATATTGGAGCACTCTCTACACATTGTTCTTCAATTTCCATTTTTCACGTAAAAAGATTTTACAAATCTTGAATATAACTTCTTAAAATTCCGAAAAATCAAAATATTATTGCCGTTCAAATATTTCAATCCTGAGTAACGTTAGAAGGCAACCGGCAAGAGAAATGGATTTGTTTACGACATTGAACGATTTCATAATTTTTTTTGGATGCTTTTAAAAGAGGAATTACACTACGTCACGTTATCTCGCGTGTTGATAAAAAATCCAGAAGTAAATTTTAATGCGTCAAGAACACATTAAAGTCAATATCACATCAGGTTTTTCTTTTCAGCGTGATATCATTTTTTTAAATTTCGGTTTACTTAGATATTATATTAGCGCAAACTCATATTTTTTCATTGTAGATTTATGGTAGTTTTTCCTGCAGTCTTAATTGATATAGTTTTTAAAAATGATTTGTTTACATTTAGACTCGGAGCATGTAAAATATAGAAAAAATTAGAAATTATTCTATTTTATAACATGAAAAATGAATAGATTATCGTGATCAGAATTTGCGGAGAGCAGTTTGACAAGAAACAGGAAATAAATTACAAATACTAGGTATTAACTTCCATACAGCATAATGTTTAAAAAATCATTATTTGATTAAGCATTACATTTTCTATTAAACATAGCATTTTATTAATTAATTACTCAATTTACTCTTTTTTAGAGTATATTTATGTCAAATCACATACTTTGCAGCTGAATGAAAAAACATGCTGGCGGTGGTGATAATGAAATATTTGATACAACGTGATAATTTGTTCATTGCAAGCATGACATCACGCGGATTTTACTTTTGTAAGAATTTATGAACTCACGTAATTTTCCCGTAGTGTGTTTCCACTTTAGCTGTTATTAAATGAATATATTTTATGCGTATTATTATTTTAACATATTCTAAATCAAAATTGATCTAAATCAGACAATTATATTAAAAAATGTAAAAATCAATTTAAAGGTTTACATTCGGATATCAATTTAATCTATTGTGAACAATGACTGTATGAAAAGGAAACGGGAAGACTACTTATTGTAGTAACTTTTATCGTTAGTTAACGCTGACTCGCACCACATTTAACAGTATACAGTACTTTCTATGGTAAAGTCACCGCCTTCAATATCATCACTTCATTATAACGATCTTACATCATTGGATAGTAAATGCGCCGAAAAGTAGCCGAGTCAAGTCATTCATGTCGTGACTTCACTGCGATAGTAACGTGAAACAAATAGCTTATTCTATTTCATCTGTTCACAATACCACACACTAAAAGACTGCGAACATAACTTTTCCGCTAATCATTTTGATTCTTCAGTAAAATTGCCAAGTCTAAACGTTATATTTCAATTCTTATCTGGGAAGAGATGAGAAAAATACAGAAAGTAAATAATACAATATGAGTTGAAATAAATCTTGTTAACATTGTAAATAATATAATTAATTATGGAATTAATATTTGGAACACAGTAAACGACATTAATAAGTAACTTAAATAGTAATATAATTAACAATATCAATAAAATAAAAAAAATGATTCTGTTAGTATTAGTTAAAAATATCAAAGATATTATAATGTTGCTCTGTGGGACACATGTTGTTGTAACTAGAATTACTTTCTCTGGTAAGTAGGTTCTCGATTGTCATATGGTACTCGTCCCACCGACAGTAGAAACGAAACAACAGCCAAGTGATTTCCATACGTCCTCGTCGTGCAGGATGGTAATTTTCTGTTTGGCGGGCTTAGCGTTGATCAGAAGAGCTAAATCGGAACTCACAGTACATCACTGATAGGAAAACAGAGAGGAGTTCACTTGCCGAAGGTGTTCCTTTCGCTAAATATCATTAAGCTTTTTACTGCATTGATAACAGTAGACTACTAGCAACCCGCTTGTGACATTGTGCCACAGTCGGATTGGCGAATAACAATCTAGAGCGAGTAAGTAAGTATCCGGCGCCTTAAAACCGAGTCCTTTCGACTAAGGAAGTAAATCCTAACAGAAAATCATGGCGGAAGGTAACGGGATACCACCGTCATTATCATCCCTAGATTGCACATATAATTATCGAAAATACAATGGTCCTAAGTCTCTGTCAGGCAGCTTCTTATCCACCAAAGCAGTCGGGTAAGGTACGGAGAGTCTGCAGAGTCAAAATAAGGCGGAGAAATATGGAGAACATAAAGAATCATATTAACATAAGAGAGACGAAAACAAATGATGAGAAAAAGAAAACAACAAAAATATATGAAGGACATGGAATGTGAGAACGCTATATCAGATAGGGCAAATAAAGAACGTTTGTATTGAGGCTAAGCGCTTGGACCTGGACATCTTAGGAATAAGTGAAACTAGGTGGCCAAGAAACGGAATGATAAGCGCCGATGACGAATATGAGTTTGTGTACAGTGGGAAAGACACACACAAAAATGGAGTCCGGATACTGATGAAAAAACAGATTGTAGCCGCAATAACCGAGATAATTCCATTCTCAGAGAGGATAATAATGGTGAAAACCAAGACAAATCCAAGATTGGTAATAGCGATTCAGACATACGCACCAATGGCTGATAGTAGCACAGAAGAAATCGAAGAGTTCTATGAGGAGCTAGGAAACACATTAAAACGAGCAACATATGGTGATATTGTTTTCATATTAGGAGATTTTAACGTCAAAGTCGACATGAATCACGGAAGCACAACAGCTGAAAGATATTGCTTAGGCAGTGGGAATGAATGCGGGGAACGTCTGTTAGAATTTGCAGAAGCACATAATCTTAAATTGTGCAACACATGGTTTAAACAGCATCCAAGAAGAATATACATCTGGATAAGCTCTGGAGATAGAAGCAGAAACCAAATAGATTTCATCATGATCAATGGAAGATATACAAATATGGTGAAGAATTGTCATACCTATGCAGGAGCCGATTGTAATTCAGATTATGTGCTACTAGTAGAAAAATGCCGATTAATGCTGAAGAAATGTCAAAAAGAGAAGATAAACGAAATGTGGAACTTTCAAAGTCTAAAAGACCAAAAAGTGATAGCAAACTTGCAAGCAGAGCTCGAACAGGAAACAGGGAAAAGTAGTATTATGGAAAGAACCGAAACTATAGCACAACACAGAGGTGATAAGTAGGTACAGACTAAACAATACCAAAAAGAGGAGAGAAAAGAAATAACAAACCATGGATATCTCAGGAAATAATAGATATATGATAGATGAAAGAAGAACCATTAGGAACAGAAATGAAGAAGAGTATAAAAGATTAAATAAGCAAATAATTAAAATGTCCATGGAAGCCAAACCAAAATGGCTAGAAGAAAAGTGTGAGGAAATCGAGAAGATTCAGAAAAGGAGCAATATAAGAGAAATGCACGTCCAAATAAGGAATATGATGAAACAACAGAAGAAGAAAAAAGGAACGCGAACAGCAAAAATTAGAAACAAAAAGGAGAATTATTGCAGAAATAAAGAGGAACTAGAAGAAGTATGGCTAGAATATGTGACGGAGCTTTACAGGGACGAAAGGCGACCACAGCAAACTGATGACAGAACAAAAGAAGAGGCGCTGAAAATAGAAATGTGGAAACTGGAAAACATGATTAAAAAAAGCAAGAAATAATAAAGCCACAGAAGAGGACCAAATATCAGCAGATGTCCTTAAGATTATAACATCAGGATACAAACGACAATTGCTAATACTGCTAAATAGAATATATGATGAAGGGAAGATACCTGATGACTTCAAAACCCTGACATATATACCGACCCCCAAGAAGGTATCATCACAAACATGCAGCCATTACCAAATAATCGCATTAATGAGTCATACTCTGAAGAACTTCTCCCAATAATTAACACAAGAATCGACCGGAAGTTGGACATGCAGCTTAGTGAAACGCAATATGGATTTGTTGCCAAAAAAAGGCACCAGAGACACGATAGTACTGCTCAAAATAATAATACAACGATCGTGTAACATGGGCCGAGATGTGATTGCTTGTTTCGTGGACTACAAAAAAGCGTTTTTTGACAGAGTGAAACATCGAAAGCTGATACAAATATTGCAAAAGTACAACATCGATAATAAAGACCTACAGATAACTAAAAACATATATTGGGAGCAGACTGCGAGTGTAAGAGTGACAGACGAATCCTCAGTCAGAAGATGCCCAATAACAAGAGAGGTGTGGCAGGGATGCCCACTCTCACTGAGACTATTCAACATACACCCTGTCAAGAAAGTATCGGGAATTGTCAATTTAAATCTCCCGGGTAATAGCTAGGCAGATAATTTTTTTTTTTCCAGGTTGGTACAACTGTTTTGTATTATGATGCCTATTTTTAGCGCGATCTGTCAACCAGTGTGTTTACAGCAGCTGTTAAAATCAGTCGACCTTGAAGGTTTTGTCGAAGTTTTACAATGAGTGAAAATATTGAACAACGTACTTGTGTTAAATTCTGTGTTTCGAACGAAATTTCTTGTGCCGATACACTGAAAATGTTACAGAAGGCTTTTGGTGAATCTGCTTTATCAAAAACGCGGGTTTACGAGTGGTACAGAGCGTTCAAGGATGGTCGGGAGACGGTCGAAGACATGCCTCGCTCTGGACGGCCTTCAACGAGTGTGACCGATGATAACGTCGATAAAATCAAGGAAATCGTTGCTGAAAATTGTCATGTGAGCTTGAGAGAGATGGCTCATGGATTGGGCATGTCACACGAGAGCGTACGTACGATTGTGCACGAAAAATTGGGTATGCAACGCGTTGCGGCTCGGCTTGTTCCGAAAGACCTGAATTTCTTTCAAAAAAAGTACCGAGAACAGGTAGCTGCAGACATGCTGGATCGAGCCAATTTGGATCCTACCTTCTTGGAAAAGATAATTACTGGTGACGAGACATGGGTGTACGAGTACGACACGCTTACGAACCAGCAATCGTCCGAATGGCGGCCAATTGGCGCGCCAAAGCCGAAAAAACCTCGCCAAAGCCGATCGAAAGTGAAGATCATGTTGATTGTTTTCTTCGATATTCGAGGCGTGGTACACTATGAATATGTGCCAGCCGGACAGACAGTCACCAAAGAGTTTTACTTAAGTGTTTTGAGACGTTTGAGAGAGGCTATCCGTCGTAAACGTAACGATTTGTGGGTCGACAATTCTTGGATTCTCCATCACGATAATGCGCCGTCTCACAAAGCCATAATTGTGAATGAGTTTTTGGCCAAACACTCGGTAAATATCATCGAACAACCGCCGTATTCACCAGATTTAGCACCCTGCGACTTCTTCCTATTCTCAAAACTCAAATTTCCGCTACGGGGAATGCGCTTCGAATCGATTGATGACATCAAGACGAATGCGACGCGAGAGCTAAAGGCCATCCCGGAAACCGCCTATCAGAAGTGCTTTGCCGAGTGGAAAAAGCGTTGGCATATGTGCATCGCTTCGAATGGATGTTATTTTGAAGGTGTCAAAATAAATTTGGATGAAAATTAAAAATTGTTCGTTTTATTTAACAATTCCCGATACTTTCTTGACAGGGTGTATATGCGAAGAAAATTATGAAAAAAGCGGGGATAGGGAAAATCGGTGTCAAAATTAATGGATACCTGATAGGGTGTGTAAATTATGCAGACAATAAGGTCCTACTCGCACACACAACCAGAGTGATGAAAAGTATGCTGAATAAATTAAATCGAGAAGGGGAAAAATTAGGTATGGAAATCAACGTGGAGAACACTAAAGTAATGAAGTTCACGCGAACAACGAGCAGCGATTCACAACTTAAAATAAAAATAGAAGGTGAAACAGCGGAGACAGTTGAAGAATTTAGATATTTAGGAGAGACATTAAAGAAATTCGATGGCGAATTGTAATGGCTAAACAAGCGTTTAATAATCATATTGAAAGATCAGAAAATAAAGATGGGAACGAAAATGAGAATTAATCAGTGCTATATAATGTCGATAGCAAAATATGCTTCCTCAGAGACTTGGACGTTAAACGCAGAAAGCATTAGACGGTTAAACGCATTTGAGATGCGGACGCTCATACAAATGTGGCGGATACCATGGAAAGAAAAGAAAACAAATAAAGAAGCGCCGCAGAGAAGCGGAATGGAAAGGACGGTCCTGGTCGATGACATCCAGAAGAGGAAAAGGAAATACCTGACGTACAAAATTAGAGAGGAAGGACTATTCACACTTGTGATACAAGGCAAGATTGAAGGAAACCTGCCACGAGGAAGATGAGGATTAGAAATGATGTCAACAAGGCTGGAACAAAAAACGCTCAAGGACATAATTAATGCCGCAAGGAATAGGAGAATATAGAGCGAAACAGTTATTCAAACAAATGTTGGTGTATGCAATCTTTGAAAACAAAGACACTATATGATGATGATTATAATGTTAAAAAATTATCTTTTATCTGATACAGACATCAAATTTGTTTTAAAATCAACCAAAACAGGTGTCACTGTTGTGCCAGAAAATGACTACAATCAATGCAAAACAATTAAGTTATTAAAAAATTATTATTATTTTACATACCACTTATCAGGAGATGAACAATTTTGGATAGTACTTAGAAACCTGCATCCGATAAAGAAGAAATAAAGAGGAAATTGAGAAAACAGGATTTAAAGTTCAAAATGTTGTAAATATTATATACCCTAAAACAAAAATTAAACTATTACGCACGATATTGATTTCTACTCATCACCCTAAAACAAAAATATATATTTTTTTGACCACACTACTATATACTAATGTAGAAGTGCAAGAAATGATATCCATAAAACAAATAATTCAGTGCAAAAGATTGCAGTTGTATGTATATAGACATTTTCAAAATTATTATAATTTGCCATTTAAATACATAAAATGTGGCAACAAACATGATTCCAAAAAATACAATCAAACAAAAATCTTAAATCAGTTTGTGCGTTTTGTCAAGGATACCGCCCTGCTAATTAGAGAGGATGCTTGGAGTACAAACGTTTAGTTCGGTATCGATCCCAAATGTGAAATAAAACTACAAACAGAAATTATGCGTACCATTATCAACAGTTTCCTTCACAAATAAATGATCACAAGGAAACTAAACTAACTTAGAGCAAACCTAATATATAGTTCACTTATTTAACAAATAAATTGTTTTAAGTAAAAATGAATTCAACACTATGAAATAAATAAAAAATCTGAGCGTCTGCTGGTCAAGGAAGTATTTTGGGCCTGCTTCTATACTTCATATATACTGCAGAAATCCTTATTTTAAACTCAACGGCTGTTGGAATATTTTTAGGTAATACCGGTATTTTGGCTGCACACAAAAATTTAGTATACAGATTTTCATACTCATACAAGAATTTAACAAAATCTCTGTTTGGGCAAAAAAATAGAAAATGAAGATAAATCATATTAAAAGCCAACAAATAACTTTCATATTGAATAAACGCACCTGTTCGCTTGCCAGGCTAAAATAATCGTCTCTTACTCCAAGTTTAAAATATTAAATACTTAGGATTGATCATGGACCAGCGCTTAAGTGGAAGCCTCATGTGGTCCATATGGTAAATAAAATTCTTGCAAAGATAACTATATTAAAAAGTGTTATTGTCATAAAATCCACTGTTAAACTGTTATGCAATGCCTCATACATTTAACAGTTATAGCTCCAGTATGAACAGGCCCGTGCCCAGAATTTTGGAAGGGGGGGGGGGGGGGGGGTGATTTTTTTTTTGCATATTTATTTTATAAATAAAAATACATTTTTCACTAATATTCATGCTATTAATAATTTCCGTCATTTTGATTTATATATTAATAATTTAAATAAACGAATTGCTGTATAAGCATTAATAAAAATTACATATGTTATTGATTATACTCGTAACAAAAAATTTTGCACAAAATATTAATGAAGTACCTAAGCAATTTCAGTTCTCATGGGGGGGGGGGTTAACCCCCCAAAACCCACCCCGTGGACCCTTGAGTATGAAAGTATGGAATTAAGATTTATGAGTCATCAGCTAGAATTAATATTAATTAAATTCAGCAGTTGTAGTCGAAGATTCTCTGTAAAATAATTTGAGTTCCTTACTTTGTTTTTAACAGCATACCATACACTGATGACAACAACATGTCTAGCATGTATTGCTGAAATCTTTCAGAAAATCTCCAGAGAAGATTAAAAAGGATGTGGTGCTGTAATACTCTAAATAATAGCAAACAGTGGTGTACATATCAGAGCTATGGATAAAGAATATCAAAAGCAGGCTCTCCTCATCTAATCCAGCTACATGATGTTAGGTAGGACTTTTAGTGATATTTATAAATGCAGTGGAGGTAAGTAATAAACGTTATACTCATATAAATAAAATAAACAAGTAAAAGTTGATGTCTTGCGCTTTTTTCATAAGGTAGAGATATCAATGGTGCCAGTATTACCTCAATAAGTCTAAGGCCCAGTTTACATGATGCGAGTTACTGACCCAGAAATTGACAGTAGTTGACCTCGTAGAAGTCACAAACTCGCCTTAAATATAGGGTGAGTTACTGTTACGTTTACACGATGAAAGTAACTGTTATCTCATTATAGTACATGTGTTATGCGTAATATGTCGGAAGAGCCGAAAATTGTAGCTTATAAAGATGTGATCGCTTTTATTAATTTTACTTCAAGAATTAAACCGAATAATGAAAAAAAAAGGAAACAGAAAAAGAAACGGATTTCAACAAAACTTCTTTTTCGTTGTATAAAGTAGTAAATTTCACATTATCATCGCTACTCCACTGTTTACACATTTTTAAATTACTTCGCTTGGCATAAAATTTAAACTAAATCGAATGTAAATATAAAAACATAAACAAAACCACGTGACCGAATGAAGCTAGTGGACAGTAAAACAAAATATTTTGAATGGACTTCATGACAGTAGCTGACCTAACAGCTACTAGTATAAAGTGTTTATTCGATAACAGTAGCTGCAGTACAGTAACTGTCATTGTTAACTCGCTCTCTTAAACTGGACCAAGAATAGTATAGGTTCCTTATTAGCTAAATTATTATAATTAATTACTTTAAATTGCTGCCTTATCTCGAGCTTGGTGGACAGTATGAATGAATCTTTTTTTTTATATGTATGTATACGTGTACAAGTTGGGATTCATATGCTGTACACACACACATACACATATATACAAATATATATTATATATATATATATTTATATATAAATTTTAGTGAACTCAAGTAGTGCTCAAATCGACCGGGGTGATATAATAAAAAAGAAAATCAATTGTATCTAAATTTATTTTAAAGTTATAAAATTGCTTTTTTTCTAATTTAATGTATCTGTTCATGGTATTATAAACAATAACAATGAAATCGTTCAACATTGTAAATGGTTTAATTTCTTTGTCAATTGCCTTCCGAATTTTTCCATCATGCGGTAAAATGTTTACTATCAGTAGTGGAAAAGGTCTGTTGTAGAGATTTGAAAAGAATGTGAATATTAGTGATTCTGTTTTCTTAAAATTACAAAAATTATTGTATTTTTTTCCATTTCTAATAGCCGCAGAAAATGTCAGCTCCAGATCGTGTTATGTGAGTAATAAACGGTATTCTTATATATTAACTAATTTTCTCTGAAAAGTAATTTGAACTTGCTTTTATTTGTTTATTTATTTTATTTTTGTCTTTTGTAGAAATTGTTAAAGTAGTTTTAAATAAATTTAATTATACTTTATTATTAAATTAAACAAAATTTACATGGCCCTTTCCCATTATATTTGATGTATGAGTGTTTTATTTTCTAGTCATAGCGTGAAATTATAGTACCCAGTCCATACGTATATATAGTTTTTTTCCCTTTTTTGTTGATGTGCTGTTTCCAGATAAATTTTCTATCTAGGTAGATATGTAAAATTCAGCACTACCATTTATCGATAAAGTTTTATTAAATCGAATAGGGCAATTTACTCTTATCATTCTAAATGCAACATGACTTAATATGACAACATTTATTTCAATTTTCCATTTCCATATTCAACCCTTTAAATAGTTCAGATGCTTATGTAATATTTTAGATGCAGTAATAGGAGTAATGTGATCAGCTAATTCAGGTTAACGTAAACATTTTTCGTATTCGGCAAATCTGACATATAATATATATAAATAGGTTGATTGACTCCTACGATACTATAGCGGGGACAAGTTTTAAAGTTGACAATTTTTCATATTTAACGTTATATAGTTCATTTTCTAGATAACATTTCACCAGGACAAAGTATTCCTGAGGTATGTTGTGTTTAAGTTTAAACAGTGAACGTTTGGATTGATTCAAATGTTTTTCGATACTTGGGAAAGTAGCTAAGCAATATTCTTTCTTTTTCAATTTTTTTTTGCGTTTTCGTTGAAAGTACAATGTATTTGTTTTACAATGGAAAGCAGTGAGATATTTTTTTTTTTGTTGCGAAAAATGGAATTTTATTGTTCTTTACTTTTCTGATGGACTTTTATTCATTAAAGTAGAGTGAAATTATAATAAATATAATATAAGTCAACCGAACAGTGTTCATTAAATCCGATATTTCTTTATTCGCGATTTTATATTTGCTTCAGATTTATATTTTTCTATTAAAATTCGTATCATTAAGTATCTGCAAAATTAAAAAAAAAAAAATAACAGAATGTGTTTTTACATTTTTTATTTACTATATGGAACATTAATTTTAAATCTACATTATCGGATTTTAACATTTTTCATTCCCGGCGTATATGTTATATATTAAAGTATGTTTCAATAAATTAAATTTTTAGTAAACCTGCGACGCGCAAAGGCAAGCGATTTTTGAAGAACAGAGCTCCGAAATTAATTGAAAACGTAAAACAGACATTATTTATGTATGGAAAGAATAATAGTTTAACTGTAAAGAAGTATATGAAATATTTGGTAAGATAATTACTTTTATATTTGCGAACTTTTATTATTTTGTTTTGCGTTGATCTAAATATTACTACCTTTTTATTTTTTTTTAGTACGCACTAAAAAAGACTGATGCTATACTTTTAAACAAGAAAAATGATATATTACCGTTTGAAGATGCTTCACCTATAGAAAAACTCTGCCAGAAATACGATGCATCTTTGTTTGTATTTTCTTCGCATAATAAAAAAAAACCACATAATATAGTTATCGGTAAGTATACATGTATTTGTGTACGTGTACGTACAGTGTTAATTTAAATATTGTGTAACTGCAAACGCATTCGTATCAAATTTTACACAATTATAAATAATGGAAAGATTTCATACTATTTTAAAAATTTTAATTTACAGCAATTAATCATTAATATTTGTATTTTACTTGAAGTCATAGTTTTCGCAATCTTGATAATTATACCACGTCTGCCTTGCAGAAATCATATTTAATATCCAAAATTATAAAATGCATTCCTTAATAATAATAAAAAAAGGAAGTTATTAATAAATTCTAAATTTATTAAGATAGTTAAGATAATCGTTAATACTGAACGGTAATTTATTTTTATTCAATTACTGAACTGAAAATAATAGTGAGTGTCAGTTTTTAAAGCGAATTTTTGATTGTACTTTTATTCTTAAAAATTACATTGGCTGAGAAGTATGAATTTAATTAGGAAATTTGTAAGAAGTTCATTGGATGTAAGATCGTGTGTGTATCATGGTTAGTAATTTTGCGTCATAGTATATATGGATGATATTTTTTGCTTATACATAGTTTTAAAATTAATTGGAAGAGCTGTATAACAGCAGCGCACTGTCAATATTACTATTTCTGTTAATTTTTCCACCTTATTTAGTTTACTTATAGTTCATTTATACTTTGAATAATAACCCTCTTTCTCATTTTTGATACCCGTATAAATCTTTTTTTCTTTTTTTTTTTATGCTGGATTAAAAACAGAGCCATTAAATGTAAATATTTGCAAAAGTAAATGTGCATATTTAAGTAACTATACCCGCAGTGTACATTAATAATATTTATAATATTATATAATTAAAAACTGCTACTTTATGCATAACTGGAAACAAATAAAATATTTAAAAATATGTAAAATGGTTTAAATTTAAAGCTACTATCGATGCTTACATTTTCTGGTAAGTAATATAATTGCTTATAAAAGAATAATTCATGTAACATCGATTATCGGTGAGAATAATAATGAAGTTGCAAATTTTATTTAAGTACATAATTTTAATTTAAAAAAGTTACAGAAACGAAGAAAAATGGTAACATTGACTTTACGGCACTGTTGTTAACTCTGGCATCGTATCGTCTTCAAAAGGGTAGGGCCCTTTTTCGTTATTAAATTTAAAAGAAATCATCGGTATACGATTCAATATGAATTTTAAATGCATAAAATTATTTACAACTATTATACAAAGCATCGACATTATGAGTAACAAAATGAAAAGTGCTTAATATCGTGTATATATATATATATATTTATTTGCTATTATTAGCTGATATGAAACATTTAGTCGGAAATGTGAGTATAGAATTATATATATATGTATGTGGCGGTCGCTGAGAAAAGGTACACAGTGTCAGAAAGCAATTAATCGAGAAAAACGCGTTTAAACTTTCGCAATATAATACACTTCTAAGGGGTAATTTTAAACATACAATTACGATTTACAACAGGAAAAAATTTCTTTTCACCAGTTTGACCTATTTCACATTAAAGAGCATGCTTTGAAGTGTCCGAAACCGTTGTTAAGTCAAACGCGCATTTTTGACACACTATGTACCTTTTCTCAGTGACCGTCACATATGTTTAACACTGTTTTTAAATTCTGTTATATTGTTCGTAAAATTAAATATTTATGCAGTGAAATATTATGCTCCAGTTCCGCTCATATATGTATGTTTTTATTTTAATAAAATTACATTTATCGCATAGACAGTAAACTTTAGAACAATATTTGTCGTAATTTTTAAAATTCCCTTTAAATTATTCATATAATTAAACATTTGCCCGGTCAAAAAAGCTACTATAGTTTTGTTCAGATTTGTTTTCATTTTAATAAGTTCCTTTTTTCATATTTTGTGCCTTTGCATGGGCCTAATAAAAAGAATATTTTTAATTTACATCGTAAAATACGCTTAAATTTTTGAATAGCTTAGTAAACAAAAAACAAAAAATAAAAAGATACAGTTAAAGAAAATTCATATTCGTCAGCAACATAATCTGTTAACAACATATTTTGAATGGTTTCTAAATAGGTATTTATCTAATTTATTGATCTATATTGTTTGTTATTAAAGTTTATTTTATTATAACATATTTTGACGTAAACCTACCTATTAAGGTGGGGTTATTTTGTACAGGAAAAATCTCGAAAACGACTAGTGATTTGAGTCCAGTAGAATATTAAGGGGCTGTTAAATGTGCTTATTTTTTAAATAACTTGTAACTATAGGGGGATGCATTTAATGTATTTTTGATTGAATTTTTAGGACGTTTGTTTGACGGGCATCTTTTAGACATGTTTGAATTTGGTTTAATAGAACCTTCTGCAGATTTACAATTTTATCCGTGTGTTGGTAGAAAACCGTGTTTAATATTCAACGGTGAAGATTTCGAACAGATCGATTATTTAAATCGTTTTAAGAATTTACTTGTTGATTTGTTTCACGGCGATCCAGTGACGAAAACGGAATTAAGTGCATTAGAATATGTCATGTCGTTTACATTTGGAGGTGATAAAATTTTGCTCCGAACATATAGGTATGCACAAAGTGTAATGTAAATACCATTAAAATTTGAACAATTTAGTTTTGATGAAATATAAGGCGCTTAAACGTTGGCATTCAAACTTAAAAAAATAAAAATGGAATGTATAAATCATATCAGACTACATTTACGACGATGGTTCAGGGGAAATAACGGGTATAAGTATAGGCAAAATAAAAGGTTTAAGTAAACGAATAAAATAAGTTAGTGTTATGAAATGTATTAATAACCGTATTTAAAAATGTAATAATAATTTCTATAAATTTAAAGCGAATACGTAGGGCATTTCAAAAGTAATGCACACGTGTCCGTACGAAAAAAAGTTTATTTGACAATGTCATAAATATTATAATCTTTCAATATAATCACCCTCCTCCTCAATAATACGTTCCCAGCGTCAGGGGATGTTCTAAATACCGTCCAGGAGGATTTTGAAGTTAAGTTCACGACATCCGTTGGTCACAACACTATGTAAGGCCTCTAAATCCGGAAAATGGATTCCTCGCATCGGCACTTGAGTTTGCAGAACAGGTCATAATCATAAGGAGCCATATCCGGCGAATAGGGTGAATATGGTAACAATTCCTAGCCGTATTCCGCAAAAATTGCTCGAATTTCATTATTTATCATGCAAAATGAGAACGCCGCGATCAAATAGTGATGAACGCAATTTTCTGATTTTTAGTGTTGGTGGCCGATAGGTTTTCGATACCAGCTGTATGACACCTATCTCTTCGTGTATTATACGGCGCAGTACGAGGCGCATCTTCAACCGACAGACAGCCTTTTTTAAATTTTTTTCTCTAGCAGGAAATATTGGTACAGTCTATGGTGTCACTGCTACACACTTCTTCAAATGCAGAATGAATTTCTGTGGGCGTACGACCACGAAAAGTTTCGATTTCCATATTATATACAATCGCTTTTTCAGATTTGTAACGCGACCCGAACGCTGTACCATCATTACAAAAACACGTTTGTACGCTCGCATAAATCACTCGAAACCAATCACAGTGCGCACACTATCGTATTGACAAAACTTCATAGTATACATCCCTTCTGTTTTTACCCCTCCTAAATGCATACTGACTGTGTAAGAACGTCGAGTGCAATACTTTTGAAATGCCCTACGTATATTTGTTTAATAGTATGCGGTTACGTATGTGTATAAATATATTAATGACAACGTAATTCTTAGTTGACTCCCAAAATTTTTTTCTGTCACAAAAATTTGTCACGGTATGTAAATGGATGGCTAGGAAATGACTTCATTCTTATATAAGAAGACAAAGTATCCATAAAATTGATTTCTTGGCGTTGTTAATTTTCCTCACGAAGTATAGAATTGATAGATTTGGAGGTCCGAGAGTGTTCCCAGGCGGGGCACCTTAAGAGGCACGGAGAGCCGAGTTTTTATATATATATATATACGTGCGCGCGCGCGCGAGTGTGTGCATGTATTAGACTAATTTATAAAAAATTTATATATATTATTTTTGCAAGCCATATTTTTTACAGTAATTACAATTTTTCAATTTATATGATATTCTTTATATTAAAAAAAAAAAAGAAAACTGAAATGAATAAATTAAAATCATACTAAATTTCCGTGTTAGTTATTATAAACTTCTATCGGCAATGATATTAAAATTATTTGAATGACTAGAATGGGATGCCCATCACTGATATCGAAATCTTCTGAATGAAAGTTAGTTAACATATTTATTTTATCGCACTTTTGTCTTTACAGTTGCCCCGCATATTTACTATTAATGAAATCCTCGAGGAATTCTCATTTAATTTTTATAAAACATGAAACTTTTAAAGGGTAGTTAAGCTATACTTAAAAATGAGAAGCAAAGACTTTAAAACTTGTGTCTGTTAAACATAAAAATATTCCATTGCTACTAAAATGATCGTGTAATTTTTAGGATAGTACTTGATACAACCAGTGTCACAGGAGGAAACCGGAGGAACCCTGGAGTTATATTAGAAGCAATGGGGCCTAATGCAGATCTGGTTTTGAGGCGGCGAATTATGGCATCCGATGATTTATTTTCGAGGGCTTGCAGAAAACCGAAACTTATGGTATGTATTCAAGTTTTTGAAATTGCCAAAATAAAAATTATTTATAATTATATTCATGTACGATTATGACAATTGAATTGAGGAAATAAAAATAGTTACGAAACGTTATTAAACGCATTGCAAATATATAAAAAAAAAAAAGCGATAATTTATTAATACATTAAAATATATTATTAATGTTTTTTTGTATTAAATAAATGTGATGTTCTTTTTTTTTTTTTATCTGAACCAAAGTGATTTTTACAATTACTCACATTCATATTCCATGTTTGTTCATTCAAAAATTGTGGGTAATCAAGTTCAGAATTATATTTAAAATATTTTTGTATCGCTTTATTTCGTATATTACCCGCGAATTGTTGCTGAGAATATTGAGCTTTTTATTGCTGATGTTCCAAAGTTCAAAGAAAAGTATATGCTTGATTTTATTAATTTTTTTTTCCGATACGTCTGTTATAAGTATATTCTTTTTGGATGTTAATTCTTCAGCATTTGCAAGTAATTCACTATTGTCACTTTCATGATTTATAGATCGCATATTTGCTAATCAGGTAATAATGTCTTTTTCATAAAAATTGTTTTCTATAATAGTAATTTAAAAAGTTAGTCCATTTTTAATTTCACGAGTTTTTTTTTTTTTTTTCATCAAACAGTGGGGCATTCTTTGCTATTTTGATTTTGTTTATTCATTTTAGAATTTTTCAGCCTGTTTGATTCAAGTGGTATTGCGATAGTCAAGGTACTTACTAGGAATACAACAGTTTCGAGTTCAATCCCAGCGATCATTATCATTTATCGAAAGGCAGTGTCTTATAGCTACAGCCATTTGCTCTTACCGAATGTTTTCTTCCAGAAATCATCATAAGAATTCCATTTTTACTATAATATTATTCGGCATCGGCATTTAATTTGTTGTTTTTTTTTTGCCGGGTTTGACGCAGAACCGATTAAGCCACCCACTATAATTACAATGAATCTAAAATTCAATAATTAACTAAAGAAAAGAAAAAAATAAAATCAAAGACCTAAACTAAAACCAAAGCAAAAAAAAAAACTAAAAAAAACGATTACGTGTAAATTAAATAATTATATTATTGTTTAAGATAAAACTCCGAGAGAAAGGAATTGGTCCCCCTACTCCCATTAGTGTCGTTGAGCTTAGTACAATATGAAAAGCTCAACTTCACAATCCATGATACCTTATGAAGGGTATGGGACTTGCTTTACTTACTCTACTTTAGTTAAGATAAAACTGGCAAACAATACGTGTAGTGTTCTCATCAAAAGAAATGACGGAAAAATCTTCAGATGCAATAATTTATTATAAAATATCATCCCCTCTGCTGTTTACATATTTACTACATTGAGGGTTTTCCTTTAGATTTTTTCTCATATGTTATGCCTCCTTCTGCTATATTATGAAATGATATCTCAATGTGTGTCCGAATAGTGTTATCTTCATTTTCTCAATATTGTTAATTGCTAGAATTGATTGCAGTCAAATGTTAATATGAAAGAAACACGCATAGACGCAAGAAAAAACGGAAAATATAAGAAGTAAGAATCCTAAGTTCTAGAATATAAAATGGAATATCCGAGAGGGACGGAAAAGCATTCAAAGAAAACGCGATCAAAATTACAGTTTAATTAATCATTGGGACGATGAAAACGATATGAGGAGACTGCAAGAGAAGAGTGAAGATATAAAAAAAGGATACATTGTATATTTCAAACGAAGGTGTTTTAAAAAGCAACTAAGAAAAAGTCATAAAATTCAAAGGTTAAATATAGGTCAATAGTTAAACAGAGATAAAGAGAAAATAAAGATATCTGATCAGAATGTAAAAAGAAATTTTTTAAATACTAGTGAAATATAAACTGAAATTTTCCAAGAACGAAAAATAGTGAAATAAAAATGTTCTCCTTTTCCCACCAAATTAATGAAGACAATAGATTAAAGTTAATTGTTTGCATTTTGCATATGGTCGGTTGAAACCGAGTTACTGCTGTCTTTTCGATCTATTATAAATTTATTTTTTAACTGAAGATGCTTCTTGTAATTAATAAAACGTTTTTTATTAGATGTCTCAGTTTTTAAATTCTAGTTTGTAAACTAGTCAACATTTTCTTATTTGTACGTATGCTTTTTTACATCATAGTGCTTAAAAAAGCGAGGAATCTGTGATGCTACAGTTCTTATAATAATGTAATAAAGGAATTGTGTATATGAATTCCAATTTTTCTATATTTAGGATATTAATAATTTTATCTCGGTAAATCTAAACGCAGCTGCGTGTAAATTTGTATGAATCAATTTACTTGAATATTACTTATAAACTATGATTTGTTTCAGGGTAAGAAGATAAAAAATATTAGGCGCGATGCATTTGGTTCTAAATTGGGACGAGTACATATGACCAGTCAGTCACTAGACAAATTGCAGACACGTAAAGTGAAAGGATTACGAAAACCAGAAAATAAATTAAAAAGAAAATCGAATGAAAACAATACCGTTAATGAAACGCATTCAAAAATGTCGAAACTTAGTATTGAATAAAGCGTTAAATTACGGTTAATTTGTTATTTTTTATGTATAGCATTATAAGAGTTTTGCTTTGTCATTTTGACCCAGTTTTCAAAAAGGACAACGAGGTTTTTTTGTCGGATTGTTTTTTATTAATACTATTACTGCTAACTAATGTGCTTGCAGCTGTTGTGCAATTAATTAATCGGCATATGGGGTTACTTTGCCCATGGACTTTAACAAAAACCGAGCAATATTCCTTTGCGTTGCTATTATTATTATTTTTATTTTAACAAATATTTAGATAATGTTGCTTATAAATCTGATACTTATAAATTAAAATAAAAATATGTGCGAATTAAAGTGGGAAAGTATTTAAACACATGAAAAGGAAAAATCTTCATTAAGTTATTAAAACCATGTTTTAATTGAGATATAATTTTTTTTTTTTTTTTTTTGTTATTTTTTATTTACTCCCATATATTTACATAAAAATAATTTTTTTCTTAATTTTTTACCTATAAAAATACTGTTTTTGGAGGATAAAAGTGGTAAAAAATTGGATGAACCTGAAAAACTTGGCAGTTTATCGCTGATTTTATTTGAATAAAGTCTTTAAAAATTGGAAAATTCATTTACATACGTGGGTTGTTTGAGATGTTTTAAAAAGAAATTTATATAAACATCGCTGAGCAGAAACATTTCATAGAAAATAGTGTATCATCCATGGATGTATATAGTACAACAAAATTTTGAAATTTACAAAGTTTTTATTTATTTAGATTTCCTCGTAGGTGATTAAATTTTGGTGAAAAAAGATATGAAGATTTTTGAAATCTGAGTTTGAAAAAGGATAGTAAAGATGAGAAGTGTGTATTAGATATTAATTATGTTGGCAAAAAACAAATAAACTCCCAAGTACAAAAAATATGAAAATGAGAAAATGCTTAAAATAAGGAGAGTATGGTCAAGATTGCACTGAAAAAATTGATGGAATGTTGAACGCGACAAATGATGTAAAAAAATGGATAAGGCATGAACTAAAAAGCACCAGGCTACAGAAAAAAAGGGAAACTAAGTGTGTAAGTGTTGCTATTAAAATTGGAATACGAAAATAACACCTTAGTTAAGTAAAAAGTTGTTTATTAGCAGAAACGAAACTGAAAATTCGCTATAACAAACAAGGTGGCTTTGATGCTTTGACGACTCGAGTATGGCGATAAAACCAAAAAGAAGCCCTGAAAAGGGCTATTTCAAAAAAATAATAATAAATGAACGAGTAAAATAAAAAGGGAATGGGGAACGAAGTAATTAAAGGAAATAACGGAAATAAGAATGGTGTAAATCGGAACAAGGGGAAAATTAATAAAACGAGAAAAGCGAATAATAACGAGAAAAAAAAAGTAACAGATTAACAAAGCGAGCAGTATCGAACAGTGATGAACAGACATTTAATTTCATAATGCGACGAACGAATAAAGCACCAACCTATTTTCCTTCAGCGATAATTGAACAATAAACTTTCCGCCAGCATCACGTTTATAGGTATCTATGAAGTGCTCTACACAAAGACCGGGTTTAATTAAAGTTTGCTTGGTTATGCTTCCGTTTACCAAAATTTGCAAAGTTACAAACTAGCAAAACTGAAATTTTTTTCCCCTCTGATTTGATTACTGGTTCCAAAATTACCCAGACGAAGACAGATCTACGCAAAGTAAGTTAATCGATCGACGACGTTCATCTGAAAAACGCAATTCGACGTAAACAGTCCCTAAACGGATATCCACGCGACTGCGACTTAATTTATTGCCAGAAAATTCCAAATCATGATTTTGTGCTCTAATCAACTGCAAAAACAAGTTAATATGTGAATATGAAATCTGCCTGACGATCTTTTGTCGATAATTCGAAGCGCAAAATTCGCGACTGAATTCGTAGAGAACAGAGCTATTGTCAGTGTTTAATGAGTTATCGGTAATATCGAGCCGATATCGGGTTCCAATCAAAATCAGGAGATAAATGAGCCCTTTGAACAAAGTCGGCACTGATCGAAGTTAACTAGCGAAGGCAGTCGAAAAGAGCTCTAGCTAATTTCATAGATCGGCACAGTATTTTCACTTACGACATCAGTCGGCAGTAAAAGTAAATGCTTATTTTTCGGCTGCGGTATTACAAACCATTTTATAATTTGTGTTCAAATCAGATGGACTTAATTCAAATTTAACTCATTGGAGTTGCTGAATTCAATTGCTGTACTAAATTATTGTCACGAAGTATCAATAAGTGTGGACCGTTCCTTTAGCAAATCGTACATTTAGAACGGCAGTTTGAATAATCGTGTTCAATTCTACAAGAGCCGATTCACAATTTATTACGCTTTACCAAAAGAAATCGTAAATCTAATTTTAGAAGGCACTGAACTTGTAATGTACGACTACTTTTTCTTTTTCGACGTTTCTTGTTTCTAATTCATACGTACCCGAGTGTTAAATGCACCATTTTTAAGAAAAGTACAATTAACGAATTTTCCCAGTCACGTTCTAGTCTTCAACAAACAAAATAAATAATTGACGACCATCCATCTCCCCTTTCACTAGTAATTTTTAATCTATGTAAAACAACATTATCGTCATCCGGTAATTTCCGAATGCTTTACTAATTTAAAAGAAGAATGGTTTTCATGGTTGTTTAAGTTATTCACACGTCCATTTTCAATAGAAACCACATTACAATAAAAACTCAAATATAAACTTATGTAACGTGCCACTTGTTAGACATTGTACACTTCGGCGAATTCATTGTTTTGTTTTTACACCTTTCGGAGTATATTCTCTTTGATTACACTTTTCCGATCGCAACCCTCTGGTGATCCTACTTAATTACTTGTCTAGTATCTTGCATATAAGAATGATTACATGTAACCAAAGAGCAAAATAAAATTTTGAAACGTACCAATTTTCTTTAAGAATTTTAATATATATTATAAAAATTTAGAAATGTTAATATAAAAATTTAAGAAATACGGAATTTATAAAGAAAATTCAAATTTAAGCTATTTTATTAACTTTTATGTATTTTTATTAATAACATTAATTTACACTTCCCTTTAACATTTAAAAATAAAAAGTCAGTTGGTGGGATATGCAACTTAATCGATAAGTTTCAGTTTTGGAGCCAAATTAGTGCTTCTGATTACTGTTATAAGAAGTAAATGATGTTTTCCCCTGAAGATCAGTTTTTGAAATTTTGTAGATTTCATTTTCAATATTTTTAGTCAGGTTATTGTGTTTTAAATTAAAATCGAAATTATGTTACATCAGGATATAAGTGTAAGTATATCATTTTGGGTTATTTGTTGTAGTTCTTAATAATTAATGCATATTTGTACTTTAAAATTTATTTAGTTCGTGAATTATGGATTATAATAGTGATCTAGTGATAAAATATTATATCTAAAAAATGAATGAAACAAAACAAGTATATAGTTCGATTTTTTCACAAATCAGTAGTGCTAGTTATGCCATTAAGATGTATTTATTGACTTATTGTTTTAACAGAACGAAATTCTTATTTTGTATTTTTTAAAACGTTATATTTAAACATTTTTATTAATTCCCTTTCTGCAAAGAAATTATACCGATAATTTTTGCAGCCTGAATTGAACATAAATTTTTTTAACTGGTTCGCAGATAAAAGGTTTGGTTATTACTGGTTAATCAGTGCGCTAACTTGGATTATTTAAGAGAGTTAATCGTCGTGAAAAAAAAAGACTAAAACAAAATAGGTGTAAAATTTTTTGTTAAATTTATTACATTTGTAATATAAAACATTTTAGATTAATGTAACTGTCTGATTCTTATAAATACTTATTTAAATAATTTAATACATTTATTGTTTTTATTGAGGTTTGTAAGTAATAAAAATTATGTTTGGTTGTGAAATAAAAATTGAATATTTATTTTAGTTATGTTTCTGGCTAAATGTTTCATTATATTTTTGACGAATTTAAAACTTCTCGATTCTGTCTAATTTGAGAAATTATACATGAAGGGAAATTTTTGTGAATTACTTTTAAAGTGTATTTACACAACTTAGGACGGTAAACATTTGTTGAGTATATAGAGCGATTTTTTCGTGGATGAACTACTACCTTTTTTCATGTTTATTTGGCATCATCAGAGTTGTATATGTGGATATTTTAATTCCATAATTTATTGTACATTTTAAAATTGTTCGCTTTTAACAGTTAACGAATCTTCAACATATTTAAATTTCTTTATAAAATAACTAGCTACAAAGTGCGGTAATATTAATTTTATGAATTGTCATTGTAACAGTTAACAATTAAAAACTTTTTTCCCTATTATTTGTAGTTGAATTAATTTTGGAAATTGCTTAGTATTAACTTTAAATATTCTTAAAATAAATATTTCGTCATTATAAGTATTTTCTGTTGATTGTAAAAATAAAAATACTGCAGTGTTCTAAGGAAATATAAAATGTAATTAAAAACAAAATGGTTAAAAATGTACGTTGTTTACCCGTTGAAAGGAGAATAGGTGCTGTGGTATTTTATAAAAGAAGATATATTGTTGGTTAATAAATTTGAATGAAGAGGAATGAGAAATATTGGTAAATTATTAAAAGCAACACCCGAACATGTAAGTTACGAATGCGTGTATAGTTGTGTATATCATAAGCCAGAAGAAGAAAATCTGTTAATTTCTTTTGCAGCTATTTACTGACGTAATTTTTTGTCGGATTTTGTTACGCGATAATTTTATTCGTTGCATTATATTAAATGGTTTAAAATTATTTATTGTACCAATAGACGCTTTAATTCGAATAAAACGATAAATTGTAAGTATGATAAGCGGAAGCATTAATGGAGCCTAAAGTAACAATTACTAATAGTAGGGATCCACGAGTTACTAATCATGATAATCGATTATGGGAAATTAGTAATTGAGTAATCTGTATAAACGAATGATCAGTGATATGATGATTATATAGAAATTATTCATTGGTATATTAGTAATAAAACAATAATGAATCACGCGTTTTTCGTTTGTTTTGAATATAATATTGATAACGTTTTAAAGTTGAATATGTAATGTTAGGACTACTTAGTAGTGTTTTGAAGTAATATACTGTATTTCACTTGTAAACATTTATTATTTTTTAAATTAAGTTTATTATTAAATAAGACATTCATTGTTAAGGATTTTGTACTTTTATTTGTGAAAATAATTTTAATCTATATTAGTATATAAATCTAATATTTATTACTAAAAAGTTTGGTAAGTAATTGAAAGTATTTTAAAATACAATTTAAAAGTCAATACAATAGCGTGTCCGGGAAAATGTTGACATCTAAATGAATTTCATAGTTGTACGTTGAAGTTTATTTGGAAACTTATAATTATTTAAGAAATGTCTAATATGCATTTACTGGGCAAAAAAAATAAAAGTCATATATTGGACTTACTGTGTATATTGCATTAGTTATAATAAATTGTGTTTTAACACATTAGTTGGTTTCTTAAAACTTACAATTAATATCATGTCGTTTGGGATCATTAGAAGCTACAAAAATTTAAGCAAAATCTACGTTTTTAGATCCCGGATTTAAAAAATTTGCTATGGCACTGAAGGAAATGTTAAAAATGCACAACGAAGGCTTGTTAAATAATTAATAACTTTAATAAGTGAAAATAAGACCTAAAATTAAAAATAAATGTAATTGATCAAGGAAATATTTTAAATGAAAACATCGACGAAAATAATCCATGCACATTTTTTGATAAAAAAAGTATTGAAACAGTCATCGTCAGAAATTAAGTTATTAGCTTCGGTAATAGTAAAAGAGTACATTAAAACTAAATTATTGTTACGGTTTGATAATCCTTTTAATTACTCAAAAAATATATTTTGTCCATAGAAAACACTTATTTATTAAAACTACGAAATTATTATTTTTGATTCATTTGAGATTATTTTTTTACAAAGTTTTTAGTATAAAATTTATATTAAAAATTGCAATAATAATGTTATAATTAGTGCAAAACTAGTTACACATAATTTTACTTTAATTATTTTGTTGTGCCTTATCTTGCCACACTTAGCTGAGAGAGGTACACAAACATTAAAAGTGAACTAAGGAAGAAAAAAAAGTGTTGGTATTTTTAAGAAAGTATATAATTGAGCAGCTTTCTTGAGGATTATTCGATAGAATTTCCATAAGTTAGCGAGAAAGATTGAAAAGAGATTATTGTGTATCGTAGTGAGGAAGGCAAAGCAGAATGTAAAAGATGGCGATAGGAGAGTTGCATTGTGAGTATACAAGAGTGAGTTATTGTTCAAAAGATGATGATGTAAGATTAGCCAATATGCTGTCTAGTGATGGCACTCTCTGCTTTTCTGTTTTTGTTGGTAGAAGGTATTTATGGAGCTGTAGGGTTTCTGATGGCTCAAAATTTGTCGTCGATTGAAAGAATACCGATCCATTGTTCATTCTAAAAAGCGTGGATAGATGGTTTTATTGAAATTTTGAGGTCTTGCAGTGGAACATTGATGTCGGATGTTAGGGGAAAGGTGCTTCATTAGGTGCACCATCTGATCGAGTTGAAGACGAGATATTTAGGAAAAACGATTTTTGGGGGTGAACTTTAGCGGTGGTTTTCACCCCTTGAAACTGCATATGGGCCGATAAAAAAAAAATACGAGTCTAATATTTTTATATACTCTACAACATATCCAAATTTCATCAAAATCGGCGTCTGACAACTCGTATACTTTCCTTGTTAGTATACAGATATTGATAATTTAGCGAAACAGATTGAGACTAGTAAGAATGAATATTTTACCAAATTTGGAGGTACAGAAAATCGGGTGAATACTCTTTCGAACGAATTAACCGCGGTAAAAGGATTTTTTTTTTTTTTTTTTTTTTTTTTTTCTTATGATCTAGAACTGACGAGAAGTCTCGTCATCGACCAGATGTGATAAATGAACTAATAAATTAATTATACAAGAGTCGGTCCAGCGACCGAGCTCTCATGTGATTATAATTGAAACTGCAACACTTTACATATAATCGGTGATGCGTGTTCTCTTGAGCCTTCTATTGGCTTCTTGAATTAGCAGTCCTGCTGCTAATGGGTTTCCATGGACTTTCAGTCTTGACAGATAATTCTGAATAACTTGAATTATTTCTTCCTCTACATATTTTATCCGCAGGTCTTTGTGCAGCGTATCGTTCGACACGAACCACGGGGCACCGATTATCATGCGTAGAATTTTATTTTGGCATCGCTGTATTTTTTGTTTATTGGACTTTGAAGCGCAACCCCAAAGCTCACAACCATATAGCCAAATTGGTTTCAATATCATAGAGTATAGCAGCAGCTTGTTGTTAATTGATAGTTGAGCCATTGGCCTCAGCAGCCAGTATAACTGCCTGGTCCTGATATTTAATTCTGTTTTTTTCGCTGTTATATGCGGTAACCAAGTTAAGGATTGATCTAAATGAATTCCTAAATATTTGACACAAGAGCTTTGGGGTGTAATTTTTCCATTAATAGTCACTTGATATTTTTCTCGGTTAATACGCCGTTTGGTGAATATAATATGACTACTTTTTAACTCGTTTATTACTATTTTCCATTGGTGAAACCAATCCACTGTCTGGTCGATAGCACTTTGAAGCTGCTGAGTAGCCGTAATGGGACAGTGATGAGTAGCTATAATTGCTGTGTCATCAGCAAAGGTAGCAATAAACGAGGTTTCTGGGATGTCACTAGTAAATATAGAATACAAAAGTGGTCCCAGGATGCTTCCCTGGGGAACACCTGCCTGGATTTTATATATCTGTGATTGACTGTTGCAAACAGTTACTTGAAAATAGCGCTCTTCTAAGTACGACATCAAAATATTGAAGTATTCTAACGGTAGAATTTGCTTACATTTATATAGCAGCCCTGAGTGACAGACTCTGTCAAATGCCTGCTTGACATCGAGGAAGACGGCTGAGCATATCATCTTATTTTCAAGACATTCTTCTATTAGTTTTGCGACTCGATGAACCTGTTGCACTGTAGAATGGCCAGAACGGAATCCAAATTGGTGATTGGGGATAATCTTTTTGTTGACAATAATTTTTTGCAATCTTTTTAATATGAGTTTTTCGAAAACTTTAGAAAGTATTGGAAGGAGCGAAATAGGACGGTATGATGTCACATCTTCAGGAGGTTTACCTGGTTTCAGCACCATTAGAACTTTAGCAAATTTCCATAGCACAGGAACATATTGCAGTCTTAGGATTGAATTGTATAAATACGTCAACAATACCACGGCTTTCTTTGGGAGTTGCTTCAGAATCGCTCCTGTGATTAGATCGAATCCGGGAGCTTTTTTGTTATTAAGCTTCTTGATTATGGATCCAATTTCTCCAGGTGAAAAAGGTTTTATCCGTTTGTTTGAAGTTGTCGGGTACTGGTTCAAGTAATTGTGTATCGACCCCTCTAAACGTGATTTTATTTTGTTTGGTTTAAAAATATCTTTTAAATAGGTCGCAAATGTTTCTGATTTCATGCTGTCGTCTGTAGCCCAATTCCCATCTTGCATTTTTATAGGATTATTTCGAGTTTTTGGCCGCTTCATATATTTTGTTGCTTTCCATAACGAGTAACCGTCATCCTTAGAATTGGATAGGCTGTTAACATAATCCGTGAATGTATCGTTTTTAAATCTTTTGATTAACAACTTCAACTTTTTAGTCTGTTTATTTAGTTGTCTCTTATCATTAGGGCATCTTGTTTGCATCCAACGTTTACGTACTTTTCTTTTAATGGCGACTTCTTTACGTATATAATTTGGATATATTACAGTTTGCCTGAATTGTTTGTTCAGCGGAGGAGTGCTTGAGTAAGCTGCATTGGTTATTTGGTTAGTGAATAGATTTACAGCATCATCAATACTTGATTTTGTTTTTAACGAGATAGAGAGATTTATTGCACCATCTAAAGTCTGTCTGAATTTATCCCAGTCAGTAAGCCTGCTGGTTAGAGTGGGTCTCTTTTCCTTTAGCCACACTTGATCACTGATTGTTAATATAACCGGCGAGTGATCGGAAGATAGGGAAAATTGATCATTAGTGACTTTAAGATATGTTTGGGAGATACCTTTGGCTATGAAAAAATCCAATAGATCCGGAATTTTATTCTTATCTGTTGGCCAGTACGTGGGCAGTCCTCCTGATATGATATCACAATGTTCTGTTTCAACAGCAATTTTTAAATTTTTGCCTCTAGGGGTAGTTAATCTGGAAGCCCAGTGTATATTTTTTGCATTAAAATCTCCTCCAATTATAAATCGATTACCCATTCCTTTTATAAAATCTATAAATTGTGTAGGCTGTATTTTGTGTTTTGGGGGACAGTAGACAGCTGCAACGTTCAAGGTGTTATTTGTCTGTTTTATAGCAATGGAAGTAGCTTGAAGGTATTCTTTGCAGTAACTGTGCCTTATATCATGAGGAATGCTATCTTTAATAATGATTGCTGTCCCAGCATGCGCTTTGTTATCGGGATGTAATGTCCAGTATGTTTTATAACGTTTCAAGTTTATGTAACTTTTATCAGTAAAATGAACTTCTGATATAAGCATGATGTCAATATCGTTTGTGTGCAAGTAAAGTTCTACTTCTAGCTGATGTTGTAACAAGCCATTCGCATTCCACAAGGCTATTTTATAACATAATGATTGACTTGGTCTTGTAGGAATCATTTTGTTTTTAACATAATAGACATAATGTTAGTGATAATGTCATTAAACATATTTGCTTGTTGCTGAATAATGTCTTTAAATAGTGTCCGAATTTCATCCAAAAACATGTTTAGTGTTTGTTTAATATCCCAGTCATTTTGGGAGAACGTTGCAGTGTCAGATAAGTTCCCTCTGGCAGCCTGAGCATACGATTTAGGCTTTAGAACCTGAGCTTGTTCTCGTTGTCGAGATCTATCTCTTGTTGTGGGATATTTTAATTCGTTTGGTGAACGTTGTACTGTAGATCGCTGAATTGTCACGCCCAGTTGAGGATCTGAAGAGGGCACATTTATTGCCGGAGTTTGAAGCTGGACATTACCTTTCTTAACCGAACTTTTTTCACCGTATCTATGCGTTTGGATTTTTTTATAAATTTCACATCCCCTATAATTTGCAGGATGGTTACCTTGACAGTTAGCGCACTTCGCTGCCTGGTTAGGTGGTTTGTTGCAGTCTTGTGAAATATGGCTTTCGCCACATTTAACACAGGCAAAAGCTCTATTGCAGTAACTTTTGGTATGGCCAAATCTTTGGCATCTAAAGCACTGTGGGATAATATTTTTTTTGTGTGGAGTTTCTATTTTTACTTTCATGTTAAGCAACGACTGAATCTTGTAGATATCAATGTTAGTTTTGTCGGGCTCTAAGTCCACAAAGAACAGTGGCAAGGGCTGCTTGCTTACCCTATGCTTAACATTTATCACATTTCTCACTTGGTGTCCATATTCAACTAGAGCAGCGGCAATATCCGTAGTATCGACAGAGTGGTGGAGGTGTCTAATCACTGCTCTGAAACTTCTATCTGTTTTGATCTGATAGGTGTGGTGTTCGATCTCTTCGTCCTTGAAATATTTTATTAGACGTCGGTAATGTTCGACTTTGTTTGTTTTGATTTCCACCCTTTTATCAGTTAGAGCTCTGCAGGATATATCGGTCGCTGGGATAACAAGGATAATGTCTGCCAGCATTTTTGTGTAATCAACAACTCCATAAACTATTATTGGGGGCGGTCTCGGTTCTTTAGTGTTGTTATTACTACTATCTTCACTAACTTCTTTATCATCGTTTTTGTCATCTTCCACTGATAGAATAGCGAATCTGTTACTGCTACGTTTTACATTTGTTTCTACTGTATCGGAAGAAACACTTCTTGCAAACTGTCTTTGTCTTTTCCTCCTAGTGACTTCTTGCCAGCCATGATCAGGAAGAATATTTGGCTGGAGATCATTTTCTTCCACCCGATTTGAGGAATATGGACTTAGTGGAAGAGGAGCATACACGTGAGTAGACGGGATCTCCTGTTCCGACATCAGGGCTGATTTATCAGAATTTATATAAAATTGATCATTATACTCTATATTAGATTCATAATTGTTACTGCCATTATCGTTAGTATTGTTAGTAGCGACTGAAGGCATGTAAACGTCATTAGTGGTGTTAGTAGAAATTGGAATAAAATCACCTGAATTCGATGTATGTATATGGTGTTGGATCTTTTGATGAAATACTGTTATCAGTAGTTTTGAAGGTAAGAGATTTGCGGTTAAGTTTCGGCGAGCGAAGAACCGACATTTTGATAAGCTTGATGGATACGTAAGAAAACCGGCTTGCTGATAAGCAAGCCGATCTCGATTGAATTTAACGGCTAAAGATTTATTACGATAAGCACGTACGTAAACACGAACTATATTTGTTTATCAGCGTAATAAAAATATTAGCGACAATAGAACGCGAAACACACAACCAGAATATAACACTTTCTAAAAATTAAAATAAGAAAAATTTAAAAAATTAAACCATACCCCGGTGGTACATTTTGTATGGAAGTACATTGTGACATGGATATGCTTTTCGAACGGTGCTTAATGAAGCAACTGCGGTAAAAGGATCAATTAAAAAAATTTATGATGAAAGAAAAACAACAACTACAGCGTTGTACGAAGTGTTAAAAATTCCGAATACAAAGATCAACAATAGTACATATCAATTTAGTAATACGATGACAAATAGAAATAAAAAGATTAACGAAACTGTACAACTTTCAATAAAAGCTGTAACTGATACGATTGATGATAGTATAAGACGTTTTGCTTGTAAATAATAGAGAAGAACTCGATAGATTACAAAAAAATTATTGTAGATAATCTTTATAATCGATTCTTTACTTCAGAAACACAAATGCATCAGCGCTCTACTTCAGAATCTGTGAAAATTAAGGCTTCTGTGAGATTATAAGTGAATCTATAAATATAGAATTCCCGAGATTTTATTTGTTTCTGATATTTGTTTTTTAATTTCAAGAATTGAAATAGTGTAATTATAAGATAATGCCATTGCATAAAGGTGGAAAATATATACCTGAAGGAGGAATTGCGAAGGCCAATAATATTGAATTGGATTCGAGCGAAAATTATAATTTTAAAGGAAAAAGATTACTAAATGTAAGCACTGTGAATAAAGATTAAAATTCAAGTGATTTTGTATGAATGATTAAAAATATATTCTCGCATCATTAGAAAGTGATGAGAAGATATATATGAAAATTATCAAAGTGCAGGAAATAAATATAAAAGTAGATACAAACATTGCAGAGTAATAACAATATTAGGACAAATAATGAATGAATTAAAAGGAAATGTTTCTGTACTAGAGATTTATGAAAACAAATAGATGAGCTATATGATAAAGATGTTCTTGGAGAGAGATTTGAAATTACTTTGGATAGTTTAGCGTATCAAATGAACTAGCAAAGAAACACAATCCGTATATTCAAGCGTACGATTTAGAGAAAAAGGGATCAGATAAAGGAAAAAATCGTTTAAATCTTAATATTCTGCAACGATTATAGAAATGTTAGATAATTTATTCGAACGGAAAAAATCTTAAAAAAGGAAACGAAATTGGCTCGCGGAATTCGATATTGAAATAAAATAAAAAAAAAAAATCTATACGTATAGTGTAACGAAATAAAATAAAAAAATATTATTTTGTATAAAATTAGGTGTATTCTCATTTGTGAAATATATAAATATGTATTGTACAACGTGATTTTCTATGAAATACATGTACAATAAAGTTATTTTTATAAGTGAAAATTGATTTATTTACTTACTGCAAATATTCAACCATCATTGTCACATGTGATACTGTTGGGGTGATCTTAATCCGTATTCACTGCATTTAGGCAGGACCAGCAAATAAATTTCGCATTCCGCAAAATGCCCTTTCGTTCCCTAAAATAGAATATTTGTATGCGTTCGATAATATAGCATCCCAGTTTTTTTGTTTTTTTTTTTGAAGTGCGCGTACCGTTTGTAAGTAACGTTCAATATTATCCGGTTCAGTTAATTTGTAGAGATTAACGATCACTCTGTTTCGTCTTTCGAATTGTTCAGTTAAGCCTAACGTGGCTAGTAGTGGTATATGCAAATCTGAAAAATCATAAATACGTTCTTTGGTACATTGAATTTCCAGATGTTATATGGCTTGCGCGTAAACTTTGCTCTGGTACGGCATACATAAAACATTTTCTGTTCTGCGGATGATCTTTCGGATCTTTTACATAAATAACGGGTTGGCGTAATCGAATTTCCTTTGGTAATTCCAATATTGGAGGTGTTGGTGCTGAAGGAAAAGGGGTATCTGTGCGAGTGAATGCTGTAATGGTATGAAGGCGCTTGCGTAAAAATTGGAAGAGGAATTTGTTAGCGGCGAAGATGAAACAGGAGTTGATGATTGCAACGGTGTTGTTGGTAGATGGGAGGGGGGATGATGGCGTCTGAAGTAAATTAAATGATGAACGACCGATTTTTAACTTGACTGACCAACTAACTCTGAAAATCTATCGATTCCGTTTTCGTTTTCCAATCTCATTTCGAATTCTATCTCTTCCAGATATTAACGATGTGCACCTTATTTCATATCGGTACATCATGCTCTCTTGGCCTTCGGCCGACAATAGGATCTCAGGCTCGCTTACCATTTGCTTTCTCATCAGTTACACATTTAAAATTGAACGTCATCGAATAAAGTATTAGTAAAGCGGTGAAAAACAGAATTTTTTATTTACGTAGAAATCTTGTCTTATAGGTTGGTTTTATTTGATAATTTGACCGTATACAAAGCGATTGCTTATAATTATGCCGTATCTAACTTTTTATTAAATACTTTCGATTGTACAATTTTTTTACTGTATGTATCTTGTAATTTTAAGTAAATAAGTTAATTGCGTAATAAAAATTTTTAAATTTTATGTCATTTAATTGAGCGTTTTTTTTTTTGTTTTTTTTAAATAATTATATTTAATATCGCATTATTATGTAAATTACTAAATCATTTTTATAATAGAAGAAATAAGAAAACCCGTAATACGTTTGTTGCGTTATACTTATAAGACATATATTTCATTTTACTAAGAATGACACATAGTTAATTAAAACCGAATCTTCCATAAGAATTAAAAAAAAAAAAAAATGACATTCGGGGTCCACAGAGTCTTTCCATGATGAGATTCAAAAGATTAAATTTATATGGTTGTTACTTGCACTGATGTATCACATATTTGGATTAATATTTTTTTCTTCGAGATATGTTTGGATATTTTGTTTCTAAAAAGAAATTATTTGCGACTCGTTTAAAAGTTATCTGTTCGCATTATTGGTAACATATTGTTAATAGAAATTTCATAACCGTCGGTTTTGAAAGCAGATTAAAGGTAAACTTGCTGTACTTTTAAGAGACTGCGAAATTACTGATTATAAGCTTTTCAATTAAAAGAACATTTGAAGCAAGTAATGGAGCACTTGAGCAGAAGTTAAGACGACGTTTGGTTTTACGCGAGTGACTTCACTTACCACTGATTATTCAAATTGTCTGTTAATTGTGTCAAGATTGCTACGAATAAAAGTAATTATTTGTGTTATATTGAAAAGTAAAAAATTAGAAAAAAATTACCTTTTCAAAAAAAAAACAAAAAAACAAACAAAGTAAAATGAAATAAAAAATTAAACGTTGTAGCTGGTTGTAATATAAAGTACAGGTAAGGAAACTAGTTGATGGTTGGATGCACCGTTTAAAATATTTAACTATTAGAATTATTATTTATTCTCCAATCTTTATACTATGTTGTATTTATTTATCTTCAATTTTTGGAAAAAAGAATTATTTAATTTCTGGTTATTAGGACAGATGTTATTTTTTATATTTTTTAATTTTTCCTATTTTTATGGGTTCAGCTATAACTAAGAGCGACTATCCGGATTTAAAGCGATAAGTTAATTAGAGATTATACATTTTAACTCGATTTGATGTTGATATAAGAAATAAAAAAAATAATTAACACTACTACGGAAGGAAAAGTTAAAATTATATCGGGTAGGAAGTTTAAGCTTTAATGAAATAAATAATCACCAATAAAGGAAATATCAAATGGATGTAGTTGATAGTATGGAGATGGAACAAGGGAAAAACAACAATGGGAAGGTGGGAACAAAGTGTGGTTAAAAAGTAGATAACAAATTGCCGAGATTGTGCAGAGCGCTTGAGGAGAAGAAAGTCGTAAAACCATGGCAAGAATGTTAATTCCGTGGAAGAATTTATACCATTTTTTATACTTTTTTCTTTAAAGGATAAATATTCTTGTTTTGATAGCAGATGAAATTAATTTTTATTTTAATTTATAATTTAATTGTAAGGAATAAAGAACTCTAGCTACTAGCTATCGCATCTTCTTTTCCTGTTCCCTCTTGCGATTATGTAATACTTTTCATACGTTCCCTCATTCATGTTGCTTTTTCACTCGACTGAGATCGATCTTTTGTGGATTCCTGCTGTCATTTAGGGTATCGAGCGTAATCGATTAGTGGGTATCATTAACCCGTTCTTCCGTTTTCGTTTCTGTTAGCAGATTTTTGACCGTCTTTTCGGCTCATAATATTGTTCTTCTTTTCGTATTCCAAACTATACTCCTATTCTTCTTCATTTTCTAATCCTGTTTTCTTTTACCTCTCTACTCGGCAATCTTTCCCTTCTCGCCAGTAGTTTTCTAGATACTTGGCTCTTTCTTAAACGTTCCTCAATCTCCTCGGCTATTTGTCGCCTTCGCTTTAATCACAGTTTCCTTTCCGCATCATTTTTACGGTTTTCATTTCTACCCCATTTTGTCTTTTTCATCCTCCTTCTAATTACTTTCGTTGTGACCTTGATATCATATTTTATTTGAATGTGCGATTTTCTCTACTGAACAATCGTCCTTTTCTCTATTATAACTCGGTCTACTCCCTTTAAGAGTGCTTCTTACGTTCTTTCACTTCCTTCTACTTCTGTTATTCCCGCCCTTGAATAATTTTTATCTTCTATTCCTAAACGTTTAAGAATATAACGTTATTTTCTCCTTCTTTCCATTTATCGGGCTAATGTTGATAAACCCATAAAAGAAGAAGAAGAATAAAACTAACCACTATACTTTATAAACGCTCGATCTGATATGTTGTGAAAGATTTACATGTTTTTGTTTTTGCTGTTCCTTTAGTACTTTTTTTTTTCTTTTCCTTTTTTCATTATTTCTTTCTGGGCGATGACTTCTAGCAAGAGAAAAAATGTCACGAAGTCACGGAATCGATGTAACGTAAAAAATTCGATATAAGACCCGAAAAATTGAATCGTCTCTTACACTTTTCATTATACTTCTTGGTGACGTTTTTTACCGTATATCCTTCGACCAATAAAGAAGATATTTTAACGTCAAAAAGTGTCTAAAGAAGCAGTACGAAAGCTAAAGTACTAAAATCGAAGAGGTCTGATGGAAACGCGCACAAAACTGTATTGAATAGAGATGCAATTTACGGAATAATTAAGAAAACAAAAATATTTGAAATTTGCCTCGCAAACGTATTTAGAGTGTTTGTAAGGAAAAAAGGGTGAAAAAGTTAAAGTTAAAAAAGCTCTTTTTCCTTAGACAGGTGTGTGCAAACGAAGAAAACATTTTTTCTTCTTCTTTTTTTATGGGTTCGTCGACATAATAGGTATATAGTATACAATGACAGGCATGGTGGGATAATTTTCGAAATTTTCTTTTAAATTAAACACTAAAAAAAATGAGAATAATTCTTATTGTACCGTTTTTTAAGAACGATAATTTGGATGGCAAAACGGTTATTCATTGTGTGTCCAGCAGTTCGATGGTGCCCGAGAAATATAAAAACGGTGTAAACGAGATGATCGCGAAGATTTCCAACCAGATGAATTGTAATAATGCTGATTCAACTAAGACATGGAGCAGGAACGATTTTCAGATAGGAGCTCCATTGGGGAATGGTTCATTTGGCCGCGTCTATTTGGCCAGAGAAGTATCTACGCACTATTTAGTTGCGATGAAAGTTATATCGCTATTAAGCAACAAGCTGAATCCGGATCAGATTTTGCGAGAAATCGATGTAAGTTCTCGATTGCGTCATCCGTTTATCGTTCGTATGTTCACCTATTTCTCGGACGCGAAACGGATTTATATTATTTCCGAGTTGGCCGGCGGTGGTCAACTTTACAAGTACGTCAAAAACCAACCAAATGGCAGACTGTCCGAGTCGAAGGCTGCGAAATTTATCTACGAGATAGCTACCGCTATCGAGTATTGCCATCGAAATGGCGTAATACACCGCGATTTAAAACTGGAAAACGTTCTGTTGACGTACGATTTTCGTCACATTAAATTAGCAGATTTCGGTTCAGCAGTTCTGTTCAGTTCGGATGACGTTTGTAAGCGTCGAACACTTTGCGGAACGATAGATTACTTGTCGCCAGAATTAATCGAAGGTAAAGAGTACGACGAAAAAATCGACATTTGGTGCATCGGAATAATTTGTTACGAACTGATCGTTGGCTGTGAACCGTTTAAAGGGAAAAAACAGATGATTGTGGAAAATAAAATAAAATTGATCGATATCGTTTATCCGTCATTCGTCAGTTCCGAAGCGAAAGATTTGATTAACGATCTGTTGCAGTACGAACCGAAAAATCGATTACACCCGCATCTTATTAAAAAACATTTGTTCATAAGAAAATACATTGACCTGTAAAAAACAATAAAAATCACGTGGAGTATTTTTCGCTTCTTCTGTCGATGCTACTTCTCCCACATCGTTTTATTCCTCTACTCCTTGGGAAGAATATATCTCCGTACCGGATAATATAATTGTGTTCGTTAAGAGAGAACCGGACTATCGTTGGAAATTAATTTATTCACTATTGCCTTAGAAAAATTCCTGTTTTCTAGAAATTTTATGAGAGACTGCCAAATAAAAATTACATTTTTTCCCCTTTTATGTAAATATACTTATTTTTACTTATTAATTTTTTCCTTTCTTTTTCTATTACCTTTTCTATTGTTGCATTTATATTTGCGATATTTTTATCTTTCTAAAAAAATAAACATTTTTATAGTCTCATGTAATTTATTTTTCTGTAAAATGTATTTTCTTCGCTTGTCATTCTGATGGTATTTTAATAATCGAATTCATTTAGTGGGATTAGATACAATAACACACAAACCAGGATATACACGGTAATTAATGATAATTACTAAATGTAATTTTCAGAAAAAAAAAAAACGAATAATAATTACTTTATATATATGTATAACACAATGTACACAGGTGATAACGATGGTAATGCAGATTGCTGTTTTAGGTGGTAGAAAAAATTTCAGTTATTTGCATCGATGTTCTCGGATAGGTTGTTCAGTGTAATGTTAATAAGGTCGGTGTTGATATTTTTGATCAGTTTTTAGCTTCTTATTGTTGCAGAATTAGATCAAAGAAATTGTAGTAACCGTATTTTACGTGAATGCAAAGGCACGTGCTTTAAATACAAGGTTAGTTATTATATTACAGACTTGGGTGTGAAATATTTTACTGCTAGTTTAAATGAAATTGTGTTTCCTTTCAGATTGTACGGAACGGATCCCAGGAAACTAGATGTGCAAAGACCTTTGTATTTTAATTTGTGCTCGAAGAAATTTGCAAAGACAGAACAGCAGACTATTTAATTGGATAAGCGTGATTGTAAATATCGCCGGTATAATGTTTGCGACAACCGCAATACTTAAACTATACCGTTACACTCGAATGAAAACTTAAACAATTTTTCACGATGTAAAATAAATTAATTGAATATTTATAAAACTTTAAAAATGCATTAGAGCGTTTTTAATAATAATTGTGCACCTGTCTATTGTCGCCTTCTACGAGTACCTTTCCGTTTATTAAAAATAGTTCAAAATTAACGAAATGCACTGTAGTTGTTAATTCAACAAAATATGTTAATAATGTGTAAATTTTGTTAACTGAAACCGAAACTTTCTATCATTAATATTACGCGCTGGAAATTGAAAATCTACCCAAGTTATTATCCATACGTTATTCAATGTCTTTAACTTTTCAAAATCTGAAAATCGGTTCCTCATTAAATTAAAAAATATTCTTTTTTACCTTCGTTGCAATTACTTTCCATTCTAGACGTTGATCGTGGTAGGAAGCCTAACGACGTTGGTTGGTTTATATCATTACTGAGCGTGCTCCTTATTACTATTTATTATATATCTATCAACATATACATATATATATGTTTATATTACAGTGGCGGATCTAGCAAAATTTTTAGGTGGTATGAGATCTCAAAATGACGCCGCCCCTCCAAATATAAAACTTAGTGTTCTTTCTATGTAATTGCTTATCCGTGATTGTGCTCTACATAGTTTACGTTCAGACGAAAGGGAATGTAATTTTTTATATATAAACAGTATCAGACCAACCAAACATCTATAAGCATATCTGAATGTCAACTTGTCAAATGAGAAATAACAATTAATATTTTGTTTGACAACTTTTATTTAAACCGTTATCCTGCAGACAGTAATCAATTTTAAAACAGCCAATTTGATAAAAAAAAAACCTAGATGGCTACCTTTTTAGCCTTTGCGCTTGCAAATTTTTTTATGAAGTCCGAATAATTTAACTTCTGGACAACAGCATTTTCTATAGACAAAATTCCAAGATTTGATGGTCTTTCCTGACACATAGTAAGAAGTAAGTAAGCTTTTATAAGTTTTAATTTACTGGATCTTCGTTCTCCTTTAGCGACAGTACAGGTACAGTCAGCAAGATACGAAGCGCTGTCCACGCATTCGGGAAAATAATCCTGCCAATCATTTTGTTTTATAAGTCGAAGAACTTTTCTCTTCTGTTTGAAAATCTTTTAATAATGGGTTTAGGCTCATAAGTTCCTCAATCAATTTGCAACTAGACACATCACATTTTCCCCCATCGGTTAAATTAATTTATAAATCAGCGCAGGCTTTTTCCAATATGGATTTTAAGCAGGAATTATTTTGATGTTGTATAAAAATGACCAAGTCGTCTAAATCGGCTGACGAATGTATTCTTAATTATATCAATCGTAGGGTAAAAACGCGTTCATTTTAAGTAATTCTTCAGGATGTCTCATCTACGGCTTCGTATTCAAATAACGGTTTCTATTTTCGGAATCGGACATGCTTAAAAATCGGATCTACCTCAGCCTGGGATGCTATTTCCCTAACCGTTATTAGGGTAGATGAAAAAGTTCGGTACCGTTTCACAAATTCCATGCAGTTTTTCAGCAATTGTAAGCGTTTGGTAAATCCATAGTTTCGGGCTGCATAGCCTTACTTACAGTGTTTACTTGAAACAGTATATCGTAGTTACCAAGTCACCATAGTAATTATGAACTCAAATTGCCCATGTTCCGTACTAGTGACAAGGCTTCTGATGCTGCAACTGAATCATTTGTTTCTTCATGAAGATTTAGAAGGGCATCACGAACTGAAGCGTAGTGAAAGGGAACACAGCAGCAAGGCTAGAAACTCTACTCAGTGAATTTTGCCAATTTCTTTCAGCGATAATACTTCTATGCGCTCGGATATTACTTCTTATCGTTTTGTTGATCCAAAAAATAAAACAAACAGTATTTGGAGAAATCCAAATAAAAAAAATGATTTAACAATTGTTTCGGCTGCATCTGCTATCACTAATTCAGACTATTACAGCCACATGGATTAAAAAATGCTTGAGGACATTGGTTAAGAATTTTTGTATGGACACCTTTGTTTACTCCTACCATGTTCACACTATTATGGTACATCTTTGACCTGGACAATCGTTCATGTCCAAATCAAACTTTTGTGATACAATTGTATCAAGAAAAAGGCCAGTGAGTCATGTTCCCAAAGAATTGTTTACCGGCTTCTAAGTAACGAGAAACACTTTCGTTCTTCGACTGCTTCTTCATCAGTGTCGACAAAACGAAATGTTAGCAATAACTCTGTTCAACGTGGCTTACATCAGGAGTGCATTCCAGTATGATGCTGAAGTATTTAGCTGACTTTACCATATTTAAAATATTACTTCGAACTCCACTTCCAAGTAAGTCAATTAACTCGTTTTGAATCCGTTTGGCAAAATAGTGGACATTGGTCTCTTTATTTACAACACGGCGAAGGTGTTCCATCATTACATTATAAAATTTTCCTATTAGTTGCACTAAGCCCAGGAAGTTGCTATTATATTAGTAGGAATATATAAAGTTTCACATCCAGAGCTCCCTTTAAACGACAAATTATTGCCTGCTAAGAAAAATACCATGGGCATCATTCGTTCGAGGATAGCAATCCAGCGAGATTTCTCGTCTTCAATTTGTTTTTGCAAGTGCTTGTCTATTCCACTGAAGTTCTTCAGACTAATCGACGCTTCTATCCAACTGTTCATAGTACGTCGGTGATCTGAGGAATTTTGTGACTTTTGAGACGCGTTGATACGTGCCCCCAGTCGTCAAATCCTTCTTTTCCCAAATTAGAGTGGGGCTTTGTGTATATACATTATCCGCCGATTTAAAGTATACGAGCCATTTTCTTTTGAATGTTTCCCCATTTGGCATTACTCTTTCAAAATGTTATTTAAAAAATGACGACCGTCAAACTGCCTTCGGTAGTTTTCATTGCGCTCATTTCGTTACGTACAGGACCTCGAATAATTATTTCATCTCTTGTAGCAGAATCGAGAAGTGACCGTTTTGAAATATCATCATGTATGTATTCTCTCAAAAATTATGATGATGACGTTGTAACTGATATATTTTCCGTAATATTTTCAAATCCAGACGAGAGACCAAGAATAGCTAAATCTACTACGTGAGCTTCGCCTGAAAGTCGATGACTACTATCTCCTAGTAGTCTGTGGTTTCGGTTGATTTTAGCGCTCCCTCCATGATGGCATTCGGTGCGGCTGCACCGCTCGCACTACTCTAGGGCCGCCACTATATATATTACAATATAAACAAACGCATGAATTACAGTATTGCTGGTATTAAGACGAATTAAAAACATTTAACGAAGATTATTCGGATAATGTGAAGTATATAATAGTGTAAAATCCAATAAAGACTACCATTCAGGTTTTTAATCTATTATTCAACTTCAGTCTGAGATGGGAATTAATGAATAGGCAGATTTAAGGCTATGAAACAACTCTATGACATTGTATTCAAAAATTTCAAAATCAAAATGAAAATTAAATTTTGTAGAATAAAGGAATAAAAACTGGAAGACTAAGACGATTCATCTTTTTTTTTGCAGCTTTTTCCCTCTTTTTTCCCCCTTTTAATATTTTTTCCTGTATCACTTTCTTCCTATTAACAAAATTAGCCAGATGCGGGAATTTTTATAATGTTCGTGACGTGCAACCTCCCGAATGGGAGATGCAACAATAATGATCAGTCTTGCAAAAGGAATCAAATAATTCAAATTCATTGAAAGACGGTAATAGTGAATTTTCCATTTTGATTTAACAGCGTATTTAATTTTGTTACAATCAAGTAGACGTTAAAACAACTTCATTTCGTATCCATCAAACTAGATTTATAATGTTAATATTACGATAAACTAAAATAACTTCGTAGTTTGATAAATATATACACAATATCCACGCGTAGTTGTGTATATATATATATATATATATAATAAATATATATATATAAATTTTCTGTAAAAGTTTTTGACTTTTATTTTTAAAATAGAGTTATATATTAATTATTTTTTGACAGACGGCTGACACTATGCTACGTCACTGTTGCAAAAAATCATTGTTTTGTAATTTTTATTTACAATAACAGTTTTATTGTAATTAACATTTCCTTTGCTTAATTGTTAAATCAAATATAATTTTTTCAAAACACATTAATCTGCTAATCTATATATGATGATTTGGCAACTAAAGGAACAGATAACGGATTATAGATACCGAGGGTTAAACACTGCGCGCGGACATATCAGCGAAACTTACATTATGCAATGACACGATCACGTGTATGAAATCTCGCTCGTTCGCTACCAGGAACGAAGATGTTTACACACAGGGAAGAAGAAGACTACTATAATTTTATTTCCCGTTCTATTTCTATTCGTTATTTTAATATTCTGAATTAAAAAAAAAAAAAATACCATTCAGCAGATTGGCGAGCTACATAACGCGAGTAATCTAAATTCTGAGGGATTTTTTTTTTTATATTAACCGCTCTATCATCGAACGTTTATATATATATATATATATATATATATAACTTTAACACGATTCTTTTTAAAAGAATTTAACATAATAGTATGTCGAGTCGACCTTGTGTAATGTTATTTTAATTATTCTCACCTGTTTCTAGGTTTTTGATAGTCTTTTTCACGAATGTTAGTTATAATTTAAGCATAGTATAAACAAGCTTTAATTTTATTTCGCCGTACGTTAATAAGCGTTTCCTATCAACAATTACGACATGTTTTATTGAGAGAGAGTCATTTTATAGCATCTACAAAACATAACGATACGCATATTTATCGGAGGTGAAACGTTTAATGTTGTAATTCTGTCGAAATGAAACGGCTTCTAATAGGAAAAAATGCACAAATAATCAAATATAAATATGTATAATTTTTATTAAATATAACAATTATAATAAATGATGATAGTTATTATATTGCTGGAAAACGAAAAAGTCGTTTCATAGTGCGGAATGTAAAGCAACGCACTGAGTTTTATGCCAAGGATTACATTCATTGGTTAACGGTTCAAATCTGGTACCCGGAGGACACAGGAAAGTTTCTTTCTGTCCGTTAAAATGGCACAAATGAAATACCTAAAAAAAAAAAAACCATCACGAATATCTTTAATATATTATTCTTCATAATATATAATTGCTGCTTCAAGTTACACATTAAAACCAGGAATTATTAACAAGAATCCGGCACGCAGATTTCTTCGAATTTATTACTGAATCCGTCTTCTGCGCAGACATTTCAATAGTTACAACTGATGAACTGGTAAGTTTAATAAAATTTTAAAATTTCTTACGCGAATTAATAGTTTTACAACACGATTTCAGTGCTGATGACGCGTTGTTAATATTTTTAAAACGAATTGCTTGCTCTACAGCAGAGGATAATAATTTCCAATACACGATGAGTACTATGTGCGCATTCGATTGAAAATTTGCTAAAATATGTCTGACGAAATTAAGAAAAATTCCGAGCTGGATATTTGATTCAATACGAACATGAAAATGTGTCGCGATAAATCTCGCCATTCTCGTTGGTAATTTTGTATATCGTTCTTTCGAATAATTTAAAAATTTGTCGGATTTCGTTCAGAATTTTATCGTGTTTATAATTTTTTCGATTTTATGTATTCGGTGCATTAAATTTCCTGACTTTTGTCATTCAATACCGTATAAGTTACTCTGGATACAAATTGGTTACTATTCCGATAAGTTAAAGTATTTACCGCCTACCTGACATTTCGCTTCCGGATCAGGGTACATTTTCCCGGATTTATCGCACAAGAATTTAGTGACCGGTATTTCAGTGTACGATGGATAGTCCGGAATGTAACCGACTTTATTAAGTACCGCCGTTAGACTGAAGTCGTTGATTGTGTCAATTCCTGTTAAAAGTGATTCCCAACTAGACCAGTCCTTTGTGAAAAATACGCGAATTGATTAATGGTTATGTTAAACGTAAAAGCATAATTGAGTAATAGTATAATAAGAACATACAGTGTTTTTTATTTATAATCTAGTGACAAAGTTTCACGTGAAAATCGTAAAACGGTTGATGAATTGCACACGTGCTAGTTTTAACATGTGCAATACGATTTTTCTTTTGCAAGTACATGTGTTAGTCGGACGATATCGAATTAGCGAGTTAAATTTTTCAAACGCCTGATTAAAATTAGGAACTTTGTGATTTCTAAAATTTTTTTGACTATAATTGGTCTACCCTTTGGACTTCTAAAGTAGTGATCATGTCTCCAGAATCTTCCCTCTCCTTCCTATTTCTAACCATTACCCTCGATGGAATTTATTCAAAACTAATTGAGCTCTTTTTCATTCCTTTGTCGATTCTACGCGTCCTAACCCATCTAATACTATTTATTTCTAAATTCTATTACAAATGCTCTTTCGTTCTCCTCTCTCCCCCCGTTAATTGTTATCGTCCAACCGTCGTGGAAGAGCTTCAACTCTCTGGCGGAACGAGGAGTACAACGCTGCTTCTGATCATATAGTCGTGCTATTTTTAGAATTTTCCGGTCAAATTTTACACGTGAGAACTTCATTGCCCACAAATGCAACGGCTAGCGGTATACTAAAATCTTTTAAGAAATCCTCTTGGAAAAACTTCTGCTCTTCCTTTCCGAGAACCACTCCACTTAACGATATTTGGAAAACGGCCAACGTTTTCAAATTCCCTTCTTTTTAACGTTCTTCTATTTACACCATTTCCTCCGACAGTTTGTTACCGTTGCTCCTGCTTGTGTGTCCAACGTTGATAAATCCTGGGTCCTTTTCCGTTTATAGAAGACTCTAACTCTTATTTCCTTACCCTTATCTTCAGTGTTAATGAATTAAAGTGTTTATTCTTGAAAAATCTTTTAGCCCCATCAAACATGTAAAAGCTCTCCAAACTCTGCTCTGTATATTTAACTCCCTTCTATTCGGAGGAGTCACATTTCCTGCTCGGAATTCCTTTATTATCATATTCTTATTCCTAAAATCGTCTCTTCGTTCGATCTCCTTAGCATCGTGTCTCAGGAAATTCTTTGAGGGCATTCTTTAACAAGCGCCCGGTCTGGTGGCTCGAGTGCAATAACATTTATCCTTCCAATATACAATTTGGTTTCCGTTCGGGCTTTGGTCCTGCTGATTACGTCTTATTGTCTTTTTGTTTCTTATATCTACAAATCTTTCATCGATAGACAGTATAGATTAGCTATACTTTTATTGGTGTTTCCAGTGTTTTTTTGGATAATGATCGCATCTCCATACTCTTCGAAATAGAATGATGTCAGTTAAGGTTCCAACGCATTTCTCTTCTCTCATTGTCAATCTGATGGTGAATCGTTTTATTCTTCTTTCCTCTCTATCGTTCCAGGCTACAAGAATTGTTTCACGCGGCCTTCCTCAAGGTTAGTCTTACTCTTTTTAATAAAACTATCTCTGTTGCTGCTCTTTTTACGAACTCCTCTTCCTTGTACCGATGGCATTCTTTTCTTTTCATTATCCCACGATATGGAAGACGTGAATGAAAAAGTCATTTCATCCCTGGCTACAGCCTGGAACAATCTCTCTTTCCTTTTTGAACCTTTCTATCTCTTTCAAAATCTTCGTGTATTGTCTTTTCTTTTCGTCCTTTCAATTGTTGTAAAAATGGAAAATAGAAATAATAAAACAGAGAACTAACAAATACAAATAAAAATTTTAGGGAAAAAAACTTCGTTATTAACCGCATATTAGTATAGTTTTGTTTATATGCAAATTTTAATTAAAGATAGAAAAATAATAAAAATCATTTACATTCAAGCTCACAAGCAAACGAATGGGTAAAAAAGAGTTTACCGAATAAATAAATTTTATTTGGCTGACCCGGAATGCTAAAGAGTAAATTAGAAGATGATAGCAGTGATCAAAGGAAATGTATCCAAAAAGATGATAAATACGCCTCCAACAGCTGGTATAATATAAATAAGCGATAATAACAGTGTTAGGAATCTTTATGCACTTTTGCTTTATGGAACTAATAATAAAAAATAGTTCGAGCAGTTGGTGACATTTTCTTCAAAAAATACGACTAATCGAATATTTCATCCTAATTTCTTATGTTAGCATCTAAGTGTCGCCATAAACCATATACTCGTAGATTCGTGATATTTAACGCGTTTTCGTATGAGATATTGTAAATATGCTAAACAAATTTTAGCAAAAGTAATCCGTAAAGTGATTGTAGGAGTTGTGAATTCAGCATTAATGATACCAAATAATTTATACAGGATCTGAAGGTATGCTAAAGTTTTAAATAACAAGGTGAAACATAGAATAAATAATTTAAATTTCATTATATAAATTCAATTTTTGTATGTACCTTATGTTATTTAAAATAAAAATAAAAATACATTATATATATATATATATATATATATATATATATATATATATATATATATATATATATATATATATGTAAGTTTAAATGTAACTCCGAGACTTAGTTGTATAAAGTTACGTTACATTTTATTTTACATTAAGTGAATAATTTAGTTGTTTAATTTATTTTTTCTCGTTCATGTTTATCGTTTCATTTATACACAAATATGCGCATTCCACCTTTTGGATTGGAATTAAATAAAAAAAATAAAAAGATTTTTACTAAAAATTTGGAACTTTTTTTCAAGTGATTGTAAGCACAATATCATTTGTTTTTCAAAAATTAGGTTGAAAAAGAATTGCAAAATTTGCTGAAGCCTTAAGCATTTTCATAACTGCTACCGATATAATTAAGTGTAACCAATTAGTTACTTCCTTGCAAGAGTTTAATTACTTCCGTACAGCCGTCCGGACCTTATTGACGCATTCCGTTGACGTACGAAAAATACTTTTCTTTTTTTTTCTTTTTTTTTTTTGCGACTCGCTAAAAATATCGATCAGCGAACCGACGGAGAATATTTCGTTTGGAAAATTCAGCTTTCTAAAATCACAATTCTGAAACTGAAATGTAAAATTGGGTAACCAATTTGAAATTGTTCTGTTAAAGGTAGAGAGTTAAATGGAAGGGAAATGCTGCGTCCGATTTAAGTATTATGGTGGGGTATGTGTACGATATTCTCGGGTTTTTTCAGCGAATATGTTATCTTTCATGCGAAAATTGTTCTGCCGTTTGCCTATGCATGTAGTACTTACTTGAACATTAGAGTAAACGGAATTGTGCTGCAGCTTGTGGTCGATGTTTAAATTGTTATGATGACCGTTATCGTAAAATTTTCCATAATAACTTCTGCTCGGAATGGTCAGCGTGGCCAAAAGCGGCGCGAACGCTGGCAGAGCGAGATTGTATCCCTGACTGGGTGGTCTAATGATGTAAGTGGATTCGATTTCGTTGTCGAAGGTCGGATATCGTCCGTAAGTCGGAGTGTACTTGCCGTCGGGCGTTTGAATTAGCCGAATGATGTTCTTAGCAATGTCGGGATCGTGCCTCTGCTCTTGGTAGTGCGATTCTCGATTTCGTTGCTCAAACAATATCCCGTCCGGTATTGCGATACCTTCTTTATTTAGACGATTAAGAGCCAATCTATCGGCCTGAAAAGCGCTGTCCGGTATTTTTCCGCCTTTGCTTGGTAACAGTTGTTCTCGGTAAAGTTGGCGTTTTACCTGCACAAAAACAATAAAAAAACAAACATGAGAATCGTAATATCTAATATGCGAATATTACTGAGTGAAGAGTAAAGCTAGTAAAAATGTTAACGATGCGATAGTGTGTCCATTAATTATAAAAGCTTTTTATCGCGCGGAAATCTTCGTTGTTGTCTACACGTCTGGTAGGCAAAATCTCAAAAATTCATTGGCATAAAAATCAAACCGAAATGCGTTAATTATCAGAGCACAGAACGAAGTCTTTATTTCGTGACTTGCTCTCTTCTAGTGTTTGAATAATTGTATTTGCTTATCACATTATCGATGCTAGTTGGCGACATTATATCACTTAACCTCTGCCGTTTTTTTTGCTATAGTCTTAAGTGTACGTTCTTTGGCTGGTTTCTTGTTCACGAGAAAGTTATTTAAGAAAACGAAAGCTATGCCGGTTAATGGTGTTTGAAATAGGCGCAAATCTGAAATTGGTAAATTAAGTTCATCTTTATTTTACATTATGCTGATATATGTTTCTTGAAAGACTTGCACGAAGTCGTCAGAAGGGGAAAGTCTCTTCAAAGTCCCCTGTACAGTCTTTAGATCCGCTACCGTGGTCGAAAAACGTTAGTTTTGAGCTCCTTTTTAGCCGTAGGTTATAGAAAGAAAAAATCAAAATCATTCGGAACATAGTTCGGACTATAGGCCAGAAGCGGAACTATTCTGTTGATTTTCCAGGCCATGAATTCGTGTGCTGTCGTCGCAAGATGAAGTCTTGCATTGTCGTGATGCAACTTCCATATTCCAATTTGATATAGACGTTTTTTGAAGATCTCAGTATTCATCATTTACTTCATTACGTCATTTATATTAGGCCTTGGTGATCGTCCGGCTCCGAGGAACCTTGTTAATTATACGTTACGCTAGTCAAAGAATGTTACGTTTAACGGCTCCGACTTTTCCACTCGTGCAACAGAATCACGTTATTTTTCTTGAAATCTTCATAGGTTTCTGAAGCAGTTTTCGCACCCGATTATCGCGCAACTCCAGACATTTTAGGGGTTTTTTCGTACATATGTTGTAGTGATTCCATTATATTTTAAAATTTGGTCTATTAATGGATACAATTAATGTTTTAAGAATGGTCCGAGAGATGGCGTTGGTGTCGCATTTACTCGGCATGCAACGCAAGTGTCAGTCTTTATTGGCGCCTCTGCCCACCTATTACATTTACTTCCGGCAGCATAATGTGAGAACAGATGAAGTTATAGGGTTTAGGACCGATCCGTTATAATTTATTAACAAATGTAACGTTATCTAAAAAGGCGAAAATTTTATTTGAATAAAATTTCAATATACAATATTGAATATATAATTGATGTAATTGTAGACACATTATTATCCATCTGTATATTCTTATAATTCCATATAGGCCGTATAAATACTGCACATAAGTATTTTCGTATTTTTCATCATTATGATTAAAACTCTCTCTCGTCACGGGTTGACCGACGGTATGTATATAAACAGATTTAAAACCGTTCTCTTTTTTCGTGATTCCAACTAATTACGATATAATTTCAACCATTTCCAGACACTTTTCCGTTTCTAGATTCTCTGACTTTCGACTTTTTCACACTAATATACATTCCGCTATTTGTTTAATAGTTCTTAACCAGTCGTTTGGCTTATTTCTTCATTTTCTTACGATCTTGATCAAGTATTCCGAGACTTGTCGAGCAATATTGAAAGAATAACGTCATTCTTTTGAATTTCTTGGTTTATTTTGTTCATTTCTTTCAGTAATTCTCATTCCATGCAAAAAAGTATACTGCTAGCTTTTACATTTTTTTCAGGTTTATACGCTGTTCGTTTTTTTGAGTTCTTTATTAATTTTTCAACATTTTCAATAACGGCGCGGACAGCTCGAACAAAACTTAGAATGTTAGGCTTGTTCCTTTTAAATTAGTTTTTGAATACATATATATATATTTTTTTTAAATTTCCACCGTTGTAGCGACAACAGAAAAAATCTGTATCTCAACTCCGAGTACATGAGATGTTACGATTGAAACAGTGGATACATGAAATCCAATTAAATCAGAGAGGAGTCGTGCATGGAGAACATACGTCGCAAGTAAATGAATTTTTAGAAATTTAGTTTGTGCACTTTTGTATTTAGTCAATGTGTCATGTTTCATCCATTGTCATAAAACTAAACACGGCAATTTTTACTAATTCATCTTTTTATAATTTATCCATAAAAGTCTATGTCAAACACAGTAGCAGTTCTTTTATCGGTCACTTTCGAGACTACCGGGCCTATGTGACGGATAATGGAATAGACGGATAACAGAAATTCCATTACAAACGTGCACAGTTGCATATATAGTAATGTACTAGATTTTAAATAATTTAGGAAAGAAATGAAAACAAAAAAATGTTTAATTGGATAACAATTAAAGTACGGTATTTTTATTTACAAATTTGGTATTAAATAGTACAATATAGTGCAGTACATAGGTAAAATGTCTCTATGTCAAATTGTTTACATCTTAAGAAAGTCAATAATTTCCTTAAAAAATCACAAATTAACAATTTTTACAGTGACGCTTAAAAGAACTTTTACTGCACTTTATTGTTTTTCCATTTCCATCCGAAAGGTTAACATAACTTTAAGTTTATATTTGTCTTTTTTGTAATATGTGACGTTCGCGAAGAAAAGGGACCTGAGAGGTGGTGCGAAGAGTAGTTTTTGAGAAAAACGCGTTTAAAGTCTGCGCGAAGTAATACTACCGTAACATACTACTGTACCGTGCATACCTGTATGTAACGTGCTGCCAACTCGATAGGGTATCGTGCCAAATTTTGGTTTAGTTAAATTATAATTTGGTCGCTCAGACTTCGAAGAAGTTGTTAAACAATCCGGCCATAAAAAATTCGATGTTTGCTGCGAATGCCAGCAAAATCGAATTCGTGAATGTGGAACACAAAATTCCAAGATTTTTATCAACAATTACCACAGGTGGTCGGTACTTTCATTTCTCAAATTTTTTAATTTTTATCACATTATTCACTCGGTATTGTTTTCGTAATAGGTTAAGTACAAAGTATTACCATTTCCAGTTTAAAGAAAATGAAATCACCTGCAAAAAATTTGTCGACTCAGAAAAGGAAAAACATTTTACCTGTCCTATACAGCGAAACGTGCCACCAGCAAATAATTTACCTCCCCCACTCCGATTACGATTGGTGGTTTATCATTAGTCAGGAAATGGTACCTGTACGATAATATTGCTTCTTTATGTACCGATACAAAAAAAAAAAAAAAAAAAACGCTATTCCATACCTTCTAAACCTGATTAACCTAAGCCGAAAAAACTGTTGAATGCAGCGAATGTAACTGTAGACGAGTCTGCAGCAAAATTAACACGAGAGAAAAAGAAAAAAAACGGAGCTCTAACAAACAAAAGAACTGAAGTTCGAAAAATAAAATACGGGTAAAAGTCAATCCTCAGAAAATACCCGAAGCAAATGATAAATCATTAAAAATTGTCAAAAAAAATTAACAACTAGGAAAAAAAATAGTTTTACGATTTTTTAAAAATTTTTAATGTTTTTCTACTTTTTTTCCAATTTTCTTCAGTCAGTTTTGTACATTTTAAGACGTTTTAAGAGCCACACACAAAACCTCCTCCTAAAGTTGGAGTATTATCCTCTTGAACCAAACTTTTCCGGCGACCCACTACCAGAATTACTGACCGACCTGCGATGATGTGGTATCACGTCTGTGCAAAGATCAACGCCCAGCCCCAATATCCCCTTATATTCCTCCTTGGATCACTTTCCAGATAAATATTGACTTATCGCTGAAACAAAATCCAAACACAAAAGTCCTCTCTATACAGTGGAAGTGGCAGTTAGGGCAATTAACAAATATCGAGACCACCTAATTTACTGCACAGATGAAGCTAAGGCAGGTCTGCTGCCTGCAGCCTGCACATTCGAAGGTCTCGACATCTTATACGAAGCCCGACTTAATAATGCTTGTTCCGCATCGGATGTAGAACTATATGCAATTGCACACTGCTTCTACCACATCGTTACAACTCGCACCAAAGCCAATAATTTCCTCCTAGTTATTGATTCCCTACAATCTTTAAACGTGATTAAAAGCAAAAAATATAACCTGCTAGTACTAAAAATATACCATTATTTGTACCAATTGTATCTAATGGAGAGTCACGTGTCGCGAGTTTGGTACATTGGAGTGCCTGATAATGAGAGGGTCGACGAAGTATCACGTTCTGCCTTGCTCTCGCCAGTGCCAGAGGACGTGGAGCTACCGTAGCCTCGTTTCACTAAATCGTGTAGTCCTACAAATTCAAAATTTCTCTGAATGAGATACTTATCAGAGATTTCAGAAAAATATCGCGATGGGCGAATTCTTATTTTTGTTACTGTAATAATTTTTTTTATATAATGTTTGTTTTCAGAATTTTAAAATAGTGTTTTTTAAAATTTTTTATTTATGTATCATTTTCAAAATATTATTCGGAAATTTTTTATTCAAAAAGTAGGTAATTTTTCCGAATAGCATTTATAACGATTACAGGAAAAGTATCGAAATTTCTTAATTTTTTTTTTATCTTACTAAGTAGATAGTTTGTTACGAGCACTGAAAAATCGTGCTTATTTTAATTTATCGTCGCATCGTTCTGGTCAAATTCCGAAAACCGCGTATAATATTCTTCTTTCCCTGGTTATACCGAAGTTTTTGGCCTCACGAAATTTCGCCGAATCATGAAACACTCTTTCAATGAAGATTATAGAAAAAATAGTGCGATGTCTTTATTTGCTATATATTTTGGGAAATTAGTAATTGCCCGTTACGAACCAACAATAATGCGTGCTAATAGCGATATTTTTGATATGACAGGTAAATTGAACAGTAGTATTTATTTCCGTGTACGTAGGTGTATATTTTATAAATGCACACATCCACACACACGTATATATATATATATATATATATATGCATATATATTTGTATACATGTGTGTGTGCTCCATGTACTTCCAGAAAATTTTAAAAATAATTATTTTTGCTATTATATAACAGAAAAATATAGGTATAGAAATCTAAAGTACTACAACTATAATGTTGAGATTCGGGTAAATTTTATAATTATTTAATTTCTCTAAGAAAATAAATGTAATTATTTAACAATTTAATCAGTTTTCATTTCGTTGCCGCAAAAACGTCGAATAGTGACGCGTCAATGTTTTTGTTAATAACCAGTACATCTAACGTCGTAAAATATTAAGTTTCAGTGTTACTTAGATAATGTTATTTCTTTATTCTTACGTACATCGTAGATATGAATAGTTTTTTTTGTTTAATAAGAAAATTCAAGAAAATTCGATTATAATTAATAAAAAAGTATTTTATTTACTACTCTTGAATTTAATCTAAATTATCCAAGATAACAAGAATATAATGGAGCTACTTCAATGGGAGGAGCATGTGGGGGTTTTAAGGCATTATATTAGTCAAATATGCTAAAGTATTTTACATGCATTTTTGATACACTAAAGATTTTGCGAAAACTCCTGAAGTTATAATGTTAAAGGGACAGTTCAGCAAAGCGGAGTAGGATTAAAAGAGAAAAATAATCGAATCAAATAAAGAAAAAAACGTTTGTCTTTGCCGAGAAATATTGTGAAATTAAACGAGCTAAATATGACCTAAAACTATTTTCATGGATTCGTTTCTTGAAATTTTTTTTATCAGGGAGGAAATAATTACTAGTGAAATTGATAAGTCTGGATAACCTGTTCACTTTCCGGTACGTTTGTAAATCCTTTTTTTATAATAACTTTAAAGGTGATAGGTAGAATTATGGCATTTAATTATAGGCTCCCCAAAATTCCACAACCAAAGAACTTGCATTTGATAGCCGCTTTAAAAAGGCTAAATAAGTTCTCAGAATCTCTAAAAAAAACGGGTGATCCTGAAAACAGGTTAGTGAAATTTGCGAAAAGACTAATCAGAAAAATTTAATAATATTGACTCTTTACCAGGACTTATTGGTATTCGAAAGTATCGTTAAAATTAATATCGAACGGTATTATCGTAAATCATTGTTTATTTTTTTTATTGAAGATATTTTGCAGACAAAGAGACGTTATTTAAAAAAAAAAAAGAAATAATAAACAATAAAGAATTCATGAAGAATACACGGATATCAGAGTGGATAGTAGAAGGTCTCAATGACTGAATTTGAAATGCAGGAACTAAAGTGCAATAATTTTGCAAGTTTCCTGAAAAGTGTAATAGAAACTTTAGACGAATGCCAAGCACTAAGTATTTCTAAACATTTGGACACTGTTACATACGCTGATGGTGTTTTTTTAATCGGTGCTATTTTTGTCGAAAGAAGTTTCTTGACTTTAAAAATATTAAAAACTCGAGTATTGGAAATCGAACGGGAAAAGAAAGACTTGTAGGAGGAGTCATTTTATTGTCTATTCATTAAAATATTGCAATAAATATGGATAAGATGATTTTGTTAGAAAAAAAAGAAAATCCGATTTTTAAGTACGGTATTTAAACAATTTATTCTTTGTTTTTATTTTGTTGTGAATAAAACTAATTATGTGTAGATATGTTTTTATTTTACCCCTTTCCCAGAAAAAACGAATTCCTGTTTGCGCCACTATATGCATATACACCTCTTGCTGTAGTTGCTTAATTTAAGAAATATGTAGTAGCAAAATTAAGGCGACAAGAAAAAAAATATATAAAAGATTTTTCTTATGCAAGAGTTAAATCATTCTAAAGCCCGAATGATAGCATTTATTATAGCAGTTTTTTTAATAAACAAACGAACCAAATTACAAAATAAATAATTATCGCAACTTCCAGTAAAGCTCTGATTTCTCATATATACATATTAAATTAATGGCACGATTTAACAATTTATTCGGAGAAAATACTAAAGAAGATAAATATAATAAATAAAGATGTATTTTGCTTGCTTGCATTCTTCCCGCAGTCGAATTATCTTGCTCCAGACGACTGTATCCACTGTTTTTTCGAAGCATTCTTTGACCATAAAAACACGACTGTACCCCATAGCTTTGGTATTTTTACAGTTTTTGTATTCGTACAACTCTTCAAGAATTGGCAATTGGAATCGCATAATGTGTTTAAACTTTAAAATTTTGATTGTTCACATTTTTAAACAATTTTTGTATACGACATTAATGCTTTCTGAAAAATTAATAAGTACCGTTTCCTTTCTTACTATTTCTGAATTGTCGCAATTGTTATACTTCTACGACTAGTAGTTGTTGAGGTGATAAGCTTATCAAAATACACTATAAAGGTATATCATATCTCTTTACCAACAAACGAAGCACTGTAAAATGATTTATATTAACAAGTCGCATCCATTCACACACACACACATATATATGTGTACATACAAAAACATGATTTTTTGGATCTGTGTCTCAGATGATAAGTCCTCTATACTGCTTACACAAGAGTCCGTTTCAATTGAGCATGAAATTTTTAGAAAATTTAAATAGGTATTAAATATATATATATTAATAGGCGTAATATAAAAACAAATTTTCTTATTACTTCCGACGTGCGTATGATATAGTCATTGGTACATATAAATTAATGACAACATCATTCTTAGACTGACCCCCATCGCTCTTTTCGTCCCAAAACGTTATATATATATACTGTATATATAAGAAGACAAAGTTGCGGCAGAAAAAGTAGTGGGGGTTGGGCTAAGAATGATGTCAATTTTTCTTGTTCTATACGAAGTATAGAAGTAATAAAGTTGGTGTTCTGGGGGTGTTCCCAGGCGGGGTTAAGGGGCGGAGGCCCTTGCGAGGCACGAAGGGTCGAATTTCATATATATATATATTTGTATGTATGTAAGTACGTGCCTGCACACTCGTAGTGTTTAAAAAAGGGTATCGTTGTACATGTCTGGAACTGCGATGTGAGATTAAATTTACGTTAAATTTATTACTTTTTGGAGTTATTTCAGTTTTTGCCGTTGTTGTTAATTATTAATTCATTTTTATTGGATCTATTTAGTCTAACCCAGAAAGAGATATAAAAAATACGAATGAAATAATTGGACTTCAATAATACATGAGATGGTCGATGAGTCAGATAATATGACCAGTTGTGGAATTTGCATAGGAAGTCGGCTGTACCACCCGGAAACGATGTTTCGTACGCTTAATACATTAAAAGCATTTCTTTCTGCAGAGAAGTAACAGTACGTGTTTCGATTCAGCATGTCAATTGTTAATGCGTATACCACTTCATCCGGAGAAAACGGAATGTGCGAAGTATTATTCTTTTTATTATCAATATCGTTTACTTTTGTGCGCTTGTAATGGCGTGTTCTGGCGTGCTGACAATTATGTAGATAATGTGGAAAAGAGAAGTAGGCGTGAAAAATACATTACAGCAATTTTTATGAATGATACAGCCGGGTTTTCCTGATGGTTAATAATTCGCGAAAATAACAGGAGAACCGTCAAAGCCGTTCCGAGCGTTCTAATAAATTATCATCCCGGGAATGTTCGGGATACGTGAAAATCGAAATGATTTATTTCCATTAGTAAAATATATTATTTATTTAGAAATCTTTATTAAGTTGGCGGTCTCTCATCAGCATCTGGTGAAGTTTTTTTCCAGTCCGGGCCAGTTAGACTCGAAATATGAAAAACTTGAACGAGTACATTTTAAGCTTAAAAATAGGTTAAAAAGTACCCAAATCACAACCCGGAAGTTTTTATAAATTTTAACCCCTAGAACGTTTTTTTTATTGTAAAAAAGGAACCGAAGCAGGTTTTTTTTTTTTTTTTGATTTTCCCGATTATCTAGAAAAATAAGTTTCTAATCGACTTGAGGTATACTAATCGAATTTGTTCGTTATTAAATTTCCTACAACAATAGCCTTGTAAGAAATTTCAGAAAATTTTTTAATTACAGTAGAAATGCTTTTATCGGTCACCCTCGGGCTTATGACAGATAATTGAATAGACGGATAACAGAAATTCCATTACAAACGTGCACAGTTACGTACATAGTAATGTACAAGATTTTAAATACTTTAGGAAAGAAATGAAAAACAAAAAGTTTAATTGGATAACAATTAGAGTACGATATTTTTATTTACAAATTTGGTATTAAATAGTACAATATAGTGCAGTACATAGGTAAAATGTCTCTATGCCAGATTGTTTACATCTTAAGAAAATCAATAATTTTCTTGAAAAATCACAAATGAGTCATTTTTACAGTAACGGATAACAGAGAGTGACGGTTCGAAGAACTTTTACTGTACTGCAAAATTAGCTTTGAAAATTAAAAAAAGGAAAAATTTTAGATTTGCAATAGCAGAAAGAATTTTTTTCGAATATCCATGGAACTTTCCGAAAGAACAGCCTTTGGGGTGCGTAAAATGTATACAGAACCCCATTGACCTATTGCTAAATTCCGAAGTTGAAAATTGCATGCAGAGGCATTTTTACAAAACGTAATGAATCAGCTTGAAACCAACTGGGGATGGTTCTATGCATTCATATTGAACGATCTACCATGTGCTTGTAAATTACATGTTCCTGTAAATGCGCGTATTTCTAGATTGTTTGAAGATGTTTAAGAATAACAATTTCATTGTCAACTGATAGACGCCCGATGTTTCGCAACTTGCGGAAGTGTCTGTACAGAATTACATTATAGTTTCGTTACCTTTAAATAAACGAGCTTTCGAATAATATACTTTTCTCCAATTGAAAAGTTCTTGGTATGTTTGTGATATGACTTGTTTTAGGATGTATTTTGTTTTTTTTTCATCTTTTGTAGCAAAGTTACCACTTAAAAGAGTATAACTCTCTTTTCTGCCCCCCCCCCCCCCCCCATCAAATAGGAAGTTAAACAGTTTGATTTTTTGGGTCGCTTTAACTTCCGTATTTTTATTTTCTCGATGGTTTCTTTTTTTTCAGTCAAGGTAATTGGTTGTTTATACGTTATGCACTATTTAAACGAAGATTTTAATGAAATTTATGCGTACAATTTTAATTTTTTTTTGCGTTAAACCATCGTTCTAGAGTTATTTAGTTTATTTAACTTTTTTTGTCATTTCCGAAATATCCGATTAAAATATAGAATTTCACAAAAAAAAAAAAAAAAAAAAAAAATGCGGTCTTTTTATATTAAAAGCAATTAGGGGTAAATTTGGGAATCGCTTCTTTGACCATTTTCCAGAGATATGTGAAGAGAGCAGAAAATTTTCTAAGAGAACTTCTTTGAGGCTTTAAGTATACACCGAGTTTTTGTGTTTGTCCGTTTATGAGCAAGAAATTTTCGTTCATAAATGTTACACTTCTCATTTCACTGGAAAAGGAACAGGATGTACTAGGACAATTGAACGATAAATGGTGGCTAAATGCGAAGGAAGTGTTAAGGATAGGTCTGACAGATTGTAGAAAGGAGAACCAGGTTGAATATTAGGGAACGAAGAATTTACAAGAGAACGGAACAGAGGTAATTTGTTTTAGATCGATTCCATGGAACTGAATGAAGAGCACTGAAATAAATAAGAAAAAGAAGATTAAGAGGGGTTATTAAAATAGGAACCCATAAGGGTTCTCCGGTTATAGCCAAGAATTAATAGTAGCGGACAAAAAAGCCAAATCGGGATAGCTAAAGATGGATGAACTCTTAAAGTAAGAGACAGATGATTAAGGATGATCGAAATTTTGGAAAAGATAAATTTCTCGAAGATGGTACCGTTTATGTTGCGGACTCTGCAATCTTACGATGGAGAATGAAATTGAAAAAAGAAGAAGAGGAAAGTGACGAAGGTTATAGTTGGGAGAAATGTGAATGGAAATCAATTTAAGAGGACGAGCGAGGTTATAAGGGAAGGAGATGCGAACAAGGTTGGCTTGATAAGGATAGGGAAGAAAATTTGTAGAAATGTAATGAGCATGGAATGACATTTCCAAAGAGAATAGCAGAATTTCGGTATCCGTTATCACGATCTTATTTGACCGGATTGAAACATCTAATGTTCATGTTCGTGCCTGACCGAAGCTAAGTTTCTGAGATTAGAGAAACACCGATATTACGGGAATGTAATAAACCTTATAATGATTTTTTGTTGACCTTGAGGCTACGACAATTTCATTGTAATATACTGAACGCAACAAGCATAATGAAAAATTGAGATCATTAAAGCGAGTAAAAGTCGAAAGTAAGTAGAAAGAAGAGGGAAGTAACGCTAAAAGAGGTTGAAAAAATATGAAGTAAAATGAAAAGAATCATTTTAAAAGGAATGAAATAACCACGTAAAGTGGAAGAGAAGGATGAGTTGTAACAACTGAAAAAAAAAACAAAAAAACAACTGAAGATTAGAAAGAGGTAAGTCGGGGCTAGTAATTTAGAGAAGAATTGGGGAGGTAAATGGAAGAGGACTAGAGAAACATTAGAGTTATGGCTGTACTCCTGCAATGATATATTTAATTAATAAAAAGAAAACAAAAAAATGTAACATTAAAAATTAAATAATCGGGAAAATATATGACATAAAAGTAAAAATAAATCCATAAGAGAGAGCGAGAGAGAGAGTTTACGAGAAGAAAGAAAAGAGGGAGAGAGGATGATTCAGTCATGAATTTTTCCTCAATGATTTTAAGATAAATTCATTAAAATAAATATTATTTGGAAGGAAGCAAGACAGAGAATCAAAACAGACGATATTATTTGAAGCAAGCAGTTCCGTCATGGTCATAAAGGTGTTATGAATAACAGGAAAGGAAGCAGGGAAAGAATTAAAAGTATATCAATGAAACTATCTTAGTACTGGTTTCGATTATCAGCGAGTTCTATCGCCGCTTGTACGGGCATTGTGTCCAAAAATTACTGCCGTGATTAATTTTTTTGGTAACGATGTCCCTGCAAGGAGTGATATCACCGATAATCTCAACCAGTATACAAAGATAGTTTCCAAAGATATTTTCTTATTCTTTTTTCTCTGTTTCCTTTCCTTTAATTTATAATATACGCCCATTGCTGGAGGCAAATGGAAATTTTTTTTACTGAAATAGTCTGGAAGAGAGGTATTAAGTGTCGATCCATTTGAGGGAGAAGGAGATGCGATTAGAGATGGGAGAGAAGGAAATTGAGATGAGAATTTAGAGATGCTTTAGGATTATGAGATATTTACGGAAGGGTGGAGAATTTAGGAGGAAAATGAGAATTAAAGAAGTAAAGCAGGAGAAGGAATTGTGGGCTTTGTCACATTATTCTCCATATTTTATGCTTAAAAAAAAGAAATCGATTTCTTTATTTTGAACTGCGCATTTCCACGGTAAAAACATCAAAAGCTACATTTCGATGGTAATTTGGCAAATCGATAGTGTTTTAAGTCAACCGCCTCTGCTATTCTAATCAAAAATATGAAGAAAAAAAAAATTATCTAAAGAGGCTATACTTTCCACGTTTTTTGACAAATACTAAGTTTATATTCACCGATTTTCATCAGGATGGGACTGAGTGGTACACTTTCTAGTAGATAAAGAATTAATAAAATCGGTTTATATAGAAAAAAGTTATGCGCGAACAAACAAAAAAAAAACAAAAAAAACGCGCCGAACGCATAACCTTCTTCTTTTTGGAATTTAGTAAAAAAAGACAGCATCACGATGACATCTTTGTTTTAACATGTCTGTGGAACAGAAAATCCGTACTTTTAAATAATAATTTTCCCCGAATAATGTCGCGTTTACTGGCTGTTAATTTGCTTGGAAAAGATATTCGTTTTCATTCCGCGCTTCCGTAGTAGAAGAACATCGCCCATTATCACTTGCTATTTACATCGTTTTGCTGCTTTACATCATGGTAGTCTCTGGCGCAACAGTGTTGAGTCTACTCTGTATGATGGTGGCAATTAACTTGTATATCTCGATGAAACATTAGCTTTCCACGGTTGTTACGGTTCCGTTATGCTGCCATAACGACGGCTGAATAATTATAATCCTGCTTGTATATTTTAAGAGAAACAAAAAGTGATGTTGTGCGTTTATTTATTTGTGTGTTGTTGTTTTTCTTTTTTTTGGCTTCAGCCGAGAAAAAGATTTTGGAAGCCTATTATTTACGTAAAGTGTAATATGTATATGGGATAGGCAGAGGCGGCGGCGCCAATTACTTCCTTTACGCTGAGACGATGTAATATAACGGGATATCTTCTTTCTTGTAGTAACAATATCGTGACACGAGGTCAAGCGGACGTAAACAATTTGTCAGTAAATATTTTGCGTGGAATCGATGGAAGCGGTACTTTTGTTATTCTTCGCCGGAGACTTGGGTGACCTGCGACCTTACGCCGTCTTCTGGAAAGTTGTTTGAGTGCAGCGAAAATAAAATCCGGAAAATGTACCATTTGCATACGCATTCCGATAGTGCTCGAGGAATCAGAGATGGACTAGGCCGGTCACTGAAGAAATGGACGCGAAGCGGCATCGGGTGAGCTAGTTGGTGTTGCATAATAAGGCGTCGATACATTGACCGCGTCTGCTTGTTGTTATTTTTTCGCCTCCGGTAACACCAAAGAACATAGAGCGATGCGTGTTGCTCGCGCCGGATAGTTCGGAAATATTTAGTGAACCGGTGACGATAAATCTTCGTCGAATGGTTTAATTTTCATTTTATTTTTTCGAGGAATTCGATTAAAAATAAAAATGAAAAAGTGAAATTCGGCAAGCGAGCAATCTACGAATCCCCTTATCGAGAGGTTCCGCTCAAGTATCGCAGTCGATTCTCGAAGCGCATGTTGGTGTTGTATACAAGTGCAATGAAAAATATACCCTCCTTATTTGAATGCTTAGTCCCCTCGTTGCCCCTCGTAACGTGTTATTTGAAATTTTGAATTTTTTTTATCACTCGCCCGCAAAACAAAGAAACTTTTCCGGGGAAATTGGGCCATTTGGAAATTTGGACCGAAGAAATTATTTTCTCAGCTTGAATATTCATTTCACTTTATGCTTTTTGTTTCTTTTTCGTTTTCTGTTGAAAAAGTTATAAAAAAAAGTAAGATTAATGATTTTGAAAATTTATTTAATTTTTACCGTTTCCTTTGAAGACTGAAAATCGGATTTTGCACTATTGTTCTGGCTATTATTTTACGTGTGATACGGATGCACATCATTGTTCTTATTTATTTTTTCGTTTTCAGTCTCATGGCTTGTCCGCTGTTCCCCTTTTCCCTTCTTTAACTTTAGCAATGTCTAAATGAATTAAAATTAAAATTTTGCCATATTAAGATGTATTCAAACTTGTGCTATCTTTTTGTTGGCGGGCCTCTTAAAGAAAGCAAAACAATGCGAGCTTGCAAATTTATTATATAACATTTTTACTTGCAATTTTTAAAGATCGTTTTCTACTCTTCCTTTAAACATCATCTACAATCAGTTTAATTAATTATCTAGTTGGTGATTTTGTTGATTGATTTCAGTGTACTTTCGATCAATCTATACTACTGAATGGTGAAGGTTTTTTTTTTTTTTATTTTTTTGTATATTATATTAACCGCGTGCTTTGTCCGTTCATTCTAACTACGTCTATAACCTTTTTTCGAATAAAGATGAGTCGGTATTTACTGAACCAGTGCAAAGGAATGGTTCTTCTAAAAAACTGATTCCGGATTTGTTCATTGAACAAGAAACAATCGATCCCCAATTCTGAAACTCGGTCCGCCTAAGATCCGGAGTCGCCGGTCAATGTTTTAATGGCTTTCGGTTTGAATTAGTTCTTTTATTATCAAGGTACTTTCCTATTATTATTCTATACTACACTCTTTTTTTCGTTAAAGGTTTAAATATTTATAATAAGCGGTCACTACATACACATATAATACACACTCACATGGATATACATATATAATTACAACGATATACATATATAATTACAACATTTTTGATGATTTCATTTTTTTTCTTCACATTAATTTCTGCATTTTTTAAATAGAAGACGTTATTTGCATTTTGTGTATGTGTGTGTGTGTGTGTGTAAGTTTGAGTACATTTTCTAATTACTTCATAATTATTCAATAAATTCGGATGTTTCGAATGGTTAATATAAATCGTAATAAGATTAAAACTATTGCATGAATGCAAATTCTGTGAAGTCTACATACTTATGTAACTTTTGCGGCGACATTATATATATATATATATATATATATATATATATATGTCTGTATGGAACAAAATTCGAAGTCTCCGTATTAAACTTATTCCTGATTTTTGCATTTATCCAAAATGATCGTAATTCCGGAGGAGACGCTGTGACTGTTCTACTATGAAATAACGTCATACATGCACAACTATTGCTTCCATTAAGAGTGCAATCGGTAAATTTTGTGACGGTAATAAACAACAGGACAGTAACACGATCAGATAAATTCAGTCTGACCTACCCCCATATTCGTTCGATTTATTATGTAGCTCACTTCCCCGAAGACGCGGGATTTTGTACATATTTTTTCTCGCCGTAATTACTTGACACGTAAGGAACTTCAAGACGAGACATATAACCGAAAATTTTAAATTGTATGTCGTTAATAAATTACTTCTCCTTATCAATATAATCTTTGATGATGAACTCTTTTGTTGCTTTTTTTTTTTTTTATTATAATTTTCAAGAACTATTAAAAAAATTACAGTCAAGTTCTATAGCGTAAAAAAACACCTCTGAAGTATAATTTAGTTGGCCTAGTTCCTTTGTTTTGTTTCGATTTTTACTAAAGATCGTTCCAACTTTTACGGTTGATCTGCTTATAATCGTGTTTATATTTTTTTAGCCTAATTTTCCATGACGAATTGTTATATAATATAATGGTTAACTGTAATTTTCCGCAACTCTTACGTTACTGAATTGTCTTCGGTCAGATTATACGGGAATTCATCTGGCGCGACTGGTCGATTTATTACCAGTGGTTGCAATTAAGAAAATTACTCGTCTTCATCTAATGTCTTATATGAACTAGTGGAAAAGTTCACTCGGTTCGTCCGAACGATACGGTCCTAACGGTTGAAATGTGTACTGCTTTCCCGCCTTATGCTTCGCGCCTATCTTCACATTATACTTAGTGTCATATCCATTTCGAACTTTCATTCACCCTTTTTTCAAGGACAAAGTTGTTTGAACAGTTCAATTAGGCGATTTTTACAAGTGGTGCTTGTATCGATTCATGCTTGGAGGAACAGGGCTAGTAGACTCGACTTCTACATTTAGAGACACGCCCCTGTTACATTAGACCTTTTTCGAATGTGTTTTGAGGGGAAACGTGAATTTCGATTGCAATATATTGCTGTGCTCAATGTAAGTGCAGTGCCATCTTAGTGGTCCTTATTTTTTCCTTCTGAACCAATTCGAGTGACGCATTTACATTTTTTAATTATGTATTTTTATCTCGGTATAACACTGTATTCCGGAAACCTGAAATATTTTTGGCGCGAAACTTTGTAGAATGCCCACAGCTCGTTTATAGGGCGTCGGAACTTTTTTTTTTTTTTTTTTTTTTTTTTAATATAACGGACGATTTTTAAAACGCTATAGCCCTGCTAAAAAAAAAGAGAGGGGAATTACCCCGACATTTTTGAATAGAGGAATTCGTCGGGTTTCGATTTAGTAGCATTCGTTCGTCATAGTGGTCGACGCAATTTGCGGTCGAAACGTATTTCGAGAGTAACGAGTCTGATGGGGCTACCAAAAAAAAAAAAACACGCGTCTACAATGACAAGCCACGTGTGACCTCGAACTTTTACAAACTTGCCGCTATAGTCTTGAGGTGTTGAGTAAAAGGTTTTTGCGAGAAAACTTTGTAAACCGATTTGAACAGTGCAAAAAATTAAAGGGTTGCCATTTGAGGCTATTTCTTCCACTTAACCTGTTTTTTTGAACGTTCTAATATATCTGTTTTTGTTGTTCAATTCGTGTTTGCACCCTACATGATATTTTTAAAATCATCCGTTATGGTTGCCGCACCTTGTATATACGGCCATCACGCAGTGCGAGTTAAAAAGAAAAATGATCACCACAGGAACGTCGTAAAAGAATAATACTTTCTTCGGGTGGGACGTTTTTTTCGATAATGAAAATAAATAGTGCTGAGTAATAGTAGTCACCCATACGGGAGTTGGGTTGGGTTGAGTTTTGTTGGGGGACATTAATAATTAAACCCAAAGTTCAAGTACCGTAGTTGGTTAGTTTTTTTTTTGTTTTTTTTTTTTTTGTAGACGCAACACCCTTTATCGTGTTTAATTGCTGTGGATATTACAGTACGAAAGAACTGCTTATTCCACTAATTCTGATAAATTGTGTGACAGATGAAATTGCATTGGAGGAATTTCGAAGTATATTAGTGACTGTTTTGTTATTTATAAATAGGGGCCGATGGAGTGAGAGTGCTGGACGGCGACACAGTATGTAGGAAGTTGAGGGAGTAACACTTTGGCAACAGAAAGGACTATTCATAGGAGGTGGGGTTTTTTGCAAAATAAAATTATGCGACAAGGTTGTGTGGCCCGTGCGTAAGTGGCTAAGGGCACAACAATCTCTACAGGAAATGATTTTTTCTGGCCACCATGGTTTGAAGGTTTGATTAGCCTTAAGAAAGTCTGATATGAGAATTAATGGGTTTTCCACGAGGACGTGATGTTATTAAAAATGATATAGGTGGGGGAGGGCTATTATTAGGAAAGGGGCAGTATAATGCTGCTTGGGCGGATGTATCGAAACGTTCATTTCCGGGAATACCAGCATGGCTGGGTGTCCATAAAAAGGAAATGGAGCACTCTCTTTTAATAAGTTCATATAATACCTGCTGGGTTCGAATTACTAATGTTTGGTGAGAGGATTCGAGATTGTTGATAGCGTCGCGGATGAATCAGATATCAACAGGAGGGATTTCAGTGATTTAGGCTCTGCAGATAGAAAATATTCCAAATAGAAAAATACTCCGTAATATATTTCAGCATCCAGTACCGAATAATTGTCATTCAGTCGAATGCGCATCGCAGGCTTCAATGGAGCAGGCAGTTGGGGATGAAGTAGTCTCTGGGGTGGCCTTGGCAGCATCTGTGAAGAAAATGAGGTTGCCGGGGTATTTTTGAATTGTCGGCTGTCAACTAAACAACATTCGGATGCAGGGGTTTATTATACTTTATCGGGGAAAAATCAACATCAATATTCAAAGGGACCCACGGCGGGATCGCGGTGTTCGGTGCCAGATTGGGAAAGGAAATTACGCTCACATTGTGCTGCGATAGGAAGGCCAGGATTTCCGGGAACGAGTCATTAGGAAATTCCGGGGTACTAGGGAAAGCGTTTATGTGGATAGGGAATGAAAAAAGCGAGGGTTTCACGGTGATAATAGAAGGTTCTAAAATACTCTAGTGTGGCAAGGGGGGGACCTAACAAGGCGCACAAACTGACAAACGGGGAGGTTCTAGGAGCGCCAAATATCGTGCGAAGAGAGTTGGTTAGTTAATTCTGTTAATTGTTCAGGTAGAATATCGCGTTGCCGCACGTTGAAACTTACAAATTTCACTTGTGTCGGGTTAGTGTCTACGCGCCGGAAAAAAAAAAACAAAACAAAACAAAAAAAAACTCCTTGAAATGGAAATAAATCTTCTCAGCCGATCTATCATCTGACGATAGAAATAGCGAAACGACATCAATCGGAAGACGACGTGCGTTATTATCGGCGTGTAGAAAGAGGCGATAGTAAATTATTCGCTCGGGTACCATACTACTTGTAACTGCGATTTCGGTCTGCATGGCGTATTATGGAAGAGAATTACTTCAATTCTGCATGTAATAAGTTTTACAATCGAATACGGATTGACGGAATAATAAGTGCGATCGTTTGTCTCTTAGACGTGTCGGTAGGAGAGTGGCAGGTGCGATGGGCGGACGACCTAGATTATAGTTTGGTACAGATTTAATTATAAAGAGTAAATTATCAGTTAAAAGGATCTGGCGAATGAAAGCGAGAACGAATTGTAGCGTTTTAAGGCGCGTAAGCCATGCATATTATACGTTTATGCATTATGAGATAGAGCGTTTATATACAATGCCGGTCGCAGATGCGGCAGCGGGTATAATTTATTCGTACTTATTGTTGCTAACGGTATTTTGCGCATTCCGACTCGGGCTTATTTAGCACGGCGATGGAATATAAAATCTCGCCGACGTACACATGGCGCGCGTTTCTTATACACGTGTTTCAATTAGTTTTTCGTGGAAAGACTGTCACTAAGAAAACGAAGGGCTGTTTGTGTAATTAATTACCAATTAGCGCGTAAATGCATTCGCGTTACGGAGCGGTTAGCTATTTAAATAAAATGGACGTAGTACCGTGTTTTTTCTCGCTATGTCTGCGTAACTTAGATACCTGCATTCCATTTTAACCTCGTTTCACATCGGAAAACTAAACTAACGGCCTCCGTATCGTGGTTGGGTTTTTTTTCTTTTTTCTTTTTTATTTTTTCTTTTTTTTTCTTTCAGGGTACTAATTAAAACTCGCAGTTAGCGGGTAAACTTGTAGCGGATTATAAAACTGAATTTAGGTCCGACGAAAAAGTGCTAATAGGAAAAAAATTAAATTGTTCTCCAGAGCTTACACTGAATAAAATAAGATGTTTGAACTAACGCTCCTTTTTTTCTGAACGCATGATCGATTGAAATTGTTTTTGTCCTAGCGCGCGATATCTTTTATAAAGATTACACATAAAAATCGGACGAAATGGCTTATGTTGGCGGTTAAATTTTAAAAGGCGTCGAATATTTCATAAGTAGAAAAACGAATGAGAAATAAATGGCAAATGAATGAGAAACAAATAAGAAACGAATGAGAAAAGTATGAGTAACGACTGGCAAACGTATGAGAAATGTATTCTAGCAAGTAAAAAAATAACGAAATATCGAGAAAGGAACAAGCCAAATTTACCTATGTCGTAAAATAAATATCCATCCCCGATCAAACGATACAGTGAAATCTATAGTGCACAATTACTTGTTTCTGAATGATCATCAGCTAAAAATAATATAAAGGAAACGGAGTGCAAAGGGAAAGTATTCGCGAAAATTGTTAGAAAAGAAAAAAATACTGAAACGGCCGAATACAACTATCTGCACAAAATGTAAAAACATCTTGAGTTATATAATATAGATGCTGTGGCGGATCCACTCCCCCCCCCCTCCCAAGATCCAAAGCATCTATGAAAAAATTTGCTATAACGGAAAAACTTAATTTATACTATAAAAGATTTGTATAAATGTTACAACATATGGATTACTTAATAGTGTTTTCTAGTAAAACTATATTGATGTTACATTTTTATTTTATTTTAAATCCAACTGTAATCGATCTTTTGTCTTTCTTATTTATTTTTAATTTTTATTTTGTAATTTTAATTAAAAATAGTATAATGAGAAATATATACATTTAAACTTACGAACAAAAAGAAATCGGAATCGGATCACTAACAAAAGTAAAAAAGAAGTAAAGTCTAATACTATTTCTAAACTACCATATTTAAGGTATAATTTTATAATTTCGTTTTATTTTTTTCATAACTAAAAGTAAAACAAAAGTTAAATTAAAAATTGTAATAATTACAGGTATTTTTAAATTTCTAAAGAGGTCGTTATTTGATTTTCTTTATGAAACAAGGGGTATTTCTTAAATCTATCGTCTACTGTAGAAGATATTACGTAATCATATAATCCCCTTTCCTCTAAATGCCTCTCTGGATCTGCCCGTGATAGATGCCCTTTAGGTATATACTAAACCACTGACACTTGATTTTTAATTTATTTACTTTTTCTTTTTTGCTAATAATAATTTTCGCGAATTTTGCGTTTTCGCTATATTTCTCTTTTTATTATTTTTACTCGGTGATCATCATGTAAACCAGTAAAAAAGGCTACTACAAATAAACGTATATCATCGTGTTTATATGTTTCGGTATTGGTAAAGAATTTCGTATTTTTTTTTTTTTTTTTCATGTTTATTTCAAATTTAGTAAATTTATCGATGCCAATTTGAACATACTACCAGAGTCATCTTGAATTAAAATATCGCGCAAAAGTTAATATACTAATAAGTACAAAAGAAATCTGGAATATATAAGATTATCGCTGTCAAATGCATGTGTGTCACACAACGATACTCATCTGTATATTTATCCGCATACAGATGCTGCTGACGTGTAAAAAACTTTGCCGGAAGGGAAAAAAAAATAATTTTTTCGATAATCGTTGTTTTATGTTACATACAACGAATTTAAATTCGAAAAAACTTATTTATACTTTTCTCGTAATACTTTAGCTTTGCAACCAGTATGAGAAGTTAATTAGAAACTAATAATTCGGTTGAGCAAAAATCAAAGTGTTATTGTCATTGGCGCACGCAGAATTTGTCCCTGAGGGGAGTTAAAAGAGTAGCATATAGGAAAATGTAAAGGCGGAGGTCGAACATGTTTCTGGTATATCTATACGAGCTCTCTCTTCCCTCTTCTGTTTAAAATTTCATTGCAGCCGTTATTTAGTAACATTCTGATTAATTCTAAAATTTGACCACCATTAGCAGTATCCGTTTATTCTCCATGGGGGTGAACGGCAGCTCCGTAGCCCCCTTCCCTTTGGGTGCGTTATAGTTACGCTGTTCTATCACGATGAAGTGTTGGAAGAAGAAAAAGGAAAAGATTTTATAAAAAACGAAAACGAAACAAAACATCATAGGAAAAAAATGTGAGAAACCCGGCGACATATTTTTGACCATAATATCGGTGATAATAATAATGTGTCGCTACTTAATTCCAACAATCGATAATATACCCGAAACAGGATCTAACGAAAATAAATTCAAACAGATGAAATTTAATTAGATTCTTCATCGTACGTGAGAAGAAGTTTTATTTTCACTTTTTTTGATGTTTTCGAAGTACGGAGCGGGATTATGTTTTGAAGAGTATTGTGGAAATATGGAGTCGCCCCTCAGTTGTGGTTTTTCTCGCATTGAAGTGTCCGTATGTTTGTATCCATGTATTAACGATTGTGCTATTTTTACGCTGACGGTAATAAGAAAAATACTGTGACGGGGTTCAACTCTGTTAGGTTTTTGTTTTTTTTTCATTGCGTTTATAAAGTGTTTATTTTATAAAAACGAAAAAATAATGCGAGCATTGTCGAAAATAAACGATAAATCACCGAATCAGTTTTTAATACGGATTTTATGTTACACTTTTGTATTAACCACGTATGTAGCGTTTAAATATGTAGTAGGCAATTAAAAGTGCGGACGTCAACTGGTAACTATTTTATAGGGTAACGTGTCTCCAGGTAATTTTGGCCAACTTGTAAAACCCAAGCGAAACTGGCCAACTGGTAACTCTAATAGTCGACCACCAAGATAACCGACCAGTGTTATAAAAGCGATTAATTTTGCCCCCCCCCTGTATGTTTTTCAACTTTGTCTCAAACCCACACCGGATAACATCGGCTAGGCAACGGAAACTCTTATCTTCTCGCGAGCCGGTAAAAACTCGTTAATAAGTACAAACTAGAGAGATGGCAGTTCGAATTTCATTGGGCTATGTGAAAAAACACGAAGAATTTTATTTCACTTTCACAGGAAAATATTAAATTATTAACCGGGTCGCTGACAATTCTATTTACATAATTGAGAATATATACGTTAATAGTTTTTATAAGAGAACATTTTTAAATTTAATTTATCAATGAGAACAATAAGCCAGTAATAGAAATAAAAATTAGGCGCAATTATAATAAAACAAGGTAAATTAAATGTTTACATTTGCATAATAGTAAATTCAAAATATTCCGATTCTGAACTTATAATATCACATCGTGATATGCATCATTCCTGTAAATGTATAAATACGAGTGCTTAAAAATAATATTTGCGTCACTATCGCTTTTTTTTGAAATTTTATAAAACTTAAAACGTTTCTACTCCTTATTAAAATGTAATATTTCCTAAATTAATATCTATCTGGGCGCGTTCAAAAATAAAAACTATTTAATTGCAGTAGCCTTTAAGATGCTTGACGAAAACTAAATCAGGGGTCACACGGGTTCGATACTTGTCTCGTTCCGGATCCAAGTCGCTCCCAATCTGAAATAATTGGGTACCAGAGAAGTCTGGGGAAGTAAAGGTAGCCGAGAGAAAGGAACCAATCCCAGTATTCTTCTTAGATCCATTAGGCTTCTTAGTAAATTATGAAAAGCTTAATTTCACAATCCATGATACCTTATCAAGGATATATATATATATATATGGGACTTATTTTATTTTACTTAATTTTTTCAACATTTTAATACAATTCGAAGGCAATAAATGTAGTGTGATAAACATGCGGCATTGTAAAATTACTTTTGTCATGTAGGTTTTCTTATTTGTTTTAATTAATACTGGTTCCCGTAGGGGCGAGTTATTTACCGATCGAGAGCTTTTGCATAGCCCGAGCATGATAAAAGAAACGTTGAGAAGCACTGGTTCAGAGATCATCAGGCCGCCGTTGGTGATGAGTTGGCCCCTATGTGTTAAGGTTATCGCAAAGAAATTACCTGATTTTCTTTTTCGGTTACGAGTTTTTGTGTGTTCCTTAATTACCTTCGATATTTAATTACCAGATTGTCATGTGAAGGTCCAGAAGAGATGTTCGTATGACAAGGATCGAATTATTTCGACTATGTCATCCTTACGCTGGGGACATTCGTGTGATATGACATTTAAAAGTAGTGCAATAATGTTTATTTATTTTTGTTAATAATGACGCGGTGTCAATTGAGAAATCGACTCTTTTATAATCTGGAGAGGTTGAAACGTGCTCGTATTATTCCTACGAAAGGTATACACCCCGAATGAAACTTTAATATTAGTTTAGGTTTTATCAAATCCTCAGAGATGCCGCTGCGCGTACTCTTAATTACGGTGGACGAAAAATCGGCGATGATCCGTAGGTCCACTGGCTTTCCGGTGATCAGGACTGCGAACAGCGAGATCCTCGAATCCGATGCAGTGGAGGTTATTACAGAGAAATTTTCGTAATGGTTAATAATATTAGTTGGGCAATTTACGTTTCACGGTTTTTTTCTATCGAATCGATTGACAAGACACTGCTAAGAAATTATTTTATATATGATTTCCGCCACGGTGAGAGAGAATTCGGAAATAATAATAATATCGGCGAAAGGTAAAACAGTTGCCGACTAGCTCAAAAAAATCTCCAGCGACTCTGATTTCATTTCTCCCCCTCTTCGCACCCGCAATCAACGGAATTGACCATATAAAAAACGGAAGCTTCTCCTTGCGATGGTTCTTGATTGACTACTATTCACCCCCGACCAACAACGGGATCTCGCACACACACGCATAATATTTTCCCTCTAGGCGCGCTTTTCAAAATGCTATAATTTTTATTTTATTTGATTCATATAATATGCAGTATGTACAAAAAAAATATGGAGAACAATGTGACAAAAAAATAGACCTTTAGCAAGAATAGTGTTAAAAATTGTAAAGTAACATATTTTTTTGAAAGAAAAAAAAATACCGACTTCAAGATTTACTATAAAAATTTAATAAAAACTGCCTACAAGGTAAACAAAAAAAATTAATTTAATAAAAATGCACTAAAAAGTAAAAAACAACTACTCCGGATAAGAAAACACTGTAATCACCGAAGAAGACACAACTACTGAAGTGGACGGTGAAACTTTAAATAATGTTCACTCGTTAATTGGAAATCTAAAATAATCGTATTTCATTCATAAAGCTGATGCTGAAGGTTTAAAAATGATGATATTCGAACTGCGATGTCGAATGGCGCGGATTTTAAATGAAATAAAATAAAATTACTACGACAAAACTATTCAATTAAAATATGCAATAACTCACGAACGGTTTGACTAGTAAACTTAAAATTTGGAACATAAAATACAATTAAAATTCCCTTTAAAACGATCTATAATTTCAAGATGACCGATTACCCTGGGCGGCAAAAAACCCAACAAACCGTCAAGAACATATAGTATGGTATTTAAAACTACCTCAAAAATCACTTAAAAAATCATAACTCATTACTAGATAAACCTTTAAAGGTGAAATTCGAAATATAAAATAAAATTCAAAAAAGTTTAGTAAAAAAATGCCAGCAAAGGCGGTATGTACAAAATGTAATGTACACGTTACAAGGTGCGCAGGACTTTTTCGTTGATGTGGTCGAAAAAATCGATTTATATATTCGAATGTAGCGTATAGTAAAAACGAGATTTAAAACGAACAACCTTTAAGAATACCGGATGGATTTTTAACTGAATTTTACGTATTTATATATTCTTATATCGTTAAGCTTTAATTGAGTGATCCTTCTTTTAATTAAAAATTTAACCGTTTAATTTAAATTATCGATATAATCATATCGCGGTTACATAATAAATGGCTTACCAAAAATGGACTTTGGCGATGTTTAACGATTTTTTCGCGAATAATAATGCAAACAGATCTGGTTAAACAACTTTTATTAAACAAATGCGTAATACATTCTATATTAATAGTTGGAATCCGGGCGGAATTTTTAATTGCATAATTTGAAACAGATGTTGCGTATTTCGCATATTACGGAACTGTAAAAAATTTCGTTTTCCAACTTCTGTAATAATTTTTTTTTTTTTTTTTGATTAGGGGCTAAGTTACTTTTTACTTTTCGCTTCTCAGTTAGTTTTGCCGTTTGCATTTCACGCGCATGATAGACGGTTTATTCTAGTAAAATTTAGCCTGTTTTAAAGGCGAATACCTATTTGTAATTTTGGCTAGCTAGCGCACGTATTTAATCATTTTGTCTCTGTACGCCTTGAAACTTTTCCGGTTTGCTATAGCGTACGTTTAAAAAGAAGTTTAAAGATGCGACGGAAATTATATTATTCGGTTTTTTGCCGAGTCGATAAAAATATACATAATATGTAGTACTACTTCTATATTAGAGATTATTTTTTGCAGTTTCGTTATTTTATAATTTACATGTACGAGAAATACTATAATGTATATATGTTTAGAATATTGCAGATTGAACGAAGTGAAATGTGAAAGGAATGAAACTGCCAAGATAATTTCACAATCAATTACCTTCTTAAATTGCGCTTCCGGATTTTCCTATAATTGTGTATAGTTCTAACATAAATGTAACAATCTCAATTATCGCGCTCAGTGGTATTTTAAAAATAAATACGTGACTTTACTCTAACCGTTGTTACTTTTGACGAGTTAATTTTTAATAATAGTTTACATTTTTAAGTTTGTATTCATGCGATTGTTGTTTAGAAATAGGAATTTTATAAGTATGGTCGTCGGATGGGGCAGTAGAGGAATTTTCCAAAGTATCGATCAAAACCGCTGGCGATAGATGTTGACTGAAGAGTTTTCTAACAGTGATTAAATATTTCTTAATAAAGAAAAAAGTAATTTAAAAAACATTATTGATTTAAAATTTGTTCCAACTGCATAAAAATGTTTCGGAACAAAAATTATTTTCCTCGCAAAAAAAAACACAACAAATAATAGTTTATTCGAAAGTGCGCTATTTAATAAATTTACTGTACGCAGTTGTAAAATTGAGCGCAATTGTCGATTTTTTTTTTTGAAAATAAAATTACAGATGTATTATATACAATTCCCAATTAGCTATGGTTAAAGATTTCACATAATTAGTCTCTCAAAGACATATTAATTCAGAATAAATAATAAACAATAGCAATAATAATAACAAAAACAATAAAAAGAAAAGAAAATTTTAACTCGAAATAATTAAAATATAACTTCTTCAGTAAAAATGACCGTTTCATTTATCCTTGATCGTATTTGTCACAAATTTTCTTTCTTAATGTGCCATTAACAATTTATACTAATAATTCCCATTCATTAATATCACTTTTTTCGGTTAATTTCTGCGTTATACTTAACACAGTGACGCATCTCCTATCTTCTACTTCTCCACAAAAATTACATTTATCTTCATTAACTATTTTAAATTTATTTAAATAGTAATTATAAGGTCTCCCCATGTTGCGTTAAAGCTAGTTTTATGAAGTAATTCAGACATGTTTTTTTATTTTTAATATTCAGTTTGACATCAGGGATTATTAGGTATCCTGTATCTTCCATTTCCTACTAAATCCCATCTTTCTTGTCATCTTCTGAATATTCTCCTTCTCCCTTCGGTGTTTTTTTTCGCAATATTCCAATTTACTATATTTTGTTTACTATTCATATCTGAATATCCCGCTTGAATTTTCTTATTAAACAATTCACTCATTAAATACAATAACGTCATAACTCAGAAAACACTATTTCGCAGAAAACGCAAATTAACATTTACATTTACCATAATTTAAACGGTGTACCCGTTCCAAAAGCAATGCTCATTTTGTCGAGTTTCTTATTTACAAATACAGCGTGTTCTAACCTCTAATTGTACTAACATAAAATGCATTCCAACTATACACATAACTCAAATTCGCTATTTTTTGAGTTATCACGTTATTGTATTTAGTGAGCGAATTGTCTTTTTTCTTCTATCATTAAATCAATGGGGATTATTTCTGTGTTATTACTTCTAATGCATTTTATTAGATATTGTTCTACAGCCAGCAGAAATATTAATTAAGAATTTTCTTTGCTGTGCTATTATATTCTCTTTAATACCTACTTGCATATATTTATAATGATTTTTCATTTAAGTATTTAAAGCGTAACTATCAATAATAATTTTTTCCAGTTCGCTAGAAACGAAAACGGAAACAATCGACTCTTGAAAAATAATTTCAGTTTCGAATTTCTAAATTTCGTTTAATATTTTGCTTAAACCGGCATTCGAAGCCGAGAAATCTTTTTATTTCTGCTTTTCCCAGAACTTTTATTAATCGTAATAAATAATTCTCTCGCGTAAAATTGCGAACTTGAAAATAACTTGTAATTTTAAATTTTGTGTTTGCCTCTCCCTTTTTTCTCCCCCTATTCCTGGTTCCCTCCATTTCCACGCTCTGGGTGATTTAACTTCAGTCGATTTTGAATGCAAGTGTCATTTTTGATAAGCTGTAATTTTTTTCTTAAAGTGTTACTCAGCTTTCGCGATAAACGTAATTATTGTAATTTTCGTCGCTTACTAATCCGTAACTTTGCGTCGCCATTGTGAGGAACAACTCGATTTTTTGTGGGGAGGGGGGATTAAAACGTATTTTGAAACGGCTCTTCTTTTGAAGAGAAACAATTTTATTTTACGGACCGATAACACGGAAAATTTCAGGGCTCAGTTCAAATTCTGATGTACTGCTATATATTAGCGTATGTGTACTAGCGAATATGCAAATTAAAAAAAATATACATACATACATATATATATATATATATATGTGTATATATATATGTATGTATGTATAATAATTAATAATTCCGAAATGTATTGTGAAGACTGCTGTATTGATTCCGCACAAAGAATAATGTCAAAGTGAAAAATAATGGAAACAATTAAAAAAATTCACAATGCCATTGTCTCGCAAAACATGTAAAAAAAACTTTCTATATTAGAAATAAAAAGATTTAAAAGAAATTTTATTTCTCACCAATTTTTGATTTATTTATTCTAATTTAAAATTATATACTTAGCCGAAATGTCAAGTTATGTGTTTGACATTTTCACAACACCATCGAATTCTTAAAAAAAACTTTGGAAGGCGCTTGAGTCTCAAAGCTCCCCTAAATCGGCGCCAATGATTTCAATTCTAGTTAGAAGACTAAGATTATTGCGTAAGCCATGCATAATGACTGTACTATTACATCTGATTCTTATGGCGGCACGAGTAATTCGGAAGACAAAGAAAGGAAAAAGATTTTTTTTCTTTTGTTATGTTACTATTGGCTTGTTAATGAGGACATTAACCCAAGAAATGGAAGAAGGGAGAAAATAAAGTTGTATTCTTAAGAGGTTTAAAGAAAGAGAATAATAATAATTCGAGGACAGGAAAACAGAAACGGAAGGAATCGAGAGAATATAAGAAGCACACCATATAAGGAGAGTATAAAGTAGATGGACGATTGTTTAGCAGAAAAGGTCGAACATTGAAACAAACTATATATATATATATATATATATAAAAGTAATCATTCACAATATTATGCCGAACATTAATAAAGTAAAAAATACACAAAACATACTGAAAATATTGAAAAACATCAAAAAACATCGACTAGTTTCGACGAACCACCGTCATTATCTAGATGTGAATTATCATTAACCGTAGAAAAAACATTAAAATCAGAGGTACGGATGGCGAGGGACGATTTTTCGTGCCTATCCTAAAGATTAGAAGCACTATTTACACTTCTAAATATCAAAGAAGAATTGGTCAAATTAAAATGAAAAATATAAAGTACTGGATTAAAAGACAAAATTCCTTACTATTAATTAACATCTTGATAATGACCAAGGCCGTGTCCACGGGGGGGGGGAACCCCCCATGAGAACTGAAATAGTTATTATAAATACAAAAAAATCTGAAAAAAATCACAAATTTAAAATAAATATTGATGATTTTTTAGGGTGTTTTTACCTACTTTTAAAAGAAAAAAGAAAAAATATGCTCTATATTTTTAGGTACTTCATTAATATTTTATGCAAAAAAATTTTTATTACGAGTATAATTAATAACATATGTAATTTTTATTAATGTTCATATACGGGGTAATTCATTTATGTAAATTATTAATATATAAATCAAAATAATGGAAATTATTAATAGTACGAATATTAGTGAAAAATGTATTATAAAATAAATCTGCAAAGAAAATTTTCACCCCCCCCCCCCCTTCCAAAATTCTGGGCACGGGCCTGATAATGACTGTAGTTTGTCGAAACTAGTCGATGTTTTTTAATGTTTTTTAATACTTCTAATATGTTTTGCGTATTTTCTGTATGATAATTTTATTAATGTTCGGCATAATATTGTGAATTGATTAATTTTATATATATATATATATATATATGTATGTGTGTGTGTACGTGCATCTAACTAGGTCCCACTTTGTTGAAATTATTTACGGAGAAGCTGGGATTTTTCGGATATTAGATCAAAAATGTTGATTTTCGGATTTTTAACGTTTCTGATAGAGTGAACACTGCTCTTTCCAATGCCGCAAATCGCAATGTAATAATCTGAACATTCGAATACTGAACCGACAGCCGCAGCGAAATTAGAAACATCGACGCCGAAGAAGAAATCATTGAAAAGAACATCGAAGGCTACAGTAAAATCGGAAACTTCGAAAACAACACGACGTAAAGCTGAGAACGATGGTGATGAGCTTGATGTAAACAAAAAAAGGCGACTAATAAGTAAAAAAGTAATTATTCCGATGTTTAAATAGAAGCTATGATTTAGAATAAAAAATGTAACGTTTTTGAAAAAAGTAAAAAAAAAAACATGTGAAATTTCGTTATTCCCGTTACAAACCTGAGATTTCTTGAAAAGGGCTCTATTTTGTCGATATTCACTTATGCCCAGGTTCCATCTAGTGCGATATGCTAGATAACATTTCTGATCGAATAAGACCTCGCCCGGCAGAGTCTTGTAAGGGCAAAACTTTTTGAGATATTTGCATTCGCAGTTGGAAATCTTAACCAAAAAACTTGTTTTTCTCAGAAGTAAGGTTTTTTCAAATTTCAACTTCAAACGCAAATATCTCGGCGAGTTTTGTACTTAGAAGGCTCCGTAAGGTGGTCTCAATCGATCAGAAATTTTGTCTAGTATACCGTACTGGGCTTAATTAAAAGTGGGACCTAGTTAGATGCATGTACACACACACACATATATATATATATATATATATATGTAGTGTCGGCAATGTTGCATTTAACTTCATAAAAACATAATATATCAGAGTCACGAGGAATGTACTTGAAACGAGGATATTTTTAGTATTTCAAACAGAGGTGATCTTTTTAAAATAGCGAAATTAGTAATTTTATTATTTGAAAATAAATCCAGCTCATGGAAAACATATTTGGAATGCATGTAAACCTTTCAATGCATTTCTAAAATATTTCTCTTCATTTATAAAGAAACTTTATTGCTCTATAAGTGTTTTATTTTATTTTTACAATATATCGAATTTTCATCGTCAATTCAAATCAAAAATTACGTAATTTATATAACGGAAAATTTCTAGATTTTGATGATAACCGCGAAACACATTGAAATGGAACATGATGACGTAGAATCGAAATTAGCGATCGCATTTATGTACATCGACTTCTTAGCTCAATTTTTAACTTTTCTTCGAATTTCTAAAGTGATTCTCAGCTAAACTGCGAGCGATTTAACGCCAGCTGACTGATTGCGTAATACTATTGTTTTTGAAAATGACTTTCCGCACTATTTAAAAACAATTCTTATATAAGAATCTCTTTTTGTACGCAAATTAAGATTATTCGTAGTGTTTAATAATCTGGAGTGCATCGCGTGAAGTGCCGAAATTATTGAATATATTTTACGTTGTTCTGAACATTTGTTCTTTATTTTCTTATTAGCGTCAATGTTAGAGAAAACTGTTCGGGCCGATCCGGAAATAGTTTTTGTCGAAGTTGCATTATCGAATTTTTAATCGTGCAGAATACCCATATAGAAAGGTCAAATAGCTTCGAAATGAATACAAAAATTTTTGATTTAACTCGCTCGTTTCAGGAACTGCTTAGAATAACTTACTAGATCGTTTTTTAATTTGCCTTTATAGATCGTGATTCCCTTATAGCTTTCCAACATGGCCCTTTACTTTCCAACGATTTACTCTGAGTCACGAGTTTCCTACGAATGTTTTTATCTTTTCCTCGGGGGTTCTATTTTGTTTTGTTCGCTGTTTGAAGATTTCTATTAGGCGTTTTTTACACGTGTAATTATTCCTCTTTGTTACGTCATCGATATCTGATCGTATCAGTTTTTGAATGTAGCGTTCTCTTCAATAATTGCTGATGGACGGAAATATTTTCCCGATGATAAAAAAAAGAACAAGAAGAAATACCGGAAAGGTCTTACTTCGGCTAGCGACAGACTGTTTTTACCGGTTCAGTGAATTACATATGGAGATGATTCCGCGTCTATTGAGCATTAGCAATTTAAATTTGGTACAACTTTTAAAAGTTGGATTCAAATTTTAATTTCCTCCTCCGGATAGTTTGTTCGCACTCTGTCGTTGGTGGTGGTACGCATTTAGGATGATTTTAAGTTATATTGAAAGCGGAGATTATAACTTTCCATAGATTAACTTTGTATAAGAGCGGGAATGGGACAGTGTACGACGTCGGGAGTACTTTTAATAACCTTCAAAGATCTTCCGAATTTGTGGAAGTTTGAAAACCAATTTTTAAGCACATTGTCGGTGTTTACATGCAGACTTGGTTGAATTCCTATTTTTTTTTTTTTTTTTTTTTGTTATTGTAAGTTAAATTGTCGAAATAAAATTATACGTTGTAATCATTTTTAGTTACGATTTTATTTATATTGCGTGTGATAAACGTTAACTGGACTGGCGAGAAAAGTTGAATAATGTCGATAGCCGAAAATTGAGGGAAATCACTGAACAAAGTGTTTAAACCTACTTCCGGTATTTTCGGAATTGTTTGAAAAGTGTTATTTCGTCGATATCCGTTGATACAGCTGATGATGGTTCAATATTAGTGCGGCAGACCTTCCGAAACGGTTTCAAAATAGCCGAGAAAAGAAAAGAACATGGCTCAGCATTCTCTATGTGATGTATCGCGAAAGTATTTTTATTTTCCGGAATCTCGTTTGTTTTACCGTTATTTTTAATAAATTAATGGAAATTTCTTTTGGTGACCGGCCAAGAAGACTTACAAACTAATTGAGTTTAAGTCGGGGAGGAGAAAAAAAAAAAAAGACATCAAACTCGATGTTAGACTATTTTTGAATATTTGAAGTCAAACACGAAAAGACAAATTGTCGTCAGTTTTAAAACTACTGATGTGCAGGTTCAGTTTTTCGTTCGATGTTTCGGCCGTATTTAAAGCAAAATGTTTCCGTTTCAACTTACGTAGATGAAGAACTCGAAAGGAAAAAACCCTTATTAAGAAGTTGGAAAAATCGTTAGAAATGCAAGATAAATAAAACTAGTAAGTTTTTCCGTAAAATGTCTGTGTGCAGTTTACGCGATTAAATAAATAATCAGGCAAATAAGTCAAAAATAGGTCAACGATTTTCCTATTTATTGACGGGTTCATCGCGCGAACATTTCTTTACGTCGGATGTAATTAAATTTAATATATGAATTTCAAAAAAAAACCATTCAAGTGCTATACAGATTATGGGAAAAAACAAATTTTAAACGTTTTGATTATTATTAAATATAAAGTAAAGATTTTATGCTAGCGTTCTCCATATATTTCTAGCATTACGAACCCTCTTTTTTCCTTTCTCCTCCGGCAGTCAAAATAAATATAAACAATTTACATATGGTACGTCTCTATACATGAGAGGAGCGAATAATGGAAAATTATCCCGGTGTGTCCAAAAACTAGTGTAAAAATTATGTTCAGAGTAAACTCCGGTATTTAAAATAAAATTACAACAGTAATACACGTATATTAAAATAGTAAGAATACACGTTTTTTTTTGGTTTTAATACACTGCCTTATAATGAAGAAATAATAAGTTCAAAACTGACCGTATAAGTTCTACTTTTTTTTGTCATTTTAATATATTGTCCGTTACAATTAGTAATTGAATTTAATCGAATGGGTTTGTTTTAAATAAATTCTAATTTGTTTTCAAGTACAGAGTCCCCCCTACGATTTATTATAAAGAAATATATATATATATATATATATAACTTTAAAAAAATTATTTCTTATATGAAACTTTAGCAAAATAAAATCAGTCAATTTGTTAAGAAATTATTATTTTTTAAAATTTTATACTCGAAGTAAATAACGGATAATTACAAAGACATTAGTCGGAATAAAAACGGCTTTGGAGAAGTAGGTTTTAAATTTTTTCGATTGGATAAATGCGCAATGCGAAACATTAAATATTTAAATTTAAGTTTAATTATTAAGTTACATAAAATTTAGGAAAAAAAACAATGAAAGAACCAACAATCGCCAAACGGATTTCTAAAAATTTACAAATGTAACCAGTTTTACATGTATTAAAATCTGATCCCAGCTTATATTCGACTGAAATAAACGCGAATTGTTAATGTAACTAAATAAATAAATGAACGTTCTTTTCTTTTATTTGATAATTTTTCTATTCATTTATAGAAAATCATCGGCTTTATAAGCCATCTGAGGTTGGCTTTTATTTCACCGAACATTTATTTATTTATTTATTTATTTATTTATTTTTTAATATGCTGTTATCCAGTTGTGATGTTTTTTGTCCTATAAGATGTCTTAGACGGGCTTGCGTTTGACTAAAATAAAGAATTTCCGAATAAAAAAATATAATAACGATTTATTTAGTTTTGAGAGTCCGCAGAATTGCAGCTTACTATTCAGTTTAGACGGTTAATAAATAAATGCCACCCAGTCACTAGAGGAAAAGGTAAGAAGCGACAACGTGGGACACCATTGTATGCGTGTGTGTGTGTGTGTGTGTCATCTATGGTCACTTTTATACTAACATTATTAAACCAATGCAAAACAACATTATCGAAAATATTTAATCCCGCATGTAACAGTTTCTTGAATATTTTAAAATGAAAGTCGAAGCTAATCGGCTTATATGGCCGCTTCGCCTCTGATTATGTATGTGTGTGTATATATAAAAAAAAAAGAAGGAAAAAGATAAACATATTTATTACAGATTAAACTGTTCCATGTCCTATAGGGAATCTCCTTAAAATATGACGTATGAGACTTAGAAAAGAAAAAATTAATTCTAGCTTTGGTACATAAACGACAGTATCAACGCGCTTAAATATGAAAAGATGAAATTATTGATATGTGTGCACCGCTGAAACACTTCGACTCAGTAGCCTAATTATTCTATTACTGAAAAAAGATAAGAACACATGTAGAGTTACCCACTCAAAAATATTAAATATGGTTTTTAAAGTGCTTACGTTTACATTAGTTTACGGTAAGAATTGTCTGCTAAGCTTTCGGCCTAAATATGACAGTAAAGATTAGTAGAACATGTTTTAGTTGTTATATCTTGACATATTTCAAATTTTCTTGCAAACTTTTAAGAATTGCTAAGCCGTTTGCCTAAATGTGATAGCAAAGATTAGTAAAACATGTTTTAGTTGTTAAATCTTGATCTATTTCAAATTTGCTTGCAAAAAACTGTAAAATTTTAAATATGTCAAGGTGCAGCAAACAAAACACGTCTTCTTTTGAGTATATCTATCAAAGTTGACCAGCGGAGGAAGCGAAGAATTTTCGCGATTAACTGTTAAAGTAACTTTACATTTGCAGCGGGTGGATGAGGTAAAATTTGTAATTGCGACTTGTTTCGTTCCTACTTCAAGTAGCTCCTAAATGTCTAATTTGAAACAGAATTGGGCACCAGAAGAAGTCCATAAGGAAACAACCCATCGATATTTTAGGTTCTTTAAACACGTCTAGCACACAAGCTGCAAATTTTAATTTCACAATCCGTGACATCTCACTGAGGTTATTTACTCTATATTATTGATAAATGCGATTAAATCTGAAATATCATCCATTGTATTACACAAGTCTAGGATGAACTTAGAAAAATGATAAGAAATCCGAATGTTACATACAACAAAACGTACCTCATATAAATACTTATTTCGAACGCGGAACATCGGATTATAATGGAATGAACTGTTGCAATTACTTTTCGTACGAGTTCTTCTTCAAAAGAAAAGGTAACGAAAAAAGAATTTCGCTTGCTTTTGAACGTGACGTGAATCTACCATATATGTTATATGCTTATGTAATGATGTGAACAAAATATGTGTTATTTTACTTTTTTCATGTTTTTGGTTTTCCATAAGTTTGTATTTTTTTTGTTTTTTTTTTTTTTGTAGTAAATTTACTATTTATACACTTAAAATGTTGTTAACTATAATGTTCTCAAAAACACACATTTGCCTAATGTAGACGCATTTTTTAAATATTTTACGTGGTTTATCATATATGTGGCAACCTCTGTTAAAGCTCGTGGTCAACAGTCAGAAACGGTAAACCGAAGCAGTTGTATAGTACTTTTAATGGTGAAATGTTGAAAGTTTTTTTTTTTTTTTTTTGGATAAATACACTTATTCATTTTGCGATTTGTTATAAAAAGTACGCAATAATTTAAAGAAATAGAAAATGTTTATGCGGTGTTTTTTAAGTGGTTAATTTTTCTTTTTGTGGATCGACTTCCGCCTTTGGCCTTGCTGTTCGATTTAGGTTTCTAACTTTTTAAAATAAATCCGTAAAAAAAATGTAAAATATTCGTTAGTTACAGAAATATACCGAAAACCGATTGAAAAGAACAAATCAAATTTTTTCGTTGTTGTTCTTTTTGCTTTTTTGATTTTTTATTAAAATTTTAGCGTCGAAAAAATTACAATATAATTTGATAAATACCTTTACGCTTCCACCACTGCTGCAGTAAGCGTTGCTAATGGTTTCTATCCATAAACTTATCATCAATAAGACCCATTTCAACATCATGATCGAGGGGTTCTCGTCAGATAATCTACTAATTCTTCTTTGTAATATGATTAGTCCGCGACGAAACTGTGTTTTCCAAAAATTTATATATATATATATACTTTTTTTTTTTTAATTTTTAGCTTCACCGCAGACCATTCGATAAACGGCGTTGTTGTTTTTACCTCGGAAGAAATAGTTGCAACAGCTGTCGTAGTAGTTCGAACCTTTGCGTGACAGAAGAAGCGACATTTATCGATTCCGGAATGGAACGAGTACAATATATCACATTCGACGATATACTGCAGCCGGTCTGAGGAGTCGTTGACGAGAGTAAATTTTGTGTTGCTCGCCGACAGATGCAACACGTTGCACGGCAGCGTCCACGATCAACACCGTCGTCGATTCTGGTAATAACGCGTACTGCAACACTTTCCTATTGAACAACACGTTGAATCCTCTTCTTTAAAGATCTCTGCCACCATTCTTGTCGCTTCCAGTTGTGTGCTGTACCCGTTCCGTTCACCGAGACATCGTGCAGTGCGCACACAATGCTCAAATGGTTTACTTAATCTATGATTCGTTCTTTTCCCGCATACTCTCGTTCATCTTTTATTTCTATGCGACACTTGAGCTAGGTAAAATCGTGAAATACGGATGTAATATTACGGTAAGATCGGTGTAGAGTTACTACCGCTGTAGGTGGCATCGGAGGTAGCCGCTTTTGCAGAAAACCGATCACATGAGATGGCGCAGAGTAGTTACTGAAGCGTTCACTTTCATTTTCTTACGTTCTCCAGTTCAGCGGCGTGACGACGCGTTTTACGGGTTATGTCGGTCGAGGGGTTTCGTGCACTTGTCTACATTTGAAGGACGCTGTGATCACAAGTGAGGTGACATTGAACACCTTTTTTTTTTCCATCTGCTGATTATCGTATTTCAGCTGAGCCATTCGACCAGGTGTAATGATACGCAATGTAGAAATTTGATCGAGGATATACATATAGGACGAAGATAGCGTGGCAAGACACTAGAGCCAGTCATGATGGCCGGTCGCTCATCAAAATAGATAAAATTTAAGTTATTTATATTGTTATCAATACTATCCGAAAGAAGACAATAATATCCGTTCAGCTTCTTTCTGCGCAATTTAATTTTTTTCGGAACCAATGGAAATTCTACGGGTGAATGTTTTTTCGTTTCAGTTCTCGGGTTCCAAAAATTCCTTCACTTTTTTCTAAACCTTATCGAAAAAATACGTTCCTTTATCGCGCTTTTTTTCAGTTCATTTTTTTCTTTTTTTCGTTTTTTGTGACCTTTACACCATTAGATATGGAGAATAAAAAGAATTCAAGAGCCGGAATAACTGAAAGCGAAAATAAGAACAGAATAAGGGACGCGCAGTAAGGAGTTGGAAAACCGGTTAGTACGTATAGAAGGTTCGGAAACGATGAGGGAGCATTCGAATAATAATGTGATCGGCGTCAACTATAGAGTTTTCGACTGGTGGGATGGATGGGTCGTAAACTGTGTTCAAAGCGTAAATGACAGATTGCAGAGAGAGTTGAACGCGGCAAAGCGGGAAAATTGAAAAATCAATGGTAAGACGGTAGATTAGATTGAGTAGAGGGAGGGATCAGGAAGTACGAATTTAGAAGAATAATAATTTGTCCATAGTTTGGAGTGAGTAGCTGTGGAGAGCAATGTTGTGGCGTGAAAATACATTCAGAAATAATCTGCCGGTAGAAGAAAATGAACGAGCTAAAATATTTCGATTCCAGAGGGAGATTAATTTGGACAGAGTGAGAGAGAGAGAGATATTTTAGATGAGACAGCGCGTATGAGAAGAATTTCGTATTCGATAGAGGGAGAAGGAAGATGAGATAAAAAGACCTGCAGGATACTGCGGGAATCTGATAGAATGAGGACTTTATAAGAAACTTGGGTAAGAGCAATAAAAAAGACGAAACGGTAGGGGAGTAGTAAATTAAGAAATTGAACAATTAAAATTGCGTAACAAAAGAAGAAGACTGCACCAACTGGGCTCTTTAGAGCCGTCAGTGAAGATCGTTAAAGAGCCCAAGCTGTTCGAAAATTCAGATTTAAAGACGTGCCGTGTTGGAGTAGGATTGGTTGGGATAGTTGTGTAGGGACAATTAATGAGATGTAGAAATGATGGTGACTTTTAAAAAGAAAACACCCTGTAATCGCCCGACTGGTATGCTATTTATCTCGCATCTAGCGCTTCAAGGAAATTTCAGTCCGTGTAATATTTTCCCGGTATTCCACAAGTTTTTTTCTACATACAGATTGCGGGATATTGGATATATTTAATCGTCACTTTTGCAGTCATTCCTATTCACCTTTTTGCTCCTAATTCTTGTTTCCTCCACTTTCTCTTATTTCATCGATGTTGTTTTGTGTGTCCAATAAAATCATCTTTGTTTTTGTCATACACGTTTTCAAGTTCTTCTCTTCCGTTTCCTTTATCCTAATAATCCTTTTTAAAATCCGTATTATCTTTGAATGTCTTTTTCCCGCCTAAACTTTTTATTGCTAATGCTTATGATAGTGTTCTTTTCTGATTCCTTTGCTTCTGTTCTGCCCCTCTATTTGTAACACTACCGAATAGTATAGTAGAGTCCAATTGTCCTGAGTAGCTGCCCTTAGTCGGCCAAGCCCACAAAAAAAAAAAAAAAAAAGCTCTTGCGTTGATGTGTGTCCATACAATAATAATAATAAAAAAAATAGTACTTCCTTCGTATACACATGTGGTGTATATATATATATATATATATATATATATAGATGTGAATTTAGTGATGTGAATTTCGACTTCTAATCCCTGTTTAGGGGGCCACTTGATATGAATTTAGTTTTCGCGATGCTGTTCCGGGAGCCACTTGATATAGATTTGACTTTTTACTCCTCGTTGTTACGAATCGATGTTTTTACTTCTCATTTGGATGTATAAAAAAAAACTTTATTTGCGATAAAAACAAAATTATATAAAAAAAAAAACATGTATCTTAACGGGCGTCAATGACACCTCGTGTCACGATACCGATTCGCTCTCGGCAGAGCTTAGGCTTTTATATTTGATTTATTACGAAGCATACTTCTTTCACCAAACGATTAAAATAAAACAAAAAAACATTATTTCGCGAATCCGTTTTTATATCACGCTCGTACCTTTTCCGTCGCGGAAGATGGCACCGTAGCACGTGTTCAATTAAATGCAACTTGTCTCGAAAAACGCGTATATTTGGTAGAATAACATAAATTCACATAAAAAATTGACTGTGGTCGCGTGTACCCAAGAAATAAACGAAATTTATTAGAAATTCGACCAAAATTGCCGCACAAATGGCATGTGTCCATATAATTATACACGCAGAATTACAATACGGTGACTAGTTTAACGTACTTTGACTAGTGTTGACGGTTGTTGAACAACGACTAGCACAGAGATTATTGGTACGACGGCAATCAACAAGAAGAATTAAATTATTATCTATTAAGCGCGAGAATTAGCACCGATAGTTTACCCGCGCTTTCTACCCTGCCAGCCTTTGCCGGTTTTTATAATATTCTCGCCGCTCGACATTACTCGGCGCATTTTATTCAGCGCTTCTTGCCGAACACGTATATCATTGTCTTAGCTACTGACCACTACCACACAGACACTGTTACGTCTCTACCCCGGCGCGACCGTGTACTCGACAATCATGCCACCGATCTCGGGGATTTTTGGTATCGACCATATAAGCAACCAAGACACGACAAAGCGGCGATGTAAAATATATCGACGTTCGAGAAACCGAGAATTAATGAATAAATCGAAGAATAATTTCTAGCTCGAATGTCGAATAAAAGATAGCGCCAAAATACCAAATCCGTATCAATATATATGTATATACATATATGTCGTCACGATAGTCTAATTGCTAGACCGCTTGTCTTCCGCTACGGAGGTCACGGGTTCGATCCCGAGCGATGACAGAACTTATTACAAGAATTAAATAAATAATCGCTAATAATCACGTGGAAGGTAATGACAAACCACCACGTACAACAGCATATGCGCGCTAGGTCAGTACACAGCAGACAACACGGGACTGCACTTGTAGCGCGATTACAAGCGATTACAATCAGTTCCGAATGTAGTCTTGCGTGTGTACACATTCGTACTGCATATAAACAATTGCCTAGTACACTACCTATATCTGTACAGTTGAAATGTACAATTAGGTTCTCCACCAACCGATAAGGTTGAGGAGAGAAAGAAAATATATGTGCATATGATGGAGGCGTGAAAAATTTTAAAATTTTATGTAACTTAGTATTTCATACATTAGGTTAAACTAGGGTTCGGAGTCTGCGTATAATGAAAATTTTTTGCTTGTAGTTGATGTTTTGATATTTCTTATTTAGGCATTTCGAAGGTTGCAGATTTGAAATACACTGACTTAATAATGCGTATAAATGCACAACATTTTGCTTAATTTAAGGATTTTTAAGTATTTTTAATAATTGTATATGTGTGTATACATATATATGTATATGGTAGCGTGGTAGCCTAGTGGTTAAGGAGCTTGGCTACCAAACCAGAGGTTATGGGTTCGAGGCTTGTCTCGTTGCGATCGAAGTCGCTCGCAGGTTTACCCAGCCTGAAATAACTGGGTACTAGAGAAATCTGGGAAGGTAAAGGTGGCCGAGGAAAAGGAACTGGTCCCAGTATTCTCCTTAGATCCATTAGGTTTAGTACGTTGTGAACCTTAACTTCACAATCCATGATACCTTACCAAGAGTATGAGACTTACATTACTTTACATATATATATATATATATATATATATATATATATATATATATATATAACGTGCAAATAAAATTATATATTTGAAATCGTCAGAAAGATCAGATGTTATATAATTTTTCGTAGAAAATCGGTATTTAAGAAAGGCTATGATCGTTTTTTTTCTTTTTTGTGAATTCACTGTGATCCAATATTGCATTTATAATAGCAAGAATTTTATATGAAGTTATCAGATGTAAATTATAAACGGTATGAAGAGGAATTGATTCTTCATGGTGGCAAACTATTAAGTGTCACAACTGACATTATGGTGGACACACTATTTCATAAAGATTGATACTTATTTCTTTGAGACATTCAAGATATTACTCATATATTCCTAAAACAATCATTACTAATTTTTGAATTCAAGAACTGGTCACAGGGAAGTCTGTTCAGCATGGGTTCGGTACTTTTTGAAAATCGAACAAACTGAAAATTGTCTCGAAGTTCGTAACGAATGGAAAAAGCTTTCGGCCGATGATTCAAACTATCTGAATTAGTTACTGCAGATGAAATTTAGTTACGTAATTTTGGAAAAAACTATATTTGAAAGCCGCATATGGAAGACGAATGTGTCATCCAAAATCTTTTAGATTTTTTTTTTTTTCTCCTTTTTATCTGCATACAATCTGTTCAGTTGAACAATAAGTAGCAATGTTATTTTATGTAAACCATGGTGGAACGCTTATTCCCAGTGGTCGCTATTCCTTATTTGTATGTACGTTATTTATTGGATTATGTTGAGCTATACAAATTAATGTCTACGGACAAAATTCCAGTTCAAATTTTGCCCGATGTTTAAGGTAAACAAAACTTGTTTTGACTTTGATTCGTTAACTGCAACTCTCCATTGTTTAAGCCGATGATTTTGGAGTTGTTCGGTGGCTATGATGTTATCTCGGGAGTTGATAAAATAGCCGTGTCATCAAAGAAAGTTGACAGCAAAAATCGGCCGGAAAAATGCTGGTCTTTTATGATTTATGCACGCATAGTTTCTTCTCCAGTTACTATAAATTCCCAGCATATTACAAAACGGTATTAAAAACAACTACAACAGAGACACTTGAACGCCAAACGGTCGGGTATCGAGTAAAACTGGAAGTAGCACCGTAATAATGCGCGCATTCCCGTAGCACTGGTTCTATCATCTTCTAGTTGGACAAACGAAACGTTCCGCTTACGTCGCACACTCCATACAGTCTTGATCTTACTTCGAATGAATTTTTCTTTTGCCCAAACCTAAAATAAATCTTTAAGAGGGCGTTAATTTTCATTGGACCAACAGCTTCAGAATAACAGCGAGTCAAAAGGTTTTTCAATAGTCTCTCAGAAACAGCATTCTTGAAAACCTATACGAAATGGCAGACTCACTAGAACATACGTATTCAAGCGGGGTTGAATTATTTTGGAAAAAAAGAAGAAATGTCGCTGCAAGTTGATCGCAATAAATTTATTAGTTTTAAATTAAATTTTTTTTTCGGTTGATTTAGGGCAAGCTTTGTATAAGGCGGTCACATTTTATTAAGAATTCCGCATAAAAGCCACGTCGTACGAATTTCTAGTGCGTATGCAGAAACGCATCTGCGAGAAAAAATGATGCACGAGTTTGAACGTAATGATTTAAAATAGGATGACTTTTTTTTTTCTTCTTTTTTTTTTTTTAAATTGGGCTCGTCCACCAAGGACCTTCACCCAGAAACAATTAAGGGAAAACGAAAGTTATATAGTGAGGCGATCAGCTATTGTTAATAAGAAGGAAATAATGGAGGGGATAATAAGTGTAGAAGGAAAAGGAGCAGAAAGCCCCAGCCCAAGCAAGTGGGAATACAGAGCCGAGCGCTCCACCAAAAGAGCAGAGCACTCAAAGAACACGTGATCGGCGTCACAAACTGCCGCATCATTTGAATGGAGAGAACAGCATGGGGAAGAGGTCAAGGAGAGGCGAAAACGTGAGGAAGGCAGCAAGGAATGGTCAAAGCGCAAACGCACAACGGAGACAACAGCAGAACGAGGAAGTGAAGGAAACAGAAGGAACCAAGGAAAATAGGATGTCTTAGATTTATATAAAGTGAGCCAAAATGATATTCCAAATCTGGCGATGTTAAATCGAGACTGCGTGGCGGCAAAATTTTTTTTTTAGCAACTCCAAAACATCGAGAGAAATATGCGACATGGCTCGATCTTGCTGGAACCGCGTGCGTGAGAAAGATATACGTTTCTGTCGCAGAGAAGGGAAAAAAACTCGTTTAACTGTTTAAATAGTTACCGGTTCTTGTTTATGAAGTGGTTAATCTTTTGGGAGCTTTTTTTTTTTTCTACTTTTAATAAATTACATATTAAATGGCGTATCTTTACTTTGTTTTCGTTTTTGATTCATTAACCCCCTCGAAGGAACATCGTTCACGAAGCATTTGAAAGTGAGGATATCATTTTGGCTCACTCTACATATAAAACACGAATGTAAATGTAACTGACGTGACATGTTTCGAATGCTCATCTAAAAATCTACCGAACAATATTATATATTAGGTGCTTTTAAATACCGTGAGATAATATAGACGAATTATTGTTTTGTTTTTTTAAATTTAAGTGATAATTATTGTCGCTTTAAAGTAGTGTCCAACCGAAGTTTCGGTTTGGGTTTCGGTTAGTTTCGGTCTAAAACTGAAACTTTAACCGTAATGCTTTATTTTACTCCAATTGTATGCTTTTTAAAGATGAAATACCATTTCATATTTGAATTCATTAGACAACGACCACCTGTTAATAGTAGATTTGCACAATGTAAAACGATGTTTATTTTAATTTTTTCTTGAATATTTTTAACTGTCGTATCCGCTTAACGATTTCGCTTTTAGTATTATTTTCTTGCAAAAGACACGTTTTTCAGTTATTTAGATATCTGGTCAGTGATTTTTATTTACCGCTGCGCAACACAACAAAAACCACCAAATATGGCCGCTCGTCAACCGTTTGCGATCGAGTCTTTTTACCTGAGTTGCTGTTATCCGTCCGATAACTGTTAACAGGTCCGTTCTTTGTTGTTGTTCGTTTACCGCGTGTGTATCGTTTGTTTTTCCCCGTTGTCAACGTTGCTGTGCATCCCCTGTGTATTTTAATAATTTTTAAAATCCAAATTTCGTAATTATTATGTTGAAATAGCCCTTTTCAGGGCTCCGTCGTCTACACCGCCTTACGTAGTTATTACCCCGAGTGTTTTTTCAATAATATAATTTTCACATACGGAATTTTTAGTATTTTGAAATTAACCGTAAACACCACCTTAATTAGGACAGATATGTATTTAAACGAAATACTTTCTCAGGGATATGGTAAACGATGTAATCCGCTCGATTTAGCATATCTTTTATGCCCTTTAGCATTCCTTTTGTAATTTCGAAAATTCCTTTTAATACAAAAAATGAAACACGTTTCCGACAAAAAACAGTGAAAAAAGAAGGATTATGAGCTTTCTTAGAATATTTGCTTATTGATTTTATCGTCATTTCATAAAAAAGTGATCTGCTTTTATAACAATAACAGAAGCAAAAAGTAAAAATGACCGTTGTTTTTGTGAATTATAATATTAGAGACTGTTCAATTATGATTATTAATTGGGTTAAATTTTTATTCTTTTTATAAAAAAAGTTATTATATAATAAGCGTATTTGAATTTTATCTTTAAAAAATCGCAAAGCTTAAACTGTAGTTAAAACGATTGTAAAAAGAAAAAAAAAAGTTTCGGTTTCGGTTTTGGCTGAAAATTTTGTTTCGGTCGGACACTATTTCGTATTTAACTAAATAAAATATTAATACGCGACGAATGAAAATTGCGTTACGATTATCGCGATGCCGCTAAAAACTCAGGTGACAATCAGATCAGTATTTTAACCGAAGGGGATATTTCATGAAAAATGTTCTGAGCTGGTTGTCAGGTAAGTTCAGCGACATCGGAATGATTATAAAACGATTTTCAATACTTAATTAAACATTTAAAACATTAGACAAACAATTTACGGCAGACACCGTGTTTAAAAAATTAATCGTACAGTTCAATTTTAAAACTTAACATTTCGAAAAGCTTTGCCATCATCAGAATTTACGAAACGTTCAGTATTTAAGATTAACTTTTAAGTTTTAAGATTAATTTTTTAAACATAGTGTCTACCGTAAATTGTTTTCCTGATTTTCATTACGTTTAATAGTTAGGTACAGCGAAAGTGTTTACGCTCGAACTTTATGGCGTCAAAAATTGCATAACTGGGATCTACTGTACTTTTAAAAGAATTAATCAAAAGTTGGCGCCAAATTGCGACTGAAATTTAAAGAAAATGAAACTACTCGTTTATATCATCTCACTATTTTTAAGAACTATTATTTTTTTTAATTTTTTTCGGTTACATATTTGAAGCATATCCCAAACAGGTTACGGTCCGTTTTACATTTGTGCTTCGTTGCACCTCTATTAAGAAACCGGTTCCTTGTTTTACCTTAATGTTTAATTAATTAAGCACAAGAATAGCTAAAAAAAAAAGAGGTGAAACTGATGCGCTGAATCGTTTTAGAACAACTATTGGTTAAATCAAAATTCACAATTAAACCTTTTTTCCAATGGAAGAAATCGTTTGCGTCTCTAAATCAGCGACATCATTCTTAGATAAAAAATTTTACATACTCGCCGACCTTATTACGTTTGCTAGTGCTCTTTTTCACAGTGTGGTCTTTTTTCTGCTATATTAGTGATTGTGAGTTGTTCCAGAAAATTTGTTAATTGACGCAGAAGCCGCTCTAGTAATATACTATTGTCTCGCGAATCGTTCACGAAATGGTAAAATGGGTAAATATAATCACATTGCAGATCCGAAACGATATTCGTTCATTTAACAAAAAAAAAAATAACAGTATCTGCTACTAATCTCGTATCTATATTAAAATGTTAAAAGCGTTATTTGTCAGCTGAAGGAATATTGCTGAGTTTCCGACCGGAATATTTATGCGAATAATTCTGTAATTAGGTGATTAGGCGATGGGAAAAAAAAAAAAAAAATAAACTCTTTCAGGCCGATCCGAACATCTGGAATAAATATTAGTAGGAGCAGTTGTGTTGTTAATTTTTTAAATTTTTCGGCCTATGCGAATATCAAATTTATGAATTTTAACAACTCCCTCCGATTAATATATATATATGCTTTTATTTAAACGACCCGCGAATTATCCTCTACACTCGCTACAATTATAAACAAAAGATATGAAACGGCGAAATGACATACTAAACGTAGAGTCACGAAATCTCTTTATAAGTACATTTATTCATTAACTGAATTTTGGAATTTTTTTCCTTTTCTTTTCTTTGAAAATGATTTTTGGCCTTCATAAGGCATTATGTCCTCTATATGCACGCTAAGTTATTTTGCTTATTCAAATCGGATTACTGATTACATTTAAGTCTTAATATGTGCAATGTCAGTATTGCGTACGTGTAATAATATTTTTTTGCCTGTAATATTATTAACAATTATTTAAACCGTCTACCCTATTCGGAATCTACTGTTTAGAGAAAATGAGAAAAGGAATAGAAAAGCATATTGAATTTATTTTTCTCCTGCTCTTTAAGTCGTTAGCTAAATTTTCATTTTGTTTCTCCGGGTTTTTTCACATTCCGGATGGAGTATGTTTGCCAGTGATATTATTGTAAATGGCATAAATTAGAGTTCAAAATAAAACTATAAATTTACGCTAGTCCTTGTATTTTTAATTTGTATTTTTAATTTGTATTCTCTTTACTGCATTTCCTTTGGCAGACTTTTTAGTGCAGGATTCTTGCAGATACCTGTTTCTCTATTTATTATTCTACGTAATAAAATATAACACTTTTTATCGCGTAGATCGCGTAAATGTTTAAACATTTGTCGCTCGGTATGCGACAAATTGTTACTGCAAAGAACTTCAAAGGGTTGCGTGAAAAATATAATGACAACGGTTAGTGTAAACTACCAAAACGTCAAATAAATCAATTTTAAAGCGTGCAGCGATTACTGAAAATAATTTAACTTCTAATATTGGGTATCGTTGGTGGAACATAGAAATTACTGTCGAAACGTATCGAACAATTAGTACCTAAGTCTCTAATGAAAATGTTTCAAAGTTTGCAAAAGTTTTAAAGTCGAAGTAGATGACAAACGCTCGCGCTGGTTAGAAGTTTGAACTGATGAACGATACAGAACTTGTAATTTTTGATAAACAAGTATTATCGACAAAACAGAAAATCACAAAAATCTCTGTCCATCCGTTGCCATTCAAACATACTATATGGGTGCGTTTATGGGGAAAAAAAGATGAATTGATTCTAATTAGTTTTAATCTATACGTTTGCGTAGTTACTTAATTACCTGGTAATAGTGCCTTTTTTATAAGTTGCATATATGTATATTCATACCCCATTTAATTGTAGAAAAATCAGCACTTCTGGAAAATAAAAACCAGTTACGCGGATACAACAAGTGACCAATTTTAGTTGCTCTCCGTTACATCATTTTACGGCTACACAGCCCTTTTAGCTGGTGATCTTACTGACATAAACATAAAATGTACTTCAATCATACGTATACTTTGATAAGCGAATCATAAATTGCTTAGAATGAAAATTAATATCCTGCAAAAAGGTGTTTTGTGCCTTTTTCATATTTCAGTAGGAACGCTGTTTTACAGACCGATTCTATAAAATGAACTTGTTTTGAATAGTATTGATTCACTCGGGCTCGTCACATACCGCCAAAAGTGCGTCGAAAGCAAAGCACGATGATACGGATTATTTTTAGACTTCTCTAAACACGGCCGATGTTGTTGTTGAAGAACATGTGCATAATTGTTTTCAGTTCGTAAATGAAGCCGATTTGAACGTATCAAAAATCAGAATTTTTCTAGACCTTCTAACGTGTGTCAATTCTACAGTCGACCAAGCGTCGTGATTTATCTCCTTAACCAATCATGAAGCAAAGATTGTAGGATTTCAATCGTAGTGTCTATTGATATATGTATAGTGTGTCATTTTTTGACAAATTGTTCAACAGCTCTCAAATCTTTACTTACTATCCAAGATCTCTCAGCAGAAACCTTGTAGATGATTTAGTCTGCCGATTCAAATGAGATGTGTGCTATCATTATTTAATATTTCATTTTTTCTTATACACATGCATATATACCGTATTTACTCGCGTAATTTAAGCACCCTAATTTTTGCACACATTTTTCTGGAGAAATAATATAAACCATATTTTTGCGTTATTAAAATACATGAATAGGTTCAACATTACTAAACAATGTCTAATTTCTTAGAAGTAAATTACCGGTACTCGAATTTATAAATTACCGTAATGTAGTTACATCTATTATTGTATAAATGTACTTTTCGAAATAAAGGTTCATTTCACTTAATGAGTGTTTTGTTTAGGTAAGAAGTAATTTTGAAATACACACCTATTATGTATAACCCGCAAAATTCAGGTTGATCTGATTCCCCGCATAATTTACGCACCACCTTTTTTTACAGGTTAAAAACGGCAAAAAAGTGCGTAAATTACGCGAGTAAATACGGTATATATATATATATATATATATACATATACATACATACATATATATATATATATATGCATATATGCATATGATAGGTATTTTAGAACATACTCAACTTGTCAGTGTATTGTGTTTTTTCCTATTAATTTTACTTATTACTCACACATACATGCACTGGTAAAGTGTTAAAATAATTGAAGGCGCTTCTTAATTTCGGCATTAAGTTGTAAAAATAGTTATTTGTAGATCGATTTTTTAGGGATTTTTCTTTATAGGTTTTTGAAGATTAGGTGACTTAGTCTCTTGCTTGCTTTGTTTGCCAGAGCTTCGCTACGTTCGTTATTCACTGAACTTTGTCAAGTAATTGAAATGAAATGTTCCCGCTTAGTGTGCAACGATACTAACTTTTTTGTTTTTTACCGATTTAGTTTATTCTCCGCGTTGTAATGTATTTAATACATTTATTTTGCTTTTAGGAATGCTACCGCAGAAAAACTAATAATTTATAAATTTATTTATTGTGGTGATTATTATTATTATTATTATTATTGTGGTACTCACTTGTGTTCATTTTTGTTCTGTGATTTGTGAGAAATTTACTTAGTAAAATCTTTAAATTTCGTTTAAATCTCACAACTATCATCATAAAGTCCTGATTGAATAAGTTGACGATTTATAAATACTTCGAATTATTGCAAACGTACAATAATTACAAATTGCTTTATTCTCAGATATCTATAATACTAATTTTATTGACTTTATTCTACATCAAAATCACTATGTCGCAAATATGTGCTAAATGCGCCGGTGACTTACCTATAATAAATGGTGATTTTGCGACATGTAACAACTGCGCTCGGCATTTATATTTTGTAAATTGTAGTGGAATTGCCTTAAAAACTATTGAAATTTGAATGGAGTTGTAAGGAGGGTACAGCAAAAGCCAAGTTCCGATCTACTCCCTACTATTAAGCACATAGCTGGAAAAGACGACAGACAAGTAGAAGAAGCTCTTCATTCTATGCAAATAACAATTGCGTCTCTTTGTGAAAAAATTGCCAATATGCACCAGGCGCTAGCTCTAAGCGGTAATAAGTTAACAGAAGCGTTAAGGATAATGACGTCCGTCCGAGAAGAAAATAAAATACTCCGTGAACATAATCTAATATTATCTGGGAAGGTAAATGAGCTGGAACAGCAAACTCGAAAGAACAATGTAATTATCAGCAACATTCCCCAGTTGTTCCAAAAGAAGACCTATACTAAACTATCTGTAATTATAGGCACTGCTGTTGGCATAACAATGTCAGTCTCTGACAAAACAAACGCATCCAAATATAGTAGTGAGTTTCTGTAGAAGACACCGGAAGTACGATTTCATAAAAACAGCACGTTCAGGTCGACCATCTCAAAAGGATATTGGTCTATTAATTGCCAACATGGAACAGCGCACACTTGTTAACGAACATCTAACATCGAATAATTCAAAATTACACCTCACAGCCAGAAACTTACGCAATAAAGACTATAGATACATTTGGACAAGAGAGTGTAAGGTATTTTGTGCGTAGACACGACTCCAGTCCCATCATCAAATTATAAAAGAAAATTTAAGCTTTTTGTTAACGCCTTTAACTTACTTAATAAACGAATCCATAAAATCAGGAAAATTCCCAGATGTATTGAAACTTGGGATCATCACACGCGCAAAAGAATGCCTCTACTGCAGAAGTAGTAAATTATAGACCGATATGTTTACTATTTACTTTTTTGAAAATTTTTGAAAAACGTGTCAAAATTAAAATGTTAAGCTTCTTAGATAAAGCTGAATTTTTCGGTAAAAATCAATATGAATTTTTACAAAGTAAAAGTACAGATGATGCTTTATTCAATCACAATACAGATAGTAACTTAGAGGTAGGTCGCTCCGTGGTAGCAGTTTATTTTGATTTTTGCAAGGCATTTGATGTAGTCGATCATAATATTCTTCTTAAAAAACTATTCGCTAGTGGTTTTCGAGGGTTTATTCACAACTGGGATTGTTCTTATTTAACAGACAGACGATATGTTACAAGAATAAATGAAACAATTAGTGATACTATTGTTCAGGAACATGGAGTACCCCAAGGAAGTATATTAGGCCCCATACTTTTTCTAATTTATATTAATGACCTATGTAACTTGCAATATCTCAGGTAGAATATATATAGTTATGCAGACGATACTGTTTTAACAGTAAGTTCACGTTAACCAAATTTGTTAGAAAATTTAATACAGGCTGTCATTAACAAAATACACGAGTGGATGGACAAAAACTTCATAAGTTTAAATGTAAGAAAGACGAAATATTTAATATACAGTCATCTTCCATAAAGAATATGGGATAAGTTGAAGGTAGCATGGCAGGATAATATTTTTATGGAGAGAGCATATGAGATAAAATACCTTGGAATCCACTTAGACTGTAAATTACTATGGAACAATTACTTAACAATCCTATCAACTAGATTAAGAAAGTTAAACTATTTATTCCATTATCTAGGTCAATTCTTTAAACGGAGTCAATTAACAAGATTACGTCTCGTCCTATATCAACCTATTCTGAATTATGGAATAATACATTGGGGGAATGCTGCTAGTTACTATACCGTACCAATAAACTACTTATAAAAATCTGTATTTAAAAAACTATGACCCTCATACTGTTGGAACAAATAAATTATTACCTCTTCGAAATCTATATATATATAATTCAATTGTTAAGTTATGTACTAAAAAATAAAAATAAATTTGACATAGAACAAGGGGATCAAGAGAAGAGAGAGCTATCATTGCTAATTACAACAAATATCACGTAAGGCTACAAGCAAGATATATGGGTGCAATTACATTTAATCGCTTACCAGAAACATTAAGAACTACTCCGAAACAAAACAAAAATACATGTAAACTCTTAACCCAATTTACATTAAATGTAAACATATAAAAAATTTTGCATAAAATATTAATGAAGTACCTATAAATGTGGAGCATATTTTTTCTTTTTTCATTTAAGTTAAGAACACCCTAAAAAATCATCAATATTTATTTAAAATTTTTGATTTTTTTCAGATTTTTGTGTATTTATAACTATTTCAGTTCTAATTCGGGGTGGCTAATCCCCCCCCCGTGAACACGGCCTTGAATTACACTATTTAGCCCATGTAAATTAAAATATGTTCTCCACAAATTGCGCTACTTGTGCGCACTCGTGGTTTACGATGTACACATTTTAACGATAGTCATTAATAAAAAACTAAATAAAATTGTGCGGAACATCGTTGGTGGTCCGATTTGGATGATTTCGGTAGACTAGAGGGTCGGAGTTTGCGAATCGATATTAATAACTTTTACCGATTATTAAAGATTGAGTATCGGAGGATGCGGCAGCCTTTCCCGATCAGACGTGCGGTTCGACTAATTTACACAGCTTCGTGTGACCACTGATGACTTTTTCTTTCATTTTACTTGAAGTGACACGCACTTGACCAGTAGAGGACATTCACTTATCGACGACGGTTTTTTTTATTTATCTTTTTTTCTGCACTGAATACCAACTATCAACTAACTAAAAATCTTCTACAGTCCTCCTACGATCTCTTTTTCTCTCGAAACCTCTCTTCGAAATATATCTGCTCCAGGTAGTGATGATGCGCACTGCGGCCTGTTGACCTTTGACCGACAACTAGACTTCAGTCACGCTCGTAATTTCACTCTCACCACGTGCTCGATTCATGAATAATTTATTTTTTTGTTTATTTTTAATTTTTATTTTATGTACATATTTACATTACTGCATCAATGTGTATGCACATTACAATTGACGCGTCTCAATCTTGATTCCAAGTCGAGTACGACCTATCGAAACTTTGACCTTGTGACTACTGTCATAGCGAACGCCAAATCCACGGGGGAGGTCGCAAACGTTTCTCAATTTTTAATTATTTCCGACTATTTGATTAGTATTAAAGTAATTTTCAAATGTTCAAACTCCCTTCGAGAACCCGAATAAAAATGTAATCCGGAAAAAAAAATCGCAAAACTTTTGTAATGTACATAGAGTAAAATTATTCATTTCGTTTCCATTTTCTTATCTATCAATTAGTGTACAGTCTGAGCAAACTTAATCCGAGTTAGCAAGATGCGTAGCAGTAAAAGTAAGAACAATTGTCTTTGACGTTGTTTAGCACTGACATTATGAATGGTATTTTGTTGTATATTGCAAAAATATAAATTACACTCTGACGGTCAATACATTAAAAATTATAAATTAACAAAATTAATGCACACATGTGAACCGACAGTCCTCAAAGGTTTAGTTCTGTCTGGTTCTTTTTTGTTTTCTTTCCATGTGCGAACATTTGATGGCTAACACCTATGTTGGTCGAACTATGGTCTTGAAAAAGAGTGTGCATCTATTGTAATTACGCGAAAAATTCGCTTTATAGAAATAATGTAATCGCAGTAAAATATACCGGCGGTATAATATTGTTATGAGGTATGTTTTGCAATTTTATTAAAAAATGTTATCAGACTCAAAGTATGGCTGATATTACTGAGGTGCTGGCGAGAAACTTATACCATTAATGCATTATTCGGTTTTTTATTAAACATAGAATAAAGCATCAAATGGGTTGTGTCCGTGCGTCAAGGATCAACAAGTGCGCCTGCTAAATCTTTCGATCAACAGGTATCTTTCTGTTACTCGTACATAGTGTATACGTTATGTATTGTTTGGTGTGTGCGATAAAGTATTGTAAGCAATGCACCTCATGCAGCACGATAGTAAGGGGAAGGTGCGGTTTTCGATATGCGTTTCATATCACTGTCTTTTTGAAAAAAGTTGTCTCATTTCAAACCTTCGTACCATTGTCGCACGTGGTTATTGTCTGAAAGTAGGATAATACCGAATCTCATTTTTATCGTTCTCTTTCGTTCCTTTTTCTCTTCTTCTTCATTGGCTTCATTGCTGATCGTATACGAATCTAAATAAGCGATTGTACCGAGCTACTGTAGCCTAGTTGATTAGGCAGCCGTGTTTCCTTCAGATAGGACCTGGTTCTCGAATTCCACTGCTGCACTTTGAAAATATAGATAAATTTCTCTTGCGCTGAGTTAATGTCCATAGTTGACGAGTCCAAAAATAAACAAAAAAAAAGAAAAAGAAAAAACTGAACAATTGTAATTTTTGTCAAAAACGCGTGTCATCAGTCCTTCGTTGACGAGTCTCCAAACAAAAAAAAAACACGTTATTTTCATTTAAGATAATTTTGCAAGAGTAATATATTAAGTTTATTTCAAATAAACAATATAACCAGGGTGAATTATTTGCAAACGATTTTCTCCGTGAATTTATTTAAAGAGAAAAAAAAGAACTATATTATATATTTAGACGTATTTATTTTTAAAAAAATCGGACGTTGAAAAAACAAGCGAAGTCATTCGATTAGATTAAAAAGGGTTAATAAGAAGTCGGGTACAAAGAAGACATAATAAAGATTAAGGTGGAAGAAGCGTTGAGCAAAAGTTTCAACAAAAATATATTAGGTCTTGAGGGTAGTTAGCAGGTGATCGAGGTTCATGACGGAAGGAATAAAGTGGAAAATCATTGGTTTTTATAAGATAGAAATAAGTCAGCAGAATAGTCTGGTGTGAATTACATTTTTTTTTTTCCCCGCGACGAGAAAAAGTTAGTTCAGTATAAGATTTAACGGATAAGAAATGTTTTATTTTTGTAATTTTCTTTACTATTTGGTGAATAATAACATAAATACATAGTAATTGAAACATAGCCATGAGTATCTCAGTTGAATGAACACCTCATGGATTGGAAACAATAAAAAGAAAATGAAAGAGACAAAAATTAACCAATATAAAAATTAAAATAAAATTATACATTAAATGAAAAATCTTCAACATCCGAATATTTTTGGAAGCCATGATAAAATTCGCCGCGTGCAGGAATTTTGATAAATTATCGTTGTTTAATGGAAAACAATTTACGTCTTTAAACAAGAATTTCCATTTGGCGCACTCATTAACGATATGGGTGACAGTTTCAGGAGCATCTCCACAGGAACACAAATCGGTGTCTGCTAGATGGAAACGGTGCAGATAACTTTGGAATCTACCATGTCCAGTAAGAAATTGCGTCACATACGTATTAATATTATTAATTTTGATTGGATTGGTTTTAACCTCGGGGACGAAACTAAATGTTAATCTTCCAGTTGAGCTATTGTTCCAGCTATTTTGCATTTCAATAAATCTATTGTTTAGATCCAACTCCAAATTGAGATTATTTAACCCTTTGAAATACAAAATTTTATGCTGCAATACGGAATGCAGTGGCAATTGTCCTGCTAGTTCTATGCGCGCGGAGAATAAACAAAAGAAATTTCCTTTGGGATTTAACTAGTACTTCCTGAATGCTTTTACGCTTTAAAGCCTCTTCAAACATAAATACGCAGTACGTGAATAATGGAACAACTAGCATATTATAAATTATTAAACGGTGTTTAGTGCTCATCCCGTACGTGCGTCCAGACACGGAGTGCAATTTATTTAGAACCGTTGTAGCTTTACTGGACAAATTTTTGAAATGTTGATTAAAACTGTAGCGACAGTCTAATGTAATACCAAGATATTTCAGTGATTCGACGATATTAATTTTATAGTTCGGTGTAGAGAGATGTAGCGAATTGTAGTAGTCCCTTTTTCGTTTCCTGTGCATGATTAATAAATTAGTCTTGTTTTCGTCCAACCGTAGAAGATGTTTTTCCATATAGGTTAAAATATTGTTGATTGTAATCTTGAAGTATTTACAAATGGAGGGACGATGGTTAGAAGTGACCGCGAATGCTAGATCATCTGCATAGAAATATCTGGTTACTGCCGACGGGAACTCCATCAACGATAAGTCTGAAATATACAAATTCCCAAAAATCGGGCCCAAAATCGATCCTTGCGGGCATCCGCGAGTAACATTTCGAAAATATGTTTGATGTTCGTAAATAAATTTAATAGTTCCGGAATCTAAGTATTGTCTTAAAATTGAGATTATTCTATAATCGAGCCTGAGTGCTCTAATTTTGTGGAATAAGACTGGCCACGAACAATTATCAAAGGCTCCTTTAATATCCAACGTCAGCAGGCCGATCGCGGTCTTTTTACTTAACGCACGCTCAATCTGCTTAGATAATTCGCCAAAAAGCGTTGCCGTGGAACGGGACTTAGTAAATCCAAATTGCCGATCATCGTGAGGTAAAACCGGCAGTATACGATTCAACAAAACATATTCAAACACCTTGGCTAAAGCGCTTAACAAGACAATCGGTCTGTACGAAGATGGAAGACTAGGACTACGTCCGGGTTTTAGCACAAAAACTGTCCTTCCTGCTCGCCAGGCTTCCGGGAAGATTCCGAACCTCAACATAGCGATGAATAAGCTCTGAAGTAAATTAGGATAGTGGAAATTCAAGATCTTCAAACATTTATTCGTCAGTTGGTCTAAGCCAGGAGTTTTATTTTTAGTCCGGCGAAGAATATCCTTAATTTCCGCTTTGGAAATAAATAGTTCGCTGTTAAAACTAAAGCAGCTAAGGTTAAATCTCTGGAATTCTTGCAACTTGTATGAGAAGGTTTCGTCCCCATTTGTGTTTGAGTTTACTTGATAAAAATGATCAAGAAGGGCCTCTTTATCTTTGAATCCTTATCGAAAATTTTTTGATTATTCTGGTCTAAAAAATACGAAGGAATCTGTAACTGGCGTTTATTTTTGAAAATAGTCTTGTAAGGAAGGCCCCATAGTTTCGAATCGGAACAAAATTTTTTCCAATTTTTGGTTTTCGCGTTTCGCATTTCTTTATTAAAAATTTTTCGTACCAAATTCATAACCAGGCGCGCATTGTGATCATTAGCTCCCCGCTTGTGTGAGCGTTGAACCTGTTTGCGCAATTTCCTTAGAATTATTCGTAAAATCTCTAAATTAATATTCCACCACGAATTCCTATTTAATTGAATCGTTTCAGTGCTGCTACTAATAGTATCATGAAGTGTGTTACGGAAATTTTCTAACATTATTTTCAGTTGGTGGGAATCATTAGCAGTTTTAAAATCGTAGTTTAAGTGCGAATGTTCTACAACGATTTTATTAAATTTCTTATAATTTATAATGCGATGCTTTAGGCTATTAATAATATTAATTTTTACTGATAATTTAAACTGAATCGGACTGTGGTCTGAATAAATTGCTTTATTATCTACCTTCCAGTCACTGATTACGTTAGGTCGACCGTGGATCAAAGTCAAGTCAATAACGTTGAAACCATTGGCGTTAGAAAAAGTAATTTCATCTCGTTCATTGGCGACAAAAAGATTATTACTAAGAATAAATTGTTCAAAAATGTTAGATCTTCTCGAGTGAAAAGCCCGACTGTCCCAGATCTTATTTCGGACATTAAAGTCACCGCATAAGATAATCGATTTCTTCTGGTGGAAAGGCTTCAATTATGAGAGATTTTAAGCGAAATTTTATGCCATGGGGGGAAAAAAATAATTCTAATCAGGTAGACGATATTATATAGTTAGAAGGCTTTTCGGAGTAGCTTTGTTGTGAAAAAAAGTCAAAGAAGCCGCTAAACAATATACACATTTGCAGTCTTAAAGTGGAGGAGGATACTTGCCGGAATAGGATTGTTTGCCTACAAATAGATATTCATGTGCGGAAAGATTAAGATAATGAAGCATTTAGAAAACGGTGGCGTGGAATAATGAATTTCGTGTCATCTGAAAGTAACGAAAAGTTATTTTGGAAGCCAGAATTTGGTACAACAAAAAAAGCTGCTTCGATGAAAAATAAATTAATTAGTGAAATATATCTTATATATATATATATATATATATATATATATATATATATATAAATATATATGTGTATGTACAAAAATCTTTATATTTAAAAAAACTATCTCTTTTCAAACTTGCTTTTTACAGACTTTTGAATTTGTTTAAAAAAAAATCAAATGCTTACGAACACTTGGTCAAGCGAAAATGTTTCATACTGACGGAATCGGTCCATTATTATTTTGTTCAGTCATTTTATCATTCCAACAAAAATCACCGTTATCGTCATGATCATTTATCACGCGCAACCGGAAAAATAGTAGTATGTCATTGATGAGATATTTTTCTTTCTTTACAAATATGCCGCTCGAATGATATAGAAAGTATCTTCATTTTTTTTCTCTCTCTTTTCTTTTCCATAACCTATTTATTATTACGAGATTCTCGTCGCACAGTATGGAAACTTCCGCAAATCCTCCCTATGATGACTCATACCGCGTTCGACGGCCATATGCCCTTTTGTTTAGAGTCCAGTCTAGTTCTTGTAAATCACTTTCCAGCATGGAGACCGGTTTCGAATAATTATTACTTTTATTAGTTAGCGCGTACTATTTTTACATTACCGTGAACTGTGTGGAAATTATAAAAGGAAATACCGGCAGGAGCGATAGTGTCCGCAGCGGCGAGAACAGGTGATAGTGACTTTTTTAAACCCATTCCAAACTTGTATTATATCGACGGCTTTCGGCGAGCTTCGGCTTAATTGCCTATATTATCAGAAGGCGCTGGTGTTTGAATTTTTCTTTTCGATAAGACGGACTACTCTGCTCATTGATTAGTTTTCATACTGATCCGGTCGTGTTGATTTTACGGCTTCCGGTGCCATATTCGGATATTATTTTTATTCGTAAATAGCGGTGGCTCCGTTAATTTGCTTCCAGATTGATTAATTCATCCGTGCACACGCGCAGATCGCCAGCTATCTTCGTTCCGTCCATTTTAATGTGCTTCAGTTATCATTGCTAAATCTTATCGGTTTCCTTTGTGTTCTTAAATTCGGCCGAGGCAAATTGTTTTTTCATTTATCATCGAAATCGGAAGCATCGTGGAAAAATTTATCGTTTCGATTTACCACAACGACGAACCCGACCGTCAAAGATACTCTCGATGATATAGAATATCGTTAAGCGAAGCAGACGTTTAAATTTTAACAAGCAGTTGCGCTGCATTTTTTACAGATTAATTTTCTTTCGGCTATGTTTCAGTAGTTCTGAGGGATAAACGCAAGAGTAAAAGTGTCGAAGGGGAGGGGTTATAAAAAATTTTCCTCATCCATTTGGAAACTAATCCTCTTTCCTCTTGACCCGTATTTACCTAACAAATATGTATATGTAATTTGAGTATCGGAGCTTTTTAAGGCTGCCCGTTAAAAACAAAACTATAGCAGTTTATAGGAGAATCCCGGAAAATGAATTCAGCGCAAGGATTTAATTTAGTAGGGAGCTTGGGTTTCAACTGGTGAAAATACAGACTATAACGTTCGATAGAAAAGCATGAAGACTCAAAGAAAATGTGGTCAGTGACTACCGCTTCATTCAGGCGAAAAGAGCAATTTGGAAAGGAAACGGGGGAAAAGCGAAACCGTGGAAAAGGCAAAAGAGAATGGTTATAACGCAAGCGAATAATAGAAATAACAACAGAACAAGGAAGCGAAGTAAACGGAAGGAAGAATAGGTTGAACTGATGAAAGGAACTTTCATTACGATAGAAGGAAGAGTAAATATCTGATAACATATTCTAGTATGGAAGTTTTACGTAAAAACACGAGCTTAGAGGGTGGAATTTTTTAAAAGAAGGAACGAGAGAAACAGCAACTCGTGCCGAAGAATCCGTAATCTCGTTAACCTGATGCTTCAATGATCCTACTGCAAATCAACTCGGATGCAGTATCGAGAAGAAAGAAAATGAATAAGACAGTGTATGCGAAGAATGATAAAATCGAATGATAACTAAATAATCTCAGAAAAAAGACTTTAAACACGAACGAAAAATTAGGTATTTCATTAGGGGCCGTGGTCTTGTAAAAAAATAAGTAAATATTTCCTATGAACATGTTACTTATTTTTAAAACAGAACTAAATAAAATGTTAAATATCGGTACTCAGCAAGATGATTCACTCTATCTCTTTAGCTAATTTTATACGATTTGCTGAATAATTTGTCAATGGCATTCTTACACAGTCAGAAAGGTGTTAATCGGTAACCCTGTATTTATCCTTTATAATGTTCAGTGTAGAAAAATCCGACTCGCCTAAATAAAGTTGCAGCGAAAGACACGTAATAAAAGCCGCTTTAAATAAATTTGGCTATTTTCGCGAAGGTACCACTGCTCCTCCCAATCGTACAAGATGTCTTTTACTTCTTTAAATCCTCACTTCACGTGAAAAATCGTTTTGAAGAGTAATTTCTAACTCACGTCCTAATGAATCTAGTTACTAATTGCGTTTAAAGTTTTAATATTTACTTTTTTAAATGATTGAACAATAAATATTCTGAAAGATTTCAGTGCTTTAAAATTTGAAAATCCATTTTAAAATTCTGTCTTCAATAATATAAGTCACCAAATGTGCTACCAACTGCTTTGAAAGTGAAAGTACTCTGTTGCGCGATGTCCGAAAAAATTAGCGGAAAATGCTTTAATATACGACTTTTGCATTTGTTTTATCCAGAGATCCAATCTTTTAAAGAAACTATTTACGTAAGACATTAAAAAGATCAAATACAGGGACTAACCTGCTCGTTGAAGTTAACGATTTAATTCATTTAATTTGATAGCCATATTAGTGATTAATGCAAGGCTCACAAACCATCTTTAATCAATTAACTGCCTCGATATATATATATATAAACTCGGCCATTTTGGCCTCGCAAGGGGCTGTGCCCCTTGACCCCTCTTGCTTTCATTTCTGTCTCTTTTTCTTCTATACTTTGTATAAAATGATCAAAATTTACAACGTAATTCTTACTGGCATCAACACACACAAAAAATAACATAACCACAAAAATCCTATTCTAACATTTACCTTCCGTTATATAAAATTAAGACATTTTTTCGTTACATTTTTCGTTACATTTTTCGTTACATATTTCATTACATAAAATTGTGACATTTTTTAAATAACAATAACAAAAATCCTACAAAATATAACAAACGTTATACAAAATTGGGACATTTTTCTGGGACATTTTTTTGGGACATTTAGCGTTACATAAAATTGAGACATTTAGCGTTACATAAAATTTGGACATTTTTTCGAATGGGGAGTAGCCTAAGAATTACGTTGTAATTAATATATATGTAAAATGATCCCAATGACTCTCATATTCATCTCGTACTATTAAAATGGTGGCACCGATTTCGTCCAAGGTTTTGTTAAAGGCAAGAAAATTATTAAGTTTGCTTTTCGGGTCTAATGAAATTTGCAATAAAATAGATTTACACTCTTCTTCGTCATGTAATCAATAAATGCGGTACAGCGGCAGATGTAGTCACATCACAGATGTTTCAGTAGACAAATTTTCAAATTTTGATTAACCATCCGGTATTTATAGGGGGAATTTTTAGTTCGATGTTGGTAAATAATCAATTAATGTCTGGTAACAATAATGCATGATTAAATATATACATATAAGTAATAACGTTGGCTTCCGAATGCAATGTAGCTCGCAGTGTACTTTTTATTTTCCATTAAACACGATATTTGATTAAACTGAGATCCGCCGGAATCTTTTTAACACTAAAAACATTTAAAAGATTTTTAATACACAGCTTAATTGAAGTTGCGTGATTGCTTAACGATCTCATATGGGAAGTACGCGAGTTGTCAATGGCAGATTCCGATGAAATTTTGATATGTTGTAAAGATTTTTAAAATATTAGACACCTATTTTTTTTTTTTTTATCGGCCCATATGCAATTAAAAGCCACCCCTAAACTTTAACCCCAAAAATAGTTTTTTCCACATATCTCGGCTTCAACTGCATATTTTTCCATAAAACAAAATGGAGATTGTTTTTTTATAAAAGATGTGAGTAATCTATAATAATTTAAGCAACAAGGGTTGCATCTCCTATTTTTAGGTAGTGAAAACACGTATTTTTCAGCTTAATTTTGAGAAAAAAACAACTTATGAAACAGCTTAAAAATTTTAAAAAAACCGTTCCAAAGCGTAAAATAAAAAAATAGAGTTAACCTTATTTTAATATCTGCTATCCCCTACGATGGTAAACCAGCCCCAAATACAAAGTAACTCTAAACGTGTTTCGAGTAAAAACAGAATTCCTTAAAAATTTGTGTATAGGGTAGCTCATCACGAATCTGATATTAGATTATGTTAGTTCAAAATGGCGGATCCAATATGGCGGACGAAATAACAAATTTGTTGCAGTTAAATATTAAAGATTTATAATAGCTGATCTGATAAGAAAAAAAAAAGTCAAACATATTTTACTTGGCATTAAAACTTAACTGCAAAAGTGTGCATTAGCGCTAATTGCAAATACGAGGAATGACTTTAGATCATAATATGGACCAATGATCCATACCTTAATAACCGTAGGCAGGCCAAAAACGTGTGGGCTTAACCGTAAACCCCTAGACCCATGACGATTCGCAAGTATATTAATTTTTATAATAAGACTATGTTTTCTTTACAATTTTGTTTGAAAAGGGTTATTATATATAACCAAAGCACTGCAATGATAAAGATATTTTGAAATTTTTGATTAGAGTCTTATTTATAATTATTAGGATTTTAATAGAAAAAGTTTTTATAACTTATTACTATTGTGTTCACACTGTTGAAAATTTATTTTTATAAAAATGTTTGAAAATGCAATCAATGTTTTCTTAAAGTGTACGTTATTTCCTGCAAAAATCATATTTTATAGTTTTTTTTTTTCAGTAAATGGTATCATATCGAATTTTTTGTTTCATTATGGTTACATTGATTTTTATTGTAAATGTTTATTTTTTAATCCTTTACTTTTTAAAAATATTTTAATTTACATATTATATTTTTTACCTGAACAAAAAAATTGATCAAAGATATAGGTGACACCTGGTGTTTACTAAGAGGTACCTATCGTCCGAAAGAAGTTTTGAAGAATTAAAAACAACCCCGTATCGGCGCGATTACGCGTTGTCATGACCTTCAATATACACTCGCGCCTTGTCGTGACGGCCGCTCTTCCACTTCCTCTTTCCTATCAATCATCTTCATTCAACACTTTTGTTTTTACAGAGAATATTATTGTAGTTTAAACGAGCGACTACATAGGTAATTTTTAAATTTGTGTTAAAAAATCATCGTTTTTACTTCGTTGTCCATTTATTTTGCATTGGCAATGTTTTGAATTTCTGTTAACCGGTTTTATATCTCAAATATTAATTAATTATCATGACGCAGCTGCTTTAATTCTATTATTATTAGTAGCGGTAGTTCCTAAATGGTTTACGGGTTCGTGATTTTACAAACCTGGCCTTCGATATGGATCATATTGGTTCATATTATCTAATAAAAGTCATACTTCGTATTTGTGATTAGCGCCGATAGCCACTTTTGCAGACAAGTTCTAATGTCAAGTGAAATATGTTTGACTTTTTTTTGTCTTATCAGATCGGCTATTATAAATCTTTAATGTGTAACTGCAACAAATTTTTTTTTTTTTTTTTTTTTTTTTTTTTTTTTATCTCCCATTTGGGAACGTTAGCTAAGGACAAACACCCACAAACAATAAGAAAGAAAAGAGTCGTCAGTTAAATTTTGATTCGGTCAGATATGGAAATTATAGAGGAACTAACGGATGAAATAATGGATGGCGAGGAGAAGGACAAAATATAAGATGCACAATAAGGAGTAGGTTGAATTTCAGCAGACAAGAATATAGAATAGAACGTTCAACAGAAAGGAATGGACATTCAAAAAAGATGTGATTGGCGTCGCAAATCGCCGCTTCATTTGGATGGAGAGTACAATTTGGAGGGAAAAGCGAAAACGAGAGGAAGGAAGAGCAGAATGGCCAAAACGCAAACGAATCATAGAACTGACAACAGAACCGGGAAGTGAAGGAAACTCAAAGTACCAGGGATCAGAAGGAAGACTAGGTTGTACAGACAGGTAAAAGGATTGATCGTTACGAAAGGAGGAAGGGTAAATATCTGACCAAAGTTTGAGATGAAATTTAGTACATAGGGAATTCAAGTTGGAGGATGGAACTTTTTTAAAGAAGGAACGGAAGGAAGCAGCAACTCGAGCCAAGGAATCTGCCGTCTCATTACCTTTAATGCCCATATGGTTGGGAATCCACAGAAAATCAACAAAGATGGAGTAGTGAGAAGAAAGAAGATGGACAAGACAGCGTTTGCGAAGAATGATGAAATCGGAAGAGTGATCAGGAAAAGGGGAGCTACGACCTGAAAAACCACAATACAAAAGCTTTTACGTAAATTAAATTTTTTGTGACATTTTCGTCCGCCATATTGGATCCGCCATTTTGAACTAACATAATCTAATATCAGATTCGTGATGAGCTACCCTATACACAAATTTTTAAGGAATTCTGTTTTTACTCGAAACACGTTTAGAGTTACTTTGTATTTGGGGCTGGTTTACCATCGTAGGGGATAGCAGATATTAAAATAAGGTTAACTCTATTTTTTTATTTTACGCTTTGGAACGGTTTTTTTAAAATTTTTAAGCTGTTTCATAAGTTGTTTTTTTCTCAAAATTAAGCTGAAAAATACGTGTTTTCACTACCTAAAAATAGGAGATGCAACCCTTGTTGCTTAAATTATTATAGATTACTCACATCTTTTATAAAAAAATAATCTCCATTTTGTTTTATGGAAAAATATGCAGTTGAAGCCGAGATATGTGGAAAAAACTATTTTTGGGGTTAAAGTTTAGGGGTGGCTTTTAATTGCATATGGGCCGATAAAAAAAAAAAAAATAGGTGTCTAATATTTTAAAAATCTTTACAACATATCAAAATTTCATCGGAATCTGCCATTGACAACTCGCGTACTTCCCATATGAGATCGTTAAGCAATCACGCAACTTCAATTAAGCTGTGTATTAAAAATCTTTTAAATGTTTTTAGTGTTAAAAAGATTCCGGCGGATCTCAGTTTAATCAAATATCGTGTTTAATGGAAAATAAAAAGTACACTGCGAGCTACATTGCATTCGGAAGCCAACGTTATTACTTATATGTATATATTTAATCATGCATTATTGTTACCAGACATTAATTGATTATTTACCAACATCGAACTAAAAATTCCCCCTATAAATACCGGATGGTTAATCAAAATTTGAAAATTTGTCTACTGAAACATCTGTGATGTGACTACATCTGCCGCTGTACCGCATTTATTGATTACATGACGAAGAAGAGTGTAAATCTATTTTATTGCAAATTTCATTAGACCCGAAAAGCAAACTTAATAATTTCCTTGCCTTTAACGAAAGATTGGACGAAACCGTGGTCTTAATCGGCGCCACCAGTTTAATAGTGCAAGATGAATATTTGGGATCATTTTAAATTTTCTTTCGACACTGCGTGTTGTCTTTTATAATATATCCCGGCACTATAACTTCATTAGCATGAACGAAATGTAAGATGAATACGGTATAAAAATTAACTTGAAAAATCTTGCTATTAATGCTCATTAAATAGAATCTCTAGAAATTTACATACACCTATGTATTAACACATAATGCACCCGGTTACGTATTAGGTTCTCTAGTGCATTTATAAATTGAACTAGTTCAGTTCTACATTTAAGTTTCGTTCGAACGATGTAAAAGTAGGTAACTAGCAATGCCAGAGTCCTATAGGAATACAGTAACCTCCTAAGTCGCTGTTATGTTCAAATCATTATTGGGTAGTCTCCTTAATAGTATTTTTACCGTTATAATTTTAGCAACTTTAGCTGCGATGTTGGTGCAAGATTCCGAGTAATTTCCTTTTCTTAACAAGGTGTGCTTAACCACTATGTATTTCCTCGTTGCTTCTTATACTTGAGTTTTGCATTCTTATGACATAACCTAACCGTTTCAGCCCGTTTAATTAGTGATCCGATCCATTCTGGTACCTCATCATTCTTTACGTTGTCATTCCGTTTAATTTTCAAAATAGTTCATATGGTGAATTGCTGAACTGCTCCGTAATGCTATTTACACCAAACAACCTCAGCAACTACTTTCATGGTTCCGGGCGCTGTGACCTCTTGCAGGTTGAAATGTTTGACTGCCAGTTTTACTCAACTTCTGCAATCGAGTTGAATAGAAATTTTGGGAAAATGTTATCTGTTGCACAATATCTTTGAGCTCAAAACATCGGAGACAACCTCACTATCTTCAACGTTGTTTTTTCATACGGATGGATTTTCTTTACCGTGAACATTTTATAATAATTTTATTTTTAAAACTAGTGTAGCCGTAAAAATTTGATAGCAGACTGCAAAATGAGATATCCAAAAATGTTAGAAGCCTGGGTGTTTGTTATTTTTGGCAATTTTTTTTTTTTTCAAATTTTGTCTACTCTGGGATTTGTAATATTTCGCCTCTTATTCACTCCGATGTGTTGCGTTTTTCTTTTTCTTGGCTTTTTGACAAGGGATTTTTTTTTTTTTTTTTTACGTAACGTCACTCCAGATTAGTCCTGTGCGCACTTTATCGTGATCAGCGAGCGCGCATTTACGGGTTGCTCGATTTTCGCAATAAATGCAGAGTTCAATGATGCTGAGAAGATTCAACGCTGCGACCGCTACTGCGGATAATCGTGATTCGTGAAACGCCAAGTCATTTCACGTACATGTATGTATTAATTATCCGCGTTATGTTGTTGATATACAATGCAATAATTGCGTTCACTGTTTTCTCCGTGGTGCAAAACCTCCAACTAACGACTACGACACGACATCGCTACCGCAGCCTTTCCTATTCAAACTCCTACTATCGCCGTTCTTTCGGTTCAGAAACATTTTGTTTCGATTCTTTGTTTACCATACGGACAAGGACGCGGATCTGGATCGAACTGTAAATTAATCATATTCTCCGAGTATTCTTCAACCACAGATAGCATACATACACGGTTCTGCCGATAAAAATTAATCATTTCTTATCGGATTTGGACGTAGCACGAAGTTAGAACTGTGTCTGTGTCTGTTCTACTTTTTATTATTCAACCGCGATGCAACTGTTCGCTATGGTCGATTAAATGATGAAAAAATACGCATCGTACAATTAATTGCGAAACATATAATAACAAATGAGAATCTAGAGAGCGCGTTATACACGTGACTCGGGAGATAATGGAACACAAACTATTCCGTACCTAGCCTATAAAAAAGGGCACACTGAAAATTAAACAAAAGGCCAGTCTTTCTAGATAATAATCTGTTAAGAAAGTTCACTAGAAAACGCCATTCTAGTTTAATAGTGTGATTTTGGTTAGGACAAAAAGAGAACAAAATTCGCTCCGATGACAGCATATGTGAAAAATAACATACAAGTCTAGCGATGGTTATTATACGTAATTTACAATTGGGCTATAAAAAAAAAACAAAAAAAACTAAATGTTCTTTCGGTTCTTTTTTAACATTTCAGTTAGTAAAAAAGCTTCTTAGTTATTAGAATTTGTAGCATTTCTCTTTAATTATCTCAACATTTATTTTATCTGACGTGTTCATAGTTCGCGCTTTTGATTTTTCAATCGTACTTTATTCTTTTTATTTTTTTTTTTTATAGGTTTATCAGCGAGGATATTAGCTCAAGAAATGAGAAGAAGGAGAGAAGAAATTCATACGCGTTTGAAGATAGAGGATAATAATAAGGCAGGAATAACGGAAGCAGAAGGAAATACGAGAATATCAGTGTTAAAGGGAATAGGGTTATCATCAAAAAAATTGAGCGGAGAAACAACAAGAATATTAAAAGACAATATTGTTACGTTTTTTAAAATCTAGTGCCGCTGTTTTCAGGATACATTAGCAAGAACTAACAAAATCTAAATTACGTCTGATTTTCGTTTTCTTTTCAGTTTTTTAACCGACTTCAAAAAAGGAGGAGGTATTCAATTTTTTTTTTTTTTTTTTTTTATGTGTGTTATCACAGAACTTTCTTCTAGGTGAACCGATTTTGATGATTCTTCTTTTATTTAAATAATAGTGCTTCTCATGTGGTCCCATTTAAATTTGATCAAGATCTGATCGGTAGTTTTTGAGTTATCCTTAATAATGCGGGAGTTGAAGCTTTTTGGATGCTTTTCATTCATGATTGGTTTCACCATCTGGTTAGATTTATTGACTTATAAAATACTATAAAAATTTGTCAAATTACCATGGAAATGTAGCTTTTGATGTTTTTACACCGTGAAAATGCAGTTCAAAATGAAGAAATCGATTTTTTTTAAGTATTAAGTATGGGGAATAATGTGAAAAAAATTGATTTTTAACAAGAAAAAAATTCAAGCATAACGTTAAAAATTGTAAAATAAAATGCATTTTTACAAAAAAAAATAAATACCGATACTTGAAGGTTTATTATAAAAATTTAAAAATGCACTAAAAAGTCAAAAATAATTACTCCCGATGAGAAAATATATTTCAGGGTGCGATATAACACTTAAGTGGTGATATTATCGTAATTCTTATACAACATTAATACCTTAATTAGAGTCGGCATCAAATTCATGTTACAATATCTAGGAACAATTTAATGAACATTTAACGCAGTTTTTAATCATAATATGAATTTGATGTCTACTCTAATTAAGGTATTAATGTTGTATAAAAATTATCGTAATATCATCACTTAAGTGTTATATCACTCTGATATATATATTTTTTATCGGGAGTAATTATTTTTTATTTTTTAGTGCATTTTTAAATTTTTATAATAAACCTTCAAGTATCGGTATTTATAAAGAAGAATTTTTTATTTTATTTGTTTATTTTTTTTTTGCAATAACTACTTTAAATAAACCGAATTGTGTGCACTAACTTCCGGAATCCGTAAATATTATTTCTATGCGCATCCGTGCGAATTAAAAAACTAATAGCATGCAAAATGAAACAAATATGATTAGCAAAAATTTTTCCAGCAGTCCTCCTGAATTTCAAGTTTATTGCGCTAGTGAGAACACGAGAATTGTTTCCGTGTGAAAAATTAAGAATCTTTCTTTATTTTTGTTATTTATTATAAGAAGAAAAGTAAAAGAAACATTTCGCATTGAACTATTTTTAGTTACTCTCGCTATGAAGCGATTTTAAAAAAATAAAAACTATAACGATTATTTTATAAATAAAAAGTATTTCGCTTATAACCCGATATAATTGTATCACTTTAAAAAACAATTCCTTTACAGTGTAAGTACAATAAATATAATTCCGCTCCTCAAACTGTACCGCTCTGAGCGCTTGCTCATTTCTCTCTGCCTTTGGACGGCCCCTGATATCAAATCTCTCCAAAATTTCGGGACGGGCGGTAATGCCCAACCAAAAGTACGCTACTGGATGTAGATGAAAATACCGAAAAAACAATACAGGAAAAGGAGACTGTGATTAAAACGAAGGCGACAAATAGCAGAGATTGTAAAGCATTTAAGAGAGGGCTAGTATCAAGAAAACCATGGATGAAGTTAAAGAGATGACTGAATAGAGAGATAAAAGGAGGCGAGATTAGAAAATGAAGCAGAAAATACGAGTCAATTAAGGAAAGAAGAGTAATATTACGAGCTGAAAATGCGCTTAAAAATCTGCCACCGGAAACGGAAGAACGGGCTAAGAAATTCACCGTCTCATTACCCTCAACCCCCAAATGCCCAGAGCAATACCTTGTAAAAAGATAATTTTAACAATGCGTAATTAAAAAAAAAAAAATAATAAAACATTGGAAATTTGACCACAGGAAAATTTAACAAATTTTAAAAACACCAATTCTAGTTTCGGAATAAATACTCCATACACAGTGCGCTAATAAATTAATCCGAAAGTGAAGTCGGTGTTTTTAAGAAGCTATCTATGATCAGATCTTCGATATTCCTATTAATGTAGGAGCACAGCATAGGATGAAGGGTTATAATATAAATTAAAAAATTGACGATCAACTAACGTTAAGTATACATTTCTTTTTTAATGTTTTTCCATGAAAAATCCTTAAAAAAAATTGATCCTGCCTCAATGAATCCGAACGTTGTACTTGAAACACTTTCCGGCAAGATTTAAATGAGAAATATACACTGAGCAGATACAAAACTCATCTTTCTTTACGAGGAATATGGTAAACATAGCAGCTCTCTATTCCTAAAGTTAATACGCAAGTGTGCATAATTTTATTCAACGAAATAATATACCGATTTTTTTGCTAATAAAGCAGCTGCTAAAATAACCTATTCAGTTCTGTTTTCATACATATCAATGATGACGTCATTCTAACGTTTCTGTGCAATATGAATAAAATGTTACGAAAATATAATATTTTAACATTTTTTTGCCGTGTTTTAAAATGAATGTTCGATAAAACCTAATGTAAAACTGAAACTGGGATCTGTTTGCATTTTTCCGGACAATTCGAAAATCGAAAAAAAACCAACTAAAAGTGACCTACTAAAACGGCTGGTACGAGTGTTCAGGGGACTTTAAGCGCGGCCTAAAGAACAACAGAGTATCTATAAAATGATAACGTCATTAATTACGCTGGGTGTAATTGGAAAAAATTTTATAAAAACCCGGCAGGGAAAATTTACACAAAATTTCCGCTCTGCAAGCAACAGCATTCGGATCGTGCACGTGTTACATTCCAAAAAAAAAAAAAAAATTATTACGGAAGTTTGGTTGCGCGTAACACGAACTTATATCAAACTGATACGAAATTTTATAATGTGCACGTCGAATTGCCTAGCAGAAATTACAACGCTATCCGGCAGGCCCGTGCCCAGAATTTTGGAGGGGGGGGGGGGGGGGGGGGGGTTGAAAATTTTCTTCGCATATTTATTTTATAAATAAAAATACATTTTTCACTAATATTCATGCTATTAATAATTTCCATCATCATGATTTATATATTAATAATTTAAATAAATGAATTACTGTATAAACATTAATAAAAATTACGTATGTTATTGATTATACTGGTAACAAAAAATTTTGCATAAAATATTAATGAAGTACCCCTAAGCTATTTCAGTTCTCATGGGGGGGGGGTTAACCCCCAAAACCCACCCCGTGGACACGGCCTTGGTATCCGGTAATGCGCTGCGGTTGAATTGTAAAATTAGTCTCACTCGAACCACAGTTTGCAGCATATATTTTAATTCGGTTGGTCGATGAGTTGTCCGCGAAAAAATCTATTTCATCTCTGAAGAAAAAAGCGTGTAATGTCAAAAACATCAAAAACCATTATGAAATGTGTGCGACGTTTGTAATAAAAATTAACCGCGAAACCATAAATTAAATAATTTTTTAAAGAACAATTGAAATTTTACACTTTCGAACAAAGTATACCAGCGTGATATATGGTACATAGAATTTGCGAGTATTAAGAATGATTACAAAATCTATCGCATATATACTATGTTTGTTGACAAAAAAAAAAAAAACCCCAAAAAACAAGGGATTAAAAATCAATCGTATTCATTTTTTAACAAGAAGTAAAAATTTTAAGTGATTTCAGAATTTTATCATGGGGATTAAACTGTATTATGATAAAAAACCTATTGCAAAATATTTAAAACATATGTACGGTTTTTCTTTTTTTTCTTTTTTTTTTTTTGTATCCAATAAAAGGCTAAAAAAGTCCGAAAAACCTGAACAGGTCGGGGAAGTTTATTTTGAAAAAAAAATTGCTCACTTGGTGTTATAAAATAACTATGTATAGATTTTTTTCAATCGAGGACCATGCAGAATCTAGCCTCGATGTCGCTCATTTTACTATGGTTTGACGGTATCTTGAGGTCGAAAAGGAACGTTAATCTACATCGTATAAACAAGATTAATATTTATTTTCATAAAAATAGTAAAATAATATAATAAAATAAATAATTGAAGTAGTCAGGTGTGCGTTGTGTTCGATTGACCACCAAAAAAATATATGCATTTTCTTTCTTTTGGTAAGGTGTATTATTCAAAATTATCGTAGTACAAGAAATATATTCTTTTCGATTATGTAATAAGTCATTTTTTTTCTATTTTATTTCTCACAAAGTAACGATAGTAATATTTCAAGAACTGCCGCTGAATATATTCATCCACATACATACATACATACATACATATATATATATATATGTATATATATATATAAATGGGGTTGCCAACAATGGAGACGAAATGGAATCATTATCAAAAGGTGATGCGTTAAAAATTTTGGTGATTGACATATCGTTATTACTATTATTGTCATTATTATCATGGTTAGAATGTACTAGATCGTAGTATTAAAAATATATTTTAATGATCTTCCATGATACCAGTTTAAGTGGACAGACGTTTAAGAAGAGGCTTAACTCTTGTATAATTATTATTATATTGTTACACGATTTCACAATAATTCTACTACGTACATATCTTATATACATATGTATATATACAGATACATACACACACATACACAGACATATATATATATATATATATATATATATATGTGTGTGTGGGCGTGTATATATATGTAAATAATAGTGTACACCTTGATTTTAACAGTGGTTCTAGCTTCTGAATATCTTTATTATTTCTCTTGTCGGACGTACTGAGGGTTTTTTAAGGAAGTTTTTTTTTTTTTCTTTTCTCAATTAGTTCTCCGATTCTGCTATTGTTCAATAGGGAATTTCATTGGATGTTAATAACATATTTTATAGACGAAACTTGGACCGTAATTTTATCTTTGACAAGTCACTTTATCTGAGCGATATAATGACCGTCTCCGGACTTTTTTTTTTTCCGACAAAACAGTAGAGGTTCTGATGAGCGTGATTCGCTGTTCTAAATTATTATTTCTTTTGAACTTTTTAAAATGTATATGCGTGCGGTAAATATTTCTTTTTTATCGAATTGGAATATTTGTCGATTAAACATTTTGAGTATATTGTTTGTTCCGTTTATCATTTATTATTCCTTTTTTTGAATTTTTGGGCCACTTTATTCGCTCGCAATAATTGAAATTTACTGTACTGTTTACTACATGTTTTCGAAATTTTTCTTTATCACATATAATCGTATAATTTAAAAAATCCTGCTTATCGATTTGGACCATTTCAGTCTTTTTCTCAATAATAATTTTCTGAATACTTCAGTAATCTGTACCTTTAGTTCCTTCATCTGGGGAAAGGAGATTAAGTTGAATCAACCGATAAACTTTTCCACAGCGCTTTGATAGAATTCCAGTTACGTTGTAATTCATTAGTCACTTTTTGATTAAATGTTATATTTCCACCGTAGAGATCGTTAAGACTGAGTAATTATTTTATAAAACACAACCAATGATTCGATAAACGTCTTTGCAACGGCAATATGCGACAAAACTCAAATACAGTTAAATCTTCAACTTTTCCAAACGAAAAAAATGAATGAATTTTTCGTTCTAAACGTATGCTGTAGTTTTTGATGTACAGTACTTAGACTTCAGAAAAAAAATTTCCGCAACTGATTTTCATGATAACCACTTTAATAATAATTAATATGTATTCTATTTATCTATCTATCTATCTATCTATCTATCTATCTATCTATCTATCTATCTATATATATATATGTAAGCAGGGGCGGATCTAGAAGGGCATTTTGGGGATCATATAATTACGTAAAATCGTCTACAGTAGGCAGTAGATTTGAAAAATACCCCTTGTTTCATAAAGAAAATCAAATAGCGACTTTTATAGAAGTTTAAAAATGTTTTAAAAATACCTGTAATTATTACAATTTTTAATTTAACTTTTGTCTTATATTTAGGGGTGAAAAATAAAACGAAATTATAAAATTATACCTTAAATATGGTAGTTTAGAAATATTAAGATAGATAGTATTTTTATTAGACACTTTACTTCTTTTTTATTTTTGTTAGTAATCCGATCCGAATCCCTTGTCCCCATGAGGAAGTTTAAATATATATATTTCTCATTAAACTATTTTTAATTAAAATTACAAAATAAAAATTAAAAATAAATAAGAAAGGCAAGCACCGTTACTGATGTAAGGACTATTATGGTCATTGTTACGCTGTGAGTAATATAAAAACTATTGTAAAATTTTTGTATAACATTTTTGTATCGATCACATGTAACGTTAACAAATGGTGTAGTTAAAATCGGATCTTCTTTAAGAATTATAGAAGACTATCATCTGAGGGTCCAGGAGGTATTTTGATGGTGAAATCCGGGGAATCAAGTTTATTATATATGTATGTAGGTATAACAAATTGAAAACAACAGTTCACGCGGACTCGGATTTGCAAATCAAGTGCGAACTATATTAAAAGTGACTCACCCCGGACTATCGTGAGGTAGAAAATTCGATAAAAATTCAACTTAAAAGTTGATAAAAATTTGATAAATCGACACCATTCGGTTTTTGCCATAAAGACCTCCTCATAATGGGGCATTTTTAATGTTATAAATAAAATATAAAAAAAATTTTACAAACTAAAATTACTGATGTAATATCGAATGCATTAATTAAAAAAAAAGCACACAATTAAATATTGTTAATTAAAATTAAATATGTAGAATTTATTTAATGTCAACGAAAGTGACGATTATGGAACATCTAAAAATCTTTTTACTTTTATCGTGCAACCTGTGGAATTGCAGTGAAACTTAAATTTATCTTTACGTTGACCTTTTCACCAGATAAAGAGATGCGTCAGTTGCTTATTTTTATCTTATTTTCTTCTTCGGATTTATTTAATTCATTTTTTTCCCTCCTCTGCTTTAAATTATTTTTATACTTTTTCCGGAAACTCCTTGTTAATATATTGTTTAGTGCGGTGTTTTTTTTGTTCACTCCTAATTTATTCTTTTTCGTACTTTTTTTTGATTAAACCTCTCCTACCTGCTCAGTAATGGATTTTTAGAGGGAGGATATGCTTTTATCGAGTATTTTTTTAAAAGCCCAGGTACAAATCCTCTCAGTCTTTCCATGTTTCTTTCTTTTTAGTATTCCTGCAAATTTAAAAATTTCTAAACTTTTCTTTGTTCTATTTTTTCCTGTAAGATGAACCGGAAAAGAATTTTTAAAATATTTTTACCCTCACTGTATTTATTATTTAAACTCGTTGTTAAATTTATTTTTGTCATTTTTACTCTCGTGTTACTTCTGAGATAAAACTGTACAGTTAATTTTGTTCACCATTACCTCAGACGAGCTTCAGCTGGAAATAATGCAATCTGTAACAATTGTCATTATTAAACGGTTATTTGTAAGTAATTCTATTACTTGCCCCCCTTCCTGTTAGTTAAATTCATCTAATCCTCGATATATATTTCCCAGTCCATATTTCAGATGCTCCTAATTTTTTACATTTTTTTTTGTCTTCATTTTTCTAAACAAAAAAAAAAAAAAAAAAAAAAATAATCAGCAGCTTATTATTTTTTTCTTATCACGGCAAGCGGTTTCTATGGCTATCCTGGTTTTAAATTCTTTCCCATACCTTTAATCTCCTCAATCTTCAGTATGTGTACTTTTTGTACTTTTCTTTGGTAAACGTTTATACTTTATTAATACTTTAATATTTCTTTCTTTCTTTCCTGTTATTTGGTTTCTCTGCAATCGCGCTATATTTTTCCTCTCTATTTCCAACCGCAACACTGCAAGTTCCTTTAAATTTCTTTTTTTTTTTTGAAAACAGCATCTTATTAGCTGAATTCTACACTTCACAATAACATTACAAACTTTAAAGCGTATTTAGGGAAATGTCGAAGTGTAATGGAGCAGTAATTATTGCTTACTAACTATTCCGAGTTTCCGGAGCAGTGGTAAAATACCTGTGATTTTTATGTCATCACTAGTAAATGGAATAGATATGTGCTGTTAAGTATTTTAGCGAATAATTTTGATGCACAGGTAGATTTATTAGTTTAATGACGGTTTATCTTATTCAAGAAGTAATGCAATTTTATACCATAATCCTCTTAATCGGTAGTTTCAAACAGGTCGGTACGTGTGGTTTTCGGGAATTTTATGGTTTTATACTAATATATTACATTTTTATATAATTCGCTGAACGGAAGATAAATTGCCTCACAAGAATAAAAATAAAAAACACCTGATTCCGATGTCACTTTCACCAAACCTCGTATTTCTCGCTGCTCCTACTCAAATAATTTGTTCATCTTTTCGTGACGATCAATCGATTATTTCTCCTTTTCCTCATCATTTATAAACTTTTGTACGTTGGTCCGTTACATAAGCAAATATTCAAAGTAGTTTACATCTGATGAAACATAATAGACACAATCAATAATTACATAAATACAAATTCGCCGACTTTATGGATCGATGAAACACCGAAACTATTACGTTATATAGAGTTATTAATTGTGTTTACGTGTTTATGTTTTATCAGTTATAACTATTATTTTTATAACAACGAAAAAGAGCTAGAGAAAGCGATACATAGTTACAAAAAAAATATAGCAGAAAAATTTTCAATTTGTTTAAACCTTTTTGGTTTTTTCCCCCGTAGAGAAATTGATCCTCGGGCCTTCCTCCGCATTTTGTTTCGTCCATTTTTCGTTTTATCTGCGTAATTTATATTTATAATTTTTCGATTGTCAACATAGTTTTTGGCTTTCCATCGCTAGTAATTTGTTCGTGCTATATTCGTACTCCGAACGCGTATACAACTCTCAACCCGTTTATTCGTTTAATGCCGGGCGTTTGATATAAAACAATTAAAGGTTATTAGTCGCCGTTTGACTTTTTAACTAGTCTGCAGTTGGATTTGTATTCGAGTAAATTAGCCGTGATAAGTTATTATTTGGTTAAGTACGCTTTTTAGTTTTGTTTCATGGTAATTTTCATGTATGCTTCAGATGTTCATTGGTGTTTCAGGAAGTCTTTCACATTACAACTATAAATCGTTATAAAGCTTTTTCATCTTAAACTACAGTGTAATATGGACACTGCGGTAACGGGTTAGTATGAGTGCACTGAACTTTACAGTATATTTTCTGTCAGCTTTTCTCGAGGACGAATGGAACAACGAGTAGAATTCATTAGGGACAATATCCCGAAATAGCTCTTTGATCGCCTGAATTAAAAAAAAAAAAAAAAAAAATATATCGAACGTAAGACCGCAGTCAAGCCAGAGAAAGTAGAAATTACCAAGAAGACTGTATCAAACGAATGGTGTATAATGGTTGACACATTAGATAAGTCGATAATCGAATTTCATTAATTCCACAAATTACATAACACTCAACTGTTCGGTGGGCGTTAGTCTATTTATTTTAACGTGTGAAATTTTGACAGTCGATAAAACTTTTTAAATATTTCGCTAAAAAGAATTTCTGCTGTCAACTCGGCAAATATATTGGGTTAATATATATATATATATATATATATATATATATATATATAATATGTATGGAAAACTATAAAATTTAAAGTGCTATTATTAGCATGTATGCATTAAATTTTGTGTTTTATCGTATAAGGAAAATTGGGGACAATTGAAACAATTTTCTTATTTTATTTTTTTACCGTCAACTTAACATTATTTTCTAAATTAATTTATGTGGTATATCGTTTACACTAAGTGTAAGATTTCTAACTATATTTACATTTTTGTCTTATACTCACATAAAGACAAAGAATATTGAAAAAAAAGTTGACGGTACTTTAAACGTTACAACCGTCCCCGTATCATGAACAATTGAAATAACTAAAGGCAACTGAAACAACAGTTGATTAACTCTATTTGAAATGTTTATTTCTTATATATTATAAATAATGAATTGACGTTTTTTTACATTATTCACGCTGCGTATTATCAAAAAAAAACAGCCCTTAAAATACTAAATTATCATATCAAAATAAAAAATTAATATTTATTAATGAATAATAAGGACTGCTTAATTCTAATTACTCTATAAATTATTCAGAAAGACGATTATGGCTTATGAACCCCAGTCTTGCCAATTCCTTATGGTACCACTTGCGACATTCCATGCATTGGACCACTCACTTTTCTTTCGGCTCGAACTTCCAAACAAACCAAGCAGAAATATTTTTCTTTTTCACTATCGGATGAATTCTGTTTAATCTTTTCGGGTCCTTTTTTTGTTTTATTTCATTTTTCTTTCTGTTTTCGTTGTTTTAACCTTTCTCTTCTTTTACAAACTTTGTGTTCCATAGAACAGTTCGTATATATTTTTTGAAATGTTTAAGATAAACTAAGAATCCTGCATCCATCACTTGAACTTCCCGCTCCCTACATACTCCACCTGGGAACCATCTCAGACAAAATGATGATTGTAACGCAAATACGAGGGAAAAACGAACATTTCCGAAATCTATTACCAAAATAATAGCATTGCCGGTGTTTTTTTTTTTTTTTCCATTTAAGGGGGAGGGTACTAATCCACGCACTGCATGTAATTACCTAGGTTATCGCAGTACGTGGACCCACGTTTTAAATCAGATTCTTCAGCTGGTTAGACTGAACGAAAGTTATGAGGTTTTTTTTTGTAGCGGCAGGGGTATTTGAGAGGATGTCTGCAAGTGATGTGATCGTGCCGCAACTAATTAAGACGTGTGCATTTCAGCAAGATGTTCGAAACTGACGGGTATTCATCGATAGAACGAAGTGGGTGGATACTTGGCTTTGGAGCTTGTTTGAAGATGAAGTCGCGGGAAAAAGACGTATGTCCCGTTCTCGGGCGATTGATTGCCGAGAGTACTCCGTTCCGACTGGAGAGGCCACCATAGTTCCGTCGCAGGTTTTAATTCTCTGAGAAAGGTGGATTGGGACATCCAGTCATGATTTCATTTTGCGAAGACTGCATCAGACAGGAAACTTCTTAGGGATGACGGATCATAAGCAAATAGCGTCATTGGGCACATCATAGATGACTGAGCGACCGGGTCCACCGGCTCATTCCCCGGAATTCCGATATGACTATAGGGACCCATAAAAAAAAACCACTCGGCATTCTCTTCGGTTCAGCTGGTATAAAATCGACAGAAATTCTTGATTCGAGGTGATCTGACTGCAAAGCACGTACGGACTGCAAAGGAATTAGTCACCAATTAGATTCCGAGCGGTTTGGGTCTCAGTTCTAAATACGGCCGAAGACAAAACAACACAGCATACATCTCGGCTAATCGATATTACGTTGTTCAACTGTATTGTGTGATTCCGTCTATTTCGAAAGCGCATGCAGATGGAGCAACCTTGGACTTAATGAATCCGTCAGTGTATACTTTCGAAAACGTGGAGTATTTATTAATAATGCTTAGCGCCCTGTGTCCTCGTAGTGTTGGTGGGTAGCATTTAAGACGGAACCTTGAGGTATCCAATTCCCCGTTGGAACTTTGTTTGAAATCGACGAGCCAATTCGGATTTGAATTCATCGGTCGTTCAGATAGTTGTCAATGTATCGCCCCAGCTTACCGCCCACCTGTTAATGGTTACTAGTGTTTCTCTTTTTCCTGACGTAAAGACGCCAGCTTGTCGGATTCCTTTTGCTGCAACAACTTTATTCGGCTTCTTTTATACATTATATGTTTTGCTTCAAACCGGTTTTGATCCGTATTACTCAGATTTTAAATGATACTCGTATCTCGTAGCTTTTTGGCCTCCCGAGTAAAGTTACCTTTTTATAATTTTTTTGCCATTTAATAAAATTATTGTAAACTGTTTTATAAACAATGCCATTTAACGCGTTCTCGTACGAATGTGTAAATTAACTAATTCGAAAATTAACTATGTAGGGAGGGGAAGTAAGAGAAAAGACCAGAAGAATATATAGCGTATAATTCTATATCTGTGTTCCGGTGTTTCAATTGTCCCCGTATAGTAGATTTTAATACATTTATTTGTTAATAATTTTGTATCCATTTTTATTTCCTCCTAGAGGAGGAACCTTCGTAATAGTAAAATTTCGAGTTTCGTAAAAATGTACCAGAAATTTGTTTTAAGGTATAACGAGTCGGAATCTACATTTTTAGGAAATGTGTGTATGACTTTGTGTGCGTGTGTACGCGCGCAGCATACGCACAAACACTATCCTTTTATGCAAAAATCTTTGGTTAAAATTTGCTGAAAAATTCATTGTTTAAAATTATATATATATATATATATATATTTTTTTTTGGCATCGAAAATTCTACCCATTGTGTCTATATGATATTTAGTTTTGTTTACATTAATAATTATAAGTTAATTTGTGAATTCAAAATAATATAATTAAATTAAATTAACGAGAAAATTTAGTTATTCTATAAAACTGATAATTTTGTCACTTCCGAAAAGGGCTCTTAATATTTCCTGTTGGCAGCTACGATGAAGTACACAAAATTTTATAGCTAAAAACAATGTTAGTTTTTAGCTTTGACTCAAAAAAGGAAAGAAAAAGGGTTAATCGATTGTCCGAGTTAACGTATTATTTATTAATTAAAATTCTAATATTTAATGTGTGCGCTGCGCATAATTGAATTGAAATCTTAGTAGATTTTTAAAACCTTCTACACACTTCACTCCTGAATTTTTAATGAGGCTTTTTATAAAGTATTGCACAATATAAATATTTACATCTTAAAAATGTAAATTTATCTCTACCCGATTTTAAAAAGTAATCACTTTACAACATTACGCCAAACATAAATAATAAAATTATCATATAATTTTTTTTTTTTTTTATTAATTAATAAACTAGTCGATAGTTTTTAATAATTTTAATATGTTTTATGTATTTTTTATATGATAATTTTATTATATATGTTCGGCATAATATTTTGAATTGATTACTTTTTTAAATGTATATATATATATGTAGTGCCGACAGTGTTGCAAAACTTTATATCTCTACTCTGTCTGATAATAGCCACTGCATTCGTCTTATATTTATTTTCTTTTTCTAGTTGAATATGGTACATTTCAAGCGTATTTATATTTATTTAATATTTGTTCAATTATTTATTACTTATTCGTGTTCATTTGCATCCTCATTTAAACTTAGCTAAAGTATTTTCAGCAATAATTCTGCAGAGAGTTTGTTTTTTTTATCCTGATGGACTTCAGTTTTTGCTATGTTAATTATACTTGAATATTCTTTTTCTTTAGCATTTTTCGTGTGCAACAATTCAAGTCGCGGGTTCTTTCAGTTCCTTTTTTTAATTTTCTCTTATTCCATCGTATAAGAATAGAACGAGCTTAGTTCTATTTTTGTGGTACTAGTGTTCGCCGCCTTCTTCTAATGAAAGCTTAAAAACTTATTCGCCAAATAAAAGTGTAAGAAAAATGCAAATTCTTCACTCTTAAAATATACCCGCTAAAACATAATTTATGTTTTATTGCGACAGGTCGTCGCGAAAAAGCGACACCGCTAATTATGAGTTTATCAAGTTTTCTTTTGTCCAGGATAGCAATTAGCGAATTCCGTTTTCTTTGCAATTATCATAACTAACCGACTGATTTATTTTCTTGCCTCACAATTTTCAACTATAAGCGATTTATTAAGTTATTATTATCGTAATCGTTATTGTCCTTTCTTATTATGAAATTTTGAATGCGTTGAATAATGAAAAGGAACGATATCATCAAAGATATACGTTGACATTTGTTCTTTTTAAGAGTTCTAATATTTTGGTTTTCCTTAAAATTTTACGGTTGAAGCGACGTTATTTTTTGTGTCAAATATATGCATTCCGTATTAATCGTCATTGGCATATAATGATGGTGCGATAATACACTCCGATCAAAGACATCAGAAATTAATTTCGAATTTCCACTTTGAAATTTTCTCTTTTTTCGCTGCTCTATTTTGAGTCCGTTAACAGTGGTCGATTATAGAACTGCAAAGGAGAAGAGTACAACCAATAGAAATATTTCATACATAAAAAAATATTTAACGGAAACTATGAACGCGCACAATTTGAGTAATCAAAATTAATAAGCGGCAATATTATAGTTCAATTGAAAATTGTAATCGGTATATTTGTTCGTTATTTTCTTCTGATAATACGAAAATGCCCAAAGTTCGCTCGATACGAAAATTTAATATTCTGCGAACAAAACAAGATTCTACATTTTTCATGAAATCTAACAATAACCTGACAATGTTGATCTCTTCTTATTTATTAAAACACCATCTTCCGATTCTCTATCGCACCTCCTATATTCTGTCCTTGTGTTGTTGCCTATTTATTTCCTTTGCTTTTAATTCCTTCGCGTCCGATTGAATGAAAATGTAATCGTTAATTTTTTTCTTTTTTATTAATAGAAAAAGAAGAGATAAGCGTAAATCTTTCGTGTTACGCAGAAAATAATGGAAAAGGTAGATATGTCATTATTAAAAAAGTAGCAATTAATATAGTTCAGAAGTTTTTCAGATAGATGAGTTTTCGAAAAACTCTACCGTAACTTCATTTTATTATGATTGTACGCTTTAATTTTTACGCTTTTAAACGAACTATGGCTTCGTCGCAATCTGAATGACATGTCCATTCTGCTAGAAGAATGAAGAAAAGATGAGCGCTATCGAGATGTTTTTCTGACTACAGATGAATTGCTAAATCATTGATGATCCGTATGCAATTCTGCATCAGTGTGATTTATTTAGCTGTTGCAATTGCAGATGCTTCAGTAAAAATCATGTGTGTAAACATTTTTTCTCCTTTAATTTTAATTCTTTATTCTTAATTATATATATATATATATTATTATTAAGTAGCGTAAATAATTTAGTAGTGTGTCATGACTGGCAAAATAACTTTAATTTTGTGTGCTTTAAAAATACACGCATTACGGAAACCAAAGGCGCACTCAGGATTTTTTTTTGGTCGGGGCTAGAATTTAAAAGATGGGTTAGGGGGTGGTAACTTCGTACCTCGACTAAGTACCTATCTATTTCCGTGGTTTGTAAATTTAAAAAAAAAATAATTAAAAAAAACACAAAATTAACGAATATTATTTTTAAAAATATTACAAAACTAACAAATTTTATTAAAAAAAAAAAAAAATAATAATAGAAACGTAACATTATGTTTGTAATAAGCACAAATTAGATAAGTATACGAATTTTATTTTAAAAAAATTAGCTAAAAGTATTATAACATTATACTTGTAATATAAGTAAAAAGTAAATATGTATGTTTCTAAAAAAGAAAATTAAGTAAAACAAAACATTACAAAACGAAATTAATATTTCGAAGATTTTTTGGGGGGAGCAATGGCCCCGTGGCACCCCCCTTGAGTGCGCCAATGACGGAAACAGTTTTTAAAAGAAAAAACAAAACTATTTCTTCAATTTCTTTCAACATTAAACCATATATATTCAGTGTCACTTCGTATCTGATGATATCATATTCAACTCTATATTCAGTTGTTTTTTACTTCTTTTCATTTATTTTTTGTTCAAAATGACTAAATATATCAACACCTTGGCTATACGGCACCTCTTTTTACGGGTTTTCGCTACAACGGCCTTTTTGAAGTACGGCAATTTTTCGTTTTACGACCCTAATGTTTCGCTATAAAGTCAAAAAAAAAAAAAACAAAAAAGCAAAAAAACAAAAAAAAGAGGTACGTATTTTTTTGCGCGTTGTCGGTTAAATAAAAAAAAATGAGAAAAGAAAACGAAGTAGTTTTTTACCATCTTGTCGATTCATCTCTATCATCAGATTAGAAATATTTCTTTAATTTTAATGACACTGAATAATTTTATGTGATACGAATTTAATTTAGATATGTAATGAATTTGAATTACTTTTTTTGCTTTGAGTTTTTGTTTTGTTGTAGAATATTTTTTTGTTTTTTTTAAATTTCAATTGATAATGAATAATCACGAATTTAATTTAGATAATGATTTTGATTTAATTTTTGTTTTTGAATTTTTGTTATTTTATGTTATACATATATGATATTTATATGAAATAAAAAAAATCTTTTAAATCAAAAACTTGATTATTTTATAAAAAATTGGAACGGATCCTATTTAATTTTTATGAATTTGTATTAAAACATTTAATTCGATATTTTCGCTTTACGGCCCATTTTCCCGGACTCTATCTAGGCCGTATAGCGAGGTATTGGTGTACTTTTTCCTTGACTAGAGATTTTCTCAAAATCACATCGTCACAATTTTACATCGATGCTTTTTTTTCCTTCTGATTATCTGCTCGCTTACTACGTAAAACTGTCTGGATCATTACGGCACGACGAGCGAAGGAATTATTATAGAATGTCTAAAAAGTTGTTGGTACTAAGGAAAGTTAGAATCGTCCGAACCTGTTCTAGATGATTGGCTAAGAGAATGTCTACAGAGATTCGTCTTTAATTCTACTAAATCTATTGTTTTAGGATGTGTTCAACAAAAGGTGACGTGCAAGAAGTAGGAGGAGAGGCTCCCTGAAAGATATGATTGTGTGATATGGATGTATATCCCAATCTCAGTCTGTTGAAGGCGGAGAATTATTTTTTGGACATTTGGATCGGCGCTTATCAAAGTTCAACGGTCAATTTTATGGTCCTTAGAGGAAGGTTGCTAGTTGGGACCGGGGCGAAATCCAATGTTCTTTCACACTCCTATACAGGAAGGAAATGACAATGTTACCTTGACCACCCGGTCTACAAATTCGTTTCCGGGGTTATTCCGACATGTGTCGGCACCCAAAAGAACCGTACCTGCATCCCGTTCTAGGAGAGTCGTTGCACCGTTGTTCTTATACACTTCGGACCGACTATGGTAAGTGACCTATGGGCTTGGAGAGAAGTCAGAGAATCAGTATTACCGGACTCACACTACTCGCATGCTTCCAATTCAAAATCCATATAATTCGGATTTCAATGCAGAGGAGTAATTATGTAGCCACGCAGCTTGAACTTCACCTGAAATTAAATATGCGCATGCTATTATGGGAGAAGACACTGCGAAATCTGCGTTAGTCCTAGCTATGTAAACATGTGTATCGAGTGTGTAAGTTTATATCTTTTCAATGACTTTCTGGCGAATTGAATGTTGATCTTCATTAGCTGTACCGGAGTTCTAAATCTACCATCAATGTTAAGTAGTTCTATTTCTTTTGGGAATTGTAGGAGATCCGGGCTGTATTTAATATTTTTTTCAACAAAGGGATTTAGGATATCATTTTGAAAGCACAGGAATAGTGGGGTTCCTTGAAGAAAAATGATATTGGTGGTACCTATCACGGGAGGTGTGGAAACTAAATGTATGGGATATTGGAGAGGGATTCCTGCTAGCGTACCTTCCGTGGGGGATGTTCGACGCGCCCCAAGGATAATTCTTAAGGCATGAACGACATGAACCAAAAAATTACGAATTTCACATTACAAACATTCGTTTAGAACTATTTTTTTTTTTTCAAATGTTCCATATGCGAAAAAACATTTAATTTTTAGTTTTCCGGTTGTTTCCCGTCTTTGACGAGTTAAAAATAGCATCTAATAAAATTAAAATAATTTTTACAATCGTAACGTATCATTTTTTCGACGAAGCCGTTTTAATAAATCGAATACATCAATTTAAATAAAATATTTATTTTTAAACTTTTTCGTACTTCAACATTTTTTCCCCGAATTAGCAGATATGCTGTTTACACTTTTTTTTTTTCATTCATTTTTTGACTTTATATCAGTTATAACGGTGAGAACGCCTTTTATCGCTAATAAATAAATTCGCTACTGATTTCATTTCTATTTGTAGTGATTTAAATCATGTTGCATTATAAGTAATTGCAGTTATGTAAATAAACTGTGGAAATTTTCATAACTGCAAATAATTATCAGGTAAGAAATAAAATTTGCGCTCGAAAGAGAGGTAGGAAAAATTTACTGGTTTTCCATCGTAGTTCTGGTTTATTACCCATAAAGCGGAAGTGTAACGGTATTCTATTCAGGCGCTGCATAAATATCATTAGATATGCTACTTTAACAGATTTCTTTATGTTGCATATGTGTCGATTTGTAATCGTTTTACGTTAACGTATACGTAATATGTATTTATACCTATATATATATATATATATATATATATATATATGTGTGTGTGTGTGTGTGTGTGTGTGTGTATGCATTAGGAGATCTTTCTAACAATTTCACTCGCCAGATCTGAAAAATTATGCATTAGATAATTCACGACTTCAGGAAATTAAGGCTTTTCCAATTACCGGCAGACGTATGTCGAGTTATGAAAAGTTTTCACATGAATTAGTTTATGAAACACAGTCAAAATCGGTTAAGCAGAGATCAAAAGTCGTGACATAATTCGTACTCTAAAAACAGTGTTTTCTAAAAATCGATACTATACATAGCGATGCGTGCTTTTTGACGCCCAAAAAAAAAAAACGTTTTCTTTTTTTCAAAATGCTCGCCGCTCCCTATTAACATTTTTTTATAAATTCTTCTAAATTAGGTTAAATTATTTTTAAAAATTTCGATATTGAATTTACATAAAAAATAGAGACGGCTATTTTTTAACATAGTAGAAAAAGTTTCCTCTATGTTTGGTACGCTAATGCATTGTTTGCCATTTCAACTCATTCCCCGATTAAACTGCTGTCTATTAATCAAACAAAACTGCTAATCATAAGTCCAATCTCATAAAAAATACATTCTTTTTTCTTTTTTGTGTTTTGTGAAACATTAAATTATCGTATTTAGCAAACTTTGCTTACTTTTGTATTATCAGAATATCTATAAATATATTGATGCGGATTCGGACTGAGTTTTCATTTTGTATTATCCGATTTTTTGTATTGAGTGCATCCCCCCCTCCATTTAGTATATTTATATAGGATAAAATATAACTGCTATGGCAATCGTTGTGTTCATACTTCTGGGCATTTTTTTGTGTCGATATTAGTGACGTATTTTCCCCTTTGATCTCAGCTGGGCTTACGAATGTTCGTAATTTTTTTAAATAAAAATGTAATTTGTTGCCAGGAAAAACTGAATACAAAAATAACCTTTTAGGATTAAGGTTGTTTATTAAAAGGGACGAACGAAACGAAACTGAAAGTTCACGATTACAAGAAAGGCCGCATTGCCCGTTTCAGCGAGAAATGTGAAATGTGTACTGCGTTTTGATTATCCTAAATTTAAATACCACACGACCCCCATTGCAATGGAAAATAGTCGAAAGAGGCGAGCGAGGAAAATTTTTAATAAAAAATGTTCAAAATCTAAATATTTAATTGTGCTTTATGTTCTTCGAATTAATTAATTTATTCTAGCTTACCTTATTATTTATGTCTTATTTGTTTTAATTTGTATTATTATTTATTAGTTTTGTTTAGTTTATAAATCATTGAAAAGTGGAGTAACTGAAGTTGTTGAAAATTATTAATTTTTATGTAATAAAAAGAAAATTACTTTTCTCGTTTAGTAACAGAGTAAAATGTTATTAAAAATAAAAACTTAATTGAACATAAAATAAAGGTTTGCATTCATCATATTTACACATATTTAAAAATAAACTGAAAATATTAAGCAATTACAAAAAATAAAAACTAATTCACTAATTTAATTACAAACTAAAATTTGTACCAAGAATTTCTAATTGAATCTTTGTTTATTGATTCGATTGACGTTATCATTTTTCGCAGCTAAGATAGCACACCGCAAAGCCATTCGTGATTTCTGAGATGGGATTGCGCGGGAAAACTTCTTCTCGAGATCTTCAATTGATGATTGAAATTGACAAAAGTTCGATGGAAACGACATATCCTTGCCGTCGACCATATGCAAAAGTTTCCTGGCAAATGTCTGTGCAGAATCATCTCTAAGTAAATGCACACGCATATTTGTCGACAGTGTTATTTTCTTCACATTTCTCCAGAGATACATTCTGTTCAGCTCATCTGCGCCAGTGTTGATTTTGAAATGATAGGTAAAGTTTGACGGAAATCACCCGCGAGTAGTATCACAGCGTCGTCTATTCTTCTGAAATCTTGCAGAGTACGATTAAGTGTCTCTAGTTCTTTGGCCATGCTACATTCATCCCAAATAATGAGTTGGCATATTTTTGCAACACAGTTGTCAATCCAGATGATTTCCCAATGTGGCAAAAAGGAGGTTGTTTAGCTATATTTAAATTTAGTGGCAGCTTGAGAGGTGATTGCGCTGTGCGTCCTCCATCAAGTAGCCGTTGCTGCAATTCCTGATGATGCCACAGCCAGAGCAATCTTATGTTTCATTCTTATTTCTGCGAGAATTAAATTCGGTAGAAATGTTTTCCCTGTTCCTCATGCAGCATCAAGAAAAAAAATTCCGTTATTTCTGCTTCGCACATGCTCCATAATTGACTTGCCGCCAGTCGTTGATCGTTTGTTAATAGGTTTTTTTGAACCTCAACATAAATTTGCGGCGCGTCGACGTCGTATTTTTATCAACAACATCGTTTCTATCACATTCCGGTGAAAATAACCCCAACTGATTAAGTATTTTATTGTTGACCGACATACACGTATCTTCAAGAGATATCAGTGCTTCATTATATCCGGGCTGGGGTTATTTCTCGAAAAGTACGTCTTCACTCATACTCTGTTTGTGTTTTTCCTATAGATCTTTCGGATCTGAAGGCGCGCAGATTGTCAAAATTAAAGCGAACAGAGTTCGTATTTGGCGAGCATGACGTGTTTCAGATGTTTCTGCCAATGTGTTGTCCTAACGTTGATCATTTTCAAACATACCAGGTTTGAAACATGTTTCTCTGTATGTCTGACACTCTTGACCATTGATTGTTTTGATTGTTTTAAACGATGTTAGTCCTTTAATCACGCGAAGCAACACTATCATCTGATTTTCGTCGTCTGCACAGCCGATAACTATTTCTTTCAACAGCCGACGTGGATACTGTTTGTTGCATTTTCCATCTTTCGTGCATGGAGAATGTGAGCTGTATAGTCCACATGGTCCTTGAATCATTTTTTTTTGACAATTTCAAATAATTCTGGATCTTTTTCTGGGCTGTGTAGTTCACATCAATTTGAGTTAGAACAATTTTTTCAATCAATGAATTAAGATATGAGCATGTGGTAATGGAATACATCCAACAGCGAGTTTCTCCGTATATATATATGGTTCTTAGTGATGATATTCATTACACGTATCAATTTTTGTTTGAAAACTCTCGCTATTAGGCCATGCCGATGGGATGGTTGCTGGTCAGGCAGAAGTAAATCTTTGATTTCGCTCCAAGATGGATTACATGTAAATTTAATGAAAAGATCTGGACGTCCATATTTTCGAACGTACGTTAGAGCATCTTGAGCATATTCTTGCGTATGTCTTGGATTTCCAGTATACGAAGCTCGATTGTCAACAACGTTTTAATCCATCGCGGTTGTATCTCGCAAATGGTCATACTCTTTGGATCGAAACTTCGATTAATTGTAACGAATGTAATTGAGTCGTTCGATTTCGACTTTAGCGTACATTTCAACAATGAATTGTTGGAAAAGTTGACGACACTTCAGGATGTGGTTCGATCGTGCTCTCGAATCATGATCGCACGCTATGCATAGAAATCCATACAATTAACTTTTCTCGTTATCGCAGCACCTGTGGCGGAATTAATTTCATACATTTCGAGATGATAGTTGTCTCTTCTTCTCTCGGAAACAGTATTGGATATAGAAGGCGTGCAGTTACATAAGTTAAAAGTGGTTCTGGTGGCTCAGCCAGTGGTGGAAAATTGACTTTGCCACTGGAGCAACACATGCCAGGCGCTTCTTTCTGAAACTTGAAAACAAGGACAATGGGTACATGATGTAGCCATTGGACCAATTACAATATCATGATGCACCTTGTAATCGCAATTTTTATCATAATTGAACGCCGCTTTCTTGAGATCGATTATAGTTCTAATATCGGCTCTGATCTGATTAGTTGTCCGGCGTGCTTCAGCTCTACTGGCTGACATTTGCTGCGCATGTTTGGTTGATCCTCCAATATTTGATTTTTTGCATGGCATTACAAATAAACAAAAGAATAATGGTTATTTACATCTACCTGCTAAATACAATATTTATTATGAACTTTTTTTTTTTTTTTTCTTGTTTGGGTTTTTCCTTGAGCTTGTCAGTAACGGACGATTACCCATCAACACGTGTACATAGCAGCAATTAGGAGTAACAAGGAATTGAATCTGACAAGGAATGCTATACCAAGGATGGAGAAACAATAACAATCAACGTCGAAAATTGCCAAACGTATGCATCCTGAAAAAAAAAGGAATGACATTGCCGAAGGTTAAAAGGAGTTAGCTGTCCCATACCATGGCCACATCTGCAATTACAGAGCCCACAGTACAAACGGACAAAGGAATCTGGCTACAAATAATTAAGGAAGAAGAAACACGGGATGTTTAAAAAGCAGTTAGAAATAAACTCACCTTTAAAAATCAAATCACTTGTAATCAAGCAGTTCCCTAAATATTTTAGATATAATAAGCACATTAATCAAATGGTGACGACAGAAAGCAAAAATTGTTAGATGTTAGCCTTGCCCCGTTCACGGCAAATAAACTATTTTAAATAATTGTTGTAAGAAAAAAGGCGAAAATGTAAAATTTATTTCTGCAAAAATTACTGGCAAACATTTAAAAATGTGAACGATAATACTTTCGAATGTTGGAAAAAAAGTCCAACGAACGACAGAATTTACGACCGCGTCGAATACCGAAGCACCGCGTTACTCATAACTGAATAAATAAACGCATAGCGCAATAATTTGTTTACTGTGGTGCAATCTGTCGGAAATTTAACAAAAATAATCGGAACTAAATATAGAAACTTTAATTAAAAGATTTACAAACAAAATTAAAAAATTATTTCGGGATAAAAAGCATACACTCTTATAGAGAAATGCAACATTGTATAAAAATTCCAAGTCTATTCATCGAATACTTGTCGAGTTATGCGCGATCATATATTTCCTGACACTACTATTTTTTGTATATATATATATATATATGTATATGTAAGATGATAAGAAAATTTGAATAAAACTTTTACTATAGTAAATATCGTATATCTTTCTCCAGTGCGAGTATAATTTGTAATCAGTTCATCTTACTTAGATCGTAATTTCTTATCAGTCAACCTTCATTGTTGCCGAAATCATCAACACGCCGGTCGCATGGCCGACCCTATTATCAACCATCCTTCCTAGCCCACAGCTTTACCATTCTCATCGTCGTTACCGAAATATCGTCAACAGGTAATGCATTTTATTTACTTCTTTTAATACCGAATCGATAACTAAACAAAACAAGATAATACAAATTCAAAACTTTACGCATCCCAGCGAAGAACAGGGTCTCATCTTCAACCACATTTTAGACTACAAAATCTTAAATTATCCCTCAGCTTTGAAACACCTTGTCGATGGAGCAAAAAACATAACAGCCGCTTCTCGTGTTATTATCTTTTTATCAAGAGCTCATTTAGTTCATTATTTCGTAAGTAATCATGTCAGCTTCAAAATTGATGACCATTTCTTCAAAGTACACAAACTAAAATCTCCGACGACGAAAGTTACTCTTTCAAATGTACGCCCAGCGATTACAAACGATACACTTCAACACTGCCTGATAACCAACTTCAACATGAAATTAGCCTCCCAAATATCTCTCCTTCGAATAAATCCTATGGACGATGAATTTGGCCATATAGTCAGCTGGAAATGTCAGGTACACATCTCTAACGACGATGATATCAAAATCCCCTCATCTTTCACCCTAAATTTTAATGAAAAGTTTTAGAATTTTTTTATCAGTAGACGACTTTATTTGCTTTAAATGTGACTGTTCGGGTCATAAAACAGATGATTGCAAAGCATCTTCAGATTTTGATAATAGTGAAACTTTAATTTGGCACCATCATCCTTTCCAGGCTACTGATGTTCATCCTCACGCAGATTCAATACCGTATTGATGAAGACGCCTAACAGGCAGATTTCCCTCCTCTTCCGAACTATTCGCTAACACACATACAAAAAAAGTTCACTGTCGTAAACTTCGCCTAGTTCCACAGATGCTAATCCCGAAAGTGCCAACAACTAGCAAACAACTTCTCGCAAACAAAAGAAACTAAAACTAATAGCCCGCCGGAGGAGATGCTAATGCCGATCCTTGAAGAGGAATTATCATCAGACCAGGAATCTGAGTTTTCTTTAAAAACAATTTTCAAACCGTTAGAACCATACTTTGAAACAAATGAAGATACGGTTCCCTTTTTATCTAATTTCCCTTTTTTCTATGTCATGTGCAACACTAAAGATAGCAATTCAGTAGAAATAGCAACCGGCTACAGTTCAGACATTATTGGTTTAATTGACTTATTTAACACCTGTTACCCCATACTACATAGGAGAAGTCCTAGAATAAGGTATACTAAAATTATCAAAACTCTTACAAATCATATATAACTCTAAATGGATATATTAATCCTCAACTGGAACTGCAAAGCTCCTCATTGCCACTTATCAACCAGCGATAATTTCTCTTCAAGAGATTCGCCTAAGACCTGACGAAAAGCCTCTCCTTCTATCCTATAATTTTATTCATTCTACTCACCCTACAGTTTGCTCACGGCGGCGTTTTATTAGTAATTCGCAAAAATATTCCTTTTCAATAGATCACACTCAATTCAGATTTTTAACATGTATGTGTCCGCCTTCAAATGGAATAGCCTTTCACGCTCTGTTTCCTCTATCTGCTTCCCGATGAAACTGTAGAAGAAACCCACTTCCTCAATACCATACAATCACTCAATTCACCTGTAATTATAATCGGCAACTTCAACGCTCACTCTCCAATCCTCGGAAGCAGACGTACAAACCCTAAAGGCCGATTAATAGAAAAACTACTAGATAATCTCAGCCTATGCCTATTAAACTCAAGCGAACCTACTCACTTCAGCTTTGCTCGTCGTAGTTGGTCAACTCTGGATTTAATCTTCTCCAAAATTATCTAGCAATTTACATGTATTTCTTCATAAAGACCTAGCTGATAACGATTACGCCCCTATGCTATTGATTAACTCGCCATATCCCGTACATCCCATGCCTCATTGGAACTATAAGAAAACGGATTGCGATAGATCTTTTGATTGTTCTGATCTATCGGTCGACATAGAGATGAATATAAACAACATCATTGATACTTTTACTTCTTTTCTAATCAAAAAAGCGCAGTCATTTACTTCTTCGTCTAAAACAATAAATCGTAAATTAGTTCCGTGATGGACAAAGCGATGTGCTGAAGCAATTAGTGTACAAGTATAAGACGGATTTTTTTTCTTTTTAGGAACACCAACCAGGGGCATGACCCATCATCTAAGAATTACGAACAGGGATTAAATTTTAACATATAGAGAAATAAAGGAAATGAACTTTGCTGTTACTCAACCTGAAAACTACACTATTATTAACTAATCTCACAGAATACAGAGGGATTCGCGCCAAAGTCAGATGGATTATCAAGCAACCTAAGCGGAATTCCTGGTTTGAATTTACCCCAACGGTTACAGTATCGACGCTGCCTAAAATCCGGTCTATAGAATAGTCCAGCTTCATCCTATTTCCAACTATGTTTAACGTAAGTCAGAGAAAGTATTCGAACCAGACGAAATTGTTGCCACTTTTGCAGCAAACTTCAAGCTGTCCTAACATCTTTACCGACGTTATAATAACAAAAATTTTAAATAATTATCTTTATTTTTGTATTCATATTATTTTATTAATTCAATACGTATTAATATTACATTTATTATAAAACTAATCAATTTCAAGTATCTCTTTTTTCTTTCAAAAGCGCATTAAAAATTAGAGAAATGAAAATCATTTTTATGAAAATAAATTCGTATTTCGACAACGCGATATGGGACTTGCTTGGATGCTGGTTTTTCAAGATGCTTAAATTCATTAAGATCTGAAGTATTTTTGTATCTTACTCTATAGTCATCATAAGCAGCCAATTCTATTTTCAAATAAAAGTTACAGTGAAGATTGAAATTTGTGGTATTTATTTTTAGTAGTGTAAGACTTCTGTAGTGTTTAATTCGAGATTATCTGCACATTGTTATTGATATTACAAATCATTTTTGTTATAATTTTAAGTAAATTTTCCTTTACTTTGATGTATTTGTTTAGTTTCCTTTTTAAAAATTTATTGCATTCCATAAAAATTTTCATTTCTAACACCGTTAGTTTTCGATTGATACACATCTTTATATTATATTAATCATTTTAATATTTATTTTAAGTAGGAAAATAGCATTTTTAAAACTAATTTTAAATAAAAGTAATTATAATATTAAACTTCAAATAAAGTAGTAAATTAACGTAATTTAATAGATTTGGTACTCACATTCGCGGTAATTTGGAAAAAATTTATAAATGTACACGTTTTTAAAATTTGGAAATTAATAAAAACTATTACTGGAGCATAAAAAGTCTGATTATTTTGTATATTTTTAAGAAAAAAAAATTACATAATGTTTGAATAAATTATTGTTTTGTTTTATTTTCTCAGTTTAAATTAAATGAAAATAAAACCGCGTACAACCAGATAATTAGTTATTATATTTCCTAATCAGAACTATCTGCTAATCTTATAATTTGATTTAATATAATGGAAAAATGGACGAACCCGATCTGAGAGCCACTATACTCTGTATTTCAAAATAACTTATGACTCTCAAAAAATCCGGAAAGAGTGACTTATTTTATTTTATCAGTGAAAAATAAATTATTATTTTTCTAAATTTGACAAGGAAATGGTTTTTTGTAAATCAGACAACCGCAGTTATAAAAGCTATTATATATTGAAACACGTTTAATTTGAACATTTTCCGGATCAAATTTAAATAATTCACGCGCATTAGAGAAAATTTAGCGTATTTTTTTTGAAATATTCACCGCTCCCGGCTAATATCGTTATTTTTAGAACTCGGTAATTGTACCTGGTATTTCACGAGGTTCATCATTGTTTATCCAGCTTCTATGTAATGCCATTTTATTTTGCACCACGAAATTGGTAGTTAAATCGAGGAAATAGCACTAAAAGTACTGAACGTGAAATATAGCGAAAAACAGCGAAGTGGGAGATGTTTCAGGCTACGAAATCACAACTGCCACAATAAATTGTTTTTTGTAAATATAAAATGTAAAAATTTGTAAAAGTTATACTAAACTACTTTGAAAAATCAATGTTAAATAAATCAGTATTAATTTAATTTTATAGTTTTACTTAATACGATTACATTTTTTTTTTTTTTTTTTTTGATCTACATATATATTTTTTTAAATAATTACAGAAGTTGTAGTGAAATATTCTAAATATAAAAAATTATAATCCTCAAAAACATGCCCATGATTCAATGTTTCTGCATATAACGTAGAAAATATGTAATTATTTGTTGTGTTCTTTTTTACATGATTAAATATTTTGTTAAGTATATTTAAATTTATTTTCTTGTCGATATTTAGTCACTTTTCTTCATCACTAATTTCAAACTTGAAACATCGATGAAGTCGAATTATATTTTGCTCGGCTAAAACAACCCCTCCTCCAAACGCTCATTCAATGATATTTTTGTAGAGCGCTGTTTTTAATTGTCGACATTTCTGTGTTGTTTTTATATTATTATTACTTTTTTGTATTTATTCTAAATGTAACCGAAATGAATTAATTTGATTAAAATTTATTTTTAAATTAAAATAAATAAAAATCAAGACGAAAATTATAGATTAACCGCAATTGTACGTAAACTATAACAGAGAATTATAATACAAAAAAAAAAAATGTTTATAAAGAGAAAGCTGGAAACAAAAAAAAGTTAAACATGGTAGAAACAATAGCGATAATGAAATTCCCAAAAGTAAGAGCAAATAATAAAAAAACATAATATAACACACATATACATACACTCGCGCACAGACACTGCACGAGAGAGGGAAAAAAATATAAATATATATATATATATATATATATATGTATGTATGTATATAACAAAAATAAATATAAAATAAAGATTCAGTTAAAGAATAAAGATGTTTAAATAAATCGACAACGGTAGATTGCAAATTAGCTTTTCCAATAGTTTGCTAATATATATATATATATATATATATATCTATATCATTTAAATAGACCGTTTTAATTCTATTTTCGAATTTCATTATTATCAAGCAAATTTTAGTAAACCTTTAAGAAATCTTGAAGATTTTTGCACTTAAGCAACGGGTATCTTTATTATATACATACCTACATAGATACATTATGTACATGTTATAAATACAAAACATTAAGAATAAAAAAATTACACATACGTGAGGTATTGCTTAAGAAGTAATTACTCGTTAATGATTAATTGAAGTTTCCAGAGTTTTTTTATTAAAAAAGAAAATGGCTGCGGTAGTATAAAATATCATCTTAGGAATTAATTCAATCCAGTACGATTAGTGAACATGGAAACAGTTCAACGGCGTAACAGCACAGCCATTTAAATATGCCATAACAGTATGAATGTTATTGGCCTTAAAAATCGAATTCAGCCTTATCCGATTCACGTTTATGCCCCACTGTGTCTTCTACGTGACCACATTCTGTTCTTTCTTCGAATACGACGAGAAGAATGCCAAAGCTTTCATTAATTGATAGCTTTTTGATATCGGTATATTGCTGTCGTAAAGCTTTTTCGAAGACTTACAGTCTACGTAGAACCACCAATTACATTTCAATATCGTTTGGTCGAACAGTGTTGATTCCGGACAGAGGAAACTTTTCATGACCAGACCTTCGTCGGTGAAAGCGCACACGTGAAATACCTAGAAATCGTACAGAATTTACATTTGATCCGATTAAAAATTGACAGCCAGTAAACAAACATAAATTCGGGTTATTAGAAAACGTGTAAAAACCGATAACTCGAAAAGAATCAGATTAAATTCAGTTAGCCTGACTATTTTTATCTCCCTTCCAACTGTTATTCCTTCTGGATTCTAGTTTCACGATTTGCTTTCGTCTTGCGATAATTTTTTAAATACATTTCGTTCACTCCGGCCGTCGTATTCTTATTTAGTTCAGTTCATTTTCAGCGACTGAAGCATCACGTCGAATTATCGATCTGTGCGACATTTAACTTTCATTATAACAATTATCAGTGTAATATCGACATTTAAATATCAAATTGTAATTCTGAAACAGCAAAAAATGAATCTCGTCTATCTAAACTTCTCTTGCCTTTGAGAATCAATTGTTCACAGTTGATACTCTAAAGCAGTATTCCTCAATATTTTTTGAACTAAAGCACACCTGATCTATTCTCAAGATTCTGCGGCCCACTAGAAGTAAAAAAGAAACACAAAATAATTAATTTTATTTATGACTCATGAGGATTAAGTCTAACGGTAATGTTGGGCTTAGAGTTAGCGGACAAATTGTATTTGTTCGACTGAAAATTGTTCTAACGAAACTATAATAAAAAAAAATAACAAAAAGTGTACAATTACAAGTTTAATTTAATCTTCCATTAATTATCACCAACATTATATTATTTAACTATTTTTGTTGTTTTTTTCCTTTTTTTTTTTTTTTTGTTTTGGTGAACGATTTATTTTTGTTTCAATATTTGACAAAGCCACTCGAAGTTCTTAATAAGGTTTGTTCATTATTTTTGATTAATACTAAAATTGATACATTTTTTTCACATAGATAAATCACATGGGTAACGAAGGAGTTTCCAATAATGTTAAACGTATTTGGATTAAATCTAATAGTTTTTTTTTTTCTCTTTAATTTTCAGTTGTAATATAATTGATTCTTGGGAATATTCGTCGTCGTACTTCGTTTATAAGAGATTAGTTTGTCCGAGCATATTAATAGATTGCCTCAAATTATTTTATTAAATTTATTAAAATGTTCGAATATATCAGCTAGGTATGGGGTTTATACGCGCTCGATGATTATTATTAAGTAATAATTGGTATAAAGCATCTTTCGGTTCAATAAAAATTGACTAACCTCTTCGCATAAGCTAAATAATATTGCTGATACTTTATTGTGATTGATGCGTCTTTCGCTATAGTACAATAACAAAAAATTAGTAAACTGATCCCATTTATGCATTTTAAAAATTCGCGAAAACTCTCATTATGTTGACACAGTCGTCCAGAGTTTTCAATAATTTCATTAGTAATGACCATTAGTGCCTTACGATGTAAGAAATAATAAATAATTTGTACTGTCTGTTTTTTTTTTTTTGTTTTAGAAAAAAGCTTTATTAATTTAACGTTTTCTCGCGTACACGTTAAGAATAATCAGTAAAGAGGGAGGAGGGGATTAAGTTTTAGGAAGCACATTATAAGAAATTGAAAGAAATGGTATATAAGAGAAACAGGAGGAATTTGAAGAGGTATTTTCGGAACCGAATACATAATTTTATTATGGAAATGAAAAGTAGAGAGACACTGAAAAGTATTGCGAGTACGTGTAAATTAGCGCCAACACGATCTATACCTTTCAACTGTCATTAAATGTGGAGAAATGAAACAGAAAAAAGAATATGATTACGTCCCATCCCTGTGAAAGGTGAAGTGTTGAAAGAGAGAAGAGAATTTATCAAGATGTCGAGAATTAGAAGGAGACATATTTTACTAGAGAAAACCCCCTTTTTGAAATATAGATATATTGGTTTAGAGGAGATGAAATTGTTTCAATGAGGAATCAAAGTTGTAAATAGGAATTTGTGGAAGATCGGCCAGGGTTTTAGAAAAAAAAAAAATGGATTTCAACGCTCCAAAATCAATACGAAGCGGTTAATTTTGGATTCTAGCTTCAGTATAAATGAAATCAAATTTGGAACAATAATAACGACGGCTTATAACACAATAATTAATGATCGTCTCTGAGTGCAAATGAATTTTCTTGCCCGGTGGAAATAAAACGCTTGAACAGGTGTAATCAACGATTCCAGAATAGTTAGGAGTCTGCAGGTTTATATATTAATTTACATATTATTTTTCACGTACAAAGGCGAAAGAGCTCTTGTAACGTTCTTTCTTGTTGGCTGGGTGATGATATGACGTGTAATTTTTTTACGGCTCAATTCTTACGTTTACAAGTTGCATTATTTGTTTTTATTTTACGAGGAAAATTAATAATTTAAAAAAAATTAGATTAATAAATATGTCACTTCGCAAGCTTCTGGTTTCTGTGCTTGCCCCTTAATGAATTTAGTTAGTATGTGTTCTTTTCCTTATTTTTCTTAAATTATTGTACTGGTATATTTCTTCAACGTACCTTTTTTTAAAATATTTTACGAAAATAATCAATTCATTTAAGTATTTAAAATTTTTCTTATTTACATAAACTGTTTTGACTATAATACAGTCAGGCTCTTTCAAAGGTCTACAAGTTATTATTGATGTAAATTCTTTCACATAATGTACGAATAATTAGGAGAAAAAGATGCAAAAATATAAATAATATATTGAGTGTTTTTTTTTTTATATGGTGTATTGAAGTGGTGTAATTGAGAAAAGAAAATCAAAAAGCTTCGCCTATTGTTTAAGAAATAAGTTTTCAGGTAAAATTATATAAATTATTTATTTAAAATCGGCGGTCACCGTAATATTCATGAAATATATGTTTATTAAAATTCTTGTAAAATATTTAACTTTACGTGTTAACTTTACTTTGTAAATGGTCTACCTCGTTAATAGTTTTTCAGAATATTTAAAAGATGACTTTCGTCGTTTTTAATGAATCGGTCCCCGGCAAAAAAGTGAAGCTGATACGGAATTTGATGACAAAGAATAAACGAACAAGAAAAAATTAAAAGAGTGAGAAGAGACAAAAATAAACTATGATTAAAAAATAGAACATTCGGAATAGTGGAGTAATGAAAATCGGGAAAATACAAAGAGGAAATCAATGAGATTCCCTTCATAACAACACATTATTGCTAACATTTTACAATTTTCTTCGGAACGGTTGATCCAGGTCTCCTTGAGATATTTAACATGTACCACATTATTAATATTTACTAATATGGTTTTACTTTCTCTTTTCCAGCTGGCGATGGAGTAATATTTTTAAAATATTCTTTTTAATATTTAAATTATTTCCGTTTATAATTATTCATTATTTTTATTACTCTAACCGCACATCATAGATATCGCTTTTTGTCTATAAGATGAATTAGCATTGTATTACTGGGTTGTACCGGTCTCCGTTAGATTAGCGCTAAGTTATGCCCACAAATGAGCATTATTCTCGCACTTCCGCTCGACACTGGACAAACAGTCTTCGTTCTTGTCTGTTTGGACGCGTACGGCGTGCAGTTTGATGTAAAGCCCTAGAGAAATTTTACGGACAGACAAATAATTGGACAGCGGTACAACTAGAATGTACAAATAGGTAGTCACGATGCTCGGAATCGAGTGATACTACTCAGAGAGAGAGACAGAGTGACGGAGTAGAAGTGTCTGTATGTGTTTTTTTTTTTTTTTTATTATTCACTTTTTTATTAATAGTAAAAGTACCTCGTGATCGAAATTGGTATGTCATTTGAGTGAGATTTACGACGGGGACTTTACAGGATGTTTTTAGGCCGCTGTAAACAGTAATTCGGAACATTGAGTTTTTGCTGTTTTCAGATGTGCGGCATCATGAAACCGTTGTATTTCGTAACTTGTGCGTTAGCAAAGTTATTTATCCTCATCAGTTCTACACAGTGATGAAAAACATTAAATGCGCCTTTAAAATCATAAGTAGAATATTTGACTTTTATTCGTTTTCGTTAAATAAAATAGTAAAATAATCCGTTAAAAATGTAAAATTATGAAATGAATTAATGGTAAAAGTTTAAAAAAAAAATTCAAATTCAAAATTCAAAATTTTACTTATTAAATAATTTGTCCGCTAATTTTTTCTTTAGGTTTTTTTTTGTAATAAATAAAAAATATTTACACTACGAATTGCCTACTTCGATGATTTGAAGAGGCTACCTTTAACAATATTGTTCGTTCAGTGCTTACAGAATTACCTTGCACGCGTAACACCGATAACTGACAAATTAATTGTCTTCCTCTTACTCGGCCTTGTAGGGTTGTCGTAATGTTTGCTTCTGGTTCCCTCGATTTCCTCGCTCATCGATATACCACTTTGTTGCGTCGCCATTACAATCATTATGTCTTCTCAGCAAAATTATTTAAAATTAATCTCTAGTATTCTGATCTTAAAACATAAATTGCACCCTTTCAGCCGTTTACTTAGAAGTAATTATTTCGGGAATTAGTTTAAATTCGAGTCCGGTTTTAAAATGAGAAAGGTGAGCTACAGATGTAGCGCAGCATTACCATGCAATTTAGATCTTCGTCCGCGTATAAGCCCGGGAAATGTTTTTGATCTCCGCAACTGAAGGACGTATCCGGCAGTTCGACTTTAGCAGTGAAGTTGTCATCAAAGTTCTTTTCGTAGCTAACTGGGTAGTATTCTTTAGGCGCATTCATCACTTTGTGCGTACTGGTAACGGAGTATTTTTGTTTAATCGACGTAGCCAGCGAGTTCAGTTTGGATATTTGATCACTACCGATGGCTGTGGTGGCGCTGGTGGTTGGCGGTGGAGTTGTTGTTGTCGTGGTTGTAGTCGTAGTTGTGCTGGTCGTTGTACTGGTGGATGGAGGTTCGAATACTGTGGTCGTAGTAAGGGCGGCTAAATGTTGTTTTTGTTGCTGCAAAAGTAACTGCTGTTGGCGCAATTGGATCGAAGCTAGAAGGGCGTCGGCGCTTATGTTGTTCATTTGAGCGACATTTTTCAAGGCGTGACTAACGGTATCCGGGAAGAACGGATCCGGAGTGACGTGGTAACGGTTGGTTGATGGGATTTTCGGTTGCTGGTTTATCGAGTTGGACAGTTCGATATCGTTCGAGACAGCTCCGTTTCCAGACGTTAACTGAAAAATAGAAAACAGGAAAAGATAACAGACATAATTACAAAGATTTTTAATTAGTTTTTAGGAGGAAAAAAACAAAGGCTTACAATTGTAAACTTTATTCAGCCGTAATTAGTTTTCGATAAATAAAAACTAAGGCAAAAGTAGGGCGTTTTTAAGTCTCCAATCAATTCAAAAGGAATAAAGCGACTCTGGTCTCTTTTTTATTTCAGTTGTCTTTTTTGGAACATTTACAAAAAAGACAAAAACAAACATGAATATAGGTAATAGAGGCTCTGTGTTTTATAAAAGGTAATGAAGTTTAAAGAGAAAAAAGGAAAATTTTCGAAATATCGGCAAAAAAAGCTAAAAAGTGAATAGTTTAGAGAACTGTAAACACTTCGAAAAGCAGATAGTAATCATTGAGATGAAATTTTTGATTTTTCCCTAACAAATTTGGATAATTATTTTTCTCCTTGTTCCTCCCCCTGAAAAATTGACAAGTTTATCTTAAAACCGGACAGCTTGTTTTTTCCAATTCTATATTTTTCACCTTATTTAAATTTTCGATTTTTTAAAAGTTTGCATCGACGTAATTAGAAAATTTTTATTAAAATTTAAATTAATAAACGAGTTTTATCGTTTATAAGTTGCGCTATCTTTAGAATCTTGATTATAAAATAACGGAATTTAGTTGATCTTATCGCCATTAGATGGCATTTTTTTCTTTTAGTAATAAAACGGAAACATTCAAATGGTGGTGGGGGGACTAGAAAGTTATATTTAATAATTCAATAGTTCATATGTTTAAAAAAAATAAATTAATCGATTGCTAAATTTGAAAATAAGGGGTATCTTATTTCTAATAAATGAAAATAGCGCATTTTAAAGACTTTTTTTTTCTTTTCGTGTAATCGAACGTAGTCGGCTAGAAATTGAAATTAGAAAAATTGTTTATTTTTTCCTCGTTTAAAAGAGGGAACCGAGCTCTAAATTTTAGTAAAGTAGTGTGCGCTAAATTAAAAGGGGTTGAATTTTCGACGTCCCCTCAAAAAAAAAAAAAAATTAAAATATAGAAAAATTGATCAATCTTCAATTTCCCTTTGTCGCGAAAAATTCTAAAATTTTCATTACTCGCGAGATTGCTATTTTTTTTTTTTTTTCAAAAGCCGGCATTCTACATTTCATTTGAGATTTATGTAATACTGCCGCGTTAAATGAATGTAAATCTACATTTACAAACCGATCGCTTTTCCATTTTCTACTAATAGGGGAACGCTAACACCATTACAAATATATGTGTAATAAATATTTAAATATATATAAATTTAAAATATCACTTATTAAAAGGAAATATTAATAAATAACTTTACAACCAATTAATATCATTTAACAAATCTCAATAAATTTTATTTTCAGTTTTAAAATGTGTAAATTTTATTTTTTACATCTTGTACAGTGTATTCATCGTATATATGGGTTAAACACTTTTTTGTCGCGTTATATTTCCTATAATTTTCTATGGTTTCTTAGAAATCGTTTCTCGAATTCTTAAATTTCACTATCGATTGTACTACTGTTTTAAAACTTTTCATGAATAAAATATGGGGAATTTATTATCCGTACATGCCGGTATGACGTTTTCATTTAAATATACATGTAAATATTAATACATTTCTAATAATATTCGTTTATTTTCTATCAAGTTAACAGAAATGATAAAGATTTAAAAAAAAGACACTTTCAGATAACATTAGAATAGATGTATGTAATATATATATATGTGAAAAAAACTTTGTGCACTCACAGCAAACCGTCTGTTTGCGTTCTGCAGCATATTTTGGAAAGCTTGCTGAGTGACTCGTTTATTATAGGCCGGCGATGCCGATGAGGCGGATGAAGATGAAAGTTTAGCTATGGAATCTGGTAGCGAAGCAAATGCTGGCACAGCTATAAGCGTCGGCGGTAGGGAATGCCTGTTTTCGTCGTCCTTGGACAGTCTGACTGGCCTAGATAATTGGTTCCCAGAGGCTGGATAAATAGGCTTGAACGGCGGAACTGTAACTGGATTTAGGGATACTGAGGCGTATTTGCTTCCGGGTGCACGAATATTGATTGCGTGGTTCGATCTTTCATTTCCTAATCTCGAACCGTTAGCCGGAGGAGGTGAATTCTCGGATGATACCTAAAAACACAAAAAATTAAAAAATAAGCAACGGTTTAGTTTACGTAATATGAGGTATGAAGTTGGTTTTCCGTTTATATTCGTGTAATTCTGTTTTGAAGTCTTTTCTAAAAAAAAACCGTTTTGAAATTTTTTAAAAGTACTGCGTTTTAGTCGAATAAAGGTTTAATTCTTTAGGATTTCTAGCCGTTTATTCGAACTCAGGTAGCAGATAGAAGCTTAATGTAATCTAATTAATTAGTCAAACTCCTTAGTACGATAACTTTGTATATATATATATATATATATATATATAATAATAATATATATATATAAACTCTGCCATTTTGGCCTCGCAAAGGACTGTGCCCCTTGACCCCTCTTACTTACATTTCTGTCTCTTTCTGTACTATACTTTGTATAAAATGATCCAAATTTACAACGTAATTCTAAAAACGCGACGAACGTGTAACTTCCTTCTTTTTGAAAGTCAGTAACAAAGCTACATTTCCATGGTAATTTTGCAAATTGATAGCACTTTAAGTCAGTCGACTTTGTTATATTATTAAAAAATGATAAGAAAAAAAAATTATTCAAAGGAACCACATTTTTTCACGTTTTTTTTTTGATGAATACTCTATTTATGTTCCCGATTTTCATCATTACTTACATGGTACCTAAGTTGAATGGTACTCTTTGTAATAGACAAAGAATCAGTAAAATCGGTCTATGTAAATACGAGTTATGCGCTAACAAACATAAAAAAAAAACAAACATACGCGACGAACGTATAACCTCTTTCTTTTTGGAAGTCGGTAAAAATTAAAATATTACAAACGTTACGAAAAATTGAAAAATTTTTTGGGACTTTTTTTCTAATCGGGGCCGACCTAAGAATTTAGTTGTAATTAATATATATATATATATATATAGATGGTGTCGTGTACAGAGCGGCCGTGTTCAGACATTTTTATTACTATTATTATATACGAACTCGAGCGGCCAAGTTATTTTGTTAAAATTGTTAGAAATTATAATAAATGATTAGAAGCGTATTCATATTCAGTTTTATCATTAATATTTTATTTTTAACTAAAAATATAGCATTTACACAACAGTGCGCTTCGGTAGAAAAAGTACACCTCCATTCATCTATTATAATTTTTAGCATGTTTAACAAAATAACTCATTTAAAGTTATATAATGATTTATTCTGTTTTGTACTTGGCCGATATGCTAATGCATATTAACAAAAAATTATATACATTTCCGAGGCATTTTGCATTAAATTACGTTTTTCTGATATTGTATACTTTAATGTCAATATTAATAGGTCTGCTTTAAATATGCTCGCTCTAAACACGATCGCTGTGAACACGTAACCTATATATATATATATATGTGCAAGGACTCGCCAGCCGATGACCCGGGAGGGAGGGCAAGATAATAGAAAGAGGATATGAGTTATAGGAAAAATAAAATTTATAAGTCGTAAAGGCTTAATATTTTATTAAACAAGAATCTTAATTAAAACATAATTTTCGTGGGTTTCTGGCAAATTGTTCTACTACTTTATTATAAAAGTCTTCCAAATTATCCATGATTACGCGCCTATGAATACTGAAGTTTCAAGGCTCCAGGAGGGGGGGGAAACGGCCCTTCTCTGCTCCACCTTGGCGACGCCCATGCACACATATATATATATATATTTTTAATTTAATTAACAGTTAACTATATTGGTAAACTCTGTGACTTCAAATCTGTTTAAAGCTTAGGATTCAGTCTAAGTTGAAGGTGAACCGGTAAAAGCCGGTGTTGTTGCTTTAATTTTTTTCGTTATCGAAAAATAGTAAAATAAAAAAACGATATTAATTCATTGTAAATTTGATTACGTAATTTATTTATTATTAGTTCGATAACGTTTGAAAGATTTTATTGTATACCTTAGAATTCCAGTTTACAATGCAAAAAAAAGAAAAGAACAAATACAAAAACAAATTAAAATTCAGAGTTGCGTTGCAAATTAAAAAGCAACACTTAATTTATTCGAAAAATTTGGCTAAATTTTTTCTTTAGCAGATGCAAGGACTTGCTAGTTATTAGCGATGCAGTGGTTGCGGCGATTCACTTGCGATGCTACGAAAATTACGACTTCTGAATGGCATTGTAATTATCAGATGTGGCAACATGTAAACTTGCCAAATGAGTTAATTGTTACGTAACTGTAAGATGTGTCTGTTACAAAATTTGCACAAAAAAGTCGCTTACATCGGCCCATCTAACCGATTTTCGGTCGAAGGGTATTTTGAACTTGTTTGCACTGTGATCATCCTTTGATCTGCGGTTAATTTATGCATCGTTTCGAACAATTCAGAATTCAAACAATCCGGAAAAGACGCGCGCGCGCGCGCCTATTACGTCACTTTTTATAGTTGAATATCAAACGGTAAAGAATTCCAGTCTTCTGATCTGGCGTTTTTCGTCGTCTCGAATGAACCGCTGCAGTGTAAGACTGAACGTTTAAATCGGATCGTTGGGATACGCGTTTCGTTCTTAGATTACATCTTTCTTTCTACGAGTTCGTGTTTATTTAAATCTACAGTAAAAGCGGTATTCGAGGATTTCTTTAATACACGTTATTAAGTTGCATTTCTTTATCAGCCTGACTAGACAAGTCGTCTTTCCCAAAGTCCCAGTTCGTGGAAACATTGTGCTGTGCAACGTATGAATGTGATACACATAACCAGAGCCGTATCTGAGGGCGGATTTCATGATTCTCTCCCCCCCAAGTGTCCGGGAAATAATAGCTGCTTGAATTATATTTACCGAAATTCAGAATACATTTATTTCTTTTCAATTTTTGACAAAAGGGGAAAAGAAAATCGAAATTTTTACGAATTCTAGGGAAACGACTATTTTTTATTTGTTTTTATTGTAGTGTTCAAATATTGCGTATACAGTAATTGACTATAAGGCTTTGGTGTGTACTATTTATAAATAAATATTAAAAATATTTTCGTAACCCCTGCCGAAATTTTGGTCTAGATACGGCCCTGCACATAACGTTAAATACGTTTTGAATATATTACGTAAACCGAGAAGCCACGGTTTTGTGTGAATCTTGTAAATATGTATTTAGTTAGATATCAGTGTTCTCGTAAACTTTTAGAAATTGCGTGATTTTTAACCGGGAAAATTTCGATTTCTAATTAATGGCAATTACTCGGTGATGGAAATTTTTCAGTTCAGTTCGCTTTTTAAAGTTTTTCTTATTTCCGTAAGAGGCGATAGGTGTTTTACGATACTATGACACCGAAATAAAAATGACACTGAAAAAGTCAGCTCTGAGATGAAGGACCGAAAGAAATGAAAAAATCCTACGGGGAGGCCTTCATCCAACGAAACAGATAGAAAGTAAAAGAAGATAGAAGCGCGGGCAACGCATCTTATTGAATAATTCTGATTCAAAAATTTTTTTCACAACATTGATATGTTTACAAATAAATAATTGATTCTGGAAGATATGTGTTAAATAATACTGAAGCGGGGTGTTTATTTTCGAAATTTTCGTGTGTTTTATCAAGTGAAGTTTCTAATCTTATGGTGGCCGTTTTAGTGTCAAACTACGTGTTGGATTATAAGTTGTTATCTGAAGTTTTTCTAGAGTCTTTTCTTTTTAATTTAATTTAATTTCGTAAAATATTTTATTAACAAATATACTTATTTCAGTTCAATAGTTTTTATACGACTTGAACGGTAGAATTTATTTAAATTTTTTTTTTTTTGTCTGTGTTAAAAGAGCGATTAATAATTTCAGTTTTAAGTGTGTATTAGTCCAAAAACGAGCGGCAGACTTGTTTTATTTTATCCTGAATCGGTTGTAAATTTTATTTGTTCTTCCTAAAGCAAAGTACATCACTTCTAGTAAACGCATATATCAGGGTAATTAATTGAATTAATGTATCTGCGAATAATGCGAAAATATTATCTTTTACTTTACAAAGTGAAAATTGAAAATCAGTTTTGCTTTTTAAAATTTTTCAAAAATATCGTTAATGTTATGCTTATATTACAATCATTAGTATCGTCGATTTATGCATTAAAGAAGGTTAAAAATTCTTTCTTGAAAGTAAAAATACTTACAACTCGATCGTTCCATAATTTTAACTGTATGGCTTTAAAATTAAATTAGTTCAAAAACATTTCAGACACACATCGTGACAAAATTCTTTAACGATTGTAAAACATTATATTTGTGACAGTCGCAGATACTGTGAAGAATTTCCGTTGAAGTTGAGATCTTTCAAACTTCTTCGTTAGCATACCGGATGTAATGACTATATATCTGCTTGTCAGGGTTAATTTTGTTTTTTACTTTAACGACTGCAAAATATTACGCTTGTGACTGTCGCAGATAAAACCAAGTGTTCCTGTTGAGGTTGATTTTTTTCAAACTTCTTCGCCCGTACACCGGATATAATGACTATATCTCCTTGCCAAGGTTAATTTCGTTTTTGGTGTTAATTTGTAAAGTATAAAATTTTTAAATTTTATACTTACATTATTATTTATTATTCTGCAATTGCGATTATTCATGCTTAACGCTAACGTTATATATACACACATATATATATATATATATATGTGTGTATTTCCTTACCCCCGACGATTCCGTAGTAGTTAAGGTTATTTTAACCCAACCAATACCATCTCTTCCGCCGTTCTTCCTTTTTCTTTACATCTGATTCCAGTATCCTCAATCTTCTAAACATATTCATCCGAGGCATTTTTAAGTAAATTAGTCGCCGCAGATTGGGCTGCAGCAGCACGGGTCAAATCACACAAATCCGATAATGGAAAATTTAACAGCCTGCGCTAGTTTCTTTTTTACTGGTTTTTATAGCCTTTTATTTAACTCGGTTTGTCATGCTGCCTATCCGTTATTCTGTCTGTTTGTCTAGCTAGAAATTTTGAACAAGGTTGGAAATATGCACATGCACGTATATTTCTTTGGTTTGGAACATTTAGCTTTCCAAATTAAAATTAGCTTCTCGGGGCTTCGAAAGCTCGAACTTTTGGAAAAAATCTTTTTTTCCCGGGCATGTACTGTTGGAGAGAGCACTATTTGTCGGGAGCAAACTCGTATTTCATTTTCTTAACGAAACATTGGAAGTTTACTAAAAGTTTTAAAAAGCACAAAAACCACGTGTAGCCCCCACTTGTAGCTCAGCTTTATAGCTAAAAATTTTGAACAAGGTTAAAAAAATGCGCATCCTTGTGTATTTCTTTACTTTTGAACATTTGGGTTTTTAACTTTAAAATCGGCGGACCCTTGGGGCGTTAAAAGCTCGAAAGTTTTAAAAAAATATTTTTTTTTTCGTAGTCAAACATTGTGTTTTATGTGCTGAGGATTCCGTGTATGTATTGTATGAAAAACAAAAGACAATATAATCGAAAGAATGCGATCTCTGACAATCGCACACTAATAAAGTTATTTTGTACTTTTTAATGCATAAATAAAAGCCTATTTTAAAAAAAAAAAATTTAATTTTTTTATTATTTATTTTGTGGATATGTTCTGTCATATATTTCACTGTCTTCTTGTTCCATATTTTCTCTACCTGACTTATATTAATGCAAAAATAGACTGGATTGGAGGTAACTGGTTTAGCGATGTAGGAACTATAGTAGCCTCAGATTGTAAATTGGACGGTATTATGTTCTATATGGAGTCCTTTTCAGCTGGCTGCTGACCTACTTATAAGTATAGAAGGAATTAGAAAACCTAAACATTTACTAGTTCATTCATTCATCGGATTTCCCTAAATGGTGATTATTATATATGATAATGGATCGTTCAAGAAATGAACAAGAGAATAAATCTGGCATTATGGAATATACAAATATTAAAGGATAATGAAGCAACCCGGAAGATATGTGATAACTAAGGAGTTGGATAATTTATATTTGTTATGAAACTAGATTACTAAATTGTATCTTCTTTTGGAACTCAAAAAATCATAACACGGAGAGTTAATAATGCAGCTTGGAAACTTCATTTAGCGAATTTTTTAATTGCCAGTGTCTTTGAAGCTGTTCTCGAAATGAAGCGAGGAGTTAGCGTTAGTGTAATGCGCATAACGGTCAACACCAGACGCCGATGATATAATTGAAGACGCTTTTTACGGCGATCTATAAATGGTATATATGAAATGCCAACAGTCAGATGAATATTCCTTGTTATATCTGCGCACCAACTTGGGTTTTAGGAAAATAATTTACTTGGCATATATGGAAAGGAACACATTAATGCATCTTAGATCACAATTATTATATTAAGCCTTCGACGATTATTTAGGAATGAAGTATATATTACCCTATACTAAACGGCGGATGCTGAGACATCGGTTACCGATTCATAACACGTATTAAGGCTTTCACTTAAGATGCATCATCGTCAGCTTAAACTAACAAATAATAAAACAGATAACTAAAAAATAATGAACTTGCACAAAATGAAATACGAATTACGTATTTTAAAAGAAAACTAGAGAAAGCATTTTACGGATAACGCGATAAAAATTCTCTTTGCTTTTAAAAAGGTGTATTGTGCAAGGTTTGCTCGAAATCATAATACACGGTAACTGAGAAAGTACCGCGGAAAAAAAGTAAACTGAAAAGGAGAGAATTTCTGTAAAGTATTAGTTAAAAAATAAATATGAGCAGGAAATAGTAAGAGTAAAAACAAGAAATCCAGAATGTTTGTAAAAATTTAAAAGTTCCATTTTGGAAAAAATGGATACTCTACTTTTTTCATTACGGATTATAAACAGACGTATAGGATAGTTTGAAGGTTTATTAAATGATACCATCAATTACAGAACAATCATAATTTTATATATAATTTAAATTAATTCTTTTATTTTATAAATATCCGACCGAGTCCATATTTAATTGGTTTTTCTCCATCATATTGTTTCTGGGCTAAGGTGTCCGCTAGCACATGTGCCCAAGATAAAAAAAATAATAATAATTTAAATAAAATAAAATTAATCGATATGTTTTGAATATTGGTTGTATGGAACGAATTTCATATGTACATAGTTAAAAAGACTAGAGCGTTACGAAAAAATTATTGCACTAGCCGATAATAAAGGACATATGTAATTAATACGTACGTAAAACTAAAATACAAAAAAAAAAAGTGTAAATTTTGACAAATGATCACCGTTATTTGATATTAATTTATAACTCTATTACTTTTTTTTTTTTTGTTTTTCAATTGTTATTATATGTGAGACTCCAACTTTCCCAGTTCAAGTTAAGAAACATTAAATGAAACTCTGTCAGTTTATCACTAACAATCGACGACGGGGCAGTCTATTGAACGGTTTATCCGTTAAATCTGAGTGGCCCGCACGGAAAATTTTCCCACCACTTTCGTACACTTTAGACGGGCATGACATCATTACCACGTAGACATTGACTAATTGTCGGCGAATTCGGCCGAACAAATACCGTGAGCGGTAGAGAATTACATAGCGTATTTAATTTTGCGCGAATTTCCTATCTCGTATTTTAAATACGCCCGTGAAATCAATAAATCAGACTTGTCTCATTGTCAAGCTATCATATTGAGACTAGGTGACTTTTCCGCGGTATTGTATCGAGACCTGATGGCTCTGTCGCGTTACCTTACTTTCAATTCTCGTGCATGATAATCACTATGCTTTTACTACACCGGAAGTGACGACATGTAACGAAAGCCGTTTATTTTATTTTGCGAGCAATGCCATAATCAACTGTAACCAAAACTTACCGAAGAATTAAGAAAGACTAATATTTGCGGTTGTCGAGGGAGATTCTCTTCATGCTTGAATGACCGAAAAATCCTGTAATATTTTTGTTTAAATATGTTTTTTTTTTTTTTTTTTTAATTACTCGTGAGACATTTTTTTTTCATTTTGCAAAAAATGGCATTTCGTTTTTTAAGAATTACTGAAAGCAGTCGTCCGAGAGGCGATCCATGTTCCGAAATTATCGAGTTTTACATACACGAATGTGTATGTTTATAAACGTAGGTAGGCGAACAAAACAAATGACGTTCGATAAGCTATTCTGTTCAAATATCTATAATGTAATCAACCGCTGATAAAGAGAAGAAATATGTAAGCTGATTTGTATTTAAACTCCTACCGTTCAAGTCGGTAAGTTATATTGGATATTTAAATGTTCATTTCGGTTTCTGAATGTAGTATAACTTGAAAAACATTTACAGAAATATAGATATTACTGCAATTCATATAAAAAACACTTAAATGTTTCCGGACTTATATTCTCATCGTATATTATAAATATATATATGCATGGGTGATTTTGTGAATTTCAGTAATATACATATATTTTTGATGAAAATTGTAAAATTTTTCCAAATTATACTATTATTCTTTCTGTGATAAAATTTACATCTTTAAAAGCATTTTTGAATATCGCACGGTCCCACCTGACTTTTTGTTTATCGTTTTCTTTACCAATAACAAAGTAATTGGTTTTGCCAGGGGAGCACAAGGTAACGAGAGAAACGATTCCGAGAGGATGGAATGAAATAATGAATAATTCCTTTACGGTATTATTAATTTTTATTTATGTAACCGAAGAATATTTTTCGAAAAAATCGGAAATGTCGATGTCGAAAACATAGATTTTTCGAAAGCTCTATTGTATTTCGTACATTATATTATATAAAAAATAAATTTCGAATGAACTACCGTATTAGGCAAGTGAAAATTTCGTTCGAAACAACGGCATATTTCTCACAAGTATCATTCGTACAAACTAGCCACCATAACCGCGACGTGTCCCCTGAAAATAAACACGTATTGCGTACAACTTCAATGCTTGCACCTTCTGCATTTATGAATCACACAGTGTATTTCGAGAACACGACCTTAGAAATGACTCATTTTAGTTCTTCAATAATCTCGGGTGATGCAGAAACTCGATAAGCTTGTCCGTTTTAGTTGTGTAATGTTCTTTATCTAAAAAAAAAAAAAAAAAAAAAAAGAATGATTTTGACCACTTCTAAATAGAGAGAGATTGAGAGAGTTTCCAGTTTCCGATATGATACATTTTACCTTTTATTGGCTTCGGAAAATTTTCCGATTCTGATAATTGATGATTTAAATTTTTTAATCGATCTACCGATTTAGTGTTATAGAGCCGGGAGGGCAATAGGCGTTTTAGCGGATTAATAAGCTTCCGTTAAACTAGCCTTTTATAAATCCTCTTTGTTTTTGATAATATTGAGGCGATTTTCTAATCCAGGCAAACTGCCGAATCATCGCTTCTGTACGCTCGCAGATGACGATTCGGATCCGGGTCATTAGGTCATCTCTGTTTAGTTTTACCGTTCGGCGCGCGTTTTCACATGATTACCGAATAAAATTAACGAATGTTCAAAATCGCCATCGGTTGACATATCGCGCGCCATCGGTTCAATGTATTTTTCGCGTCTTCTTTCCCTCCCGTGTTATCGCTAACCAGCTGGTATTTCTCGATTATCAGGTTGTTAGTTTGGTCCGGTTATGATCTGCGCTGGAACTCGTCCGCATTAACAGAAATCAATATTCCTCGAAATAGGCATAGTTCTCTGCTAAAGTGGCCGGTTACAAAATCGAACAGCGTTCAGAGCGCTGCAGTCATGCGGGAACTTGGCGGAAAAGAATTCGTGGTATAGCGTCGAGTGATGATAATAATAACGATAATACGGCATAAGGAAAGCACTACTTGAGTGCATTATTCATCGTCGATAAAAGAACGGCCTCAGATATCGCTCCACGATCCTCTGTATTTACAATAGAAAAAGATGAGCTATCCAACACGAGCCATACATTTTACCGTCATCGTTTAAACGTCTACATTCCGTTCGCTCCGAAGGATTTTACTATTGCCACAGCGCATATTTTTGGTCAGTTTTTATCTGAAATCTGAAATCAATCTGAATTTCATCATTTTTACACGGCGAACCCGGTTTATCGAAACTACGTTAGCCGATGTATTCGATGAGTTCCGCTAGATGACCCTAATTCGGCTGCTTCGAAACTGGAAATATCGGCCTAGATTTCCTGATGGATGGCTCGTGAAAGAGACACTTCGAAATTTAAGGAAAAGTGCATTATCAGTTGTAAATGGAAGTTGTCCCTGAGTACAACGCCTTCTCAAGCAATGCAGTTATAATGAAAGTTTTGAGACCTCTGCTCTTGTTTGTGAGCGTTAAAAATAGCGTCTTCCGATAAATTCTGCGTCTTCATACCCTCGACATTTTACTCTTTCACCTTAATATCGAAGAAGTTTTAGATAATCGCCATCCCTGAATTGCGCCGATTTCCAATCAAATTTCCTTCCAACGAGGTCCCAGCTTTACTCCCTAATTTTTTACAAGTTGAGAATTAGGTTCTATAAATAATACGAGCATAATCAGTTGCCGAATCAGCCACACATTGACATTTCATACAAAATTACTTTTCCAAAAAGTCTCGTAGCCACTCTATTGTTTTCCTGGAACTTTTTTACCGTCTCAGTTTATAACATAAATTTCATCCGATTAAAATTTCATCCGAATAAAATTACATCCGATTAAAATTTTATCCGAGTAGAATTTCATCCGAATAAAATTACATCCGATTAAAATTTTATCCGAGTAGAATTTCATCCGAATAAAATTACATCCGATTAAAATTTTATCCGAGTATAATTTAATCCGAATAAAATTACATCCGATTAAAATTTTATCCGAGTAGAATTTCATCCGAGGCAACTTCATCCAGATTTCATCCGAGTAAGATTACATAAAGATTTCATTTGAGAAAATGTTTATTGTATTTTTGTAAGAAGAGTGGAGCGCGCAATTATCTATGCAGTTCTAATGAAGCATCTTTGCCAATAAAAAACGCCTTTAATCTTTTTTTTTTTTTTTTTTTTCCCCTACCCTGGGCGCGCCAGCGGCTTTGACCCAACAACATGAAAAATTAACAGTTATAACTAAATAACCAGGCGGTCAGAAATGGAGAGGACAAAGGACAGTAGCAATGGGATAACTGAAGGCAATGGGAAGGAAAGAATATAGGTAGCGTTAAAGGGAGTAGGAAGACCCAAAACTAGAAGTTGGGTGTAAAGAATAGAGCGTTCGTTAGAGAGTGCTGAACATTCGAATAGGATGTGATTTGAATCACAAATACGAGAAGGCTCAGAAGCGTGAAGAGAGCAGAAAGGAGAAGGGGACAAAGCGAATCGAAAGCGAGAAGAGGGGAGAAGAGAATGATTGATTCTAAGCCTAATTAAGGAAACAACAGTGGAACGACGACAGATAGGAATAGATTGAAACCAAGGCAGGAATCTAGGAACCGGTTGAATAAGACGGTACTGAGAAAAGCGATTTGAGAATATAGATGGATACATGTCAGACCAAAGTCTGGAATGATTAGAGCGTGATAGAGAAAGAATGTCTGAGGAAGGGAAAGAGTCGAGGAAAGGACCAGTGCGGGCGGCTGAGCGAGCTAACTTATACAGGCGAAACAGTTTAAATTTTTCATGTATGTAAAGAACTACAAATTAACACTCGCGCTGGGTTTGTATAATCAAGAAACTTACCTGCCAAAAAAACTAGCGATAATAATAATAAAATTAAATATCAACTTTTTTATTACGATAATGAAAAAAATCAAATAAATAAAAATAACCGCGAATTTTGAAACATGTCAGTTGCAATTTTTATTTAATTTTCATGTAAAAATGAGCATTATATTAAAAATTAGCATTATTAATGTTTTTTTGTTTTTTTTTTTAAATTTATTAAGAGCAAAACTAAAGGTATATGTGGTATGAGTGGTAAAGTCAGATTACCAGCATTACAAGTACCACCATCAAAACTCATTAGAATTGAATTTTTTTTTACAAAATATAGGTCAATGCAATTCTTGCTTTCAAGTAACTTCCTTTGGGGGCTACCATCAATATGCAATGAAGAAAATGTCAGAGTTCAGTTTTTAAAGTGCAAGGGCAAATATGTCACCGAGTAAGCTCACTTACCGGAAGTTCGCGCGTCATCTGAATATGCACAGGATGCGGTGACCTGCGTTGGAAAACACGGCCGATAAGATTTACCTATAACATATTTACACGTAACTCTTCTTGAGTGGAAATCAAAGAAGAATTACAATACGGACAGGCAGCCGTCAACCGGCATGATATTATTATCCGGGTTTTTCGTTAAAAACAAATCAAATTTGTTGAAGCCATCGTCAAAAATCGAATAATTGGTATTGCCACCTGTCGGATGTATTCGATTGAATGACCAAAACGAGGACTGCCACAATCTCACAACTTAATTTGCCCAACCGGATTAAATCGATAATATCATCAGCGCTAAATTTCCAAATTCGGAAGAAGATCCTGAACTCTGCGATGCAATTATGAAAAATACGGTTTAATTTGCGATGAATTAAATAGAAATTTCCCATGCATGGAAGACGACAAATGCGCGAAACATTACCCAAAACCATTTCTAAATGAAAAACTAACCGACGAAGACGGGTATCTAAAATAAAACGTCAATCACCGGAACAAAGCAAATTCACGGCAAAAATTAAAATATGAGGCCATGAAGAAATTGACAATTAATGGATAGTTCCATACAATCTGCCATATCAATGTGGAATATTGCAGTTCTGTTAAAATCCATCAAATACGTACGCAAGTATATCAGCAAGGGAAGTGATATGTTCGTCTTTACAGTGACGAGAAAAGACAATCACGACGAGATAGTACAGTATCACATATGGGTCGTTATATTTCAATATCAATGAAGCAATATGACGAATTTTAGGTTTCCAGAGATATATGATCGAGATCCACCGGTTGTTTATTTATCTGTCCACTTAGAAAATGGACAACGTGAATATTTCATCGGAGAAACAGTAGAAAAAGTAGTCGCGACAGAACCGCCGGTACCGACAACTTTGATAGCTTTCTTCGAGCTATGCCAAGACGATTTATTTGCCAAGACTTTACTCGGAAGTGCTTCTACACGTGAGATGTATCGAGCAGATAACAGTTTTCCCCAAAGAAAATGTGGAACGCTATGGCAAGGACACGACGAAGTGTTTAATCACGATAGGGCGTGCTAACACGGTGCATCCAAAAAGCGCTGAATGCTTCTATTTGCGTCTATTGCTTCACACTATTCGTGTCCCGACATGTTTTGAAGACCTAAGAACTGTCGACGGTTACATTTGTGAAACGCATATCGAGAAGCATGTCAACGAGTAAGTGTCCACTAGAAAACGACAATCATTGAGAATCGGCTATGAGCGAAATAGTACTAATGGCAACAGAAAATCAAATTCAGAAACTGTTTGCGATTATATTAACAAATCGATCGAAATGTCGAGAAAGTATGAGCGAGACGATATTTTGACTGAACTAGGACGACAAAATCTGTATTTAGAAATGAAGTTTTTAACAAAGCCTTGATTACATGTTTAGCGATATACAACTAAACGCTAATACAACCGGGGGTGGTTCAGTCACCTCGAGGAAGTCAATTTTACCAATATATTGTCGGGCGATTTTCGTCGAACGCTGCCTATCATTCCGAAATCGATGCTAACAGATGAAATAAACGCTTGCTTAAAAAGGGGTTATTCATATGGCAGCACGTAAAAATAACCAAGTTAACACAACAAATATGGGAGCACGAATTTCGGGAGACGAAAGAGCGCAAGAATTTTCCGAAAACCTTTTACAAATAGGAAGGAGGAATCTATCCGGTAGACGAAAATTCTGGCCAAATCGCACTGACGAATGGCACACCGTTGAAACATAAGCGAATTATACTCGAGGATATCGTCGAAAATTAATGGTTACGTGAGCGAGTTATTCTAGAGACGAAAAACGAAATTGTCAACGACGTCAGTGGGTGTTGGGGAGGTGCCCCCCGAAACTCTAAAATTTCCTCCCGCCCGCAGAACTTAATATAAGCTGTTTAAGAATGCAGCAATTTAATAGGAAACAAAATTCTTTTCATTTGTTTTGTTTACAGTTATGTCAAAAGTTGCTTTTTCAAATGGTTCATTTAGTCGTATATTTTTAAATTTCAAAATTACGAAATTTATTTTTGACGGAAAAATTAAATTTCATAAAATTGGGATAAAAAAAAATGATCTTTTAAAATTTGACTTCAACGTTTGCTTGTTATTCTATGAAATGTGCTTTTATTGCAAATGTGTTTTTATTGCAAATGTGCTTTTATTGCAAATGTGCGAAAGATGTAAAATACAGACGAGCTGAAAAAAATATTCGCTGCAGTTGGTATTTTTTGTAAACGGGAATTATCACGGTTCATGTCGGTCCATTTATCATTAATATCGATAAATTGTTTTTAAAGGTTTCTCTTTTCAGTTTTCATTGTTTTTTTGTTTTTTTTTTCTTTTTTAGAGCACCATGATCGATAGACAACTACATTTCGGTCTTTATTCATTTTTTCTCGTTTTTTATTTCCAAGAAAAGTCCCCATTTAAAACAGTTTAAACACCACGACGTATTCGTTTATTATAAAAAGATAATAAACCCGTTCGAGGCCGTATCTAGACCGAATTTTTTTTTTTTTTTGGGGGGGGGGGGGGTACGAACATATTTTTATAAATATACATTACATATATATGTGTGTGTGTGTGTATGTTATCATGAAATATATTTATTTATAAATGGTACACACTAAAGCCTTGTAGTCAATTATTATATATGAAATATTTGAACACTACAATAAAAACAAATAAAAAATAGTCGTTTCCATAGAATTCATACAAATTTTAATTTTCTTTTCCCCTTTTGTGAAAAATTGAAAAGAAATATATTCTGAATTTCGGTTCATTTAATTTTTTTTTCCTACCCAGGGCGCGCCAGCGGCCTTGAACCAACAACATGAAAAATTAAGAAATAGTTCTAAATAGCCAGGCGGTCAGAAATGGAAAGAACAAAGGATTCCGTTAATAACTGAAGGCAATGGGAAGGAAAGGATATAGGTAGCGTTAAAGGGAGTAGGAAGAAGACTCAAAGCTAGAAGTTGGGCGTAAAGAGAGGAGCGTTCGTTGGAGAGTGCAGAACATTCGAAATTAATTCAAGCAGTTATTATTTCGCAGACATTTCGAGGGGAGGACCCGGAAAACCCCCCTCAGATACGGCCGTGAACCCGTTAGAATATTTTTACACGATATGTGTTCTTTAATGCTACAAATAGAATTCATAATTTTAAAACCAATTGAGAAAACCTTATTGTTGTTTATAATCGGTTATTTTACTTGAAATTTATTGTTCACACTTGCTTTTTTATTATTTTAAATTACATAATAAATCATTTTTTACATATTTGGTTTTATTCAGGAATATACAAAAAAATTTTCTCAGTAAAAATATAAAAAAAAGTCTTTGCCGCCAAGAACATAACCCCCCCCCCCCCCCCCCCCCAGAAACAGATTCGTGAATTCATCCCTAGTTAGTTCCGTTGCCAAAAATTTTGTACATTTCATAAAAAAATGAGATTTTAAAATTTTTTTCACATGTCTGAGAAGTAAATTAAGCGTATAAAACCAGTATTTGGATAGATGGGGATTAAATTTGAGCCGATGGTGCGGTGTTTCTGAAGATTAACTTTCTTTTTTTTTCTAATAATTTTTCCTGTATAATAAGATGATTTTAAACATTAATTAGTCGATAATAATAAAGTTATACCGAGCGAAATCTCGATGAATCAGCTACATACGATTTCGCCGATGGGATGGCGAATCTTAGATAACGATGCGATTATTACGGAAAACGGGTTTTTGTTTAAAAAGTGAAGAAAAAAAAAAAAGGAACTAAGATCGACGCGGAAATATCTTTTATCGATTTACTTCTAGAATAGTGGACGAACTGCGGTCGATACATTATTTCTTTATCGCGTGTCATCGTTCTATACTTCGTTGTAATGACGGCATTGTAAAGAAAATGACTGCAAAATGATGACACACATTGAGCATATTTTTGTGTGTCGGCCTGCATAAATATGTACGCGTATTTTATTCAGCGGAATAATTTCGAAATGAACACGTCATTAATGCCATTATATGCATCCGCAAAGGAAAATGATTGTGTACCGAGATGGTGGTAATTACCTGTCTCTCCGTTCTTTGGGTGGTAGTTAGTAACTGCTGAAAGTAACCGGAAGCGCTTCGACCACTTTCCACCGAACGTCTGTTGGTACTTTCAACATTTGACAATGATTCCCTGAAGCCGAGTTCATCGCCTACGCTAAATCCTAAAAAAAACAAACAACCGAACGAACAATCATCATTAAGATCGGAATAGGCGGAAAACGGAAACAAAGTGTACACAGAGTAGCACCGCTTTATTATTATTACTCTAGTCACTCCGAGAACGTCGGAGGAGATAATACTTTAATTTAGTACGAACGAAAAATGAATGCAAAAGTGTTCTAAACTCGGATTCTTACCTAGTCCGAAATAACCTTTGACCCCTCCTAAATTTCTAATCCGAAATATACTAGACTTCTTGAAAGCACAGTTGAATGTGAAACCAAAGTCAGATTCAAAGACACAAGTGGAGTACACAAATCGCCACCACTTCATCCCTAACGAACATAAAGAAAAAGTTTTAACAGGACAAAAATTAACTAGATTAAATCTAAAAAAACAAAAAAATATCCATAATTGTACGTCGCCGAAGACGTAGCACAACACTTTAACGGAGAGGTCAAAAGTTATTTCTTTTATTACTTTCTAAGATAATAAACGAAATTCTTACAAAATATCGGTCGTTCCGGCGAATGTTTTTTTTCTTTTTTTTACGGCTTTTGAACACATCAAAAGTAGAGATAATAATTCGGATTACATTCGTAGTCTCTCTCTCTCTCTTTTACATATTATGTGTAAAATTTTCTAGAATGATCGCATTGAAATTGAAAACTCGGTTAATCGTTTAAATGTTGCGAGATGAAATTCTCCTCCTTTTATTTTACGGAATATGTAAATGATGCGGTTTTTAATAGGCTATTTAAAAAACAATTTCTATTCCGACGAAGGAGAGCCTACGATGATAGAAAATTTTTGTATTTTATTTAAGTTCGAGGCTATCCTACAGAGCTCTTCGTTTGTCGTCGAGGTAATTACTTATATTAAGATTAACCGCGGAAAATTCTAGAAGAAATAATTATCGAACTGATTCTCTGAGAGCTTGAGTTGGAAAATCACGATGAAATCATTTTCGATTCGATGATTGTTTTTATGTTATTCTTGAAATAAGACCACTGACAGAGAAGACTATTTGAGAAATTAGATTTCCCATAGAAATATCTTCATTACTGCGTAAGTGATTAAAAAAAAATATCCTATTATTACTATTATGTTTTTTCTCATAAGTTAAAAACAAATTCCGCATTAGAATATCACTCGCCTATTATCCTATTAAATTTAGTCTTGTTCTTCGGTGTTTTTATATTCAATTTTTCACGTCCCGCGTTACTTAGGGGTAAAATAAAATGAATTTCGGAAATAAATAAAGTTGCCTTTACTTAAAGATTCCGATATCTATAACTTTATATTACATACATATTTCTGATGATACAAAAATACGCGCTAGGTGCGTAAAGTAAAGTACAATTAAGTCCCACATATCCTTGATGAGGTGTATCGTAGATTGTGGAATTAAACGTTTCATATAAAGGGATCTGATGAGAATACTGAGGTCAATTTCTTTCTACTTTTAGATTATCCGCCTTTACTTTTACCCAGATGATTTCTCTAGTATAACCGATATTCACTATTTCAGATTAGGTATAAACCACCGGGACAGCGACGACTTGGATGATCCGGAACGGGACAAGTCTCGATAACTTATGACACCTCTGGTTTGGTAGGCTAGCGCTATTACCACTTTCTTTTGAAATTCGAAACTGTTTTCGATGATTTCAATTTCAATCTTAATAAACTGGCTCAGGTCCATAAAGTCGAACACCGACCCATGCTGGCCGCCGTTCCCCGTCATACGTAGGGATTTCTCGATCCTATCGAGACTGCGTTTGGGGCACACTGCACTGTCACACAACTACGTGTCTTTGAAGGAGCTCCCTCTCCGTCTACCTGGCCTCTTTGCGGGTTCATCGCCAACCGTAGAGCATCTGCTGAAATTGTGTCGGCATACTTCCCGTACTTTTAGTCGTACCTCACCCCACCGTCTGTTGTCGAACTACCCGGGTTGTGTTCGGGCAGTGTTGAATTTTGCAGCATCGAACAGACTGTGCACCGCCTTCTGTAATTTTCAGTGAGTCTAGGTGCCGTAATAGCCCAGGTAGTTACACACGGCGCCTAGATTTATATTTGTAAATTTATTATTATTATTAAAAAAAAAAAATAAAAATCTTAATAAACACGCAGATATGGTATATAATCTTATTAAGATATTATTTCGACTCCAGCTGGTATGAAAAAATTGTAATCGGAATGATTAAGAATTTTCAAAAGTTACGAACCCCACGGAGAACATTTCCCGTTTTCACGTCAATGTGTATAAAATACTTAATGCAATCTTTCAAGACGCGCAATACAAGGTGAGTGCATTTCTCGATTCGGTGTGATCTCCCTAAATAATTCAAGTTTACTACTTTAGACAACTCTTACGCTATCAGTATTATACTCGTAATCAAAAGTTCGCACTGTTTATAATTCCGTTTTTTCCCTTTGTGATCGTACATCCTACTTTGCGAAAACTAAGTGAATCCTTCGTTCTATCGGTACACAAATCTCCCTCGTTTGGTAGTTTTCAGTTTGTCTACTTGAACAATTCGGCACTTCCGGTGGTCATGCTAGAATTGCCGATATACATATATATATATATATAAACTCGTTAACATATTAAAAACATTATACTGCATTAGTTGGAACAACTTATGTATAACAACCACGTGCAACCCCGGGGGCACTCCTTGGCTGAAATCAACAAATCGGTCCGGGGAGAAAAGACATTATAAACGTTATACTCTCTCTATATTGTTTGTTTCATAATGCTGACCATAGTGTTTAAATATATCGTAAAATTTTTGTAGAATTTCGAATCTCCAATATATCATATTAATGAGAATGTAAATATAACTATTACCGGTAGTTTATATGTAAACCTTTTACGCGCGCGTACAAACACATCTATACATTTTTATAATTATGTGCTGGAAAGAAATTTTAAATTTCTATATTAATAATGTAATATAATTTTATTGAAGTTTCCACCTCGAAAAGAATATAACCTTGAACCGTAAAAATTTTGAGGTTTATTTTTGCGTGACACTTATTTTTCATTCTAATGGCTGTAATAGGTTTTTCTATTTCCAATATTTTTGACAATATACGAATTATTATTATTATTAGCTTTGATCAATGATACACGGTTTTTTAATTATGCGTAATGAACAGAGATATGAAAAATCATTTGTTGAAAATACTAGTTCGTTTTCAACAGCTATCTTTGGTTTTTCTTTTTTTTTCCTGTTATTCATTAACTGACGCGTTATTGTGTTCTCTCTCTATTCGGTTTGTTCCGATTGCGCACTTTCTTCAGTTTGTAACTTTTTCAACAGCTGATATGATTGATCGTCTCGTATTGTAGACGACAAAAATTAAAAAGCTTTTACAGTATTAAAAATTAGGCAGATTTATTAAAACACGGAAATAGAATAAAATCATGTAACGTTTCGAGATGATGATAGGTCATTTTTTTTTTTTTTTTAAATTTGTTATAAAGAATTAGGAAGAAATGGAGAATGAGAAAAGCAATAAACGGGATGACGACATTAAGCGTCGTTTGAGTGAAGAATGTAAAATGATAAAACGTGACACGTAAAATGTAGAATGTGAAATATGTGTAGTTCGGTGGGCGCGCAAAAGTTTATGATTAAATCATTATTGATATATTTTCTTTTTTTTTTTTTTTCTCGCCGTCGTTTAATGTTACGTATTTTGTAAAGTTTTGTTTTCTTTTTCACTATATTTTTAGGCACCGGAATATATACCAAAAGAAGATTTTTAACAACTTCAATTTCTTCATTTTTGAGTAATGACTAAACAGCTAATAATAATATTAATTAAAACCATAAATAATAAAGTAAGTCGGAGTAAAATTATTCGAATAATATATAAACTACAAATATCATCATTATCTCCTCAACCATTCGGTTGGCGACTACCTATTCGTACATTTTAGTTGTACAGATATATAGGTATATAGGCAATTATTATATGTAATGTGAGTATACATTCATAAGACTACATTCGGAACTGATTAGTAATCGTTTGATTTATCGATACACAAGTGCAGTCCCCCGTGTGTCTTCTGTGCACTGACCTAGCACTCATATGATGTTGTACGTGATGGTTTGCCATTGCCTTCCCCATATGGATTCTACTAGCGAGTATTTTAATTTTAATTCTCTGTAATAAGTTCTGTCGTCGCCCGGGATCAAGACTTCCGTAACGGAAGCCAAGCGCTCTAGCAACTAGGCTATTCTAAAATGTTTCCAACGGGGGGGGGGAGGGGTGTCGTTTCGAAATAATCATTCCCGAAATGTAGTGGATTTATAGGATCAAGCAACATCGCATTTTCTTTTAATTTTAATTCAGCCGAAAGAAATTGCGCTAAAAGCTAAAATTGCTTTCATATTCTCATATTTATTAAAATATCTCTTTGAAGAAAAAAAAAAAATTTCTTAAAATGTTTCTCTTTAATTATAGTGTTGCCATACTACACATATTTGTAACGATACATATTTATAAAAATATTATTTTTCGCATTTATAATATTATTTTTAACATTTTTACAGGTAGTGTGATTTATTTTATTCACTTTGCGAAAACTTCAGAAATTTCGGGAATATTTTGAAATGAAATGGTGTTGTTCCTCATGGGAAACATTTTAGGCTATTGTTATAAGCTTTAAAGAGATTAATGAAAAACAATTAGGAATATAAGGTGAAAGTCGGAAGTGCCGTTTTCGTAATAAGTTATTTTATTTCTAACCGAATCTCATTTTCCGGCCCCATTTTTAATTTTCTCTACTTTTCTTATTGTTATTGAAATACGTTAATTTTGTTTTTGTAATATTTTGGCGGCATAACTCTTGACCGGAGTCCGGGACGTCCGCGATGTTCCCATCATTATTAGACTGCTGCTGCGACGACTCTGATACAGATCGGCGGCACAACGAATCGCTTCTTTCCACGAAATCGTATGACCCGGTAAATATCGTCGTGATTTTTCCCTCCGATTTCTGGAAAATTATTCGCGTCCGTTAATTCGAAATAATAACTCGAAAACGAATAATAAAAACAATTCGTTTGGGAAACCGAAAACTAGTACTATCGCTTAAAGCCAACGGGGGGGTAACCTTCCATTTTCCCACGTTCTTTAGCAGACTTTTATACATCCGTTTTTTTGTTTTCTTTTTTTTTTTAAATTATTTTGCGCGACCTATATTTTAATTAACCTCAGTTTTATTTATTTAACGCGCTTTTTCGCGTCATCATTTTGCGTGACCATTTCGAGTTTTCGCCACCCGAAAACATCAGAAATTTAGAGTAAATTTTGAATTATCGAGCCGATTAAAATTCGGATAGAATTCGTTTCATGTTCCCCCACACCACACCGGTTGAATAAGTTATTCCTTATTTGCTCGATAATGCCGGAAAATGTAAATTTTACCGCGAAAATGAAGATGCACGACGCGAGTTCGAACCATTTTTGAATCGATACGCTGTTCGATTGAACGACCGACGAGAAGAGAAATTCGAAATATTCAAATCTCGACATCGACGCGAGCAAATAGATTATCGAAATCGCAAAGATGACGGACGAAGCCATTTCGATCCAGCGAAAAACAGAAAATAATGACAGAAATTGCCAAACGACCGTTAAAGGAATTTATATGTTATTACGTCGAACATTTGAACGGTATATTTTTCGCATTTTCCTCCGTTATCATCTGTTACAGAAGATATATATGAAACGGTGTGCTGGGTACTCCTTGTCTTTCTTGAACACGTATCACATCCTGTTAAAAATATTACAGTTAAATCGATGTTACATTTTTTAAATGAAAAAATCGTTATCAGCACTTTTCGCCAGTTTCCTCGCTTTGCCTAAAAACTACTTGAAATATGTCGAGAAAAATTATCGATACAAAAACACATCCACGTATCATTTTGTTTTTACTTGAAACGGAGAAACTGGCGAATTTCAAGGTCTTTCTTCGTGGCAAAAGTTTAAAATTCTACTGATATTGTTCAATCGGTGTTTTATTATTATATCTATATTTAATTAAATTCTGCCACGAGTTAATACTTCGTTTAGTATTTAATTTTTTAAAGTTAATTTTGGTTTTTTAATTGCGCTGCACGCGATATGGATACTTATAAAATTTTCTCCTATCGATCAGGAGAGCAAAAAAGGGGCTTCTAAATCACGCCGTATGATTGTATTCTGTGTTGTCGAAAAAAAAAATACCGAAATGGAGAGATAAGAAATTGCTTGTTTTATTTTTAATATTTTATTTGAACAGAATAAATTAATGGAAACACAAACTCGTGTAAATTGTAAATAGTTTTAACGAAGAAGATTTAAAAAATAACTAGAAAATTACGTGTTTATTAACTTTTTAAATATTATTTTTATTAATTCGTTAATTTTATCGAAGAGAAAAGAAACAGGTAAAAAGTATAAACTACATTATATTAAATAAAATAATAATTAAGTAAAAAAAAAAAAAAAAAAATCGGAAATGCGGCAATGCTAAATTACTCTAAATGCAATATATCTATACATAAGGATATAAAAAATGGAAAATATAAGAAATGAAGTATTAGATAGAGTTGAAGAAAGAAAACTAGAAGAAAGGAGATTCAAAAATGGATTTAATGAATACCTAACACAAATAATAGGAGGAACCGTGGAAGGGAAAAGTCAAAGAGGAAGACCAATGCAGAAATATATTAAAAAAAAATATAGGCAGACAGATACGAAAGAAAATGGCTCTATCCAGGAACTTTTATAACGTGGGGTTATCCATCAATCTATTCGTATGAATTAAGGAGCTATGTAGGCAGCGTGGTAGCCTAGTGGTTAAGGCGCTTGGCTACCAAACCAGAGGTCATGGGTTCGAGACTTATCTCGTTTCAGATCCGCATCGCTCCCAGGTCTATATCCAATCTGAAATAGAATTGGGTACCAGAGAAATCTGGGAAAGTAAAGGTGGCTGAGAGAAACGAACTGGCCCCAGTATTCTCCTTCGATCCATTAGGTTTAGTATATTGTGAAAAGCTTAATGTGGACAATCCCCGACGCCCCATCAAGGGTATGGAAATTAATTTACTTTTTTTTATAAATACATATATATATATATATATATATATGTATAATATTAATATATATGCATGCCGCTTGTTAATTTGCCCGTAAAGTACAACGAATAATTTATAGAAAACATCGTAAGACTAAATATCGACTTAATTTTTCGAAACTGTCTGATTTTGTAGCGTTTTCAGTGTGAAATTATAATTTAGAATACGTAAATTGAATTTATTAATAAAGAGTAATCTTTTTCGGTAATGTCGGGCTAAAACAATGAAGTACTATATATTTAAAAAAAAATATTAGTAATATTAGACGACCGGTGACATTCCAACACACGTACACATACATACACAGACAAGTGTTGACACCATATCGTTGAGGCATACATGAGTAACATGTATCCTGGAAAGGTAGATCCGCGTTTGATCGAGGTGAATGAGCGACTACAAACGCACTGCGAACGATTAATGAAGCAATTCAGAGCGTGGAGTACGATTATGAGGAATCACGCGCGCACAGTTCTATACATAATACGCCGTCACATTGTTAACGAATTCGATATGTGTTTCTTTAGAATAATGAAAATAATTAATAACGCGGTGGCTGGCGCGTATGCGTATTTGTAAAATTAATTTATTGTAATTTACGATATTATTCGCTATATGTGTCACAGTTTAAACTTTCATTAACCGCAATCGAAGCTAATTACGCAAATGATGACGCAATGAAGAAATCGTCTTTCATGCGTCGCCGATGGAAATAATATTTGCGTTCGAATGTGTGCACTAAGGTCAGTTGCACTTGGATATCAAATTTTTTCGAAATTACGCGTGTAGCTTCAGCAGCCAACAGCGATAGTTGTACGAAGATGGCTTGGTGCCCTCTTTTGCGAAGATGATTTTCACGCCAGATCAAATGAATGAAAACAAAAATTTAAAAAATTTAATAAACTAAACTGTTTCGGACTTTCGGTCGAATTGAGCGAATAAAAGCTTTATTGAATGTGAACATTGGAAATATAATTTTACAAACTGTCGAATTTTTTTTTTATTATATCGGCTTTAAAATTTGAAGCACCCCCATTCCATCATGAAATAATTTACGAATCATAAAAAAGTAATCGCTAATCACTTCTTTTATTTGCGCAGAAGAATACAAATTCGTTGCGTATTTTTTTTTTTTTTTTTTTTTTTTAATGTCCGTTCACGCGTAAATTTTGAATATTTAGAACGATTCGCATTACTCGTTGTTTATACCGGTCACAGGGACGGTATGCCAGATGAAATTATCGATCATTATTAGTAAATACGAATACTCGGTAGACGTTAAAATAAACGTTAAAAAACGGAGTCTCTCTCTTAGGAGAAGTTTTTAGCAAATATAAAAAACGCCATCGACGCATAAAATATTACCAATAAGCGCGCTAAGTTTTTTATTTGGTTTTTAATCGCACAAGTTAACTGAATTTATTACCGATTTCAAAAAAAATGGAGGTTAATACGTTCATCGTGTATGTTTTTTTTTTTTTTTTTTCACGTCTGTTCGTGTATAGTTACGCGAATCGGTTTTAGTGATTTTTCGTTCATTCGCGGAAGTGTACCATTCAGCGATGGGGTACTATGCGAGTATACTGTTGAGTGCCGGTAAATGAAGATACTCAAGTAAATAGAATACGTCACTTCTAGGAGAGTAGCCAATCAGAAGCGAGTATTCCGTCACGTGACCACGCTCCCTTTACTCAGCTAATCAAGGATCAATATACACCATCGAATGACCATGCCTCCCTTTCACATTAGGGGCCCTCCAATGAGATTTTACCGCCGAACCACAATGATTTATATCGCTTTCCTGCTTTCTGCATATACATCTTCAGTATTATAAACCAAAAACAATCTTAACATCTAACTCATCTTAATGCAAGAGCATGCTTTCTACCACTGGAAATTCCCCAGTAAAAGCACTCATCCAGTAAGAAGATTAGGAGGAATGAACGAAAAATGACTAAAACCGATTCGCGTAAGTAAGCACGAACAGACATGAAAAAAAAAAAGTATTTCCAATGTTTACATTCAATAAAGCTTTTATTCGCTCAATTCGACCGAAAGTCCGAAACAGTTTAGTTTATTAAATTTTTTAAATTTTTGTTTTCATTCATTTGATCTGGCGTGAAAATCATCTTCGCAAAAGAGGGCACCAAGCCATCTTCGTACAACTATCGCTGTTGGCTGCTGAAGCTACACGCGTAATTTCGAAAAAATTTGATATCCAAGTGCAACTGACCTTAGTGCACACATTCGAACGCAAATATTATTTCCATCGGCGACGCATGAAAGACGATTTCTTCATTGCGTCATCATTTGCGTAATTAGCTTCGATTGCGGTTAATGAAAGTTTAAACTGTGACACATATAGCGAATAATATCGTAAATTACAATAAATTAATTTTACAAATACGCATACGCGCCAGCCACCGCGTTATTAATTATTTTCATTATTCTAAAGAAACACATATCGAATTCGTTAACAATGTGACGGCGTATTATATGTAGAACTGTGTGCGCGTGATTCCTCATAGCGTACGACATAGTGTCACTTTTGAAAAAGTTGATTTTTTCAAAGACAAAAAATTTAGGTATTTTGCCGAAAATTTTAAATGTCTAAAAAAAATACCGATTTGTTCTTAAGAATTTAATAAAAGCTCGCTAAAAAGTAAAAAATAATTATATTCGATAAAATAGAGTAAAATATACGTTTTAAAAGGTGACGCATTATGATAATTCTTATACAACATTCACACCTTAATTAAAGTCGACACGGAAATCATAAGTTGTAATAATAATCATTAACTGCATTAAATATTCATCGAATTATTTCTCTAGATATTGTTAATTTGGTGACTACTCTAATTAAGGTATGAATGTTGTATGAGAATTATTATATCATCTTTTAAAACGATTATTTCATCGTATAAGATTACCTTCTTATCGAATATAATTATTTTTTACCTTTTTGGCGCATATTTATTAAATTCTTCACAGTAAATCTTCATGTATCGGTATTTTTTTTTTAAAAAAGAGAGCAAAACATCTTTTTATTATTTAATTTTCTAGCCATGAGTATCTCTTGTATAAAATCCGAGTAATTGCTTTTCTTGCTTAAAAATAAAATTGATTTTGGGTTCTTAACTAAAGACAGCCTCTCAGGTATGGTAAATTATTTAATGGAAAAGACCAATCTTAATTAAATATTACTTTAGGATACAGACAAAGTGAGTATACCATTTGATACAGGTAAAATTTATGCAATTGGCGGAACAAACATTTGTTCATTCGTAATTTCATGTTAATAAACTTTACGGCAGAAATGTAAATTGAAAAAAAAACAACTATTTCGTTAAAGATAGCTCGACAAAAATTACAAATATTATCAACGTCAATTAGCATAACCGATGATGATTCGGATAAAAAATAAAATTCAAACTCTCGTAGCGTCAATTACTAGTTTCGTCACTGACGGAAATGTTACGTGTCTTATCACATTACTTTATCACCTGGACTAGCTGCAAGAATATCTACTTTTTTATTAAAAACTATACCGGTCACTGGCGGTAGTACCGCATAACCGTATCGGTAAGTGTACCGACTGAGTAGATTTCGACGTTGAAAATAGCACAGTGCCTTCAAGAAAAGTATCTTCTTCATTTAATACAACTGACCAAAATTTGCCAAAAAATTTTCATTAGAATATACGGCAAAAATTCGGACACCAAACAAAATTATAAAATTGAAGGACAATATAAACGTGGTCTAAATTATTATCAGTGTTGGTTTATACAAATTAGATCTGAATAAAGATAATGAAAACCCCTCAAAGCGCAACTTACAAGCTCATCACTGACGTAATTTCAATATTGTGCTCCTTATCAATACTCGGTTCTTCTTAATGTACGGGTATTAGTAGAATTTTAGGCTTGCCTATTATCACTCAAAGATACACGTATACTGATAATTATAAATTAAAGTTGTTTTAAAAAAAAAAAAAAAAAAAATTTTCACACTAAATTTTTTTATAAATTACGCTAAAAAGTAAAAAACAATTACTACATTAAAAAGATAAAAAGAAAATGTATTTTACCTCAAAATATACCTCGATATTATGATTGTTTATAAACAACATTAGTACTTATTTTGAATCGAGACTAAATTCAAATTGCAACAATTAATAGACCTTATTAAAAAATATTTATGATATTTTCAATGCTCGGCTTATAGAAAAGTAGTATACATGCTCATTTAGTATGAGTTTTTAATTGTAATGTGAATTTGGTGTTCTGAGACTCTAATAAATATCAGTGTGGTTTAATCATAATATCCCTCTTTTAAGATAGGTTTTACTTTAAAATACATCATCTTCTTATCGAATAATTGTTTTTTACTTTTTAGTCCGTTTTTATTAAATTTTTTAAGTAAATCTTCATGTATCAGTATTTTTTTTTTTATTTTAAAAAAAGATATTTTATTTCACAATTTTTTAACAACTCCGACGGTTTACAAAGTTCCAGTTGCTGAATATATTTTTTTCGTGAAATTTTACAATTTTATAAGGCACTTTTCGTAACACGTTTGCAAATTAAATTTAGAAATATGAGAAATGCGACAGAATACTGCGTCGTGATTTAAATTTTGCTAAATGAATCATTCATATATATATATATATATATATAAAATATTCATTTTACGAAGTTATACGTTATCACTCTAAAAGACACATACAGCTGGCGTTTTACTAATATACTCAAATTCTTTTTACATTGCTGACGGGACTTACGGGCCATACTTCGCTGTATAGGTTGCCATGTTATCCTGCTAGTTTTATAAAATATGCTTATTCCTATTACAATTCTGTTATTATCTCCGACTCAATCCTTCATTGGAAGGATGGGCTCTGGCTATTACATGATTAATAAATATAAAGAAGAGAGCTCACGAGCACTGTTTATGGTTCTTGCCGGTACAATGGAAAAAAAGAAAAAAAAAATGTTGCGGGTGAATACTATTATCGTACATATCGGCTTCTCCCTGATAAGAAGTAGCCATTTTCGCGTGGCAGAATTACAAATTATAAATTACCAAATGTTTAAGACATGATTTCTTTATTTTTGACCGCTTTCCCGGAATTTTACCTTGTGATACCGGTATGAATACATAATCATCGATCTTCATCTTTTCTGGTAAATATGATTTCCGCATTGTTCCATCACCTCTGTTGGAATTGGTTCGACGACTGTATCACCTCAACATTCGTGATTATCTGCACCGAAATTTATACAAATATAAGTGTGCTCGGCTATGTACGAAAGAAAAAATTGTAAATTTATCGGCAGGGTAAATGCGAGAAAACAGAATTTAAAATCTCTAACTCTGTTCTCCTTAGAAGATAATTATTTGATTATACCAGGTGTTCCCGAGGCAGCTTTTTTTTACTTCGTTTTTGTATATTTGTCTCGTCGGCTACGGATCCCGGCAAAAATGTCTGTATTTATTATTTCCAACGTACAGATTCGAATTCCACACGATCGCAACACCGCGATTTAATCAATAGCTACACGGTGGTATTATGAACATCTCTATAAGGCCTCAAAAGATGGGCGTTAAAATCGTCCCCAGTTTATGAACTGTCTAGAAGACTAGCGTGATGTTGGTCTGTCGTTGCGATTGCTTTTGTAACTGTGCTTTTTGACTCATCTGCCACGATTATAACCGAGAGAGAAACGATCTTGCGCGTCTAGTACCAAAATGATAAATTATTTATGGAAACCGATTTGTGTCGGACTTGCAGCTTCCAAGAAAAAATAGATTGGCACGCGAAGGATGGACAAGTTATTCCTACATTACTTTAGTTAATACATCAAAGGATTATTTGGAAGAACAATGGCTAAAGAATAAAGAAAGTTATATGGGGAATTTTAAAATTAAAAGTTCTGAGCGAAACGTTTGCTAAACGCTCTGATTCGGTTTTGTCCGACGACAAATCTGTAATTAACAGATAAAATAACATATTTACCCGATTTTTTTGAAAATTCACAAAATTTTACAAATTTTACGCATGATATCTTCCATTTTTTTTTTTTTTTTTGTTTTAAAAGAATAAAAAAACGACACGTAATTAAAATTCTAGTTCGCAATTGCTTGCTTATCAAAATTCTATTCACCGACCATTTCCATGTACACTATCCTTATACTTTTTCTAAATTAATCTCTTTGAGGACTCTGGTTTTAATTTATTTATGGTTTGTATTAACTTACAAATCAATAACATATGTACTTGTATGTAAAACTCAATCTTTCGGATCCGAACGTTGGATGTTTCATAACGTTTTTTCTAACGGGTTTTTCATAATATTTTCAGCGTAAGAATGATGTCATTAATATACTCATACAAACATACACGCACGCACACACACACACATACATATATATATATATAAATATGTGTGTATATATGTATATATATATATATATATATATATATATATATGTGTGTATATATGTATATATATATATATATATATATATATATATGTATATATATAAAATCTATGTTTCAGCACTTGTCGAAATTTTTTTTTTCAAATGAAGATATAAATTTAAAAACTATAAAAATTTCTTATATTTCCTTTATTCGTAAAGTATTCGATATAGTATTCTTGTAATTTTTACCTTTAAACTTCTGTGAAAAATAGTTGTTATTTTTTATTTTATCTGTTTTATGGTTGTTATTTACTTTTTTTGCTGCTATTGGTTCCTTCTTAAGTTATAACACCACTTAAATGTATACTGTGTATTATTATTTTCTTGAATTTCATGCTTAAGCCGTTAACATATTAAATTGTCCGTAATAAGTAGTTTGAAAGGAAAGAAGTAGAGGAAGGATTGAAAATCATAAAATAATTCTATTAATAACCTTTGACATCAGTGGGGCGTTTGACAGGATAAAATGATCGTAAATTTTAAACTGTTTAAAAAGGAGTAAAATTCAGTCAGGCCTAATTAGCTTAATTGATAGGTTTTTAAACAACAGAATAATACGATTTTACAGCAACGAACAGATTAGATATGAACGGATACTCTCAGGGGGCGTGCCCCAAGGATTCAAGTCATCTCTCCATTAATTTTCAACATAGCTCTGGCACAAATACATAAAGCAGAAGGGCTCAAAACCAACATAAAATTAATAAGCTATGCGGATGATCTACTCATAGCAGGCTTCAAGCACATTAAAGAAACAGCAAATATCAATGATGAAACCTTGATTATTGTTCAAGAACTGAAGAGATTAGGATTAATTTAAAATCAGCAAAAAAACTAATATGCTTTTGATAACTAGGAAAATAGGTAAATCTAAAATTAAGAAATAGAATGAATCATATGAATAGAAGGAGAAAAATTATTCTGCAAAAATGAAATGAAATACTTCGAAATAGTAATTGACGAAGATCTGAATTTTAGTAGTCGTATCAAGTATATTTTAGATAAAATGAAAAAAAAAAGAAATATTACAAGATGATTGCTCTTTACAGAAATACTTTCGGGCTCAAATTTAAGGAGAGAAGGATTCTATATTCAGCCTTATTCCGATCAATAGTAGAACATGCAAGTGTTATTTACTACTCTAAATTAAATAAAAAGAACAGAAAATATATGTATATAAAAATCCGTCCTACCGGTTTCGTCTACTTGACATATTCATGGACTCCCATGAATATGTCAAGTAGACGAAACCGGTAGGACGGATTTTTATATATATTTTTTGTGAATAATAATGTCTGTAACTTTTATTTTAAGTAATAATTTAATATAAATAAATGTTGTATGTTTTAACGAATTAAAAGGTACTTTGTGTCCGTGTAATATTTAAAACTATAACTTTGTAAGGTAATTTAAGGTTTAAAAATACATAACTTATGTATAATATCATTGAAACAAACGTTTACAGGAAGAAATAATACATAATAAAAAAGAACAGAAACGAAATAAAATCAGAACAAAGGAAAATATTAATAAATGTCTGCTTACAAAACAATTTCTTACTGTGCAACGAATGTGTCAGAAGCAAACGAGATCAAAGCATTAAAAATGATGAAAAATCTTGACAAAAAAGGACTAAAAGAAGGAATCAATGAAATTGGAATTAAATATATAGCAAAATAGCGGAAACAATATGATAATGATCAAGTAGGACGGCGAACGCACAAATTAATTCCCAGGATAGAAGAACGATTATTAAATAAAGATATAGTACTAAATTATTTTCTAACACAGTTTATAACCGGACATGCAGATTTTCAGACTACCCTAAAAGATTCAAAGTAACAAACAACGATAACTGCAAAATATGTGAAATTAAAATAGATACACCGGACCATATATTTTTAGAATGTTCACCATTTAAACAAGTACGAAGTAACTATTCGAGATAAGCAATGATGTTGAAAACTGGTTCAAAAACGGAAACCGTAATACTCGAAATAATATTAACAACTATATTAATACAATAATGAAACCAAAAAGACTACTCCTATCTGCACAAACATAATTTATAAATGAGGAAATGGATTAAAATAGGAAGATAAGCAGAGTACAGAAAAACCGATTGGTAAAATTCTCTCTTCTTTATTTTCTGTTATAAAAAAAAAAAAAAAAAAAGGAAGGATAGTGTGTAGAGTGCAGAGACGAGTGGTGGTAGCTGTGAGTTGCTAATGCTGGGGTTTTTGGCCAAGGAAAATTACCTGCTATTTTACTTTTTTCCAGCCGTATAATAATTTACATCACGTCGGTAATACCGTTAGCAAATATAACGAGAATCGAGTTCACCGTTAACAATTTCGAACGATCTAACCGCTTAGTCAATTTATTGGAAACCGCAAGCAATAGAAATTACACAGATGAGCTGACTACTACTGGCGATCTCTGACTTGGAATATTGGCGACTTCGATGCGCCATTCTGACCTTCTTGGTTGAAATTCGTTTATAATTGGAATTTCGTAATTAAATTTTTAACGAACCGCATCGTACCCGTTAAAACCCAATTCCGAACAGACTAATAGTGATGAAAGTTTCATTAGCCGACTGAACACAGAGCCATATTTCAGTTATATCATCAGAGTGCGGACCCTTGGTAATTCAAAATGCAAAGAAACACTTATAGTCTTTCTCGTTAAAAGTTAGTTCGATAATTATTGTTGAATGTAACATTTTTGCTAAACTACTTCGATTGCGGTTAATAATACTAATTTAACTTTTCAATTTATACTCAAGGGCGGATTAAAAATTTATACGGGGCCTAGGACTAATCTTGAATGAAGGGTGGGCCCCCTCTGTTTGAAAAAAAAATGTGAAAAAATTCCGTATCATATATGAATAAACTAACAAGCAAAATGACCGTATCAAGATATACATAAGTGATTCCTTCCTATTCTAATTGTTTCTGGGTAAAGGTCCCCGGTTAACAAGCCCCCAAAAAAAACAACCTACGGCGCACATATGAATGACTCGTAAAATTAAAATTATGCTCTCTTTACAAAATCAACTTTTTTACCCTAAAAAATTAAATACCTACATAAATTGAATTTTAAAATAAAGGAATTTTATATATATCTAATATATGTTAATATTTATAATTTTTTATTAATAGCATTTTATATTTCTTTACAAAAAAATATTTATTTCGTGTTATTTTTTTATATAAATTAAACATGCATGTTTAAAATTCTTTTAATTAGTAAAATTAATGAAACACAGTACGGTTTATTACATTTTTCGAAATACAAATACATTTATGAAATCAGCAGTCGATTAAAACTCGCTTTTATTTTAAATCATTTTTATACAGTTCTAAATAAAACGTATTTACAATAAAAGTAAAAAAAAAACAAAACATTGTTAAAATTAACAATATTTCAGATAGTAAAACGTTTTCATAAAAAAAAAAAAAATGCACAGATATCAACATTTGAATAGAGAATATTTGTCGAATGTTTATTTATTATTCAATGCGTAAAAGGACTCATTCATTTTTTTTGTAAACTCAATAAATTAGATTTATTGTAGAAAGGGTTTATAAATATATTCATTTTACGTAGCATTTAATGTATTGGGAAAAAAGAGAAAAGTTTTTATAGAGAAAAAGTATATAATTTTATTAATGAACTTATACTTTTTATAAGTACATAAAAATTAATTGAATACTTTTTAAGATAAAAAATGCAAATTTAAAATGTTGCATTTTTACGGTATCGAGTATTTTAGGAAAGGAATATTCAATTTTGCACGCGAAAAATTCAATTTTTTTTTGTTCAGGAGCGCGGGACCCCCTCGAGGCTAGGGCCCGGGGTTACAGAGTCCACCTAGCCCCTAGATCCGACCCTGATTATCTTTTCGTTTTTTATTCTTTCTTTCTCCGGAGTTTGGGAAATCTGATTTTAAAATTGATTAAGATAAATCGTGCATTAATTAAAACAGATTTTCTCATTAATTCCAAATATTACAATATATCTGCTAATCGTGGTGCCTTAGTTGCAGTGTAATTTTTTACTTCAGTATCCTACGATACTGAGTTAAAATTTTTACTACTTGACTTTTGATTTTAATTTCTTTTAAAAATTTCTTTTAACAATTGCAATTAATTTATATTACCGTAACAATTTTCTCAATTAATGAATAGAAGACGGTGTAAAATAGGTGCATGAAAAATTGAAAAACTTCTTGCCAAATTCGGTTTATCTTCGTCTATTTTTACATGTTTAAGTAGAGATAATTTCAGTCAGTTATGTTTATAAAACAGTATAAAATATGCCTTAAAATCCAATTTATTTTTGCTCCAAACAAAAACTAAAAACCACCCTGCTTCAAGAATAACGTAACAATAAATATACATTAAATATAACTTTTTTCGTATTTCCTTTCACGTCTGTTTCCCACTGCCCTAAATAAACTCGTATTAAATAATAAGGGTATACTTGGAAGTTGGACGAATGCAGAACCCGTAACATTACCTAGTTTGGTAGTCAATACTTTATTTAATTTTTTTGCTATAAAATTTTAAAAATTATTTTTTTATTTATTTACTTTTTTAGTTTTTTACGCTTTGCCTACACGATGCGATTTTCCGCAATTGTATAGAGTCTATTATGATAAATATAGCGAAACGAAATTGTAATTAACACACCGATACAAGTTGCTTATTGCTGGAAAGAGTCACAGTAAATTACCTACTCTAGGCATGTTTAACAAGTTTGTTAGAGTTCTGTATAGATGACGATGTTGTTTTCAAGCATTTAGTGTTCATGAAGATGTTTCTTTCAAGAGAAAGTCGTGGGATTTTATGCGCGCGCGATAAGGCTGCTCCACACTTGATTCCTTTCGGTACTGCGGTATCGTCGATAAATTTATTTTCTTCGGTTCCCACCTTTGCTAAATTACTCGTAACAAAAATAATTTCAGTATTTATTTTTTCTGTTCTTTAACATTATCCCCGCCCCTCGAAATCGATACAGACGCAATAAAAAACCATTAAGAATGTTAAAATCGAAGAAAAAAAAATAAAGAAAATCGGTGGTGTCCATCTGTAATAGAAGAACTGAGACGGAAAAAAGTTTAATCACACTTTTTTTTTTTTTTTTTTTTATTCACACTTTAACGAGAAAACTTTGAAAACTTAATCGATCAAGTAGAAAAAAATTTAAAATTTAAAATTTTAAACTTTGTCGGCGGGTTAATTTTTAATTCGAATAGCGTATGAGTTCGAAGAGTTAACGATATTCTACGATTGTGCGGAGATTGTCGAAATTTAAATACGTTTTTAGCGCTTTAGGCGACAGGCTTTAAATTTTTTGTAATTTTTGGAAGGCCTTTTCCCCTGCTCTCGGCAGAAACTATTTTACCCACGGTTAACAATAATAATTGATTTCTTTTTTTTTTTTTTCTTTTTGAACTCGTTAACAATTTTCAGTCATGGCAAAGGAAGAAAAGTGAATTCATTCCTTCTCTTTTCAGGATGCATATGTTTGGCATTATTCGACGTTGATTGTCATTGTCTCTCTATCTTTGGTATAGGGTTCTTTGTCAGATTCCATTCCTTGTGACTCCTAATTGCTGCCATTTACACGCGTCTATTGTTGGCAAGCCCAGGGAAAAACCCAAACAAGAAAAAAAAAGAAAAGTGAATTCGATTTTAATTCGGTCAGATGTCGCGGGACAAGACGAGTTCATTTTTCTAGTTCTTTTTTGGACTCACCAATTCTAACTTTTTCTTATTTTCCGGAATAGTCTAATTCTTGAAAATATCTTTAAAGTAAGCGCCGAAATTCCAGCAAATTTAACAACTGCTTCGGTGGTTCCGTCGAAGATCATATCTATTTGGATAGAACAAGTTTACTTAAAAATGCAGCTGTAAAGTGAATAACGGTTCATCACTACAAGATAAGCGAAGCGTGACTAGGTACCGTACAGAATAATTCACACACTCAACAATTTTGAAAAAAAAAAAAACAAAAATGAGAATGCCATTTCTGGAAATACACTGCAGCGGTGGTGGCTGATTCCATCAAAAATCATTAAATCTACTTTATGCTTTCCAGCGTGAACGGTATTTTAACACACTGTTGTCCTAGCATACTTTCTACTGGTTTTTTCTCTTTCTCCGGCCCTCTCTCTGGATTATAATTTTATTCTATTTTATTGCTTTTCTAATCGACTTGAGGAGAATAATTATTACAACATTATAATAACAGGACCGATTGGTTGGGCAGCGAAAAGAGTAACAAGTCAAAGTAAATCAAGATTTTCTAACACTTCTCAACGCACTGTTGGTATAGACGCGTTCGTACATACAAATATATGTATGTATATATATTTTACCGTTCATAATTATTTGATTACCCGGGTTTTTTTAAAATTCGTAATTCGTTTTATGCGATACAAAATACTTATTAAATACGAATACACAAAAAAGTTCGTTACAACTACGAATATAAAATGTTAAATAGTTTATTTTATCGGTCTTCACTAGGAATGCCAAATGAAACAGTTTTGTAAACGTTTAATTAATTATTTAGCAATGCCAGATGGAAAACGTTAATTTACCGGATTTGTTTAATCAAGGAATGCCATTACGAAATAATTTATTTACCCAATTAATGTTTTAAGCAAAATGAAGTAAGTCCGATATATCCTCGGTAAGATTTCACGGATTGCGAAATTATCACGCTACCCATTTCTAGATTGTGTATGTTCGTTGTACAGATTTTTCTTTAATAAGTCGACGATCTCTTTAAAAATTATTAGACGCGAGAAAATTGAAACATACAATTATGATTATCAATGAAATATCTGGAATAACGAGAATTATACGAATTATTCTGGATCTTCATCCATGGAAGCACAGGACTCCACTATATGCAGTCTGCTATATCTTTCAGTGAATTCCTTCCCTGATGTGTTAAATCTCTGAAGTATGAAGGTTTTTTGCTTTTTTTTTTTTCAAAATATTTTGCTCGACAAATATTTTCAACGAGATGCTTGATTTATTATGATAGACCTTTCCTCCATCTATACTTTTTTATAACGGTGTTTCCTGAACAATTTCTTAATACTGGTAATTTTTCTATTCTTTTATTTCTGCTTAATATTTTCAACAAACCTTCCCTCTCACGATGATAGGCTGCTTCCTGTTTTTCTTCACCAGTCGCAGAATTTTTTATCATTCCGTTCTTCATTACCGTCATTACCACAATAAAGATTTTATTCATTCGCTCTCACATACATCATCTGACCATCCTATAAAATTATACACCTTATTTCATTTCTTATATTTTGCAAATTTTTAGCTGTGATGCGTGCATATTATAATGTACATCTCTATAGTAAATTTATAAAAACTTTCATATTAGCGGATACATTAAAAATTTATTAACGATAACTTCGTACCAATTTGAAAAATATTAATCGTAAGCATTTTAACAAAAACATATAATATATTTATTCAATTAATAAAATAGATATGAAAAACACGCAATGTATATTGTGGTAATCGAAAAAATATGAAACACCAACTAGTTTCGAACTAGATCGTTCACGATCAACCTGTGATCGTGAACGATATAATTCGGAAACTAGTCGGTGTTTTATATTTTTTATATTTATTTTTTCGATTAACATAATATATATTGCGTGTTTTCATATATATTTAACGAGTATTATTGTTAAAAACTACTTTTTTTTGTTTACCCGGGAAATTCACTGTAAACGCTATTACGCGCGATATTGTCATGTTACACATATTGAGCTTTGCTAGTATATAATTAAAGTTATGAATATTTCTATGCGACAAAAATTTATCGCTTAGAACTGTTGTATGTCGGTGCAACCTTTTTAAAATTTCTAATGAAACAGAGAAGTATTTCTATCGATAAATCGATAAAATATGATCGAAGGTTTATTCAGTTTATTTAGGCAGTGTGGCTAAACTTTTATACCGCCTGGTACGAAAATAACTAGTCTAACGTTTGTTATAAACATGGTATCGAATGGAATTTCTTGCAGATATCTCTATATCGACGTGTTACACACATACTAATCAGTTGATTCAAATATAGAGTACGTTATTGGAACTTTAAGAGATATTAAAATAATTGTAAAAAGTTCTCATTTAACATATTTCATATTTAAACCAATAACTTAATTGTCCCTTCCAGTTAAAAGCAAAGAAGATGCATGTTCAGTAGCAGATTTTTACGAGTGTTTAAATATCGATATTTCATATAAAGTAGAGGAAGAAGTGCTATTTCGGATCGGAGTAAGGTGGAAAACTTAAGCAAGATCTATCTGGTTGGATTGCAATACTAGACTATAGTTGAAAAAGAATAGGAAAAAGAATAGGAAAAAGACGAACACAGGCTGGGAAACAAGTGGACGGATGAACTGGATTTTAAAGCTTGGAAAAGTAAAATGTTGTAGATGTAAAAAAATATGTAAGACTAGGAATCGAAATTGGGAAAGAAGATACATAGGAGAAGGATGTCGGACTGGTGACACGAAGAGGGACAATGCTACGGAGAACAATGCCGTGTTTGATCCCGCATGATCATGAAATCGGCTCAAGAGTAGTTTGCTATCGATTCTGATGAACATCGATGTTTCAATTTGGCGAGAACTGTAATTTTCAATCTACTAGTCCGATTTTTGATTTTTCGATATTTCGCTTTAAGTCGAGGATAATTGAAAAATAACCGAACGAGAGATATTTTTATCCATTCACGTTAAAATCATTAAATTTGCCTAAACTGCTCCGAATAATAATTATTGCCCGTTACATTAACCAACGTGTATTATGCAGTTGTTTTTTGCTTTTTTCTTAAAGCGGTCATCAGCTGCACATCTCGCTCAAAATGTTATCAGCTAAATTTTCTTCGAACACATTTAAAGCAAAGCGATTACGTGTCCTGCATAAGTAACTCAGTGTATTCCACGACAGCAGTGCATCTGAGAGATGTGCTTATATCTATTTTATTATTACTATTATTTGCAATTGCTCTCTTTTAAAATGCATTTATTTTTCCAATACTCCAGTGTTTTTTTAGATTTATTTCTATCTTTTATGTACAATTTCTACAATAAAGCGTAAATTATTTCTAATTTTGTTACTATTAAAAATATTTATCGTCAGTATGAAATTATAATTATTAAGAAAACCATTAGACGTCTATTTGTCTATTTTCTAGTCCCCAATCTTTAACATATTTTAATCTAAAAATTTGTAACATATTTAAAGCAGAAATATTCCTTACATTATCCGTGTAACTGTATACTTCATTATCAGGACCGATGTTTTGTCTGCATATTTGTATAGTATTTTATTTGTTCCTGAAGCTTCAACTTATTCTGCATTCACCGGAAGACGAAATTTCTGCAGGTTTTTTTTGTTTGTTTTTAAACAGACGTTGAAATACCAATTATCTTTTTTGCCTCTCCTTATTTGTAAGCGAGCAAAAAATTATTATAACTGTTTTCAAAGTTTCTCCTTGATTTTACTGATTTTTTCTTCCCACTGACAAATTTAGAGTCAAAAAATGACCTCTACCCATCGATCAGTGTTCCGCTTGTTATACAATCTGGAATTTGTTAACTGGGTCCACGCCTGATTATTATAAAAAGTTAACATTTGAGATTTAACCAGTTCATCGCTATTTATTGCAGGAAGCAAACCAAATTAAAATCATTTTTGATTTCCATACCGGAAGATGATTTAGATCACCACTTTTACATGCCGTTATAATCGTCGGAATCGCTGATTAAAAATTAAGCAAAAACTACATTTGTACCGGTTTGAACAGAATTTAAAAAAATATGTAAGCGAAAAGAATGCGAAGATTGAAACATTCTCCCTGCACCAAGCAGCTCGTCTGTAAAGTGGCTGGCTCGCTGGTGCAAATTTCTTTGTAACGTCGGCTTAAGTCAGCCAATGAATCTCACATATGGGGCATTTCACGTCAAATGTCCCAGCGCGTCGCTCGAGCGCCAAAACGCTTACTTTTCAAATGATGATTACGCTATACTGAGAATCATACACAAAAAAATAACAACGACACGTTGTATTTTTTCCTCAGCTTTCCAATGAAATCATTCGTCCTTTTTTGAAAATGTGCCTTTTTAACCTCAAAAAAACACAAAACGTGTTATATCTTTAAAAGGGATTTTTAATATTGGGACATTTGACGTGAAATGCCCCATATACATATAAGACAACATGCATTATGCACATCATGTACATGTACATATGTACATATATATATATATATATATATATATATATATATATATATATATATATATATATATATATAATATCGAGCGCTTGGCTTCCGTTACGGAAGTCTCGGGTTTGATCTCGGGCGACGACAGAGATTATTACGAAAAATTAAATTAAAATACTCGTTAATAGTCACGTGGAAGCCAATGGCAAACCACCACGTACAGCATCATATGCGTGCCAGGTCAGTGCACAACAGACACACACGGGGGACTGCACTTGTATATAAATCAAGCGATTACTAATCAGTTCTGAATGTAGTCTTTTGCATGTACACTCATACTGCATAGAATAATTGCCTAGTACATTACCTGTAAGGTAGCGCAGTAGCCTAGTGGTTAAGGCGCTTGACTACTAAACCAGAGGTGTCATAGGTTATCGAGATTTGTCTCGTACCGAATTGAACTAACTCGTAGGTTTACCCAGTCTGAAATAATTGGGTACCAGAGAAATCCGGGGAAGGTAAAGGCGATCGAGAGAAAGGAACTGGCCCCCCTATTCTCATTAGTGTCGTTGGGCTTAGTACATTGTGAGCCTTAACTTCACAATCCCCGACGCCATGTAAAGGGTATGGGACTTACTTTACTTTTACATTACCTATATCTGTATAGCTGAAATGTACGAATAGGTAGTCGCTGATGCCCAAGAATTAAATATGGCACTATAATAATAATAATATTTATATATACATATATATATATATATATATACATATATATGTATATAGTTAGAAAATAGAAGGAAAATATCTGCTGTTATATTTGTACGTAATTTATTGACTGGTACTATAAATGATGTTAATTTGCTTTCAAAAGTTGGGGGTTCCGAGTTCCGAGATTAACGGCCAGAAAAATGCAATTATTGCATGCACGCAAGAACAAAACTATATACGAATTCTCCTCTTTTCACTGCGGTAAAAAAACAAATTATTTCTTAATAAACGAATCGGAGGCTGAAATGTTTTTTACTAACATGAATTAAGCAGATGGTTGAATTATTTTACTGTTCAATGGATTAATTAAAAGTGTGCGCAGCTAGCCTCTTCCATATATTAGTGATATATGAACAATTTTAATACATAACTTATATTAATTCGCTTGTGTTACATAGTATGTGCGTTTGTATGTGCCATGGATATATAGTGTATACGTGTTGTATGTGGTTGGTGTGTATGTGTGTGCGTATATATGAACGAGCGTGTAATTGCAATGAGTACTTACTGAGAAGATATTTTATGTACATACGGAATAAATTTATTTTTGTATTGATCGTTTATTAAAATTATATTAATTTGTTACATGGCATATGTGTATTTTCTTATTTGTTACATGGTGAGAGTATGCGCATGTGTGTTATATTCGATTGGTGTGTGTGTATGTGTGTATTAAAATGTGTTTTGCTTATTTATTATGTATACATACATATCGATCTAATGTATGCACTGCAATTGGATTCATGCTGTTGTGTATACCCCTATTAAATAAATAAATAAATAAATAAATATATGCGCATGCCGTTACATTTAAGCGCTACTCAAGTTCCTGCAGGGTTGGTAGCATGTGCGTTTCTTATTTTGCCCAAAACAAAACCTGGAAGAGAAAACTTATACGGACTTCTAAGAAAATTAACGAGGTGGATATAACGCAGACGTACTGAAATTTGAGAACAGACACTTGCCATCACAGAGATGATGTCCACGGCGAACACCGTCAAACCTAGTCTTCGGAGCGGACAACTCAGTAAGTTGATCCATTGCGATGCGATAAGAGATTTGTTTTTCGTTTTTTGGGAATGTCTTTGCAGGCAAAGTCGGTAATTAAAGCTTCCTTGCAGCTTTAGTATTGTTGCAAAGTTCGTCACGTTGTTCGGTGAGCGTGCCTTCTTCGTATGACTTTTTTAATGTCAATCGATGTCGTTTTTGGGTTGTTCAGCGCGAACAAGCAAACTCGAAAGAATGATCTATTTTTAGATTCAGAAAGGAACACAGAGAAATTGCAATTCGTTTTTCTCCTGAAATTCTTACTACGACTTAAAAACATCACTGATGATCGCAGAAGCATCGTGTTCATAAATACAAATACGCCATAAACGAATGCATCTTGTTGAGAATTCCGTCGACATCCTGGACTAGCAGAATAAAGTTCTTTTACGACGATAAACAACTTTCACCGGTAATACTCTTTTTAATATGATTGCGCTGGTTGCGTTTGGTCTGGAGGCGAATTTACATAATTAATACATCTGAATAGTTTTCGAAATACATATAAGTCGATCTGAAGAACAAACATTAAACTCGTTTCGAACGCCTAAACGTTTTCACATTGACCGATTCTATGCCTAATTCTACGTTTTAAAATTACATTCTTCCTTTTCTTCTTTCTACCGCGTTTCCTTATGGGAATAATCGGCATGCCGATCTGAATCTCAATTTAAAATTCGATATTTAAAAATCCAATTATCTTTGTTCGCGAGTCAAGCGACGAAAAAAATCGCGGATTTCTCGATAAAAAACGGCTTCATTTTTGTCGATTTCGCGAACTCATTGTCAGAAATACTTTAATTACGTAACATAATTTACGGTGTTCACTTTGTCGGTCGAATACTGGATAGGACGGATTTAAAAAAAAAGTCGCGAGCCAGTTAAAAACGGGTTTTACGATAACTATGAAATGTTGATTCCACATCAAAGAACAGAAGACCGGTCCGAAATGATTCATGTGGAGCGGCTGATGTGTATAGAGAATACGTACAGCGTGTCATGCGTGATGATGTTAAATTCTGCAGAGCTTCAAATATTGAACGGTCAGCCCCGCAAAAAGTGTCTCGTATCGTAGGTGTGACTGCGTGAGATCGAAGATTAGTCGAAGGGTCATTATAGAAAAAACCAATAAGAAAATCTGGAAAAACCAAGGAACTTTTCTCTCTTTCTCAGGAAAAATCCCCCGGCACCCAGCAATAACGCCGTATTCGAAGAGGTTTATGCTTTTTTAAGACTCACTCGGTGTTTTTTTTGTATGGAAAGTTTTTGTAGGATGCTGAAAAGTTTCTGGAGATGTAATATGGTCGCGGGAATGCAGTGGATTTCGGCTCATCGGATTAATAAAGTTTAACGAATTTTAATTAAACCGATTGAATATTATTAAGTAAAATTTTGAGGTTTATCCGAGGAATAAATTAATTGGAATTCTTAGAAGAAATACAGATACCAATATATATATACATACATATATACATATATATATATATATATATATGTATGTATGTATACTTTATAAATATTTCACATCAATTTAGTATTTATAATTAAATGTAACATGATACTAATAGCCGTTAGAGGAAAAGCAATTTTAGGACATTATAATTCATAGTATTCTCGATATATAAAGTTAAGAAAAGTTAAGGTTTCTAGTATGTATTATTTTTATTCATTTATAATGATCCTGAAACCTATGGTCCATTAAAAGTTTTATCCAAAGTAATGGAAAACACTCGTCTCCTGCATGTCCTTGAATAAAACAATATCTATTCAAGTTGGAGGGTAAAAAACAAAATCAATAAGCCTGCAACGGCAAATATGGATGAGCTTTCACCGCCGTCAACATACATATGCTAGCAGAAAAATACAACTATTGTTTAACGGAAAGTAAAAATATTAAGTTTAAGGAAAATTATAAATAATGTAAAGGAAAACGCTTACATAACAGAACATTTGAAAAAGGTTTGACCAAAAGTGCATTCCTGATTATCTCATTTGGAAGATTCAAATGACAATAATGGAAAATTATGATGAGATAAGGCTATAGTGACAATACTACCGATATAAGGAAGAAGTGTAATGTAGCTCTGTAAAGAAAGTTACGAAACCAAAAATAAGATCAAAGAGCAGATTGAATAAAAAGATAAAAGGGGACAAAGGGTGTATGAGACCGAACAAATCTGTAAACGGAACTCCTTAGATAGAAAAAGTAGTTATAGACAGTGTATTTGACCGCGAGGAATGAAATGTTCATTCCGAGACAGGCGGCAACACTTTAAAATGGATTAAACATTAATCAATGATCCGTTTAGATGTGTACTTATAAGTGGCAAAGTTAAAATTTTAAAACCATTTTAACTATAATCAAAGTGTAGACTAACGAAATTCATAGGTAATAACAGTAAATTTAGTTATAAGAAAAAAGTCATATTAAAACAATTAATTATTACGCGCAGTCCTGGGGGGGGGGGTCGTCAACCAAGGACTTTTACCTAAAAACAAAAGGTAATCAAAGAAGTCGGTTATATTTTAATCCGATCAGAAATTTTATCTAAAAAGGAACAAATAGCAGGAATAATTAGTAGAAAAGGAAAAGACAGGATATAGGAAGCACAATAAGGAGTAGGAAGTCCAAGCTGCAGAAAATAAGAATATAAGGAGGAACACTCCACGGAGAGAGATGAACACTGGAAAAACACATGATTGGCGTCGCAAATAACTGCCTCATTCGGATGGAGAGGACAGTGTGGAGAAGAAATCATGGAAAAACGAAATCTGGAGTCATAGTCGGTATCATGTGCTGTTAGAAATATGGAAAAAAAAAAGTTTACATTTAGTCAGGAAAATCATTATTTTAATTACAAAAGTAATATTTAAAGCAGTTTAAAAAAATATTACATGAATGTTGCAATAATAATTTTTAGGCAATAAGGGAATATTATAATAATAATGGAGTAGTACCTCAATTTTTTCCAGGAATAAATAGAATTAATCGATAACATGTATATTCTAAATTTTTGTAATGTACAGTTCGGTTGTCGGGTTGCGGTTTAATTTTAAAGAGTTTACTTAACATATTTAGGATCTCTGATTCAGATATATGTATAACAATTTGTAATTTACAAGACAATATAGCACACATTTTACAAGAATAATAATTATGCACACACATATACATATATATATATATATATACAAGGGTATCGCCAGCCGATGAGCCGGGGGGACAAGATGAGTTGCTGCTGCCATGGGGGGGGGGGGGGGCAAGATGATAGAAAGAGGATATGAGTTATAGGAAAAATAAAATTTATAAGTTATAAAGGCTTAATATTTTATTAAACAAGAATCTTAATTAAAACATAATTTTCGTTGATTTCTGGCAAATTTTTCTACTACTTTATTATAAAAGTCTTCCAAATTGTCCGTGATTACGCGCCTATGAATACTCATCATGGTCAGTTGATTAACAAGTTTCAAGGCTCCGGGAGGGGGTATCTGCCCCCTGCCCCCTGCTGGCGGCGTCTACGTATATATATATATATATATATATATATATATGCTTTTTGTTTTTTTTCTAGGGGGCTTATATAAATAGTTTCTTTCCATGTGATTTTAAGGTTTAAAGTTTGCAAAATGTTAAATTTCGAGGAAAAAAACAAACAAAAACCCGATAGCCGAAGAAAACAAAAAGAAAATAATACAGAGTAAAAAATGCAAAACAGATAATATTTGATAATAATATGACAATTTCTGTACAGATAGTTCGATATTCGAGTTGTTATTCGCTTAAATTTAACGACGGAATTGGCATTTTTATCGTTTACTTTATTACGAGTATAAAATATCGCTAATAAATCAAATTCATCTAGATTAGATCACACGGGCCTAGACGGACTGTTAAGATCAACGAAGGTCGCGTTACGTGTGACGTTCTAAAAAAGAAATCAATCCGATACATTGGAAATTATTTATTTATTTATTTTTATTTTATTTTTTTGTTATATTCCCCGGCACTAAGATTTCCTCATTAATCTGTGTTTACTTGCATTCTCTGTATTTACTTAATATTCGTAATCGGGTTCTTCGTATCGATTAAAACAGGTAATAACTTTACTGGACCAAAAAAAAAGTTAATCGAACCCGACTCTATTTCGAAACAGGCGGTGTAACTGCATACCAGAGGAAGTGGTAAATTTCTATTGTTTCGAAATATTCTTGTACCGGAAATTCCTCCAACTGTCGTCAACCAGGCGAGAAAACAGTAAAAAATGTCCGTACATTGAGTAATGCGGAAAAAATGTGAAATTTTTTCAAAAGAAACCGCATCTTTCTTTCAAGTTGATAAGCAATCAGAATGGCACAGCCGCAGAACTTCTGTTACGGACTGGGAAAACTTTCGCGGTTGCTATTTTTTCTGGTTTCCTCGCATTTTCCGCGATTGCAGCATCCTTCTGATAAGAACTCGACTTCACAAGTTAAACGCGCCAATTTTTTATTGCGGTTGCAATATCTACTTGGAAAGACGGTTTTTTTTAAGAGGACTACAATGGATATGGCTGGAAAGGTATGGGCTGAATATTTTTATCTTAATATTAGGGAGGAAAAATCGGAATGCAACTGTATATTTCGAGTATATATTTTGATATGACCGTATTACAAAAATATTTTTAATTTTTATGCTTTTTTTTAAAGTAATTTTTTTGATTGATTTATTTTTTTTTCCCAGTAGTTTTCAAAAAAAAAAGAAAAAAGAAAGGAATAAATAAAAAGCGGTTCCTCTTTAGTTTGGTTGGAAACAAACAATTATTAATAGTCGCGCAGTGAACCGGTTTAATTGTATCGCTAAGGGAGCTGTGGATGTCCCTATTGCCCCCCCGTGGGTCCGCCACTGTACAATAGCACAATTAGCGAAGACGTTAGATACAAAAAATATAAGAGCGTAGGAGAATAAAGCACATTCTATGGACTGAAACAAAAAATTTTCAGTCCTGCGACAGAAACAACATCACGCTAATGTATCGCCTTTTCCAAGTATTACTTCTTTAATAATAGATCGCGTGTCGGTTTTTATCGGTAATATTGATAGAGCGAATTCCATAGCGGAAAAAAAATGAAAGATGTATCGATATGTGTGTACTCGCGTATTGAAAACTCAGATAGCTCAACCGCTGAAGTTGAGAACTCAGCTAGCTCACAATAGTTATTTAGATAGAATATGGCCAAAATCCGCGCACAAAAAATGCCATAGAACGCTTGACTATAGAGAAGAGAAAATAAATGAAGACATGGGGGGGGGGCGTATCACCGACTAGATGGACAGACGTGGTGGTTCTGAAGGCAGCAAATAGATTTTTACATCACGTGTTCGTATCAGAGAGATCACAGTTTTTATACGTATTTCGACGCTGTTTCCACCAATTGTGTTTATCTAATTGTTACTTCAATATCTTGTATTTATTTTATTTCGAGGGTGAGTGTACAGATTTACGCTAATTTTTTTTCTTTTTCGTGTGTTCTATTCGTGATTAATTTTAGCCTATTGTAATGCGTGCAGATTGTTGTTCAAATTTCTTCCGCAAAAAATGATAAGATCCCCCCCCCCCCTCCGTATAAGGATTACTTTTTAGTCTTTTTTGTTCTGTCCCTGGAGGATACATATCGATCAATTTAACTGCTGCGTGTTTATTGAACGATCGCCAGTTACTTTTAAAAACTTCATGAGAGTGTGACATCGCTTGTTCCGCAATATTTCAGGAAGTGAACATGCTGGACTTGAAAGATTTTAAGATATATTGGATTAAGGATAATTTGGTTTCCACGCAGCCTGTGCAACAGGAGAAGATGTTCGTTGTAATATGCATTTCACTCTTGCTGTGCTCAATATGATGTCTATATTCTTAAACAGTTAATAGAGTTGTACATAATTTTCTAGTCCTCTGATCACTCAGCGGTCGGTTTTATTTGTTGCAAAAATGTGGCTTTTAGTAGTGTGCCCCTTTCGTTAGTCAGCCGATTGTTTATTAATTCCAATAGGAATTGATAAAGTGGAAGGGGACCACGTGCTCTGTACGCGAGCGATAGCGTGAAGCCTCCAGATCCGCTCGTTCATTCCATGAAACTTACACACCGGAACCGGTTTCGAATAAGACGATCAATTATCGTCCGGTAAAATGCTTCGTCGGGGGATGAATTTAATTATTATTATTTAAATTATGTAAATAAATTGTTTTTTTTTCTTCTCTTTTTGATTCGAACGAGTACTACTAGGCGTATATTAGATTTAAGAGAGGTTATCCGCGTTATTTGAAGCACGGAAATACTGCCAATATTAATTAGAATTTTCGCTGTTAAGATATATGGATTTGATTAAATGTATTACACATACTTCTTTATCGTTCATATTTAATTGTCGTGTTAATGCTTTGAACTTCGAATTAATTTTCCTTTATTGATAGCGCGCGTCGTTGTTATTATTTAAATTTAATTATAATCTATAGGCCGTCTTAATTACGGATTATATTTTTAGTCGGGACGATTAATGCTTAAATTGCAATTGCAGGAATCTCAGTGGTCAAGTGAAACAAATTTTTAAAATCGTTTCTTTCTTTTTCTTCCTTTTTTTGTATTTTTCGGACGTGTGTCCTCGGATATTTCTTCGAATTTAAATTAACTTATTTTGAAGACCGCCATGCTATCGAATTTAAATTAACTTATTTTGAAGACCGCCATGCTATCGAATTTAAATTAACTTATTTTGAAGACCGCCATGCTAAAACGAGCACGATTCCAAGTTTTTTTTTTTTCAACGCGTGAAAAATGGAAATCTTGAAAATCAACTTACACAACATTAGCAAAATTTAATGGGTCTCGCGCATCGTTATTTACAAAAAAAAACAAAAAAAAAAAACAAAAAAAAAACACTATTTTTTAAATTTTCTGCTTGTTTGTCGCCCTCAGCTTGCAATTTATTGTAGAAGAAAAATTACGTAACGATGCAGAATTTGAATAATATCGAAAGTCATTCAGAGAACTGTAATGCAACTCGTTACGGATATCTTCGATCGCCTCAGAATCTGAATAGGTGATCCAAGTCCATGTAGTTGGGTCAGTGTTAACACCGAGCCCATTTAAAAAAAAAAGCTCGTTACCGATGGAGCAGCTGCCGATATTTTTTTTTAGATCAACTGACCAATATCGGCGATGAAGGTAGTAAAGTTTGGGAAGGACACAACAGTGATTATAAAAAAAAAAAAAAAAAAAAAAAAACTAACAAAGAGCGGACACGAAATGATACGATGTAAAAGCACTAATCGGAGTAGAGCTGGTGAAAATTAAAGGATAAAATTATTGTTGCGGCTTAAATTGTGTTTAAGGTTTTTTTTTTTTTTTAAAAAAAAGAAAACGCTACGGGCCATGTTTTGCAACCAAGTTTGATCAGAAGTTCTAATTGTCACCCAGGGGAAAGACAATTTTAAGCAAATCTCTGGAATCTTTTCAACTTGATGAAACGAAACTTTTAAATGATAGCTGTTCAAGCGATCAATCGACGAAGGTGTAACGGCTGCGAACTTTTATTGGGAAAATGGTTATTTAGGAACTGCAGCTGCAATCGTTAAATCCGCTTCTTTTTATTTTTTCTGCTCCAAAACAAATTAATATTCCCATTTAAAGTATGCAAAGGCGCTAGAAATATCTTTTCTTCATAATGTACCGGGGCATCGCATTAGATTACAAGGAGATCTCTTTTGTACCGAAATTTTTTTGATATCGGAACATGTATAGTTAAAAGTTGTATATAAATTCAAAATTTCTGCTACATTCAAACAGACGTACTGTGCGTAATTTTCAAGATAACATTGGATGCATTTTACAAGGATAGTAATAATAAAAAATTTGACAGACGAACTCGTAAATAAATTTTTGAAGAATTTAATAAATATACAGTTAACGAAATCCTTATAGTAAAACGATGAGTAAATAGTACAAAATAATTAAGTTAAATAAAATATAGCGATATATATTTATATTTAAAATTTTTTTCAATAGTGTAAATAAAATTGTACATAATTGTAACACGTCGTTAATCTTTTTTTTTTTTTTTTAACGGGCTTGTCAACCAAGGACCTTTATCCGGAAACAATGAAAAATGAAAACGGGAAGTTATATAATAAGACGATCGAATGCCGTTAATAGGAAGGTAACACAATGAGAGAGATAATAAGTGTAGAAAGAAAAGATAGGATACAACGGAGGTACAATAAGAAGCAGAAAGCTCTAAGCAAATGGTAGTACAGCGCCTAACACTCTAGCGAAACAAATAGGGCAGTAAGGAATGATTAAAACGCAAACGCATCATGGAGACAATAACGAAGCGTGGAAGTGAAGGAAACAGAAGGAACCGTGGATTGGAAGGAAGACTAGCTTGAATAGACACAGATAAAAAGCATTTGTTAGAAAAAGGAGAAAGTGCATACACATTCGACCAAAATCTGAAATGGAAATTTTAACACAGCGGCAAAAGAGATTAGAAGATGGGATTTTTTTGAAGAAGAAGGAAAAAGAATCCAGCAATCCGAGTCAAAGAATCAGCCGTCTCATTACGAGAAGTGCCAGAATGGCCAGGAACCCAGAAGAAAATCAATACGGATCGCACGGAGAGTCTGAATTCTCAACGTATACGGACAATAATAAAGTCACAGTAGTGATCAGGAAGAAGAGAAGATTAGAGCGGATAAAAATAACGAAGCGTAAAATAATAGCCGTCAACTCAGCTGTAAATATGGAACAGAAAGAAGGAAAATTAAAAAGATGCAGAGAAGTTATAATCTGGAAGAATAAAAGAAGCACGAACACCAGCAGACTTACAGGAGAAGGTAAGGGGGAATTGACAGTGTTGTAGAATTCCTGTTTAATTGCAGCTGGAGGGATAGATTTTTAATTGGAAGGGGTTACATTATTGCGCGTGCTATATTATAAAGATAAATGTATGAAACAAAAAAAAAGAAGGAAGTATACATATTGCTTTCTACCACGACTCAGTTGCCGGATCGACGCAATTTTTCAACTAACCCCAGAAAAAAAAGAAAAAAGAAAAATTAGACTCAGGTTTATTGGTTTTGAGTAGACGTTTTTTTTTTTGTTTAAAAAAAGAAAAGGAATACGCAATATGAGCAGCCTTCCTTTAAAAAGCGTTTTTCCCAAAAAACCAACTTTTTCAATATCAGTTGACATAATATTAGTAATAAACAAACCAGTATGTTAAAGGAAATGGAAAAACAACTTTTTATTCGGCCAATATATAAATTTAAATTTACTTTTAACTTTTTGTAAAATACCACGATTACTGTGTTCCCGAAACATGCTGGTGTTTTAGTTTTAAATTTATATATTTTCCGAATAAAAAGTTGTTTTTCCATTTCCTTTAATACCGTAATTTTTCGGAAAAAGAAAAAAACAGAGAAAAATGATTGATATAAAAATTCTTACGACAAATTAGTATGTTTCATTAGGAGAAATGCGCCTGTAGCCCTTATCAGAATTACGTCGAAATCCTTCCGAAAGTTAGAGCTTGATAGAAAAATCGTAATAATTTATATTTTTTTATTTAAATTTTTTCTTATGTTCAATCTATGTTTTAAGAATTTTTCCTTGATTTATTTGTTTCAGGTTATACAGAAAACCACGAAACCAAGAAACTTTTTTATCACATTTATTTCAATACCCTATAGCATCATTTAATGTGTACGGATCATATCGTTTTCGTTTTTTTTACAGTAAATATCATTAAGAACTAGTTTCCGATACCTATTTATTTCAATTTTAAAAAATTCCACACATAAAAGAAGCTAATAAATAAGTAATATCCCTATTACAATACGTTATTTTTTTTGTTTGTTTTTTTTTTTTTTTTTTAAATTATTCTCAGCCATCATTTTCAAGACCGAGATGGCATGAAATTTTTTGGAAGTTTTCGTAAACCTTATCAAGATTTGGGTACCTATTGATTACATATATAATTGATAATTATTAAAATGAAAATAAGGAAACCGTATATAGAGGCGGTGACGTTATATAACATGTTTATCAGACTGTTTGGCGCTTTGGAAAGTTAACCGAACTTGTGGTCTGTGCGCTAAATCGACTGCAACGTTCGAGAATGTGTGCGCTCCACTGTAAGTGTAACTGCTGCGCACCATAAATTGTACACGTACTGCGTGGAGGGGCCCCCTCAAAGCTATGATTCCGCGACACTATAGGTATGCCTGAAATGCATATTGCAGAGAATTCTTTTTCTGACAGATGCCACCAAGGTTCATCAACATGATATGGTGTTTAGAAAGGTTTTGCTTGCTGCAACCAAGATGAAAGTCACACACTTCTTTTTCATGTTCTCGTACAGGGGGGAGAAGTGGGGCATCGGAGATTAGAGGAAAATAATATTTTTGCCTCGGTCGTCAGGTCGGGGCATTCAAAAGAAACTTCACCTTCAACGCGCTCGGCACAGATTCCCTGTCTTTCCGAGCCATTTGAATATCTGCGCCAATAATTTTTATACTTTACCGAACAAATAGCACCTTCTTTATATATTATAACACCCGTGTTTTATTTTACTTGTTTTGAGAATTTTTTTGCGATATTCATCCTTTCCTATTAGTTAAAAAAAAAAAGATTCCAAAGAACTCGAAATTTGAATCTAAACGAATGATTTAAGCGACGGTCTTGCATAGTCGAAGCTGTGCGCACGCAACACAATTTGTATAAATACTCTCCCGGACAGCCATCGATATAAACTATGCATTATATGTTTTTATTTCTTCCGTAAACCGTAAATATATATATATATATGTTATAAGTATAAATTGGACTATTATTGTAATTATTTGATTTGATTTATTTTAACATAATTAATTAGTATTTAACAATGTTATATTTGTGAATTTTGAATAATATATGTTCGTGTAAAAATAAAAATATAACATTAGTAACCGTTCAATAGACATTTCATTTATACTTATAACATATATATATATATAAACTATGCAATCGGTTCATTTCATGTGCTCAATTTCTGTAACATTTGCCACGTATCGATGGTGTATTTAAACACAAAAACTATGTTCCGTAGCGTTTCAACAAATCGCCGAATTCGTTTAAAAAATGCGAATTCTTTTTGTTATAATTATCATTATTAATGTTTACCCTTTTTTATCCTATGTGTGTGTGTGTGTGTGTGTAGAATTAGTTTCGAATAAAATGCTACTTACCGGAACAATACTCGAACAGTGTGCGATAATTCTTTTAAATTCGTTTAGCTTAGTGTGTTGGAAATAATGAAAGTGTACAGATTAAGATAGGCTATACAACCAGTGAACGATTTTTCTATTCTTATTGAGCTGTAACACAATAATATGTAGCCTAGAGCAACATGATAATAACTTTTTTTATTTCGGGCCGCAGAGCGTGCTCACGACTTTAATCATCATATTCATACAAACAGAAAATAATGAGTTTTCAAAGAGCTATCAGTCGCTATTAATTTTTACGCTACAGAAGAGAAGTAATTATAGCGTTTGAATCTCTGGTCATTTATGATTAATGGTACATGCGCCTTCAAAATCTTTCAACGCCTAATGGTAAATCTCTAGAATCAGTTTCACTGAATGCGCCGATGTTCTCGATTAACTTGTTACTATTACGTCTTGTTTTGTTGGTTTTTTTTTTCAAGATACAACTAATTGTCGACGTCTCATTCATGGAGTAATTGCGCAGATTTTTGTTTTACCTTTTTCTTGTACACAGTGTAAATCTACATGTTTAAAGAAATAGCTAAATCCAAAATACTATTTCTTTGTTTTATAATAATTCTTTTTTTTTTTTCGGAGAAGGGGGAGCCAACGAAGGACTTTAAGATAGGCGAAGGAAGAAAAGTTAACTCAAATTCAGTTCGGTATCGGATGTTAACAGAGATGGTATAGGAATTATGTGCAAGCAGAGGGGAACACGCGATGTAGAAAAACAGTAATTGGGTATGTTGTAACGAATATGAATATGGAAGTGAGCCATCGAAAAGGAGGAACAAACATATTTCTCTTTTAGGCTTATGTGACGACACATCGATGAATAAGTCTGATATCTGGAGCTACCGAAATAATTAACAGATTCCTTATTCCTCAACTAGTACCATTGTTTTTCTAGCGGCACATGACTGGAAGATACTGAATATTTGGCTGGGATATTATACCGCAGGTCTTCTCATAGTAGTGGCCAGCGATGCTCACCTCTCGCGGAGTTTAACGCACATACCAGAATAACACCTGCTAATGTCCCGTAAATATCTGTCTCGGATCTTCTTGTATTCTTTAAAGTATTTTTTGTCGGTCTCATTAACACACCCTGCAACATTCATCTGCTTGGGGCTGTGCTGCAATTTACCACCTATTGCGCTATCGAAGATGTAGAATATTTCACGATGCATAAAACTGATTTCTACCTCCTCTACTTCACTCTTATCCGTCCGTTGTAATAATTTCGTAACTGACACGCAAATAACCCTTATTCAAAAAAAAAAACACATCTTCTGCTCTTTATATTAGAGCATGACTATTGCAGCTAAAAACTTTCGACTAATATTTAAAAAAAAAAAGAGTAAGTGTAAATTATCTTCAAGCGTAAATTACGTTTACACACTTATAAATGTTTTAAAGCTAATTTTCAGTTAGATTTTGATAAAAAAAATTCAATGAATGGGATAATACCTATTTTTAGTTTCTGAAGTTCTGTCATATCCGTTCACGTCGATAGTAAAATATCGATATGTATATGGAGTATTATTATTATTATTATTATTATTATTATTATTGTATGTTTTTCATGTAAGTTAAAAAAATGAAGTAAGACGGCGGCAGCTTCGAAGCTGAATAAATTCGAAATGGGATTGTTAAAATTACACAAATAATTCTTCTCCACCATTAAGAGAACGGAACTTTGATTCTTCTTTATCATTGCGGGAAAACCTTTTTTTTCCTTTAGTTTTTTTAAATGAATACAATAACGGTTTGTTTTTTTTTCTGGCCCCAATTTTCGCCATTTAGAGGATTATTTATAAAAGATACCCTAGGAAAACAATAGTATGCGAGCAATAACGTAAAGTAGGTGCAACAAAACAAAGACGAAAAACTATTTTGCTATGTGTAAATAAAACAGGGAATTAAGTGTGGAACGTAAATTAAAAGCTACTTTTGCGATAGATATTTAAGAAAAAGAGCAATTTTCTTTCTTCTCATACACCTCGTTCGAACCCTTCCAATTGCCTAAGATTTGATTCCCCTTCTACAAATGCGTCTCTTTTCATTTTAATCCCATCCTTGACCCTCTATTACTTGGTATCAAAGTCGATATTTTCTAGAAAAAGCCGGAAACAACGGATGCTTCTTCATTTGTGTGTCAGAATAGTCTACAGCATTAGCTCATCCGCACTTTGAAATTTCCAAATAATTAACTTCCTGTCAGATACAAGCAGATATATGCTAAATCAAGATATGTTTTCAAAAATGCCAAAAAGCGCCCTCGGCTACCTTTTTCTTAGCCTGCTTCAGTTTTAATTCTCTTTTCCAAATTCGGAAGTTGGCCAAAACTTTCCAAAATCCTCTATTATTATTTACTGATCTTCCAGTGGATAAAGTTTTCTCATTTTAATTGACTGTGTATAGCTTCTCCTTACGCTCCTAATACTGATGAATTTCATTATTTTGGACAGATTTCAATCTCTTCCTCGCAGTTCCTCTCTATGTTTTTTGCGAAACTATCCAAAGTGAAATTAAACTGGCATAGGCAAAAAACTTGCTCCACTTTTGAAAAAGTTGACTTTTTGTAAGACGAAAAATTTAAGTATTATGCCGAAAATTTGAAATATTTAGAAAAAAAAAAAACGATACTCGAAGATTTAAAGAATTTAATAAAAGTGCGCTGAAAAGTTAAAAAGGAATTATATTCGATAAGAAGATAATCTTATACAGTGAAATATACCATTAAAAAGGTGTGATACATTATGATAATTCTTATACAGCATTGATAGCTTGGTTGATACGGAAATCACAGATTGCAATAATAATTAAAAACTGTATTAAATATTCGTCGAATTGTTTTCAAATGTTGTTAATATGTAATATAACGATTTCGCGTTGATGAAATATTTTACAGACTTGTTTGATGAAATATTTTACAGATTTGTTAGATGAAATATTTTACAGATTTGTTAGATGAAATATTTTACAGACTTGTTAGATGAAATATTTTACAGACTTGTTAGATGAAATATTTTACAGACTTGTTAGATGAAATATTTTATAGACTTATTAGATGAAATATTTTACAGACTCGTTAGATGAAATATTTTACAGACTTATTAGATGAAATATTTTACAGACTCGTTAGATGAAACTTGGCGCTCCAAATTTTCCAAAACATCGCCCAAATGCACTTATGGAAAAAATGGTTCGAAAAAAAAAATTGTTCATCGAAGCCTTCGGAAAACTTTTTCGGGTAACCTAGAGAACGCTGACAGTTAAATATGATATGTACCACCGCGTAGAATGGAGCGAAATTTCGGTTGACGTGACCAGCTTACTATCTCGCGATAATGGTGCACACACTGTTTCTTGCACGAAAGTGTTCAAACTAGCGACGGTCGGTTCTGGTTATTTTTAGGTACCGGTGTACTTTTCTGTTACTGCTGCAATTATGTATTTGTCATAACCTGTTTCATTCCGTTCAACCCGTTACAATTTGTTTCATTCTGTTCCAATCGATATAACTTGTTTACATTGTGGAACTTTGCAATGTAACTCTAATAATAACTATATAACCCCTGTACTTTTTGAGCATAAATATGAATATCATTTAAAACCTAGTATTTTTATTTAGAAAAACTATTAAAATTTCACCGTCTAAATCAAAATTATCTTTTCCAATAAGTTTTTTTATTCCTTACTTTTTCCTGTTATTATATTTTGCACTACAATTATGGCCAGCGGTGTAGGAAATATTTGTGAAAATTGTAACTTCTATAGTATAACTGAAAAAGTTTTGCTGCGTAGAAGAGAAAAGTTGCCGGAACGTTTTCATGACACTGAATACATTTCTACTGACGAATCTAGAATGTCTAAATAATAATAATACAAAATCATAAAAAAACCACGTACTAAACAATTCTGAAGGATGCAAGATGTTCTATAGGTGTGACACTAAAGACTATTTGGCAGCCCATAGGCTTTTGATAATAAACATCATGAGAGAGAACATTCGGGGAAGACCCGTGGTAAAGACGGTGAAACAATCAACTGCTGTTGAGGTATATTCATCAAATAATCTCAGATTCATGTTGATTATTTTGACAGAAAGCATTAATTTGACAATTATAACTGTGATAGCTTACGATGTATTAATTAAAACCGTGATTCGGTTAGCGTTTCAGCGGTGGGAGCATGATCATAGGAGGTATTTGGAGGGAGTTATCTTCAAACGATTTTTTTAGCTGTTTTAATCAAAATTCGTGTTTTATATAATTCTCGTCGAAATTTCACTTTCAGCCGAAAAATTATAAAATTCCGGATGTAGTTTCGGCCGAAACACAAAATTTTGAGTTGACAAATTTGTAAAAAAATTAAAAAATTGGCATACTTAAATTCTACAACCTCAAGAGCATAATGCTCTTAGAAGACTCTGATCTTCAGTGATTATATATGTGTATATATACGTATAGTAAAATAAAAATTTATGACCATATTATTGTCAGAAGTGTAAATTTTATGTAACGTTTGTTGTATATTAATTTTTACCAAGTTTATATATATTAATTACAATGTAATTCTTAGAACACCTCCCATTAGAATATATATATATATATATATATATATATATATATATATATATTAATTAAAACGTAATTCTTAGACCGGCCCTTGTTAGATTTTGTAACAAAAAATGCCACAATTTTATGTAACGAAAAAATGTCTTAATTTTATGTAATGAAAGTTAAATGTCGGGATAGGATTTTTGTGATTGTATTATTATATTCATATGGACCGATTTAGAATTACGTTGTAAATTTTGATCATTTTATACAAAGTATAGAAGAGAAAGATACAGAAATGTAAGCAAAAGGGGTCAAGGGGCATAGTCCCTTGCGAGTCCAAAATGGCCGAGTTTATATATATATATATACATACATATATATACATATATACATATATATACATATATACATATATATACATATATACATATATATACATATATACATATATATACATATATACATATATATACATATATACATATATATACATATATACATATATATGTATACAATATATACGCGATTGAAAAATTTATGTACAATTATCCCAGCCAAAAAAATTAATATCTAATTAAATTTTTTAAATTGACTTAAATGATGACGATTTTTCGCAATTTTTATCGTGCAACAGCGGTTTTCGAACTAATCCTTCCTACTTTAACGAAATTCCACGATACTTACACGATGGCTGGCTAAAAAAAAAGAAAAAAAAAACTACCCTCAGTTAATTTGATTTAAATTATTATGAAAATATATCATTTAAAAAACAAAAAAAAAAAAAACGAAAATCGGAAAAAAATATACATCTTAAACTTTAAAATTAAAAACAATTTTTTTTATTTTTAAACATTTTTTGCAGCAAGTACAAATGACTTTTCATATATTAAATAACGAAAAAAATAAATTTAAAATTTAATTATGAAAAATTATTAATATCAAAAAAGTGTTTTCCGATAATATTTATTATTTCTTTGTTTTTTAAATTAAACTTTAGTAAATTTGGAGTGTTTATTCGATACAACAACACGAGATACGATAATTTCGTCGTTAAAAATGCCTTTATTCAGTATTTTGGGATAGCGAGCGTCTGATCTTTCGTAAATCGAATTTAGTTGTTGACGATAAATTTCACCGATACTAAAGTTATATTTTTATACAAACATCCCTTTAATGATTAAATTGAAAGTGGGAACAGCAGTTGTATCGATTGTCGATTTCGTTTCGTAGTCCACGTCGTAAAAACACGGGAACACAATTTGCGGCCCTTACGCAATATGAATGCGCGCGGTAGATGAAAGAGTGTAAAAAAAAAACAATTCTGCAAAGAGCTGTGTAAACCAAATTCGTCCGATCACGCATTAGAACTAATGAGACGATAGGTAGTCCGATGTCGTAGTCGTCATATTGTTTGCAGACTCGGTTTCTAAATGAAAGTAGACTCTCCATACTCGAGCACACCGTAATTATCTTTATGGCTCCTCCGCCCCGCTCGCCCCGCCCGCCACGCCTTCAAACGATAATAAATCGATCAATAAATAAAAAATATTGCTTCAATTGAACCCGTTTCGACTAGTATAGATACAGTGCGCCATTTACGCAAACATCGCTCATCACTTGTAAAGCTGGAGATAGTCAAACCATCTCACCTCCGCCGTACGAGCCACACGGAAATGCATAATAATACTAATCTGTGAAGAAAATCTGTAATCTGTACGAAAACTGACTTTCACGACGGCCGATGGTAAAGAAATTTTAGTTTATCCGCGATTGCTTTTTACAGTCCAGAGGGATAAATGTTTGAAAATTCTACTTCGTTGAATTTGCCAGATAATGCTCCACGTGACATACAACATACACTCATCGATTTCCTCCTGACGGTTTTTAAGCCAGAACTACTCTAGCGTAGTTGATTATGAGCAGAACTCGATAAATTATCATATTGCACACTGGCTTATCAAAAGAATTGATATTATATCAATGGCTATGCTATTTTTACGCCAGGGGCCATCAGGAAAAGTGCCGTGTTACGAAATTTGTTCCATAAATAAGACTTTAATGCGATATTAGCGCTCCTGCATCCCCTGGTGGTGAAAATTGGAAGTGAAAGATTTTTTCTGTCGAACGGCGTAGCCGATGAAAAAGTTTACTCTTCTTTAAGAATTATAGAAGAAGTAGACCTGGTGGTGAAGGGGGCTTGCCCCATTTCGAAGCCCGAAGGGGCGAGTTTATATATATATATACATACGTATATATGTATGTAAGTAAAGTAAAGTGAGTTCCAAACCCTTGACAGGGCGTCGGGATATATATGTATATATATATATATGTATACATATATATATATAGATCCTCAGTTTTTTTTCTTCCAAAATTCTTTTAGAAAAATCGTTTTTAATTGACTACGTCATTCTTCCATGTTTTGATTTAAAACAAATCTTACAATTTTACAATACATCATTTGTTATCTTATGTAAAGTAACGGGATATAATCATGGGACATAAAATGTAGTGTTCACCGGACTAAGAATGACGTAGTCATTAATATATTTATATATGTTATCTTGCTTTTTGTATTGCATACGTATCATTTGATCGTAATTAATCCTAATATTTCCGTATTTTCCGAAGGAAGCAATTTATTCAATTAAAAGAAAAACCGTCTTAAGTATTTCGTCCTGGCACTAGAGGCGGTTAATAAAACTGCCTTTGGCTAATCAATTTCGTTTTTCTATCGTGTTTAAACATCATTTTATTGCCTATCCCCTGATCTCGTAATGTGCCTAAGAAAACTCATTTAATGAATATTATAAAAGATACAGAAGGTATCTCAAAAACATTACATCATCAGTGGAACATCCCTTGGCTAATAGATTACGATTTTATGTGCGTGTGTGTAAAATTTTTTAAAACAACACCTAAAAGTAATTTATTCGACTGAATAAATTCTGACTGTTTTGGAGTAAAAACAAAAATAAAAAATTTCTTTTCGCTTTTTTCTTCATATAACTGGATTTATGCGCGCGCAGTGAAAGTATCGCCGATTAACCAATTGTAAATACGTAAATATAAGCGAAACCAATGTCACAGCCAATAATTTAATCGAAGCTGGATATCGCAAAAGAACCTCTAGAACAGGCTTCTCAAACGCCGATTCTCTGTGTCGTTTCACTGCTCCTTGGCTCCACAGTCGATCGATAAAATATATATAATATATATATATATATAGCGGTCGATTATTCACTTGGAAAGCCGTGTTTTTTTTGTTTTTTTTTATAATTATTTATTTACTTTCTTCTTTTTTCGATGCGAACGGCTGATCTGTCTGGAATACCGAAATCGTCGATCGTAATCAAGGCCATCCGGTAGAGTATTACACGGTGAGTTTATTGTACGCGCGCACCACGATGCGACCTGCCGAAAATCGGTATTCCAATCATTTTTCCGTTCTCGATAAGATTAATAATATTCTTCGGAAAATACTATTTGCGACCAGATGTGTGAATATTTTCACGCCGTTTCACTGTGCTTCGCGGGCAATTTTCTACCCCACTGCTGTTACCTGTTGCCAGCCGGTGATCAATTACATAATCGTTAAATTCATGTGATCGTTCTTTTGTTGATTCTTTTTCCACTTTTTTTTCAAATTGCAAAGAGAAATAATCTTGAAACGGTACTCGTTTGAGCCGCGATTATTCTCGCGCGAAAAATTTTTGCAAATTATATTTGGATATCAAATTAGAATTGATGTTACACACTGCATCTGATGTAAATTATCTTCAGTTAAATTATGACACTTTAGAACTCCGCCGAGTGATGAAATATACCTCTGTGTGTAAAATTTCAATCCTTCGGCGGGGACCTTGTCACATCCCTTTGGCTTCCAGATGGTAGTCCTGAATCTCATAAAAGAAGCGTGTCTGCAATATGTTTTATTTTTCAAAAAATAAATTAAGTTGGAAAATTTTGATTTTTCAGTTTTCATAATTGATTTTTCTTACGAAAATGCCGATAAGATGGTGAAATTCACACAGATTTCGGTGGACTAAAGAGCCAAAAAATGAAATAAAATTAAAGATTTACTCTGAAAATTTAATAAAAATCCGCTAAAACGGAAGAAAATGATATACTTCAAAGTAATATACGTAACGGTATTATTCTTAAACAACATTAATACTTGGAAGTTTCGGTAAACCGAATAGAAATTACAACAATTTAAATATTTCCAATGTTATACTTTTCCTATAAAAAATTTTATTCATTAAATATGGTTTTTAATGGTTGCTATTTGAATTTGATGCACCTACACTATAATGAGTATTAATGTTTAAGAATAATCGTATAATATCTTTTTTAGATATACTGTATAATATACAATTATCTTTTGGGGAGTTTTATTTTTTTTGCTCTTCAACGCATTTTCAATAAACTTTTTGAATTCATTTTTTATAGTCGGTGTTTAATTTTTTTTCTTTTTGTTTGGTCCACTGAAGCTCACAATGATTTCGCACATCACTGCTACGCTAAATTTTCAGTTATTAAAGAGAATTTAAGAATACCTAGCACAAAATCCTCGTTTTTATTTGTTAGAAGATAAGATGAAAGAAACAAAGGAACCATTTCTTGAGGGGTTGCATTGAAAATTGTTTTAAAGTGTATGAGAAATTTCGGAATTTCGGTCAGTGTAAGAAATATGTTGAATACTTTTTTTTTTTTTTTTTTTTTGGGGGGGGGGGGAATGATGGGGTATAAAAAAGACTTGTAAAGGTGAAAAAATGGCGAAAAGTAAGAACATAACCGCGAGAATTTCATTTACCGTGTGACAACGGACGACGGTTTTGCGCAGTTTCCGAAGTAACAGAAACAATGCAAGATGAGATGTAAAAGCTGTCAAAGGAACCATTTTGAACCTACCGTTGACATTATGTAAGCGAAACTAGGATTGCATCGATTCGATGCGTATGCATGCATTTACATTTCAGCCTGTATCTCTACATATATATTACGAAACATTTTACAATCAAAACCCATATAAAAATTTAGTCGATTTTAATTGACTATATATTCCATTTTTAAATGTTATACGTACATGCGCATATTTTTCATATTGCCTCCAGCATAAAATTGACATGAAAATTCAGAAAGAATGGCCTAATCAAAGCCAACTCAAAGGTCACATTCAGTAGTTTAGAAGTTGAAAATATATTACAACACTTCAAGCCAACAGTAATATTTATGTACCGAATTACTATTATAACCTACGGTTCATATCGAGTCATGGAATATTTACGGATTATCTGAAACGATTTAAAATTTCATATTCAGATAGATGTATCGTAATTTACCGGATAATTTAGGACACATTTTACAAGGATGCAATAAGCAACATGCATTTATATTAAAAGTATGAATTTTAAACAGATAAGTATAATAATAATGTAATAGTGTAAAATGGAATTAATGTGTCGTCACCGAAACTTAATTTAGATTTAGACATGTTAATCAACCATTATGGAAATAAAGTAATAAATGAATACATTGTAAGGGAGAGGGGGATAGACTTCAAGCTTATATGTAAACCTTATAATAACTTCAATTTCGCTGCGCCCCCCGGAATCATCTGATCAAAATTTCGATGTATTTGAAAATTCCAGACAATTTTCCCCCATGAAATTTAATTTTTATCGAAATTTTTTAGGTAATAGTAGAAACACGCATATCTACAACTATTAGAGTTATCCATTCGGCTACATTTCTGGGCTCAAAATAGGTCACAGCGCACACATACTAATGACTTTTTTAACCCCGTAAAGAAGAGCAAGGCTATAATAATTTGCGGCTTTGAGTGTTTTTCTTTACCTTTTTTCAGTTATTCAAACTAGTGATAAAAACAGCGAGAGGGAAAAGAAAAATTGATTAGTTTTTAATTAGTCTCTCGGACGGTATATAAGAAGTAATATCAAAAATTTCATGCAAGGGCGGAAGGGGCACCGGACACAGGAAGCCAAATTGCCGGCTAGCGAAAGATTCTGACAAATTGAAGTAAAGAAAAGAGTAGAACGGAAGAGATGGTCGATGTCACAAACGGCTGTTCCATTGAGGCGTAAGGGCCAAATAAGGTCAGGGGATAGCGAGGAGAATTCATCAAAGTGCAAAATGAGGATAATCAGGACAAAAGGAAGCGACAAAATGATGGAAATTGTCGATGAAGCTCTCGATTATAAATAAAAGTCTTCTCCGTGTATAATCAGTGTGCACGTACATGTTCGTGTGTTAAATAATTTCGGGAACTTTTACGAATCGGTTTCGGTTCGTTTAAGGAGTTAAAAATTATTAATTTTTTTTTCTTAATTCGCCGTGAAACAGGGGCCCAATCCGTAAATAGGACTCGCAGATGGAAAGGGGAGGGGGTCGAATAATTTATGAAAAAACCAGTAGATGCTGGAAAGAAACCTCAAATTCTTTTCGAATATTACCCTCGTATGTCGGATTTTCCGGTTTATTTTTTACGAAAGTGAAAATGACACATACTCCTTAAAAGGAAAAATATGTACAAAACTATACATAATAATTTTCAGTAATTTTAAACAGGTCAAGGCCGCTGGCGCGTTCAGGGTAGGAACAAAAAAAATTGAAACATCAGCCACACACTTTGTAGAAGTATTTACCGTGAAGGAAGATAAAAGTATCAGCTGTTCCGATAAAACCAGGATAGAAAAATCATCATATAAAAAGATTATCAAACAGCTTTTATGTACACGCGCCTAACGTATAATATTCTGGTTGTGTTTATACGCGTTGTTGATTTTTCCCTTTATATAATAACGTCTATTAAGTATTTTTAATGACCCGACGACTCGTTGTACACTTTAAGTTATTACGTAAGCACGTAATTAAAATAAAAGTGATTACAGTCCAAAGTTGTCCTCCTAATGATGCGGTAAATTGTAAGTACTCAAATATTTACGATATTCATTGAGCCACGTACAATGTGAACTCGTATTAATGTAAAATAAATGTTTTTTTTTTTTTTTTTTTATTTTTGCTAATCTACACGTAGCCCATTGGTCTATCGGTAGATTTCATAGTAGAATCACTCGAGAACGGTCCACCGAACTTAACTATTTAAATCTGATCGTCGAATTGTTCAACAAAGCTAGCGCTAAAAAGTTCGTACGACTATAAAGTTTTTCTGTGTACCTGTGGCCGCCTCCGCAATAACTTCTCTTACATAAGGTGTGTTTAGATCTATTACTCTACCACGGAACATCAACCATCGTTCTTAAATTCTCGGTATCGTTGTGTAATATTTATGTGTTTGCATTGCAAGTCCAGAGTAATTCACAGCCGTACCTCCATACACCGAAACCAGAATCTGTTTATAATTCATATTTCATTGCTTACCGAAAGCTGTAAGTTTCCGTATAATAATAATAATCAGTTAATTTTCCTTGTTTTAATATTTAATTCGTTTCTTTTGATCACGATGCATTTGAGCAGTGTTAGTCTGCCGTCAAAATGACTAGATATTTTACATACCGCTTTAATTTGGGGTGAGGCGAAAATTACAGAAATGAGGAAAATCAACAAATTGAAAAAGAAAAAAAAAAAAAACGTTTAAAACTGGTCTTACACAACGAGAGCTAGACGCATTATCCGACATTACTTGGGGTGGAACAAAAATAACAAAATGTCACCAAAAATGCTTTATATTATTACAGCAAATTACTGAGTATGCTAAACTCGAAGATAGGCAGTTACCAACTAGAACAAGAATGTACAGGACCAGGAATTGCGATACAAAACTTGCTATGTACGATCTAGGCGGATTAACAGTAAAATACGACACAATGAAGAGGAAGAGGTATTAATAAAATTAATGCGGAAGATACCAAAGGAAATTCGAAATGAAAAAAATCTGGGGAGATGGAAAAACACGGGTTAACATTTGGTTGATAGCACGGTGTAAAGATCAATAAAAATAATTAAGAAAAAAAAAAAAAAAGTATCGTAATACTAGTAATAACCACTTATAACATTGACTAACATGAGACTCGTTACTATCTCCAGTTTTAAGCTGCTAATGAGAGAGTGGCAGTTGTATAAAAATTATATTGTATTATTGTAATATGTTAACGTATTATTGTATCAGGAAATATTATTATTTTAGATAGTGGTATAATTGTAGTATAAATGAGATAAATAATGAGAGTGTGGATTTTGTAGTATTACTTAATATATGTATATAAGTTGACACTTTTTATGTTGCAACAGGAAATAGTACTTAAGTTAAGTTAAGTATTGTACAAATAAATGATATAATTATGTTGGGAACCTACAGACGGGCTAGTGCCCCCTTGTGGAACCCGCAAATTATTATTAGTAAAAAAAAAACAAAAAAAAAAACATAAAAAATGGAACTGATTTTTCGTTCGTCTTGATCTACGCACTAGTGAATATTATACGAGTTGATTTGTTTTCATTGGTTTTAACCTTTCATTTCTCGCACCAATCTGAGTAATTAATCAATTGTAGTTTGTTATATGCGGGCGTTTATTAGAGCACAGGACCCCCCCCCCGCCCCCCAGTGGATACCGGAAGATCTGTCGTACTGATAATATACCGAAAGGGGCCAAGCACTTATCCGATGTATGTCGAATGATAGTTCATCGTTTAAACTTGAAAATATCTTTCATTTAAATGTAATTCTAAAAATCGATACGCGATAAAATATTTTGTAATTGGCCCGATGAAAGATGATGGTAATTAGATTCGAACTGTTAAAACTGTTTATACCACGAGTATTTCACCCAGTTAGCTTTAAAAATTTTTTTAGTTGCACCTATTTTACACACTATTATTACCGACAATGCACGAATGCAGTAAAAAGGTTTTGTTTAACCCTTAAATGGTAACGATCGATAACTTACCATTTAAATTTAAAGGTGCCAAAAACGACGTTACCAGTTAAGGGTTAAAATAGTTTAAAACATCCGAATAATCGAGCTACAATTTTGTTTTTTATTTTTACTGCTGCGTATTATGTTTTATTCGGGAGGGTGTTTTAAGTATTGATCAGAAAAGAAAAAAAAGGAAGAGAAAACTACTGAATTCGATTGTTTTTTAATTCAAAAATCGATAGCGTTTTTTTTTTGTTTTTTTTTTTTTTAAATCCTTTCCTAAACTTTACTTACAAATATAGCGGTTGATTAGCATTGACTAATCAGATATTTTCTTTGTAACATGCCGGATTCGCATGACATATTAAACTAAAAGGTTTAGGGGGACGGTAAAATTCAACATTTCACAGGTAGACCTCCGAGCACCGCAACAGCGACAGGTGTCACCATAATTCGACTGCGATTGGTGACAACCGGTTTCATTTCTGCGTAAATAGAAAACGTCGATTGCGAATCGCGTGGCAACAGCGAGACCGCTCAGCGGTTTTACTTTGATTGCTCGCGAGCCAATAATGTCGCGCCGTAGGCTAGGCAATTTGCGTACTCTTAAGTATTCATTAATTTACGATTTTGATTTATTAGTGGATGAGGTTAAATTTTACGGCGAAGAGGGCGACATTGGTTAGTCAATTAACAGACTCTCTCTTTAACATTTGACTGTGTTTTATTAGACTTCTTTTTAAAATGTCGGTTCTTGAGTTTTTCTTATATTCCTAAAGTCATCACTGAAGATCTTACTGATTTAGGATTGAAGTATGTCCATTGGCGAGTTCAGTCTGCGAAAAATGAAAAATGTTATTGAAAATAATGAAAAGAATTTTACTTCAATACTGATTGTACTTTTTACGGTTTTTGATTGTGATTAAAGGCAAAACGGAATTATTCTTCATTCGGTCGTCTATAAAACGTCGGACATTTTCTCCATCTGATTTCTCAAATGTTTTCCTATCGCAGTAGCTATGAGCCTCCGGTGCATAGCCTTTTGAATACGGATTTCATTGGTTTCCTATTACTTTTTTTTTTTTTTACAATACTAATAATAACGTATAAAAGAAAATCATCGTTAAATGACGAATTTCAAGATTTGACACTATTCGAAATTCAGTTTTAATAATAAAAAGCAGAATTAGCAATAATTTTAAACCGCTCTTATTAATTAACACATTGCCATCAATATCGCTGACTGTGACGGCGGCGAGTCACACTGGCAGTAACGACTCTCGCTGTTTGTCTCTATCGTGCAGAAGTTTACCTTTACGGCGTGAGATTCGAACCGATATATTTCTGCATCTGATATTTAGACTACTACGCGTTTGTAGGCTAGACCGTTTGTAGTATTTAACAAAAAACGGCGTGGGGGATCAAAATTGCGACGTATATGGCGCGAACAGCGAGGTCGAAAGAAAAAGTTAGACATGTTTCAAATAAGCTTGTAGTTGACTGCGAGAATTTAATAGTATTGGAGGTGGACAATTCCAACTTCAGAGTCGACTTTTTAGGTGCCGGTTAACTTGTTACAAAATCAAATTCGACTCTGAAATTTAAAAAAAGGAAAAAACAATAACGACCGGAATTTGAAAGTATCAATTTATTACCACCGCTGGATCTGGCTGAGCGTGTCAATTTCCTCTAGATTCCCAATTGCATATAATGAAATGACTCGATTCTTTTACTCGGACTGCTGCATACTCTCTTATCTCTAGTTCTCTAAAGTTCTTGTTTCTAACTAAGACATATCTCAACGTTTCATTTTTTTATCCAATCAATTTTCCTTTCAGCCTTCTATTCCAGCGAGTCTTTCTGTCCTTTGCTGCTTCAGTGATTTTTCTTTATTACGCCGTATCACTGTCATCTCTACTATTCGGTTACGCCTTAATTCTGCTACCTTCTTTAGATTTGTTATTTTTTGTTTTTTACCCCCTTCCCAAACTGTCATCTTTATTTTCATTTTCTTTGGATGTCCTTCTTTTTCGATCGAACGTGTTGCTCTTCCTTCTGTATTCATTATCTCAATTCTTAGTTCCTTCATTGTGTTCCTGATCTTACTCTTTTCCTTCTAATCATTTCTAAATGCAGATCCTGCGTCGTAATACCAAAAAAACAAAAAAAAAAACAAAAAAAAAACAACAACCAAAAAAAATTGTTAGCTCTTTTCAATTTGCGTTGTCTGTTTTTATTTATTCAACCAGTATGCTATTATAGCAGATATTACCATCATATCTGTAGGGATATTTCAATTGATCTCATACCGAATAATTTATACCATAGTGAAACTACTCGATTTTCTCCGCATTTTTCGGTTGTTTGCTTTTTTCTTTAATAACAAAATAAGAAGTCCCATACCATTGACAAATAAAGGTCCACAATGTACTAGAGCAGAGTTTCCCAACCTTTTTTTCGTCGAGCCTCCCCGAATTATAAATAACATTTTTATGCCCCCCTTAATTTTTTCATTAAAAAAAAAAACGCACATTGTTTCAATGACACTTATTTATTTTAATTCTAAGTTATAGAAAATAAACTTTAACCAACTTTAAAACGTTCGTATCGAAATAATTTATTATAATTAAAGTACTAATGAGATACTTGAGCTTGCATGATCTGCACCAGTTGGTTGATTCTAGGTTCAGTTTCTGCTAGAGCTCTATCGTTAGGTCGTTATTAATGGCAAGACGATTTCGCTGCTTAGTTTTAATTAAAACCAGAGCTGAAAACCCTGTTTCACATAAGTAAGTCGATGAAAAAGGAACAAGTATTCACAAAGCGAGAGAGGCAACTTTGGAATTAACAAGGAATCGTTTGATCCAAAATTTCTCCAATATCAAGAGAGATGAAAGTCATCTTTCGTTGTCGAATCAACCTTCATTTCTAGAAATTCTTTCTGAACTTCATCTGGTAATTGTAAGACATCAACAACAAATGAGTTTCTGGTCATGTGCCATATTGGTGACTCTGAATTAATGTCTCGATGGTATCGGTGAAATTCGTTTTCCAGCGCTTGCAAATGAGTTTAAATTTCAACTTTGAAATCTTCGTCCATTTTTTTATTTTTAATTGCTTAGGAATAGTCGAGAAAAAGATATTATTACATTTTCAGCAGATACCTTTCGATTCCAAATTTGAAGCTTAGATATGAACCCTTGAATATGATCATAGTTACCTATTACAGTGCCATTTCTGCCTTGAAGCTTCAAGTTTAGCTGATTAAAGGCATCAAATATATCAGTTAAATAGGTCAATCTCCATTATTGTTGAACATTTGCAAAAAATCTCTTTTTTTCTTTGAACTCAAGAAAGAGGATAACCTCTTCTTTCAATTCATAAAGGCGAGCTAACATGTTGCCCTTAGGCAAACAGCGTACTTCTGTGTGAAATAGAAGGACTCTGTGATCAGAATCAAGATCCTCGCAAAGTAAACTAAATAATCGACTATTCAAAGCGCTACTCTTGATGTAGTTTACGATCTTTATAGCGAAGTCCAAAATCTGACGTAATTTCTGTGGCAATCTTTTGGAAGCCAAAGCTTGTCGATGAATAAAACAATTAGTACACACTATCGCGGAATTCTTTTTCTTGAGCTTTTGAGCTAAGCCTGATCGTACACACCTATCATTGCAGGGGCGCCATCTGTGCAAAGTCCAATGAATTTATTCCAATATAAATCATTTTTTTCGATGAAATCAGATATTGAATTAAATATATCTTCAGATTCAGTGCCTGTTGTCAAAGATTGGGAGTACAAAATCTCTTCTTCAATGTGATCTCCACTGACGTAATGAACATAAACTATTAACTGTGCACAATTAACGATGTCGGTGGATTCATCGCAACTAATGCAAAAAATGGTGAAAATTTTCAAATGCCTAAAAGGTCATTTTCGAAGGCATGTCACGTTATTTATTGAACACCCCCGTCCGATGTTTAATTTACGCGTTAAATTAATTGTTCTTTCGCGCCTCCCTTGACATCTCTCTATGCACCCCTGGTTGGGAACTCCTGTACTAGAGTCACTAATTATTTACACTGCGACTCTATAGGGTTAACAGAAATCTAGAACACATCGTCAACAGTTGCCTTGCATCTACCGAGTCAATTCTAGAGGAAGCACCACAAGTTAGAGGAGCTCATCTCTGTACTTAATGCATTGGAAATTGTCGTTTTAAAAAAGGACGCATTCTTAGTAATTTGATAAAGTGCTCAGCAGAATGTCTCGTTTTCGAAACGACATTTTCCACTTTCACAAAACGATCAGTGTAATAATATGGTTCCAAGATTTATCACACACGGAAATACCTAGGAAAGAATTTTATCGAAATTTGGTGTCACTTGGAAATATTAATTATACCTGTTCTCTTTTAATTGGATCAATTGCTTTTGTTTTTTTTTTTGTTTTTTTTCATTGCCAAAAATAAATACAAATGAAATCTCTGCACGTCTTTGATAAAAAAATTTCAAGCCACGTGCGTCCGAATGTTGTTTCGCAATTTGTATGCTGTGCACGCTTGCTTTCAAATGCGTCACGTTCAACCGAGAGCGCCGTTGTTAAAGGGCCAACAGGTACATTAGAGAAGTAGCGGGGTCACCAGTGCAATTACTAGTCTGACCAGACGCATTATTGGTTAACTGCAGGGCGACGGAAACCGGCATATTCGATAATGAAGTCTACACACAGTAATGCTACATGTGGCTGTTATTCAGTCCGTAATTCCCAGCGACCGATCGAAATTCACCAGGCTTTGCACCGCGGCCGTCCAAGTCGTGCATTTTTAACATTTCGGTCGCCGTACGGAAAAAAAAAGTTGTAACTAATCGTTGTGCGACTTTCTCCGCGAGTGAGGTTTCGACTAGCAGCAGCATGTGCCGGGAGGAGGAGTCGAAATTGATTTTAAAGAAATCGAACGCGATTTATTTAATTATCCGATTGTCCAGGTACTTACGAAACGTTAGTTTAATAGGCTTCTTTCGGCTTGGTCGAATTTGTCAAAGCTGTGTGTCTTAGAGAGTAACGGTAGAACGAGAATTACAAATGTCGGAAGAAGAACAGACCGATTTATCAGTGATTTTACGATAGCTAAAGCATCGGTACGCTCGGTGCTTCTAGCGTACTTTCTTCAGTGGTGCTATGTGTAACGCGGTACCTCTCCATTATGTCGGTAATTTTGCCATCAGCGATTCATCAACATACGGCAGCGGCCAACGTGGATAGTAGAGCGGATTGGAGAATGGTCTTAATACAGTGTCATTATTTTCTTGACATAACTACAAAACTCTCTCCACGCCTTCTATATTACTGCCGGCTAGAAAACCGGTCCCCACCGGTTAATGTATTAATTTTTCTCTTAACCCGTTTCCCACAGAAATCGTAAAGGTCGCTTATTAGTTATTATCTAATTTGAAATTATTACTCAATTTTCAAATTGCTACCCATCGATTTGTCCGAAGCACCGTTTCTTGCTCAAGACAACTGACGACCAATTGTCTCGTCATTGCCCTACAAAATCATCCTATATACCACCTTGTGCGAAAATATCTGAACGAAACTTTTTCAGACGCAGAACGAATTAACGAAATAGTTTCGCATTCGGCGAAAAACGCATTCCGTTTTATCGGTAGGCGAGAATGCTCTAGAATGGTGACAAGTTATCGTGCGTAGACTGAAAATGGCCGTCTCAGAGAGATCGGGTGCGAATTTTATAGAAGAGTGCTGGCAAGTGACCAGAGGTATTCCGTAAAATGGAGATTAAAAGTGGCAGGAAGTTATTTAAGTAATTTCAAGGGATATCCGAATAGTGCGAATACGATTGATTGTGTAGCAACACTATTTCTAGTGACGACTGGAAATCGTAATCGGCGGGGCATTTGAAATTACGAAGTTAAAGGTGCACACGACGTACGAGGCGGAAACGAAATAAACTTAATAGGCGACTTTCTCAATCGCTGCTTTTTTACTGGCAACTGGTATTTGTTTCTTTGGACAGACTCGGAAAGAATTGAGAATATTGTGTTGCTCATCGAGTTTGAAATATTAGGGGGAGGGGTACGGTTGGAGGTTAATAAAATCAAGAGAATGAGCTTCAGCTTGATATGTATTAATGACAAAGTAATTGTTGCGCTTAGGATAACCAAAAATCCGTTTTGAAATATGACATATTTTTCAATCGCGTTTTTAAAAAAATATATTTTTTAATAAGTTACCGAAAACTATCTTTATTTTATAACTTTCCTCCCGAGTTAAAATAATTTCTAGCCAATTGAAATAATTATTCTATAAACGTTATAAAAGAATTAGTATCTGGGGATCGAGGAGGCTTGACAATGAGATGTTCCGAAGAATAGATTTATTTGTATGTATTGATTACAACGTAATTCTTAGGCGGGCCCCATTAGAAAAAAGTCCCAAAAAATTGTAACGTTTGCTATATTTCAATTTTTACTGACTTCGAAAAAGAAGGATATTATGCGTTCCTCGCGTATGTTTTTGTTTTTTTTTTTTTCATGTTTGTTCGCGCATAACTCATATTTATATAGACCGATTTTACTGATTCCTTGTCCGCAATTTACGTTTGCGTACGGTTTTCGGTTTTCGTTTTTAGAAACATAATGAATACACTTCTTATTACCGTAAAAGTTGATGAATAAGAAGTCCCACTATATAAGGAAAAGCATGTAAACACTATATTGCTAATACAAAAAAAAAAGTATTATTTATACGTGTTGAAGTATGTTAAGTTATTTCGGTAGTTTAATAAAATTTATTTTATTTTTATTAGATAAAATTGGGACATTTTTTCGTTATAAAATCTAATGGGAGCCGACCTAAGAATTACATTGTAAATTCTGATCATTTTATACAAGGTAAACGCTTTAGACCGAGTTTCGAGATGGACGAAGAAATGGAGAATAAAACTCAACGAGCTTAAATCCATTCACGTTACATACGCTCTAAAAAAAAAAAAAAATGCCAATACTCAATATTACAGTGTTTATATTAGTAATCAGCGGATTCCGCAGAAGAATTCAGCTAAATATCGAGCACTACATCTCGATGCCCGTCTAACATGGAGAAGCATCACGTGAAACAGAAAGCGGAACAAATTCGACTCAAAGTTCGTCAAATGTGGTAGCTGTTAGGAAGAAATTCACAACTGAACCTCTACAGTAAACTACTACTTTACCAGTCAATTATCAAACCTATCTGGACCTATGAGATCCAACTTTGGAGATGTGCAAAACCTGCTAACCGAATAGTCATTCAGCGTAGTCAGAACAAAGTCACTCGTACAAAATTACCAATGCAGAATGGTATCAAAGAAACGAGGACTTGCATGCCGGTTTTGAATCTGAAGTGGGATGGCAAAGTCATTCGTGACTTTGCCATCATGCACAAAAAGCGCCTCCATCAACATGTGAATGTTGAAGCGATCCAGCTCTGCTTGACACATCATCAGATACGTCTTAAGCGATTAACGCTAAACGATTTAGTTATGTAAATAATATTCATGTATAGAAATAATAGAAATTAGTTAATGAACTAATATCCTATACATGTTTAAGCTAATTAGTCATTGATTATTTAAACAGTATTTTAAGATTTCAATACAGATTTATTAATAATAAAAAAAAAAATTTTTTTTTATACAAAGTGTAGAAGAGAAAAAGACAGAAATGTAAGCAATAGGGGTCAAGGGGCACATCCCATTCTTGCGAGACCAAAATGACCGAGTTTATACACACACACACACATATATATATATATATATATATATATATACTTATTTATTTATTTATAAATTGTATCGAATAAATTTTGCTCACTTTCAACTTACTCTATATTGTTTTCAAAAAGAAGGTGGTGTTTTTTTGTAAGTTTGCTTACACCTTGTTTTTAGCCGATGATGGGTTGTTGTACCCGAAAACGTTTCTAAGAAAGCAATCATTTTATTCTTAAATTTGTTTGTTATATTTGTATTTGTTATAACTTATTATATTCTTTAATTAACAAACGGAATGTTAAAAAGGTTCTTTATGAACTTTATTCCCAAAAATTTTCATAAATATTATAACTCTACATTTTGAATTGATGAGACTATTCATTAATTAGTTGACATATAAACACGATAAATTTAGTTCTCCTTCGAGTTTGGATCATATTATATATATATATGTATATATATATAATGTGTTCATTTTTGCAATGTTTCTTTGGTTTCCGTTTCTTAATTAGCAAATAGACCATAATAATTCAAGCCTCCTTCCTTTTTGAGGCAATGTATCCTACATTATTAATAAGCTTTTTTTTTTTTTGCCTCTCTTTTCCAGATGAAGATGGGACATTCCTGAAAATATTTCTAGAATATTTTACTTAATATTTATTATTTTAAGGAAAAGAGGTATACTTTTTAAAAAAAGGTTTTTGTCATTTCTTTCGAAAGCTCAATTAAATGTATCGATTTTTTCCGCCGTATCCATCTTGCCAGAAATAAAGCTAATTTTATATGGAATCTTTAACAGTAATATTTCGGTCGCTACATAAATATTTTCGCAACAACGGAGTTCTTCAAACCATTATGTTTTATTGAACGGCGAGATTTATCTTAGAAAACGTCGCAGATGCGGAACATAAATTTTAACAGGGTACCCCGATATACGTGATAATAGGTTGGGGTACATAGTCTATATTGAGAGAGAAACTGTCATAAAGGTTCCGTGAGCGGTGCACCGAGAACAGGTAGTATTGAAAATAACACTAAAACATGTGTATGTGTTCGCGCGAGAACATATTACTATTTTATTTTTATCTCTTTGGCATAGTTTGCACAGGACGATTCGCCTGCGTACTTTCTCATCGTTTCTTCAATAGCATTTCATCAGTCGAAATATTTACATAAAGAGCCGCGGATGCGACTCTGTGCTCAATGCGTTCCGTTAGCAATGCCAGTTACGTAGACGGTAATAATTATTACAACGTTTCTTTCGTTGTATATTAAATATGTAGACAGGCCAAAACTTCGCCAACGATTAGACAAACGAATTTCGAAATATCCGTTGCCAAATATTGACTTCGCATACAGGCACGTTGCTTAATGAAGGTCGCTAGCCAGTTTTCCGGTAGGTCTTCTTTGAAATACCATCACCGCACGTTATTATTACGCGCGAAAATGTTCATCTTCCATCGAAAGGAATAAGTTCTAGATTCTCTGGGCGATTGTTGAACGGTGAGCTGGTTCAAAACAAGTCGTTAAACAGCCAAACTAGGATGCCAATTGGAATGTGAAAAGTAACATTACAACGAAACATTAGCCGGATGACGCGCGATAAATATTGTACAGTGTTTCTAATTGTTACTATTATTATTCGTCAAATAACCATAAATTTATCCGTAATACTTCACATCGTTTAACTAACGTTGAGATTTTTTATGCGTGGTAATTTTATAAATGTTTTCTTCAACCAAACTTATTCAAAATGGTCAAGAGCCAATCTTTGATAATGCCCCTGCTCCAGCATTTCTTTAGAATTTCAACTGTATCATAAATCCATCTTACTTTTTTAATTTCTTTTTTTCTTTCGTTTAAAGATAGTCCGGTCTGTTATTTTCTTTATCTGCTTCGTAAATGTTTTTAAGATATTTCCTCTTCCCTATGAGAGTGTAATTCTGCGATCTGTTTTTTTGTTTTCCATCGTTTATATTGGTTTTCTTAGATAAATCACATTTTCAACTTTCACCATTCGTTATTACCCATTGTGATATTTAACTTTCCTGTAGATGCTATTTCTGTCCTTTTGTTTTTCGTCGCAAAATATTATTTTCCTTTCTTATCAGTTAATTAATCTCGTATTCGTATACACATATCTTTTACAATTTTCCTATAATTTTCGGTTACTCGTTGTTCTTCAAATCGAAAGATAATAAATTTAACTCTATCCGATATTCGTTAAATTTCTCGATAAGTTGATTAATTATATGGATAAGTTTATACTTTCCATTCTCACCTCTTTTACTCCTATTTTCTTCCTGTTTCTTGTTAAGCCTAATTGGTATTTCATTAATATGTTTACATAATAGATTCCTGTTTTTTCTTGCCTTGTTTTATATTTCCTTTTTTTTTTTTTGCTCCGGCATCTACGCCAGGAGGCTACTTTCATTTGTACTTCTTATTAACTAGTCTTTTTGCTTTAACTTATTATTAATCTTTTTTTTTTGGACTAATTCATTCATCTGGTGTATCTCTAATTAGTACTTTAATTATTAAGTACATCTTTGCAAAATCTAAAAAATTGTCTAATTGTTTGAGAATAGCGTACCGTTCCCTTTTACGACCCTAGAGGGCATTGCATTGTATTCTGATCGGTTTTAATTCTGTCCTCTATGATCTGAATGTAAGAAAAAATATTCTATTACATCATAGTTAATTATATCATTGGGACAATTTGTCATCCTTTAACCTATTTAAGTATTGTATTTTCTAGTTTGAGAAGTTCAATAACTTTACTTTTATTTGTCTACAAGCATTGTTTATAATTTTTCGGGGTTTGCTTTTTAGGCAGAAGTACATTAGATTTTCAACTTATTTTTTCACAGTTATTTACGTCCATTATTTTATATTTTACCCTGGTTTTGTTTGTTCTACTGGACTAATGAAATCCGTCATTATTATAGTTCGTTGTTTACTATTAAAGTTCTGATTTCATATAATTGTATTTTCATTCGTTTGAGGTGGCTCTGTCCAATTAATCTGCGTCACAACTACTGTTCCGTTATTATTATCGATTTTAAATTTTGCAGCTGCTATTGTATTTCCGTGTCCTCTTTAATTCAATTCGTTTGAATCTCTTTTGGTTACTTATCCACAAGCCGGCAAACCTACATTTCTCTGTTCTTTTTCATTTTCTTTCCAACATAATATTTTTCCCGACCTTAACGATAGGATATGTTTTTGTCTTCTGGGGTTGCTGTAATTAATTTTTTGAATCAACTTTAATGTTAAATTTGTGGACGGTATAATGGCACATATATACCCGTTTTTTTAGCTGTGGAATCAACCTGTTCGTTCCTCTCGACAACGACCGGGAACCCGGCAGTATTTAATAATAACGTTCCAGCTAGTTAGTTGACAACACTTACTTTTAATATTATAAGTCAACGGAATACACCTATGTTCGAAATCAGAATTTAAGCTATCAGTACAGGCTAAGAACGTGTTGCGATAATTTACGACGTTACGACAACTCGGTAATGTAAATGATTGCCTCAGATGCAAGTTTGAACTTCTGTAGGTTTTACACATTAGGTACGACAAACCTGTTCCTACGTAATTTTGCGTTACATCTATCTCAGAAGATTTAATTTTCTAAAGTTGATCGAATTATTGAAAATCTTTTTATTTACACGTATACTACAAATACGGATAGTTAAAATACAGAAAACAGGAATACCTTACATTGATATATTTTTGACTATAACTAAAAGAGGTAGTTATTTTGACTCTTTGATGTGATAGGTTTTTACGATTTTATTTACTAAGAGTGAAGGACTATGATTAGAGCATTTTAAAATGAATTTACCATCTTATATGTTTCTTCTAATAGATCGTGATGGAAAGTATGTCAAACCGAGGTTGGATCTAATATTACCGGTCACGTAACATAAACCAATATTCTGCAACAAATCCGATCTTTTAGAAACCGATAGAGAGGAGGAAAAACTGAAAAACATACAACTGTAATCCTCTTTAAATATTAAATTTTTTATTTATATTTATCACGCTTAAATTTTCAAAGTAATTCGATTTGCGATTAAACACGAATATAGCCGAAATTTTTTTGTTCCTTCGTAAGTTACTTTTTACTTTTTAGTGAAACTTTTTATTTTCATATATTTCAGTGTTAATTCTATTTAAGTGTTAATAATTTTATTTTTACTTTAGAAAGATAGATGAATATTCAAAAACAAAATTGACTGCTGCAAAATTCTACGAAGCCTTCCTAAAATTATTAGTGTAGGTAACTTATTTTTGTTTTTTACGGTAAATGATGGAATAATGGTTTAAATTTCAATTACAGCAGTTATTAAACGTAAAATTCTAAAATTGTGCGCATAAATCATAAAAGGTCTTTTATTATCCCGAGTACTGAAAATCTTAAAAATTGATATTTTTTTATAGACAATGTGCACAATTAATTAGTCTAACTGCCCTAACATAAAACAAATAGACGGCATAGAAGTGGTTAAAAAGGTTTACATACTTAGGATCGATTAGAATAGCGCGATGTGTCGACAACTAGTAAAAATTTGGCGCGATCAAACAGTAAACAGAAAGGTGAAAATTAGTAACACCATTAGTATTCTCGATCCTTTTATACGGCGCTGAAATCTGGACGCAGTACATTGAATCTCTGGAGCTATGGCGCTGGAGACGAATGTTACGGTTGGTCCCATGGATAACCAAGAGAACCAACGAATCAGTATTAATGGCGACTGGCGAACCAAAACGTCTATTAACGGGGAAGTACTTAGCAGAATTTGACGGTTTTTCGGCCATGTGGTCCGGACAAATGGACTGGTGGCGCGCTCTTTGTCGAAGGGAAACCGTATGGAAAACGAGGTCGTGTACCTCTAAAATGGTCAGATGGGATTCGAGAATTTATCGGGAGAAAAGCTTCAGTGAATGTGTTCATGAAGCGTACAATAGAGATAGAGGACGTAAACTGCTTACTCAACGATGATAGCATTTCTGTGTCACGATGTCCCTTCCAGGGATACACGATTCAAAGAGAGAGAGAGAGGTATAGGCTAGTGTGTGCCTTATTTGCAGTTAATGATCGACTTTCGGCTGCGTTTTTTACAGCTTATGTGTTAAAAAAATTTCTTCCTTTTTATACATATGTTCAAAAAAAAATACGAAAGTGGGGAAAAAACTTTTTGAGACTAACGAATAAATTTTTTTTAAATAAAATTGCCGACCGATTTTGCTTTTTTCAAATGCGCCCCTAATAATTATTCACTTTTAATTTTTGACGAATGAAAAAAATTTATTTTAAGGCTTATCATTTTTTTGATTTTAAAAGAAAAAATCGATTAAAGTGGAAATCATTGCTGAAATCTTGTCATTCCGCCGTTATTAAAAAATTTCTTCTACCTCGTTTGGCTTCAATTTATCCGACAGAATGCATAGCGGTGGCATTAACGGTCGTGTTAAATTCTACTAACAGTAAAAAAAAAAACTTAATTTTATCGGACTCGAAAAGTTAGTTGATGAAAAATGCCATTTAATTATAAATTAAATTATATATTCCCTTCGATTAAATCATCTGTCTCTTTTTTGAGAGCTTCTGGCCTATCAGTTCAATTTGCATGGATTCCACAGCCCGCGTGGGTTTATATGAGAATGAGGTTGCCGACAATTGGGCTAGGAACGCAGCTGGTAATTGTAGAATGCTACGACATATGCAATCGGAGGATTTATTAGGTATAAATCAAATTAATGCATAAAGAATACCGGGAAGTTCTACGGTACAACCCATACACTAACAAACATTTCTAAAAAGATCCAGAGGAATATCTTTGCCAAACTATGGTATTCCCGGTTGTCGTACTCGAAATCTACTCAAAAAACTTCTATGTGGCAATCTCTGTAGGTTACGCATCAGGACAAATATGTTGCCTGCTTTTCTCTATAAAATGCGGTGAATTGATTCCCCATTCTGTACTCATTCAAGGGACGTAGACGGCTGATGCGGATCACATGTTCTTAGAATGTTCTTATTTTACTTTGTACATTTCTGATCTCCATTAGGCATTATTATTACTGAATATCCCGTGTTAATATGAACGATATCCTTTCTCTGTCCATTACATATCACACAATCTATGATTTTGTCAGAAAAAGTAGGATATTGGTATAGTTACATAGCATAAGATGCAATTGAGCTTAATAATTGAAGGTTAAATGGGTGAAATTTGTTTTTAAAGCCCCCAAAAAATAAAATAAATAAAAACCTTTTTATCCAGATATTAATTAAAGAATAACAAACTGAAAACTCACTAGCGCTAAACTAGGTCAACTTCGGAAAAGGATGAGGCCAAAGCATAGCGCAGCCGAAATGATTCAAGTCGAAAATTATTGAGACCGAAACGATGAGGCCCATATGGAACAACAGCGTATTCTGAAAAAGATGCTATCATCCTACTACATATGGAAACTAGATTCTATAGGAGAGTAAAACCGCGTTACAAAGATACATTTGCTGCAACACTGATATGAATTTAAATCCTAAAACCAACGATTAAGATAAACTAGCCCACGGTAGGAAAATATGAGATACTTACAGCAACACATGAAGACAATGAAATCAACAGCTCCAAAGAGCGACATAAGGCCTAAAATAGCATAACAGCTGCTTCGATGTCATTTAGGAAAACTTAACCACCAGCCGGTATTGGATTAAAATCCCATATAAGGCACAAACATAAATCGCGAAGCAACTGTGTCATATTCGGATACGAGTAAGATATAGAAAAAGAGCAGATATATATGTCACAAGAAAATATCTCGCCCAAAACGAGCAAAAAGTTGTACATTTTATGAATAGTATAGACTGTACAATTTGTACAGAATTTTAATGAAATGTGTAAAATAATTTTTGTGCATTTTGTATGAATTGTGTAACACTCTAGTATTTATATTTAAATTGTAAATAATATTGTACATTTTATGTTATTACTTTATTAAAAATATTATAAAAAAAACGTGTACTACAGAAATTATATTTTTAATATTTTTAAAATATAATTTCTGTAGTACTCTGGTATTTATTATATAAAAAAATCTTTAAATCGAGAAATTTTTATTAAAAATTTTACGGGAACACTCTCGTATTTTCTATGTAAAAAAATGTTTGAATTCATAAATTTTTACAATCAGAAATTTTTTCACAAACAGTTCACGAAAAATGCGTTATAATTGTTTTCGCTCATTTCGTGTCCTACGCAGTGTTCATATAACTCTAATTTCGTTCACTTTTTCGTTTATTAATTCTACTTGATATTATTATCTATCACTACTGCTGTGGAGTTTTTAAGTAATAAAAAAGTAAAAATCAGGTAATTTAAATTAAAAATATTTGTATTTCTTTACTTACACGAACTGTCATATGAAATAGGCAAATGTACACGTTCGTGCTGGGTAATGCCCTCGACTGGCGATCCTCAAAAAAAAAAAACAAAAAAAAAATTGTTAAAATTATGCGCGTTTCACGAACTTTCGTGAATTGCGCGATTTTATTCGTCTGGATCTAATATATATATATATATATACGTATATATGTATGTATATATTTTTTTCTTAATTCGTTTGTTTTCTCGCTATTTCCGGTTCTAAAAATCGATTAAATTTTAATTCTATTTGTAGACTTCTATTAAATGCGGCAAAAATTATAATTGAAACGAAGCAGAATTGAAAATAAAACAACCTGAACAACAGCTGGGAAACTTTTTTTATGAGTTCTTTGTGACAGGCGCTGGCGACTAATTGGTCAGAACATTTTCAACGCAGGCTTTTCTTGCGTTTTCGTGGACAGCAACGACCTAAATATTTCTAATAAAGTATTAGTTTTTTTTTTGACGCGAATACCCGGTGGCAGACGTAATTAATGATGTGTGTTTAATGAGTGCAACAATTATAATAGGGTCTACATCAAAAGCGTATATGTTTATAACGAGATATAGAAAAGAGGTATGCCGAAGTTTGTTTCAGTTGAATAAAAATGAAAGTTATATCTACATATAGGTATACAGCTGATTGCAATGACCCGTCTAAAGCGGTAAATATATACTTAAATATGCAACTGTGCTAAGCGCCTTAATTTACATTTAAAAAATGCCTAGATTTTTCGTTTACGTCTACGAATTCGCTGCTTACCCGTCCGAAAATTACTAAATTCACGGTAACTTATTAATAAGAGAAGTAATTAGTAACAACTGAATCGAGGCCAAGAGGAACAGGATGGACTCGTCTGGTGCGAATAATTCAATTTTACGCATATAATTGTATTGAAAATTATAAAATCGATTATTCGGCCATAGTTCAAGAAAAACAATGAAAAAATACTGCAAATAAAATGTAGACCGATCAATTGGTAGCGTCAGAAAGTGTATAAATTCTACCTTTGTTAATACCCGTTATTTACTTTTACACTCGCTCGTTTCGCTATATTTTGAGGAAACCTATCGGTTACATTCCGGTTGGTTTTTAATAGAAAAACCATTTTAACTTTAACGAATTTGTTTTGCCATTATTTTAACATGACCTATGAAACTGCTTTAAAACGTGATTTACGTGATTTACGTGATTTACGTGACTTCGTTTTATTGTCTACCGGGAAAGACGTTGTTGTTGCAGAAATGAAAACAAAGTCGTTCGACAAAGCGCTTCTAAAACTGGCTTTGCAAAAGTTGATCATTTGCTTCACATACGCTTCTTAATTTCGCGCATTCCCGCTCAGTTCGTATTGATCTATTCTGGATTCCTAGCCATTGTGGAATTTCAGGCAACCAGTTAGTTGACTCGTCGGCACGTTCGGCTGCTTCAGACGATCACTTTATTAGTCACTTTCCAGCCTAATCTTCCTCTTTTCCCTTGGTTCCAGAATTTCCCCAACATGAGGCGGTCCATCTATCTCATCTTTAATTAGACTTCGGTTAGCCCGCCTCCTGTTTCGCTTTTCCGTTTCTCCATTACTCAGTTTCCTCTTTACCCGTTTGATCCGTTAAAAGCAAACTTCACTTGTGATGCGAATCACATTTTACTTGAATGTCCTTCCATTTCTTCAGAACGCACGGTCCTGTATTCCTGTCTTTTCCTCCTTCTCCCTCGGTTAAGCATTGTTACATTTCGCTCGGTCTCAGAAAAAAAAAAAAAAAAAAGTGTTCAGAAGGTATTTAACGTGATCTGTTATTTTTGTGCAGAAGCATTACCGTTCAGACAGGTAAAGTGCTTAAATCAATTTTTCGTAGCGTAAAAAAAGGTGGGTCTTTTTGTTGAAAATCCTTTTTTGGTAAAATTAATGTTTTTCTTTCTTTTTTCACTTGAAGAACTTTTAGAAAATAATCAGTTTCTTTTGCAGTATAAACTTGCTAGAAAAGAGAAGATCAGGATGGCAGATTGTAAACGTATTAGAAAGTTTATTTTCGAATTTTAGAAATAAGCAAAAAAGTTTTTCTGACGTTATTTAAACTTTCATTTCATCTCCCTTACTAAAACTCGGCGTCCGAATATTTCGGTTTCTTTATAAAATTTAAATAGCTTTTATTTTTTTTGAAACACCAAAAACGTCGGAGTGAATCGTTTTGGGAAAACGATTTTCAAAGACGATGACAGCGCGTTCAATTTCATCACCGCGTTCAGTCTTTATAATACATTCTCATATTCGATACATCGCTTATCCATTTCTAATGATTGTTAATTAATTTAAAGTAAACATTATATTTAATGAAATATCGTTTTTCAGAAATATACGTGTTAGATGATAACTTTATATAATTTCATTCCGACATATTTAATCCGCAGTCGTGTGATGTATTATAATTTTAAAAGTCCGGATATTCCAAGCCCCATTCGGGCATTTTTGGCAACGAAGCGGTGGACTACTCAAGCTGTTGTTTTTTCTCACTCCTTTTTTCGTATGAAAAATCCGCATCCTTTCGCGGTATCTTCGGGTAATATGCACTTCCTCTTTTTCTAATAATCATTCAGTTTTTATCTGGTCTTCCTGCTAATCGGCGGTTCTTTCTGTTTCCTTTACTCGTCGTTCTGTTGTTAACTCCATTGTTCTTAATCTCTCCTGTTTCCGTTTTTCCCTTAGTTTCCCATACATTTTGCCCTCTCCACTCAACGAAGAGCGTGTTTTCGATTCACTAATTATGCGTTCATTAAGCGTTTTTTTATTTTTTCCGATTAAACGTTCTGCTTTGTTTGCTGACCTGTTCCATATTATGCCTTTTATTGTCTACTTTTAATTGTTCCTGGTATACTACTAACAACATTTTAATTCCTTCCCTTTCTAATCGTTTCTGGTTAAATTTAGCGAGCCCCCCCCCCCCCCCCCACCAAAAACAGGAACCAAAAAAAACAACGAAGAGTATAGTTAACAGACGAATCATACGAAACCACCGTACCAGTCTATTGCTTGAGCAGAAAGAAAATTATTCTAAAAAAAATAAGATTGTAATTATTAACATAAAGGGTATTCTCCGGTACAACTTTTCCGAGACTATCACCTCAACGCAGTTCACTGTAGACCATCGTTCCCGTTGGTGCATCTCTGAAATTAATGGACGGAAAAGAAAACTCTTCCATAAATCATACGTTAGTTCATTTTGTGGCCATCGTAAGAACATATAAGCCTGTCGCCTTTTGTTGTAAAACTATTCACACTGTTTATCTTGGCTTAACCGCGATCGTGTTCTAATCAGTTCTCGCCGTGCATTCTCGGTTTTGTCACGGTATGCAATACAGGACGTTCCTCAGTATTATTCGTCGATAGTTGTAAAGTATCACTTCAATCAGTCTTTCAGGGGTTTCCAAACCTTACCTTTATAGAAAACGTACTTGTGAAGTTTCCACTTCTTCGATTGCACATTACTCGTCAAATGATTAAGAGGACGAGGCTGCTTTGTAATAATTACGTTGATCGCATTGATCACTCGCCAGACTTGTGTAAGTAACTGGATTTTGAAATGTAGACATAAACGGCAGTCTTGGGGACACCGAACGCTCCGCGGTGAAGTTTGTTCCGGAAATCTATAATTTTTTACAGAATGTGTGAAACTTTATTAGTACCGCGCATCAACATGACCGTTGGTTGAATAATTTCAAAATAAATTATCTTTCGAGATGAGAAAAACTTTGTGCAGAGCTGTTTTCCAATCAATATTCGGCTATTTCGCCGTCATTAATTATCAGCAATGGGCTATTAAGGTGTCAAACTCGGGCGCAATCACAGAATTTGAAGTTTGACAGCGATAATATTTTAAAAATTTATTTCGCATGTAGAATTCGGAAAATTAGAGAATCTGCTAGTTGTACGTCTGCGGTAGTGGTAATATAGCGCGTTAATTTTTCTTCTCTCTCTCTTTTTTTTTTTCCCGAAAAAAATCAAACTGAACAAATGAAAGACACGCGTAAAAGTTTAAAAAGCGGCAGATAAGATTACCATATATAATAATAAACACGTTTGTCACTTAAAAAAATAAACAATATGAATCCAAAGAAACGAAACTGGAATAATACAAGTACTTTTCCGATCGGAATACAACGCAAAATAATTGATTACAAATGAGTTTAGTCATCGAATAACCCAGATGAAATTTGCCACACTGACGTGATGACATTTGTGTTTTGAAAATACACGAAGTTTTAGACAAAACGAAAACCGACAACGTGATGATGTGGTAGAGCTCTACAGTTGAATCGCTACCACCGAAACGATGATGTCTCCAAAATCATCGGCCAATGAATAAGTTCTAAATGGGCGATATAAGAAATTGTGCAAATGTTACCGTAAGTGTTGCGAAAGATTTTTACGAAGCAGCCGGTTAGCATGTTTGGGGAAACCGGACACTCATTAAAAATCGCGATTTAAAAGAACGTGCCCTTAACACGCGCGCTAGTTAATAGAGAAGGATCACGAAACGGCTACAGTTTTACGCTTTCTCGACTCTATCGTATTTCTTTCAACAGGCACCGACAGTAAGCCAACCATTCCACCCAGTTATACGCCGCTATCGGGGACATTCATGCGGAAACAAGCCCAATGTGCAGATTTAATTGCTAGAAAGTGTAAGGGCACTATAGAAAATACGGCGGGAAAAAGCGTCTTCTCGTAATCGAATAATTGTGGATAAAATGCTTTTCCGACTAAAATGCGGATAGAACTTTATGCAGTTTCAGCAGCCCTCCCTCACGCGGACGTGTGCGATATAATCGAACTGTTGGCGAAGTTCCCTTTCGTGTTTATAGAAATCAGATACTCTGTACGACGTTTTAAAAAAATCGGTCGGTTCGAAGTTCAGGTGACTAGGAAATATCCAAAAAGTTTACCGATTATATCACACAGTGGGGAATGTAACATTAGTAGAACGTAAATTAATCGGTGTCGCAGACAAAAAAGAAAGAAAAAAGAGCTAAACATAATGGTATTGGTTGAGACGAAAGAAAATATATAGTGTAATTAAGGATACTGAACGACGAGCTGTCTACATTTTAAAAAACGATTGTATGTTAAAAAGCGCCCTTTAGAAAGCGACCGGAAAAACTGCATTTGCGAATGAAGCCTGAAGCGCGCTCTGTGTGCTATGCGTTTGTACGAGTATAATAGAAAATGGTGCCGATGGAACAAAGAAAGATGTAAATAAAGACGCACTGGTTTTCTCGTCGCGGCACAGACGTTCAACAGGTCAGTCGAGGTATATAGTATACGCGCGGGAATTTGTAGGCCGTGTGCCGCACAGGTGATATATCATAAGAAGGAAGTGCGGGGGGAGGCGATCTCTTTATTAAGTGTGCGCGTGAGTGACGGACGTGTTTAATGCGTTTTGAGTGCAGTGATCGTAGCCGAAATAAATTCGGAACGGTAATTGGGCAACGATCGATTGAGCAGCAGTTGATCATTTCGGCCAACGTCGTTAATAGCAAGTATACCCCGGAAGTGTTAAATATATGTAAAAAATCAGTTCCTAACGAATTTTCAACGCCCTCGGTCGTTGGACTGCTAACATTCTTTCGCTTTAGCCCGGGGGGCAAGCATATGCACATGGAGCTGGTTAAAACTCTGCAATTTTGTAGGACCCGCTATTTTCCTTACAGGGTGTTGGTGGTTTTTGACCCCGTTGCCACTTATTTCGCTAGTTTTTCACTAGCGAACTCCCTTGAACGATAGCAATAACGGAATTGACGCGTAAATAAAATCTTCACCTAGGACTTATTTAATGATATAGCCGGTGCACCAGCAAAGCAGACCACACACCTTTACGTGGATGCCGTGACCGGAAGGTGTTTGTCTTGTACAGCGTTTTATGTCGCTGTCACGCTGCCTGGCCGAAACCACGCTCCTCCCCCCCCGGCATTGCTGCGATCACGGCGAGAAATGTCCGCTCCTCTTCTTCAGAGATTACACGATCATCGGAAGATTTAATATGTATATCATCATCCGATCCGAGCAGCATCGACAGAATAGGACGCATCAGTTGCACCGTTCGGTGTTAATTAGAAGGAAGTGTATTCATTCTCTCGAAACACATTTTAATTATCCGCTGACCTATTATAATGGAGCGTACTTTTAATTAAAGTCGCGACAATTGTGAGCCTCTGATAAACGCTAATGAGCCGCACACGAAAATAAGTCTTAATTAGTGGCCCGAGAAAATCATGGCGACCCTCGATTTCGCCAATTATTTCTCCCGGGTAAATTAATCGGTGTTTCAGTTTCGTTTAGTCTTTCGTTTTCTTTCACCTTCTTCTCTATCGGAGGAAAAACCACCGTAACACAGCCAGCTACAAATTGATATTTCCGCAAACTGAAAATTGCGCAATGGCTCCAGCCAAACATCCTTTAACCGCTGCTCTCGCATATGTTTCGGAGGAAGCGCAAGCGCGGATCTTTGCTGTTTTATCCGTGCAATATTTTGACAACAGTTATTCCACTACATCGATTGTGATCGCCTCGGCCAATCAAACATGCAAATAATATTTAAAAACAATAACCTATATACGAAGCATCCGAATAATACAGAATGTTTATTAAGAGGCTGAGGTAAAAGTAAATCAAGATCTGAAGACTGAAACCCTAAAGATCATGAAAGGTCGAAGATAGGGTTGTATACTCTTACCCCTCTTGTTTAGCATATACATATAGAGATGATTTTCCAACTAGTACTACAGAATGAAAAATTCGTAGGGTAAAAGTAAATGGGGAAAGAATTAGTAACCTCAGATATGCAGATGATTCAGTAATTATCGCGAGAAGTCTTCAGGAGTTACAGTGTTTAGATCAACTCTCTACTGTAGGTCAAAAATACGGTATTCGAATTAATGCATCAAAGACTAAATTTATGGTTGTTAAAACAGGTAATCAGAATGTTATGCACCTAATCGTAAATAATAATTTAATTGCGAGAGAGTTAGCAGCTTCAAATATCTCGAATCGATAATAAATGAGAAATTAGACAACGTCGAAGAAATAAGAACAAGATGAGGATTGGCGAAAGAAAAAAGAACAAGATGAGGAATAACAAAAGAAAAAAGAACAAGATGAGGATTGGCGAAAGAAAAAAGAACAAGATGAGGAATAACAAAAGAAAAAAGAACAAGATGAAGAATGGCGAAAGAAAAAAGAACAAGATGAAGAATGGCGAAAGAAAACTTCCGACAAATGAAAAACCCTATGCTAGCTAATGATCTGCCACTCCATCTAAGACAGAAAGAGACTGCGTTATTGCAGTACACTTCTGTACGGAGTTGAAACCTTGAAAGCTAGCTTTATGAGACACGTTTAAAGGCTACAGAGATGTGACTTCTTAGAAGGTTATTAAGAATTTTATGGACCGAAAAATTCTTAAATAATAATGTACTGAAAAGAGTTGACGTAGAAAGGCTCGTAAGAAGTATTAAAAAATAAGAAATATGGCATATCTCGGTCACATCCTGAGGGGAGAAAAGTATGATATTTCGCTCATTAATACTACAATTGATGGTAAAATACCAGTTGGTAGAAGAAATCAAAACATCAAGGAGTTGTGTAACATCAACGATATCGGCTTACTCTTTAAGACGGCAAGGGAAAGAAATTATTGGGAACAGCCTACGCACTGCATAGTGTACGGCACTAAAAGAAGAAGAATATATAGTAAGCAGGGTCATATCGGCCAGTCTCGTTGGCTTCTTGCCTCCGCAAACTGTTATTAGAGAGGATTATAATAGACATACCAGGTGGATGAAACATATTAATGTTTTCGCATCCAATATGTTTGGGTTCAGGAACGGGATAGACAGTATGGACTGTGTAGTTACATTACTAAGCGATATTTAACCGAGCCCGGTGCTTTTTAATATTTACATATTGAAACTTATAAAAGTTAATACTGGTAATATCCGAATCTTGTTATATGGTATGGTACTGTTTAGTTGCCATCAGAATTTGAGGCTTCCCAGATGCTAAACGATGGTTTGCCGGGAGTTAATGATATCTTAACAAAGTTGAATATTATTATCTCAGCAGAAAAATGTGTTAATATGGTTTTCGCTTACTGAACTATTGACCCAGATTTAAGTAATATTGTAATAGATAGAGTGGTTATTTCCTTACGCTCAGAATATAAGTACTTAGGGTGTGTGCTAGATTCGAGGCCTACCAGGAGGAAGCATATTTATTATATTAATACAAAAATTTCTAAACGAATATTGCCTTGTTTAAAACATTATTAGGCAATATCATTTTGGGATAGTGATCCACAAACTTTGAGCATTATATCTATATGGGGGATATATTAGAAGTGTAATTGACTATGGTTTCTTTTTGTTTAGTAACTGCTCCCCGTTAACTATTAAAATAAGCTGAACGTCCGTCGAAACATTTGTCTTAGGGTAATCGTGGGTACGTGTAGTTCTATCTCAGTAGATGCCATTGAGGCTGAAACCAATATATATATATATATATATATATATTACATCGGAGATTAGGTTTTCCTATCCGGTAGACCACTATAATATAATTAGTAAGTTCAAAGAAATCAATGTTACTTGGAAATTTAATTTTAAAAAAAATCCACAGTTAGTGTCACCTCTAAGATTACAGGTCTTTGCATTGGTTAATCTTAGTGATTTTTCTTTAACATATTTCTGTATTCCTATAGTCATAATTTCTTTATCGCACAAATTGATGTTTTCTCTTTCTCTTATCTAAATAAGTCCCAACTATAATTTAAATAATCTATTTTATTAGCGAATCATAATTGGCCGGGATATAGGTACATATTTACGGACGGGGCAAAAAATTCACACCAAGTTGGTCCTGCTTTTCATATTTCCTTTACTTAATAATAATAATAAAAAAATTTACTCACCGCGGAGTGCGTGGAAATTATTAAATGTTTATTATTCGCCATTAGGCATAATTTTTCGGGGAATTTACTTATTCTAAATGGTTCCAAAAGCTGTTTAATGTCTCTTCAAGATATTTCCTTTAACTTTAAGGCATCCCTGTTTACTCTTAGAATAAGGTCACACTTGATTGAATTGGCGGAAAAGCGACTGCATGTGAAACTCTAGTTAGAAATGTTACCTTTTTTTTTTGATCTTCACCTGATGGCTCTGTAACAATCATCGATCGTGTTCAGATTCTCGAAAATCCGATATCCTAATTTAGCAAGTCCTTTTGACCGCTGCATCACAAAAATCGTAAACTACAATATCGTATACGTGAGTTCGTTCACACACTAGTCCACTCAAAATCCGAGCATGTCGGCCAGTCCCTCATACGTCATCGAGATTGCATATCGAGCACGTGCGTATCGAAAAATGTACCACAATCTGATAGCACACCGCTAGATGAACCGCTTTTCTGGAGCTAAAATATGACGCCAGAATTTTTCATTTTAAAATGAAATAACAATAATTTTGAATTTAGAAGCAGCTGCGATTCGTATCAATATTAATTACCAGAATTACATTTTAAATTAGTAATAGCGATCACCATCGGCGAGATAAAAAGAAAAGAAAAAAACTGAAAGATTAACAAAAAACCAGTACCTTTATAATTGTTTGGCACGGCTCGTTCAACCGTACTTTTTGCCAATCACCGGAGGTGATGAATTACTACTACTACTAAATTTTGAGTTTCGTCTTAAGTGACTTCACTTGTTCTCGGACATCTTGTCGATCACGAATATACTTGCGCAGAATCTATATTGTTAATAGTGTCGTAATGAACGTCGTGTTCCTTTGAGTGGAGCTTGAATCAACATAGCGGCGGGAAACAGTTGGCGTTGGTCGGTCTCAGTAGCCGTTTCTGCGCCGGATTGTTCCAGTTTCGCCTTCTGTATTTGGCTATTAGTTCGACCAAGTTGCGATACTGAAATGCGAGCGAAAGTGAACGAGAGCGATTATATCAGAACTGACCAATTCACACATTCCGGTTCGAGTATTAGGCTCGCGCGATACACATTTCATAGAAGCGATCGCCGATGAGTTTTTCTGTCTCAACTTCCATATTGAATCGACTGAAACACCGCTTAACATTTTTCATACACGGCGCGCTAATGAAATTGTGTTATTCCGTTTTACTTCTTGTCGTGACCAGCTTTATTCTTTGTACATTCTCCTCGTTGAGACGATTTATAGCCTTTCTGATTCTGCATTCACAACTGCATCCTAATGATACACCGTAAACGTTTGACTTTTAGTACTGGTGCAGTCCAAATCGATGTACTAATAAGCACGCGACTGCAGCCGCACGCGACCTAAGCTGGTTATTTCGTTTTTAATGATTTTCATTCATAGCCGCCAGTTATAGTTCTCCGTAATATCATTTTGACAACCTCCGGGGCTAATGGCGCTCAGAATATTTGCGAGACAATAACCATGCGGAATATTAGATGGGACGTGTTTAAATTTCAAAAATAAAACAGACACAGTGTCGTTTTATCTGTTTTAATTCTTTTTTGTTTTTCAATTTCGTTAAAGATATCGAACTGTGACGAAAATGAATGTAAACGTCAGTCGATTTAGTATTAAAACAGGAAGTTAACTAACGGATGAGTGGGATCAGGCACTTAAGAGATATACGGCCAGTGAGATATATAGTTCCGAAACAGAGAGACTACTTGTAATAGTGTAAAATCCATCGGGAGGCAGTTAGTAATCGATAGTAATCGATGATTTTACGAAAAATTTGTTCCCGATTAGTCAAACTACAGTGCCCAATCAATTGTCGCAGAAAAATGCGGCTCTACTGGACACTGTCCTTTTCCTTTTATTTTTTTGGAATTGCTCTACAAAAACGAAAAAAAAGAGAGAAATTAAATGTTTGAAATGATGTTGAGAAACTTTAAAAAAATACGAAACGGTGTAAATTTATTAAATTAAATAAATTATTAAAATGGACAGCTGACCCCGCATCAAGATATAATTGACTCATTTCCCTTTTTAATTGTTCCTGGATAAAGGTTCGTGGTTGACGAACCCGGGGAAAAAAAAAAGAAAAAAAGAAAAAACCTTTAATTCCTAGATTAGTAAAGGAAGTCCCATACCTTTGATAAGGTATTATGGATTTGCGGAATTACACTTTTCGCAATGTACTTAAGGATATCTAATGGATCTGAATACTGCGGCCAGTTCCTTTCTACTTTTGGATTATCCGTCTTTACTTTCACCCAGATAACTTCTCTGGTACCCGATTATTTCAGGCAAAGTAAACCTGGGAACGACTTGGATCCGGAACGAGACAAGTCGAGAAAATCCATCTGATTTGGTACTCAATCACCTTAGTCGCTACCGCGATATCTAAGATCATTCAATAGTATACGTATATATTGCAGAAAAATACACCGTAATACGTAAATAAACGAAAATAGACCATCGTTCGTTGTTATTATACTGACGCTGCATTAAAAAATTGTCAACATCCGGGAATATTTAAACATATACCGTGCGCAGATCTTGAATTCAAGCTTCCTTTGACAAATTCCCGATTATTAAATATAATCGATTACACTAAATAGTCGTATTTAACATAATTTTTGTAGTCGTCGAAAGCGACGGAGCAAAGTGTGATTAGGGCACAGACGACAGATTGCCGTAGAGCGCCTGAGAAGGGAATAATCGCAGAACCAAGCATTGAGAGTTAGAATTGGAGAATGAACCAGAGTTTTTGTTAGAATATTTCTCGGGGAGAAATGAAATATTTTCTTTGCAAGTCTAGTTCCGATGAAATGAGTTGCTCATAAAAATGTGCCAAGAAGTCTTCCAGCTTATTTTCATTTCCACCTGACTAGAAATCCGTAAAAGATCATCAGAAATGAGAAGGAGATTGTGAATACGATAGACGACGATGAAGTCATAAGGATGTGCAGAATAAGAAGATGGAACGACGCATTGAGCGTAATGAATTAGTGAATATTCATTAGTCCGTTCTTTCATTTCCAGTAGCAGATTTTTGAGCGCATTTTCTAGCCATACTATTTCCCTTAAATGACTCATCGCAAACTATGGTTTAATTCCTACTCTTCTTCATTTTCTTATTTTGCGAATCTCTCTATTGAGCCATCTCTTCAAAACTTCATCCGTGGTTTTTTCGATACTTGCTCTCTCTTAAACGCTTCACAATTTCCGTCGCTTGCCTTTCGCTTTAACCACAGTTTCCTTCGCACATTATTTTCACGGTTTTCATCTACTTCTACTATTCCATTTTGTCATTTTCATTACCCTTCTAATTACTTTCCGTGTGACCTTGATATCATGTTTTATTTGGATGTCCGGCCTTTCCTAATGGACAATCGTCCTCCTACTCGTTTCTACTAAAAACTTGTTATTCCTACTCCCCTTATCGGTGCTTCTTACGTTCTCTCATTTCCTTTTGCTTCTGTTACTTATGCCCTGGAATTATTTTTATCCACTATTCTGAAACGTTTAAGAACGTTATTTTTCCATCTTCCCATTTCTCAGGCTAATTTCCTCGTTGACAAACCCATTGAAGAAGAAAAAATAAATAAAAGAGGAAGAATTGATACGGTGGAATTCCTAATAAAATTGACGGGCAAATGACTTCGGGTGACGAAAGAAGAATAAATAGTTTCGAGAACCCGACGCAATTAAAATTAAAACAAGGGGAGGTTTGTTGATAATTTATCAAAACGATAAGAAATAAAAGAGAGGACGTGCGTTTTACTGGAGAAGAAACGCCAGTTTGGAAGAATCGAAATGTAGGAACGAGTATGCCTGGAACTGAAATTTGATGAAGAAACGGTATCCCAAATTGGATCAGCGGATGAGTAGTGAAGAGATGCCGGATATTGCTGTAGTGGGAGAGGATTTAAGAGCTCAAAAGCGGAGACAGGAATTCCGGATAATCTCTAATTTGGAGAGATTTGGACGCGTTACCATTTATTGAAGAACAATAATTTTGTTTAGGAAGTGATAGATCATAATGGAAGATTCCGTCACCAATGAGAGTGCGAAGGAGATTTTAATTATTTTTCAAGCCGAGATAAATAAAAAGTTAGCTGCTCAAAGAAGGATACTCGACTGTTTGAGAATACACGTTAATTTAAAAAAAGGGTTGCCTGGAATATGGCGTTCCAACGAGAGATTATAAAATTTTTTAAACACACTTCTGGCAATTAAACAAAAATCAGATTGTTGTGCGACCGCCCCATCCGCCTTGCGAAATCTATCCATAAAGTTTTCGCGAAAAACACAAGACCTATAAAACTCCACAGTTGAACTACCGGGTTTTGATAGTTATCGAAGAGATTGCTGGATTAATACGCTGGAGGCACGAACGAAATGCGAATAATTTACACCTTCGGCTACGTGACGGAGTTCCATTAATTTCGGATTCCACCGCTACGCGCCTGATATCCGCATTAATGAACTTCGCCGTAATTTCTCCGAGGGGGGACACGGCAGTGGTAGCACGCAGAAAATCCGATGATACAAACTCCTTTACGTACGCACGTATATTATTCGTATTCTCCGAGTTGTGTTACACAACTCCCACTGGTCGTATCTTCGCGCAGAGCTACTGCTGCTGCTGGCTGCTGCGGCTACTATATAATCGGCAATCATTTCTCGATCGTGAAAAGACCACAAGTCGGTTAGTTTAATAATGCGGCAATCATAACAACGTATATATTGAAAAATAGTTAACGATGAACTCGTTCTTATCACTTCGGTCGCTATTCGCACACGCAACGATATCAGTTTCACGGAGGAGATTGATTGAAGGGTGACGGGGGGGGGGGCAGTTTGCCTTTACCGTAAAAACCCGGATCGATTTTCAAATACTGCCGGAAAACGTGAACAATCCAGACACAAGCCTAGCCGGTGCTTACTTACACCAGCATGGCTGCTTCAGTTGTGACATTCGTTGTTCAGAACGACCTGGTTGTATTTGACCGTTGGCTACTGCGCCCGTACGGTGCCGAGTGGCAAACAAGTTTATCTCCTAAATCGAGGGTGGAATTTTCGCGCCGCCAGTCCCGTTCGCGCAGTGAAAGTGCAGTTGCACTCCGACCTATACAATGTGATCAAAACCGTATACAATGTGTGTGTGTGTGTGTGTGTGTGTGTGTGTGCTTCAACAACGGACATTTAACTAAACGGACCACTTCCATTCATTAAACATGCAATGTAATTATACGCGCATAAAATCGATGTAGTAATACTAGGGGCATTCTGCGAATCCATAGTTTGCGACATTAATCGAAATGGAATGGTGAGGGTACTTAGAAATTTCTATCTATGATATTGCCGCAACATAGATTCTGGACGGAATAAAATCAGCTGTAGCATCATAATGAGTCTTCTCAAACCAACGGTGAAGATGGATGTTTCAGAACTATTTATTTCGTCGACTTCAAGCCGTTCGAAAAATATTAAGACAATGCGTTTTATCGGTATTTTTCAGTAAAATTGCGGCTATCAGAGAATAATAAAAATCAAATCATCTGAGGGGCGCCACAATAATTATTTTTCCGCTCTGTTAATTTAAATACGAACAAAAGTGATGTAAAAAAGAAAAGAAAACAGATTAAACATGTATTCTGCGAATATGGTAATGCGCACACAAATCAATGTGTACATCCCATGAAAGTAACAAAATGTAATACCTCTCCATGATCTTCAGTGTCTACCCGGATTAATTTGGGTTTCTGGACATTCAGGCATTGACGGAAACGTAGCCGTCGACCTCCTTGCCAAATCTACACCTTCCAATAGGGGAGTTTTATTAATTTCAACACGCAATATTGTTTTTCTAACTAAATCATGCCAGCTTAATCTTTGGCACTCTGTTTATGTTTCGCTTTCCGGTAATCCTAATTCCTTTTATCTATTGCTTATGTTCTTTCCTCTTGCCCTTGGCTCTAAATTACTAAACTATCTCGTGTCTTCTTTTCTCGCAAAGTCTCCTTCCTTCTTCTCTAAAACGGAATATCAGATATGGAATTCAGGAGGAATTGCTAGAAAAACATATTTGAATAAAGCGAATAAATCTATACTAATATAATAAGAGGTAATGTTTTTGTAAGTTTGAATGTAGGAGGTAATCTTCGAAACTACTCATCCGATTTCAAAAATTCTTTCACCAATATTTGGAATGGTCTTTCATGGTGGACATAGGCTATATATTATCCCGTTGAAATAAAAAGGGTTGTTTTTTTCGTTGGCGACCAATTTTTCATATTATCCCGTTAATTCCGTTAAAGTAAAAGTCGATGAAAAAATGGTCGAGCGATGGATCACACTGATATTATAAAGAGGTAATGTTTGTAAGTGTGGATGTAGGAGGTAATCTCCGAAACTACTCATCCGATTTCAAAATTTATGTGATTTTTGAATAAAATTACCTAGCTGAGGAAAGTAATATAATTTCGTATATTGAGTTTTTACTGATTTACAGTCTCACGAACTGAATTTCACGCGATCGTAATTTAACAAAGTAATCTTTTAGAATCATATTTCACGCGAGCAACGCCGCGGGTACAGCTAGTGACAGATAAAATTGCTTAAAACTAATAACGACTATCATGAAGGAAAGACAGTAAAATAATCAAAAAAAAAAAAAAAAAAATCACGGTAGATGCACCTCTATTAATAAAGCTTAATAACGTTAAAGGAACTAAAGTTTAAAGAAAATGCAGGAATAGAGTATGAAGTAAGGAAAACACGTATTGTTATTAGAATAGCGATGAAGAAGCAACAATACATTATAAATAAGATGATAAATACAATATATCTAAGGTGAAATTGTAGGAGAGAATAGGAAGAAGGCAACAGAAAAGAACTTTAATAGAGGAAGAATATATTACGAAAATAATAAATTATAATGTATAATAAAAACCCAAAATATTTTAAGATATTACTATTATATACTGCACGATGTATTCTAGTTTTAAATGTATAAATTATCAGTAAGTTATATTGGAATATAATTCGTAAGCTTTTTGACGAAAAAATATTACCACAATAATTATAAAAAGTATTTTTTTAAAAAAACAACAAAAAAACATTCCTTTTTATTCCCATTTTTTGTTCTTTCCGTCTGTAAATTCAAGTTGAGTGAATGCTCAGATGTATTTCAATAAGAGCGATGTTTATTTTTCAGTCTTGTTTGTTACCTCAACTGAGTTATGCGAGTTATGTACATCGTCTCTATGTACACTGATTGTTTCTGTTTTTTATGTTGTTCTTACAAATTGTACATTTAAGTTGAGTAGATATTTATTATCTCCCTGCATTTTAATTAAGAGCTTACTTTATGTTCCGGTTATTAGCGCAAACTGAGCTTTGCGCAATTGCAAACTTTACACTGAACGGTATAGTATGTCTATCGGCTTTTTTCATATTCGAGTTAAGCGCGAATATTCATTGTCGCCGAGTTTACATACGATACGGAGATATCGAAAGATAATCAGTTTATAGGTAAAAATGTCATGTCTTCCGACTGGATTATGCGTCTCGAAATCAGGGAATTCGATGATTTTGTATTTAATGTAGATATTGGGGATAATTACGACCATAAGTAATAATTCGCGGTGTTGTTTCAAGTAACAGTTGATAATTTGCTTTGACCCGAAAATTCTATTACACTAGCTCTCTATTGGTTCTGTGTTCCCCATTTAGGAATTTTGGGGTTATGATTATTATCATGATTCTCTAATACGGGCGAACCCATTGATGGGGGTAGTCTGCTTTTTTTCCCCACGCTACAAAGTAACCGAGTTCTCATCTGTTCTCTCCTGTAGTTAAAATTTTTCCCGTTACAAATTTGTTTAGTTTGTGTGTTTGCAAATATATACCGGATACGAGTTTTAATTGCAGACGTAATCTAGAGAGGGCATTTATATGAAAAAACACAAATAACTTTCATATCAGCAGCGGAAATGGAGTTATGTGCGTCTTTGTGTTGATAATGTAGGGTTTAATTAAGTACTTTCTTTGCGTTTTGATTAATTTGGTAACTGTTGAAGTTGTTTCCCGGTTTGCTAGCTGGCTGCCGAATCGATTTCCGAGATAGTGCGGCTGTATCTTGATCGATGCACGAACAACGGTAAACGGTGACAATTCGGCAAATTAAAACAAATCATTCTCATCATCGTGTACTGCAAGTTACTTAACATTATCATCCGCTGCTTTTTAAATGGCAAAGAATGTTGTTTTAAATTAAATATGAAATATCGTATTTTTAAATAAACTCTCTTTTGTTTCTCCTTGGTATAGCGGTTTTTATAATTTCACTTTAGGCATGTACTAATGGTAAAATTTAATATTTTGAAAAATGTAACAATTTCTTTATATTTCCCATAAATTCGGTTTTTATAACTAAAAAAAAAAAAAAAAAAAGCAAGTTTTATTGTACTGCTGAATAACTTTTATTTTATGCTCTACTTCAATATGAACAAACATATTATCACATTGCGAGCTATATGATGGAATATAAACGACAAAGTTGTAGATTTTTACAGGGTTCCGAATTTATCAAATACAATAACGTACTAGTAAAATTTAGTGTTAGCGATGGTAACGGTGGATTTTGATAATCTGATAACTAGACTCTTGTGATGTATAATAAAACAAACTTTAATAACAAACAATATAGAACAATAAATTAGATAAATACCTTAATTAGAAACGTTTTCGGGCATAACCCATCATCAGCTAAATCACTAACTTAAAGGAAACTTAAAACATACTCTTATGTTTAGTGTACGCAAGATAGAGGTTTAAACTCGGTATCATTTACGGTTAAACCGAATTAACAGACGGTTACTTAGAAGTTGTTAAACGTATACTAAACTGAAAAATTCCTCTTTCCTTTTTTATACGCAGTTCGTGGAAGTCACTGATATTCCTTCTTCTGCCTCGTTTTCTTTCTTTTCCGTTTCTTTTACTACGGCCGAGAGAAAGGAACTCCAGTATTCTCCTTAGACCCATTAGGTCCTTAAGTACCATTATGAAAAGTTTAACAATCCATGATACGTTATCAAGGATATACTATATAGGACTTACTTTACTTTACTTGTGCTTTTCTGTTACTAATCTAAACACGAACGTATGTAAGTTTTTTTTCGGTTTTTAATGTGGCAGAGGTAAACAAAAAACAAACGAAAAACAACAAACGTGATTTTACTTATTTGAAAATATATATGATGATACATTCTTCGCGTGGTTAATAATGGTGATCCTTGTTAACCGGGTGTTTAGAATGAAATTGCGTTCAAATGAAAAAGATACATAAATAAAAGTGTTGCTACTTAATTAATGGAAAACACTAAATTAAAGCGTTAAAGAAATTAATTTTACAGGCATGTGTGATTGGTACTCGCTGTAAAAATTCTGAATATGCTTATTGCAAATATTTTTATCTAAATGTATAATATCGATTTGCTTACATAACTGTTGTAAACAAAAATGTGGAAAAATCGCTGCTGGTCACAGTTACTAGCTCCTTCGGCGTTTATTGTTTATTTCTTATTTGAAAGATCAGGATTGAAGGGGGAAAACAGATATTTAGCGCGGAAAATAATGCTGTTTTAAAACAAACATTTATGCACAATTAGAGATATGCTCAGAGCCAGAATTATCATTGACTTATGTCGACGCGATAAAACAATCGTCAAGTCCTAAATATATTGAAAATATTTGGCTTTTAATAATGATTTTATGGTCGGCTTTTGCGTACTTCCGCTTATTGATACGAAATAAAAAATATATCAAAAATTATCGGTGGCTTTTCGGGATAATTTTTTTTTTTTTGTGAAGATGAAAGGATGGAATGCCAACAAACGGAGAAATGCAACACACAAGAGAAACAGCAAAGTCGCTGAGAGTTACAAATTTTATAAATAAATTCTTGTTATTAGATTATAAGGTTAAAGTTGATAATGGGGCAGAATGGATTGAGTTTATTAATAGTCAGAACCAAGGCAAATACTATACCACATGGTTCAGTCAGAGCTCTCCTCTAGCCCTTGGTATTATTCCATTTCGGAATCTATCCCGGATCGACTCATTCGTAAATATGTTGTTACTATTTGCCGACTACATATGCGAGTCATTCGCGGATAGTTCTGAATTTTTCTGACCACGGTGTACTATGCAGTGATCATCACGCATCAAGTTTCTCGGAGGGTATTTTAATCATTTGCTGTTTAATAATTGTAATAAATATGAACATTACCGAAGATCATTTTGTGAACAATCGATGTCTCTCGGGTTCTTTCCTCCGCATACTATTTATAATCTCTTCTGTGCCAGATCAACCAGGTGGTCTTGTATATTTTGTTTAAATTTATTACATTAAACGACATCCAAAAATTTAACAGCATACACTTGTTTACTCGATGATACGTGATCCATTATCCTAATTATTGATGCCCAGTCATGTTCGTCGGGAAATCCAACGTATCTCGAACTCGACTTGGACAGTTTTTCCTTTGTTATGATTTTGTGCAGGCATTCGTGGACTATGCTGAAGCATTTGTAGCCATGATTGTTTATTATAATTATTGTATATGATGGTTGTGATTCTTATTCCATTAATATTCTGGTTAGGCAAGTGTTCAGGTAATATGTACCTTAGACTCGCAATCGGTCTGGCCAATTTCTCTTTCCTAAAGATTTTATTCAGCCTCCGTGGGTAATGTTGAACATTTACGGCCATGGTTGTCTATAACCTTTTTCCCAATTAAATATTATGTATCCTTCATTAGTTGGCAGTATTCTTATATTAACTGATTGGTGGCCAAATGGCTTGATAAGCCAGGCTATTAAAAAATAAATAAATAAATAAAGTAAATAAATAAATTATTTGGTAAACTACGTGTAAATTCCTAACCACGGTTGTATTAGGCATAATCGACTAATAACTCTATCGCGGTAATTACAAAAATTATAAATTCGACCATTCAGCGTAATCGATTTTATTAATCGTAATTAGTAAATAATTATAATACGTAAAATTACGAAGTAGATTAATGATACCGATTAATAATATTTATTCACCTGGATAGTAGTTTTAATATTTAAATACAAGTAATAGGTATTTTTCTATTTATTTATGTACTATTTAATTCACTTATTATTATTTTTTTCTTGTTGTCGTAAATATGCGTCCGCTATTGAAATATTGTTTTCATCCGTATATTCTAATTTATATATATATATTAATGTAAGCATACTATTTGAGATTCCTTTTTGCAAAATCATCCTCGTCATGTAATTATTATTAATTACGATTAATGAATTACTCCAAAAGATTATTCGATTACCCCAAAAACACCCCTGATGTAGAATATAGATTACATGTCATAATCATAACTGAAGTGTATAGCGTTTATTTTTTTCTCGAAAAAAAAAAGAAAAAAAGGACCTACAAAATCTTAAATTTATTACGAAACGATACACTCGAGTCAGTTTATTAAACGACGAATTATTTTTAAAGAAATTTAAATGAGATTCAGTGATCTCTCGATCGGCACCTACGTTTTTCAATAATGCAACTGCCAGTCGAAATAGAATATTATTTTTATTGACCGAAGATCTCAAGGGAGTTTATGACGCACTGTTTGTATGTACGAGGGACATACCTATTCGCTTCTAGGAGTGCTAATGTAGATCGAATCAATTCTGGTCCGTTCGATAATATGTGTGCAATTCCCTCGGGGTGGGCGGGCAGTCTGAATAGTATATTGCCGAAGAATATGTTTAGTTGTCTTGTTTAAAAAGAATGTTAGGGAGACACGTGAAATTTGTAATAACTGTTAAGTGAGTGATCTATTTACAAACAGCCTCGATTGCTATAGGAAAGGAAGTGGCCATATCCGTGATTCAATGACTTAAGTGTTTTTCGTCGTAAGTCACATGATGTTCACTGCGATCCATTGAGAGGAGTATTAATGACAGTAATGTTACTAGGCGAAATTCAATCAATTCTTAGTCAGTATAGTGTCGGGTTGGTCCTACAAAATTATGTTAAAGGACATCCATTAAATAGGGGGGGGGGGGTCCAGCGAAATCTCATTTAAACTGCGGGGGGATATTTGAAAATCTCACGTCAACTTTTAAAGAATATACATACATTATTATACAGATAATATAGAAAAGCAAATTATAAAAATTTTTCTTTTAATTTTTTTTCGACTTTTACCCGCTTAAAAATCTCACGGTTATTAAAAAATTTTATTTCGAGAATAACGAAAAAGTAAAAAAAAAAAAAAAAAAACAAAAACGTTCGGAGTTTTTAAAAGAAACAAAAACCGCTATTATAGTGCATGTCCCTATGGAGTGAGTGAAAAAAATGCTTCCTGGGCTTTTACTTTTATTGTTACTAAATTTAAATAAAAATTCGTTTTTAACTTTGTATTATTTTTCTGTTTTATAAAAATAAATGTAGTCCTTTAACAATTATATAGTGTAAATCTCACGTGAGGGTGGAGGGAGTCCCACCAAATCTCACTAAATCTCACCGCAAAAAAAGAAAAAAAGGTGGTTCAGATTGAATGAAAAACAGCTCACGTAATTAATCGAGAATTCTCTTACCGTACTAGAACTTCGAGCTCTCGTTGCGAGTAACGTAGGGAAGTATTGCGATATGTGCAAAGATCATTTAGACCGGGTATTGGATTTGTTTTGTTTAAAAAATGAAATATAAAGAATGATCGATTTTTCTCTTTGTAGTTTAAAAATCCAAAACTTCCATGGCATTAGAACATATATACATATATATATATATATATGTGTGTGTATAGTTTTTGGTAATAAACACTATTCGTTGACAACAGTAAAACTTATCGAGTAATTTTATTAACACGGTGTTTAGCGAAAATAATTTTATTTCTTTATAAAATTCAGTTTTTCCGACAAAATTGATTTTTCCCAGTTAAAATTTTAGGGAATAAGCAGTTTTCCTTCGAAAGAGAAAATTCCGGACCTTCATTTAGCTTTTTTTGTAAGACATTAATATTACGTTTAAAAATTAAAATTAATTAAATTTTATACGCCGTTTCAACAAAAAAAAACAAAAAAAACACGATATTAATAAATATTGGGACGTAATTTTATACTTGTGCGTTCACTTAATGACGCTCGGATTTTTTAAAATTTCTTAATTTGAAATTATGATCAAGGGGCCAATAAAAAATGCGTCTTAACGATGACGTGTGTAGGTTTACCTATATAAAGTTGAGTGAATAATAATTGCGCTAGATATTTCGCTACAGCAGTTATTAATAAAATTGCGAATAGTGAAAGTGTACCACCAGGTGTAACGAGTGTGAATCAAAACTAAACCGCAGAGTCCAGTTAAATCAATAAAAAAAAACCACGAAGTGGCAAGGCCGTAAATGCTGAACGCTTGCAAAACGCTACAATTCACCGTTGAAATGACGGCGTAGGTTTTTAATACGTAGTCAAACTAACCGACATGAAAGATGAAAAAACGATGATTGTAATAAGGATAATAAATATCGTAAGGAATGTAAAAGAGAAACACCGATAACAACGTCAGATAATCCAAAGACACCTGCGACGATAGTTTAAATACGGCGCGAGTTATCGATTGTTTAGTTGAAATTTTCTTAAATATTGTAGAAAAAAAATATGCGATTAAAAATAGGAAAAACATAATGACTGTAGACCTAGGAGGATCACAAAAAGGTTAGTTAAATCGTCAATAGACGGAAAATGATTTTAGTGGACAATAGCGTTTTAATTAGATGTTTTAGTATATTTTCGGTTATATACTTTAATTATATTTCATTCTGCTATGTTGTTTCAACGACGCATCATCACTTTTTAGTTAATTGTGGTAACCGCATAAAATTGATTTACTTAATTGCAACGATTTTACACCGGAGCTAATATTATTAAGTGGTGAGAGAAGAAGAAATTGGGGTCGTTCGGGAAAAATTAACGAGAATAGCTTCTAAACTTTTTTCTTAATCCTTCAGAACCGCTTTTTTCAGATGTTGGCCGATTAACCCAAAAACAACAACAACAACAACATTTGACAACGTGTAACGATTAAATGCGGAGAATTTTGTCACAGAACTTTAAACGATGGCGGTGTGTTAAATGTGTAATAGAAAGTTGACAAACTTGTCGAATGCTGACTAGATTGCGTAAGCCGGTAAATGTGAACTGGTAAATTAAAAAATCTTAACTAATCATGTAAAAAAGTCCAATAACCGTTTTAAACGACAACATTAACGGTTATTACGAAACTATCGGAATTAATTTTTATGCTCGCGCATATTTCACGCCGAGTGTAAATGTTACAATGTGTAACGATTTGAAGACTTATTATGTAAAAACAAATCAGGTTTTGACGATGAAGATCCTGATTTTCCGAATTCAGTTTTTTTTTCTCAAACAGATTATTACTGACCATCGTCGCTGTTCGAGTGTGTGTGCGCGTGTGTCGACAGCTTAATTTTGCTTATATTATTTACCCCTCTCACCGACATCGGGAAGAAATTGTAGAGGAACTGCACCACCAGAATGGATTCGATTTTTAACAACACCGAATCTTTCTCTAACGAAAAATCAGGTCAGCAAACTGTAAAGACCGGGGATTAGTGATTTTCGGCAAAAATGATCGTAGTTACCGCGATGTTTTTGAGTAAAGCTAATAGAAATTTCGCAGATACTATAACTTGAAAATTCTAATCCGATCAAATTTTCCTCCTTTTAGCTTTATTTATTTTCATTGCTTCAAATCGCTATTTGCTGCTCCTCTTTTGCGTTATCGCAAATCGTTCGGGTTTGTTTTTTATTAGCTTTTTATTTTCGTTCGTTTTTTCATCATCAAACCACAAATAATAACTGGTCTCCGGTGACGAAAAGGGTTACATTTATGAAACGCAAAGAACTTTTCGGACATACTAATGCGAAAAATAAAAAAGAAAAACGAGGAATTAGGAAAAAATTGATTAAATTAACGAGATCCTTCAGGTGGCGAGCTAAGCAGAATCTCTTTGTTTAATATCTGTATTGTGAGTTGAAAATAAAAATAATGCAAATTATTCCGATAAATGCATAAACGGTGGCGGAGGGGGAGGTTGCTGAATGACTTTTCAAACTTTGCAAACTAGCACAGTAAGACACTAGGGGTGATTCCGGCGAATCGAATTTTTAAATACGTAGTCAAAAAAATTCGAGCAATCGATTATTCTAGTAGTCTAAAAACAGGCATTCTGGAGACTCTGACGTCACAAACCCCAGAACTGTGTGCAGAGGTCAAAAAGTAACCCAATTTCTTGCACGGGCGCTGAAAATTCACCCAAGTTTCCCTAATTTTCCCCAATTTTCCCACAATTTTTTGCAATTTTCCTCAATTTTCTACAAATTTCCCCCAATTTTCACTGTACAGGTTTTGCGCATTTCCGATAGTTCGAACCAATTAAAAACTAACCCAAGTATATTATTTAATACCTGAAACTAACCCAAGTCCCCGCCCACCCCTCCTGTCTACAGCGTTACTGCGATCTTTTTAATTAATTCAAAGTCTAAGTATATATAATATATAATTAGCCTAAGTATTTATTTTTAATGTGCAGCGAGTAGAAAGTAACCGATTAAAAACTAACCCAAGTATGTTATTTAACGTCTGAAACTAACCCAAGTCCCCGCCCACCCCTCCCGCCCACAGAGTTACCGCGATCTTTTTAATTAATTCAAAGTCTAAGTATATGTAATATAAAATTAGCCTAAGTATTTATTTTTAATGTGTAGAGAGTAGAAAGTAACCGATTATAAATTAACCCCAGTATATTATTTAAAGCCCGAAACTAACCCAAGTCCCCGCTCACCACTCCTGCCCACAGCGTTGCCGCGATCTTTTAAATATTTCAAGGTCTAAGTATATGTAATATAAAATTAACCTAAGTATTTATTTTTAATGTGCAGAGAGCAGAAAGTAACCGATTATAAATCAACACAAGTATATTATTTAAAGCCCGAAACTAACCCAAGTTCCCGCTCACCCCTTTTGCCCACTGCACTACTACGATTTTTCAAAATGCAAGGCCTAAGTACGAAAATTCCAAATTTAACCCAAAAATACTATTTAAAATCCTGTATTTAACCCAAGTCTCCGCTCGCCCTTCCCACGATCCCGCGCATATATCCAACATAGCGTTAGCCGCCGCGAAAGCATACGTACCACTCCCGCGCATGCGTCGTCCGTTCCCGATACCGCGATCTTTTTTTTTTTTTTTAAAAAATATTTCGAAGCCTAAGTACAAAAAATTCTAAAATTAGCCTAAGTATATTTTTTAATTTTCGCGATTCCCCGTTTGTACAAGTAAATGTGGAAACATACACGCCGTTCCCGCGCATGTATCCATCATAACATTAACCACAGTGAAAGTGCACTCCCATTCCCACGCATCGCGCCTTCTACTATCATGTGTATGTATTATACATGCCTTTGCGTGTAATATATGTAGCATACTTTTTAATTTTAATTTTTCAAGGTTGGGAGAGGTAAAATTTTGCCGGAGTGATAAAAACGTCTGAATCTCAACACTTAGAACCCAAATTTTAAAGGAATTTTCCGAGTCGCGCTCCGTTCCGGCATTTTTTTTTTTAAATTTTATTTTTAAAGAAAATATTTGAACGTTTCATCAGTCGAATGAGAGCGGGCGAGTGTGCTGCTACGAGATGTATTATGTAAACGCGACCGCGGCTGTAATGGAAATATTTAAATGTTCCAGCAACTAGTTGAAATTGTCACGAGGTGAGGTGAATTCCAGTCGTTCGTTCGAAATTAACTAGTCGATCATCTATGCGCACTCTCACACGCCACCGATAGAAACCTGTTCGCGATCGCTACACGTTCACACACACGCACATACACACCGGCATTTGATATATATTTTTCCTACATATTTTTTCGTCTTTTTCCGCTTCCGATCTTATTTGTAATTCGTTGATTCTTTTTTTTATTTTTCCGTATTCTCCGTTCATTGCAAAAGCACACCATCCATTCATGCACATCTATCAAGCATTATGTTAGCCTCTACAAAGGTATGTACACTGTAATTTTCCATACACGCTCCTGTCGCCACCGAAATAAACGCCGCGATAACACTCCCACACACACATACACGCCACCACTTCGTATATATTTTATTTTCGAGTCAAAATATTATAGAATTAGCCTAAGTATATTTTTCTTTTACGCTTCTGTTTATTTCTTCCGAACCTTCATAATTTTTATATTTTTTTTTTTTCTCCGATTCTAAAAATAAATCTGTCAATGTATTAGCCACTCTCTCCCTCGCACAGATTATTCCCTCACATTCATCTGCTACCGGTAGTTCTCATTTCGTTCTTATTAATTTTTTTCAAGTCTAATATTATAGAATCAGCCTAATTATATTTTTTTTCGCTTCCAATCATTTCCTCCGACCGTTGATAATTTTCTTATTTTATTTTTTCTCAGGTTCTAAAAATAAATCCATTGGCATCTTCACTAGTATGATTGCGCACATATCTTCTGCCGGTATTTCTCATATTGTTCATAATAATTTTTCATGTCTATGTATTATGGAATTAGTCTAAAATATATTTTTTCCCCTCTAAAGACTTTTTCCAAACGTAAGTATTCAAACATTAATTCGAGTATATTTTTATTTAACGCTGTTTCATAATTTCCCTCTCCCTTATCCACCCTACACAAATTTCAATTATTTTCTATTATTTTTCATGAGTACATCCCCCTGAAACTACAGTGAAACCACACCAAACATTCTCACGCACCATATAGATTTTAACATCATTCGTAATAATTCTTTTCGAGTCTATTAGTTTAAGATTATTTTATTTTTTTCAAACTCTAAATATTTTTTTTTTTCAATATCTTTCATATTATATTTTTTTCCTCAATATGTCCGCGTACCCTCATAGTGCAAAGGTACTCTGCTTATATCCTTGCATGCATGTTGCCATGTCGTTGATTTCGATCATGTGTCAAGGTCATCGAGTCTGACCGAATCTTCCATGTCATATCTTTTGTAGAAAAACGGTTCATATGTTCACACCTACACACAAACACCCATAACCGAAAGAACACCTCTCAACTTCGTTCATCTACGTATGTAACCAGCTTTCACCAAAGGAATGTGGTTTATCTGATACGACTCAACATCTTCAAAGACTTGCATCGAGCTAGAATCTCGAAAGGATCTGTTCAGGCAGTCAGTATTAGTGCTATGTCGAACGTGTAGAATTTGTTGAAGCAGTGTTCTTCACGCATTAATAAAAGTTTGCTCTAACGTTAAAAGTAATAATTTTCTACATTTTTTAGTAAAAAGTTAAAAATATTATTCAAACATGAATAACAACATTGTTTCGAAAGTCGACGAATTTATTCAGAATTCATTTTCGAGTGATAGTGTCACGCATACAACTTCATCACCTCCATCACCGCAGTCAGATGATTGTTATACAGCAGAAGAATCAACATCTTTTGTACATAATATCATTGGTCCTGTATTATTAACAGAACAAGCAGATATAGCGGAATATTTTGTAGATATCAGCATCCATGTAGATTGTGATTATGGTTTTCGAGTAACTGAACTAGCAATGATTGATATGTCCGGTGGAAAATGTTTGCATATGCTGTATAAGCCAAGCAGAGCATGGCATGCATCAAAAATGCCACATTTACAATGTTCTTCGATGAGTCATTACTTGAAAAATCCTTCATTATTTCCCTGTCGGGAAGAAATATTTATGGCACGTGATATATTCATGATATTATCTCAAAAACCGAGAGCTCGCATATATATTTTAACAGTATATGCTAAACTTACACTAATGGAACTTAACGAAAAGTCTGAATTGTTGAGTGATTTAGACTATGAAATCGTTAATATGGATCAAGTCTTTCGACTACATAGTATTGAGAATCTACATGAAGAGTATTTTGGTATAAGCAATTTGATAACCTGTAAACATCATAATGAGATTGATAGTTTTCATTGTGCAGCGAAAAACGTTATGGTGATGAAGGCCTGGTACGATCATGTTATCCATCCGCTGAAGCTTATGAATAATCTCAATATAAATGATTTAAGTCAGTTGTTCATTACAGCCACCAAAGAAATGATAATTACATTATTTCCAAGTTGTGTTGGTGACATTTATACATTTCTACCAGATAGATTAAAACAGGATGATACGATAAAATCACTTCTACCATGTTACGAGCATGAGCATGATGAAGAATATTATATCGATGATGATATATTGCGACGGAGTACTCGAAATTGTATGAAAGTAAAAGATTGTATCGATTGTCAATGTAAAATTCGCACGGATTAACTATTCATTATTTCGATCGTTTATCAATTTTGTGTATATTTGTATATATTTTTTTCCCTAATCGACAGTCCGTTCGTTTTTTGTGTTTTGTTAATCATTTTGTAAATATATTTTTATACATATTTAAATTTTATTTCTATATATTTACATATATTTTTTCTTTGCCTTCAATTCCCTCCATATCTTTCATTCTATTGTATATATTTTTTCCTAATTAATTTTAATCTTTTTTCGCTCCTTTTCAATTCAGTTTATTTAACTATTTAACTATTTCTCTATTTCTTTTTCCTCCTCTTAACTTAAAGTACTGGTAATGATGAATATTACAAAAATCTGAACCAGTTGTATAAAGTGTACGTGTAATTATTGTCTAATTTTCGAATATAATCCCGCATAATTTGTTCATATCTTTTTAGACTAAAACATTATATTTTTTATTCTTTCTTTAACGAATCTAACTGTTCAACTTTTTCATGTACATCACGTACATCAAGTATTTTCCGCAGCTGTGTGAGTTTTCATTAATTTGTAAGACACAACCTAAGACCCAGAGAGTTCTCTCTAATTGTTTAAAATCTTTCATAATCACACTTTTTTTATTTTACATATATTTTTTGAGGTATATACAGGATCGTCTATGAGGTGTGTTGATCAATAGAGCAACAGGTAGAAAACCTACTAGCTTACGAGACACAGCATGTTTATAGAAAAAACGTGCTAGCATGAGCAGATCAGAGTTACAATGTGCGAGTGAGAGACTGTATGCATGTATGTGTGCGAGAGCAACAGCTTGATTATAAAAAACGTCGAAGATACATGCATCTATCTGTGAACAATTATCACATCAAACATAAAAAGGCTGACTAAAAGATTATTATTTTCTTTTTTCATTCATTCTCGCCACTATTACCACTCGCGCCCCACTGTCAAGACCTCTGAACATACATTACTAACCTCACCGACACTATAATATTTTTTTCTCTGTGTTATTAAATTAACCCAAGTATATTTTTATTCATTTGTTACGCAAACTTTTGTTCAAATCTTTCGTAATATGTCGTGCACACATTTATAGCCCACAGACACTACTCGCTTCATTACCACGAATACATCTCTTTCATTGTTACTTATCATAACATAGTTTTTCCTGAAATTGTAAAAAAATTCTCTTCGTTCCATTCTTCCAAGGTGTTTTATTTCCTAATTTCAAATCATGCATAATTATTTAAGAATCAAATTAAGTATATTTTATCATTTCCAAAAAATTAATTATCTCTGTACAAGGCATTAACTCATTTTTCAAAACAAACATATTATTTTTTTTTTTTATCTATCGTACATATCATTTTTATCATTCAAATTTTTTTCTGAATTCACAAATAGTTAACCTATAGAAAACATATTATTGTAAACATACATGACGAAGTCACTCCTCATAATTGCATCATGAATTCATTTTTTTCATTTTTTTTTTACCATCATGAAATTGTAGTAGTGTTTTTAATTGTTTATTTTCCATACGTGACAAAAGCAATAAAATCACGACATCTATGAATACACACCATATGCTTCCAATAACCTATCATGCATTTTTTTAAATTAGTCCAAGCATACTATTTTTTCAGTAACAAAGCCGATCATACATAATTTTTTCTTCTATATAATCACTAATCTATGAAAACACTTGATTCGTTTTACTCATACTGTAGCAAACACTCCTTTTCCCTCATGCTAACAAACTTCAAAATTTAATAATATAACACGAAATTAATCTAAATATCTGTTCATGCTATTAAAATTAATATATCAATCTTTACATTCCTTTTGTACATTTCTGAAAAAATCCTACAACATGTTTTAAAATTAATCGAAGTATACTATTTTATTACCTAAAATCAATTATTCTCTCATACAGTTTTTTTCCAATCATCCATAATGTTTTTTCTGTATTGTCATTATTACAAAGTCATACAAAACAACAACACATTTTTATTCATAATGAATCCTTCATTCCATTCCGTTCATGCTATATACCATTATCATTCAATTCAACGTTATGAAATTAGTCTAAATATACATTCATGCTAGCAAAGTTATTATCTCACCCTTTGCATTGTTCCAAGATGATTTATTTTACATTTTTTCTTTAAATTTCCCTCATATTATTATTTTTGAAATATAGGATGATGACTATGATTAGAATTAATGATTATGAAGTGAGAGATGCATGGTGAAATTGTATTGTCATTATATGCGAGATGATGTGTGTTTGTGGGTGAGTATGGATGCATGTAAAATATATGAGTGTGTTAGTAGAAAACATCCGTTCATGCGTGAACACAGGTACAGATACAGTTATCTTTAACACTTCGATCGTTGCTAGTGATAACCATCATTATTTATGCTTTCAATCCTTCCACTTCAGCAATGCACACATACAGCTTAGCAATCGCCGCAGCCATTGAACGTTGTAGGACTGCAATTGTGATCTCCATTTGATTATTAGGATTTAAAAGTCACATCTTTGAACGCTTGATCTAATGCATCAACATGATTTTTTTGTATTCGCCCACCCGCTGCTGGAGGTTCCACTTAATATTCTCAACAGACTATCATACAGTCGTTTAATAAGAGAATCTGTAAGACCCGAGACATTTACTTAACGTTTTCCCAACACATTTACAGACCTACCCTGTACACTAAGGAAATCTTTAAACATCTCTGTAACCATTCCTTTTAAGCTGGCAGGAGCAAGGAACTCCTATAAACGTTTATCAATCAGCACTTCATCGTTCATCGCCCTGGTTTCACTCGCCGTTGCACAGACATGTAATAAACATTTTCTTCTTTTACAATTTTCTTATGCTATAACACTATTACATCATTTTTCCTCGTTTCTAACTAATTGTAACAAGTTTTCCATTATTTCTCAGCATGTTCTTCTGTTTTAGGACCTTTTGCGCCATTTTTTCATCAATTTATGTTATTTCACATCGTTTTTCTGGTGATTTTAGTGCCTTTCACACAATTTTACTAATTATTTTCGACTATTTCTTAACATGTTCTTCTGTTTTAGGTCCTTTTTGCACTATTTTTTCATCAATTTATGTTATTTCACATCGTTTTTCTAGTGTTTTACTACCTTTCACACAATTTTACTCAATTTTTCCCCCATCTTTGAAGATTTTTTTTTTTCATTTATCTCATACATTATATCTCCGAATGTGACGATTAGCTATCCTTTTAAGTACATTTTTTAATTCGATATAAGTGAGGAGTACTTTTCAGGTCGACATGTATACTTCGTGATATGACATTCAATTCATTATTAATCTATGTTTCAACAGGTTTGTGGTCGGTTGTTGGAGGTTTACAGAACTTTCTGTTGCATTGCTTATAGTATAATGGTTCTTGTGTGCTAGTAAGATGATGGTGTTTTGTGGGGAATAATAAACATGGGAAAGAGAAGGAGTGCGTCCCATCAAGCAGGGGGAGTGATGCTTTGTAATTAACTTGGGTATTGCGCGCATTGCATGGCAGTTATAATATGCTCGAGCAAAAATTAGTCGCTGTACTCGCATGGTGTTTATGTTATTCATTAAATGTTCACACTGAGAGATGCAATGGGCTCATCAACAGATGGATCCATGCTATCATTTCGATTTTTATAATTGTAATCTGCACTGAGTATGCATGTATTACAACGAACCAATCAACTCTGTTACAGATGGTAATGTTTGAGGATAGATAGTGAAACGTTCATTAGAACATGAATGTGTATACAAAGTGTTGTTACATCACATGTATGTCATCAAATTAACTAAAATGTTGCGTCTATAGTAAAAAAAAGAAATGAGGGTTTTTCCCTAAGAGGGCGACTATAATAAAATTGATGCGATTTTAGATGGAAATGGGGTATTTTACAGTAAAAACACTGTTTTGCACCTAAATGGTGAATATTCTGGAGGTTAAACGGCATTTTTCACACAAAATTTGATGTTTTTTTATAAATGTGGCTATTTTACTCCTACATGGAGTAATTTCTGCATGAGGAGTACTTTTTGGACTGACATGTATACTTCTTGATGTGGTATTCAATTCATTCTGAAGCTATGTTTGAACAGCTTTGTAAATGGTTGGGGGGGGGGGGTTACAGAACTTTTCTGCTGCATCAGTTATAGTATAATAGTTTTTATATGCTAGTGAGATGAAGGTGTTTGGTTAGGAATAATAAATATGGGTAAGAGGTGGAGTGCATCCCAATCAAGCATGGGAGAGTATTGTTTGGGAATTAACTCCATTATTTGCACACATTGCAATACAATTATAATCAGTTTGGTCAAAATTACTTGTTGTATATCGTCCATGTTATACATTAAACATTCACACTGAGAAACGGACTGGACTCTTCGACATCAAGGTCCATGCGATCATTACACTCTTTTTCAACAATTTGTGACGTTTCATACTGTTTTTTAATGTTTTGAACGGCTCTTATGATGTATTTCAGCACATTTTCACAGATACAAAGTTCGTAATGCGAAATAATTTGAATTATTTCGACAGTCTTTACACACAAATAAAATACTATACCATTAACACACTCAACATGAAACAAATCATTACAAATAGAAATAAACATCGAAATTGCGCAGAAATTTTAATGAAATTCAAGAAGCATAGTGTATATGAAAATGAATATATTCTTTAAATCAACACTCCAAACTTGCAGTTTCAGAATTATATCAGACCCTGACTAAGAACCCCCTTGTTCCTTTTGCTTCATGTATATGTATATATGTTGATATATATATATGTATATATATGTTGATATATATATGTATATATATATATGTAGATATATATGTATATATATGTAGATATATATGTATATATATGTAGATATATACATATATATATGTATATATGTAGATATATATGTAGATAATATATGTATATATGTAGATATATATGTATATATTTAGATATATATATGCATATATGTAGATATATATGTATATATTTAGATATATATGTATATATGTAGATATATATATGTATATATGTAGATATATATGTATATATGTAGATATATATATTTATTTATGTAGATATATATGTGTATATATGTAGATATATATGTATATATGTAGATATATATGTGTATATATGTAGATATGTATGTGTATTTATGTAGATATATATGTATATATGTAGATATATATGTATATATGTAGATGTATATGTGCATATATGTAGATATATATATGTATATATTTAGATATATATATGTACATATGTAGTTATATGTATAATTTAATAATATATGATTATATACATATACATGCAGCAAAAGGAACAAGGGGGTTCTTAGTCAGGGTCTGATATAATTCTGAAACTGCAAGTTTGGAGTGTTGATTTAAAGAATATATTCATTTTCATATACACTATGCTTCTTGAATTTCATTAAAATTTCTGCGCAATTTCGATGTTTATTTCTATTTGTAATGATTTGTTTCATGTTGAGTGTGTTAATGGTATAGTATTTTATTTGTGTGTAAAGACTGTCGAAATAATTCAAATTATTTCGCATTACGAACTTTGTATCTGTGAAAATGTGCTGAAATACATCATAAGAGCCGTTCAAAACATTAAAAAACAGTATGAAACGTCACAAATTGTTGAAAAAGAGTGTAATGATCGCATGGACCTTGATGTCGAAGAGTCCAGTCCGTTTCTCAGTGTGAATGTTTAATGTATAACATGGACGATATACAACAAGTAATTTTGACCAAACTGATTATAATTGTATTGCAATGTGTGCAAATAATGGAGTTAATTCCCAAACAATACTCTCCCATGCTTGATTGGGATGCACTCCACCTCTTACCCATATTTATTATTCCTAACCAAACACCTTCATCTCACTAGCATATAAAAACTATTATACTATAACTGATGCAGCAGAAAAGTTCTGTAACCCCCCCCCCCCCCCCAACCATTTACAAAGCTGTTCAAACATAGCTTCAGAATGAATTGAATACCACATCAAGAAGTATACATGTCAGTCCAAAAAGTACTCCTCATGCAGAAATTACTCCATGTAGGAGTAAAATAGCCACATTTATAAAAAAACATCAAATTTTGTGTGAAAAATGCCGTTTAACCTCCAGAATATTCACCATTTAGGTGCAAAACAGTGTTTTTACTGTAAAATACCCCATTTCCATCTAAAATCGCATCAATTTTATTATAGTCGCCCTCTTAGGGAAAAACCCTCATTTCTTTTTTTTACTATAGACGCAACATTTTAGTTAATTTGATGACATACATGTGATGTAACAACACTTTGTATACACATTCATGTTCTAATGAACGTTTCACTATCTATCCTCAAACATTACCATCTGTAACAGAGTTGATTGGTTCGTTGTAATACATGCATACTCAGTGCAGATTACAATTATAAAAATCGAAATGATAGCATGGATCCATCTGTTGATGAGCCCATTGCATCTCTCAGTGTGAACATTTAATGAATAACATAAACACCATGCGAGTACAGCGACTAATTTTTGCTCGAGCATATTATAACTGCCATGCAATGCGCGCAATACCCAAGTTAATTACAAAGCATCACTCCCCCTGCTTGATGGGACGCACTCCTTCTCTTTCCCATGTTTATTATTCCCCACAAAACACCATCATCTTACTAGCACACAAGAACCATTATACTATAAGCAATGCAACAGAAAGTTCTGTAAACCTCCAACAACCGACCACAAACCTGTTGAAACATAGATTAATAATGAATTGAATGTCATATCACGAAGTATACATGTCGACCTGAAAAGTACTCCTCACTTATATCGAATTAAAAAATGTACTTAAAAGGATAGCTAATCGTCACATTCGGAGATATAATGTATGAGATAAATGAAAAAAAAAAATCTTCAAAGATGGGGGAAAAATTGAGTAAAATTGTGTGAAAGGTAGTAAAACACTAGAAAAACGATGTGAAATAACATAAATTGATGAAAAAATAGTGCAAAAAGGACCTAAAACAGAAGAACATGTTAAGAAATAGTCGAAAATAATTAGTAAAATTGTGTGAAAGGCACTAAAATCACCAGAAAAACGATGTGAAATAACATAAATTGATGAAAAAATGGCGCAAAAGGTCCTAAAACAGAAGAACATGCTGAGAAATAATGGAAAACTTGTTACAATTAGTTAGAAACGAGGAAAAATGATGTAATAGTGTTATAGCATAAGAAAATTGTAAAAGAAGAAAATGTTTATTACATGTCTGTGCAACGGCGAGTGAAACCAGGGCGATGAACGATGAAGTGCTGATTGATAAACGTTTATAGGAGTTCCTTGCTCCTGCCAGCTTAAAAGGAATGGTTACAGAGATGTTTAAAGATTTCCTTAGTGTACAGGGTAGGTCTGTAAATGTGTTGGGAAAACGTTAAGTAAATGTCTCGGGTCTTACAGATTCTCTTATTAAACGACTGTATGATAGTCTGTTGAGAATATTAAGTGGAACCTCCAGCAGCGGGTGGGCGAATACAAAAAAATCATGTTGATGCATTAGATCAAGCGTTCAAAGATGTGACTTTTAAATCCTAATAATCAAATGGAGATCACAATTGCAGTCCTACAACGTTCAATGGCTGCGGCGATTGCTAAGCTGTATGTGTGCATTGCTGAAGTGGAAGGATTGAAAGCATAAATAATGATGGTTATCACTAGCAACGATCGAAGTGTTAAAGATAACTGTATCTGTACCTGTGTTCACGCATGAACGGATGTTTTCTACTAACACACTCATATATTTTACATGCATCCATACTCACCCACAAACACACATCATCTCGCATATAATGACAATACAATTTCACCATGCATCTCTCACTTCATAATCATTAATTCTAATCATAGTCATCATCCTATATTTCAAAAATAATAATATGAGGGAAATTTAAAGAAAAAATGTAAAATAAATCATCTTGGAACAATGCAAAGGGTGAGATAATAACTTTGCTAGCATGAATGTATATTTAGACTAATTTCATAACGTTGAATTGAATGATAATGGTATATAGCATGAACGGAATGGAATGAAGGATTCATTATGAATAAAAATGTGTTGTTGTTTTGTATGACTTTGTAATAATGACAATACAGAAAAAACATTATGGATGATTGGAAAAAAACTGTATGAGAGAATAATTGATTTTAGGTAATAAAATAGTATACTTCGATTAATTTTAAAACATGTTGTAGGATTTTTTCAGAAATGTACAAAAGGAATGTAAAGATTGATATATTAATTTTAATAGCATGAACAGATATTTAGATTAATTTCGTGTTATATTATTAAATTTTGAAGTTTGTTAGCATGAGGGAAAAGGAGTGTTTGCTACAGTATGAGTAAAACGAATCAAGTGTTTTCATAGATTAGTGATTATATAGAAGAAAAAATTATGTATGATCGGCTTTGTTACTGAAAAAATAGTATGCTTGGACTAATTTAAAAAAATGCATGATAGGTTATTGGAAGCATATGGTGTGTATTCATAGATGTCGTGATTTTATTGCTTTTGTCACGTATGGAAAATAAACAATTAAAAACACTACTACAATTTCATGATGGTAAAAAAAAAATGAAAAAAATGAATTCATGATGCAATTATGAGGAGTGACTTCGTCATGTATGTTTACAATAATATGTTTTCTATAGGTTAACTATTTGTGAATTCAGAAAAAAATTTGAATGATAAAAATGATATGTACGATAGATAAAAAAAAAAAATAATATGTTTGTTTTGAAAAATGAGTTAATGCCTTGTACAGAGATAATTAATTTTTTGGAAATGATAAAATATACTTAATTTGATTCTTAAATAATTATGCATGATTTGAAATTAGGAAATAAAACACCTTGGAAGAATGGAACGAAGAGAATTTTTTTACAATTTCAGGAAAAACTATGTTATGATAAGTAACAATGAAAGAGATGTATTCGTGGTAATGAAGCGAGTAGTGTCTGTGGGCTATAAATGTGTGCACGACATATTACGAAAGATTTGAACAAAAGTTTGCGTAACAAATGAATAAAAAATATACTTGGGTTAATTTAATAACACAGAGAAAAAAATATTATAGTGTCGGTGAGGTTAGTAATGTATGTTCAGAGGTCTTGACAGTGGGGCGCGAGTGGTAATAGTGGCGAGAATGAATGAAAAAAGAAAATAATAATCTTTTAGTCAGCCTTTTTATGTTTGATGTGATAATTGTTCACAGATAGATGCATGTATCTTCGACGTTTTTTATAATCAAGCTGTTGCTCTCGCACACATACATGCATACAGTCTCTCACTCGCACATTGTAACTCTGATCTGCTCATGCTAGCACGTTTTTTCTATAAACATGCTGTGTCTCGTAAGCTAGTAGGTTTTCTACCTGTTGCTCTATTGATCAACACACCTCATAGACGATCCTGTATATACCTCAAAAAATATATGTAAAATAAAAAAAGTGTGATTATGAAAGATTTTAAACAATTAGAGAGAACTCTCTGGGTCTTAGGTTGTGTCTTACAAATTAATGAAAACTCACACAGCTGCGGAAAATACTTGATGTACGTGATGTACATGAAAAAGTTGAACAGTTAGATTCGTTAAAGAAAGAATAAAAAATATAATGTTTTAGTCTAAAAAGATATGAACAAATTATGCGGGATTATATTCGAAAATTAGACAATAATTACACGTACACTTTATACAACTGGTTCAGATTTTTGTAATATTCATCATTACCAGTACTTTAAGTTAAGAGGAGGAAAAAGAAATAGAGAAATAGTTAAATAGTTAAATAAACTGAATTGAAAAGGAGCGAAAAAAGATTAAAATTAATTAGGAAAAAATATATACAATAGAATGAAAGATATGGAGGGAATTGAAGGCAAAGAAAAAATATATGTAAATATATAGAAATAAAATTTAAATATGTATAAAAATATATTTACAAAATGATTAACAAAACACAAAAAACGAACGGACTGTCCGATTAGGAAAAAAATATATAGCAAATATACACAAAATTGATAACGATCGAAATAATGAATAGTTAATCCGTGCGAATTTTACATTGACAATCGATACAATCTTTACTTTCATACAATTTCGAGTACTCCGTCGCAATATATCATCATCGATATAATATTCTTCATCATGCTCATGCTCGTAACATGGTAGAAGTGATTTTATCGTATCATCCTGTTTTAATCTATCTGGTAGAAATGTATAAATGTCACCAACACAACTTGGAAATAATGTAATTATCATTTCTTTGGTGGCTGTAATGAACAACTGACTTAAATCATTTATATTGAGATTATTCATAAGCTTCAGCGGATGGATAACATGATCGTACCAGGCCTTCATCACCATAACGTTTTTCGCTGCACAATGAAAACTATCAATCTCATTATGATGTTTACAGGTTATCAAATTGCTTATACCAAAATACTCTTCATGTAGATTCTCAATACTATGTAGTCGAAAGACTTGATCCATATTAACGATTTCATAGTCTAAATCACTCAACAATTCAGACTTTTCGTAAGTTCCATTAGTGTAAGTTTAGCATATACTGTTAAAATATATATGCGAGCTCTCGGTTTTGAGATAATATCATGAATATATCACGTGCCATAAATATTTCCTTCCCGACAGGGAAATAATGAAGGATTTTTCAAGTAATGACTCATCGAAGAACATTGTAATGTGGCATTAACACGCGATCTAGTGT